>JAYEVE010000722.1:0-600000 GCA_036346375.1 Guadua angustifolia | reverse complement strand
CTCGTTGTATGAGACAAATTTGAAAGAAGGTCAAGTTCGATTTTTTGTTATGAGGGAATTTGATTGTGTTGATCCTGTTGAAAAGATAAAAGTCGTGTTTTGATTCCTAGAGGATCCCGGCGTTAATTGGTTAGAAATAGTGGTATATTCGGATTCGGTCAGAAGTTGTTAATGGTTATGTGGCTACAAAGGTTAACTATTGCGGAGAAATGTGAATCAGGGTTTCCTTTGTTCTTAGGGGATTTGGATTTAGAACCCCAACTGTTCAATTGAATAGAATTCAGTGATGTGCTTAATAAAGTGTTGTGGCTTGTGTTAATCGTATTATCATGAGTTGTTGGTTGGCGGTATGATTTGGGAATTTTGGCTGTCTGCTCGGGTCTAAAAACATCTGCGTGTGGGAGATGTGAATTCCCAAGTGGAAAGGAGGTGACTCGAGTTTTGGAGTCCCGTGCGTGGGAAGTTCGCAACCTTGTTCTTTTTGGATGTTTTTGCCTTATCAGTCGATTCCCCGATGTTCTTGTTGGAGTTCTCGTGGTGTTTAGAATTCGAGGTCGAATTCTGTTAAAGGGGGGAAGAGTGTAATACCGCAAAATCATTTTCCTGGGTTTTTGGCCAGAGTTGTCTTCATTTTCTTGATTCAAGGATTTATTCTGGAGAAAAGTTTTGTCGCATCGCAGTTTATTAAAGGTTTTGAGTTTTTTCGTGAATACTTATCGGAATGAGTGTTTTCTCCGTGCCGTTTAGTTTTGCGGCAAGTTGTCTATCCTGACAATTGTCGTTTCGCGCCAAAAATTTAATAATTTGGTTCGCACTAATGATTAAAAGATGGATTTTTGGATTTTAGGAGGGGTTTTTGGGAATTTCCCCTCCCTCACCTAATCTCTCTCTTCTCCTAGTATACGTGTGGCTGAGATTTGTTTGGGGGCTGCCTCTTTTTCTTTTCTCCCCAATCCTGCCAACTCCCCATCCAGCCTCCACCCAGCTCCAGTTTTCTGCGCCCCTCCCCCTGGTCTCTTCCGGCCGCCCCTCCCCATGGCTCCTCTCTGCTGCTGGCCGGCGAGCCTCGCCTCTTCCCTGCGCCTCCTCTCCTCTGGCAAAGCGTAGCACCAGCAGCAGCAGGCACGGGCAGCAGCAGTCGGCAGCACCTGCAACAACCGGAGCAGCAGCCGGCAGCACCAGCAGCAGGCCGATGACTCCCCCTCCGGCCAGCTCCGGCGATGTAATATTGCGCAATCTCGCTGCAATTCTGGGCCTTCCGCCAGGAGTGTTTTGGCCGTCCGGCGGGTTTTCGCGGGGGTGGTCGGCCCATTTAGGGGAGTGTTAGGATTAAAGTTTTAGGTTTGGGAGGGGCATGTCTAGAATTTCCCCTCTCTACCTATTCCCCCACCCAATCTCTCTCCTCCTCTATTCTTGTGGCTGCCATTCTCTTCTCCCCTGGGCAGGATTTTTTTCCCCATCTCCCTTGCCCCTACTGTGTGCTCCCACGCCGGCCCTGCCGATCCCCTCTGTCTTTCCCCTGCGCTCCTCCTTCAGACTCGGCAGCAGCTACCAGCCGCATCTGGCGCCACCAGAGCCGCAGCAGCCCTTGCGGCCGAACTCCTCTGCGCCCTCTCCTCTTCCCCTGCCGGGCAGCGGCAGCAGCATTCCGGCGGCCCTGGCCGGTGAGCCTGGGCCGAGTACCCCCCCTGCCGATCGCTTGCCCCAGGCCCTGCCGCTCCTGCCGAAGGCGATGCCGATGCTGCCCAAGAGCTGCCAAGTCTTGCCCAAACGCTGTCGGTCCTATCGCTTCCAGCCGATCGAGCTCCCGTGTCTTCTTTGCCGCCCGTCTCTTCCAAAGAAGAAGCTTGGTGCAAGAAGATCCAAAGAACCAATGGCGGCGGCAGCAAAGAATGCCCTCCCCTCTTGCCTTCTTGTGGTGAGAATCATTGAAAGTGCAGTATTTGGTTTATTTATGCCTGCCATGTGTTCGATGAAATGACTATGAGGTGTGCGTGGGCGTAGTGGGTCTCATTTGGGCCGATTTGAGACGGTGGTTTGATTTTCATCCATTATCAGACATCTTATCTTCGGTTCATAGGGTATGAGGAGTAACATTTCCTATGCATATTGAGTAAAATTAACTTGACCTGTTCATGCATTATCATACTCCTGTGAGTGATGGTCCACTTGATTTATTTTGCTGGGGTTGTTAGATCTTTTACAGGTTTGCATGCTTCAACCTGCATTCATCGCCTTCAGTTTTAGAAGTGAAGTATTTTCAACCAAGCAAAGTGACCAACCAGTGCTGACCTTGGATCCATTCAACACAAGATGCTTAACTATGTATTCTGCTAATCACTAGCAATATAGGGGGGACTATCAATAACTATTTTAGACACATGATCTATTTATTCACTATTATTAAATAATCCCCACTTGAGCTGTTACAAAGCATATCTTGCCTAAAAGAGAGAGGTGCTCAGTGGGCAACAGTAGTTGAAAACTTGAAATCATGTTCAGACAACATAATTTGTCCATTCATGTCACAAAGAAGTTAATGTATTGCAGTTTGTCGGTTGACAATAGACATGATTCATTGCGTAGTTGACATAAATTTCATGATATGCTGTTATTCACATGTGTTAGTATTTTGTTTAGCTAATTATTTTGGATTGGTACATTTGCATATGAGGTCATGTTTATTGTACCCTATTATCTCCTTGATCACTGCATCATGCTTAAGTTAGTGTATTATCCATAGGCAATGTCGAGTAAAGCTACCCATGGGGATTTAGATGCGCAAGGGTTCTGTGTTGCGATTGATTGGTTGATTGGTCGGTAATTTGTATCTGTGCTTGATTTCTGATTTTCAGGAGGAGTGGCCTCTTCTTCGCGCGCCACTCCACTTCCCGCGATTTAAGGCAAGTGCATTCCCTAGATCGTGGCTAGGATGATTAATTGATTGTTTGCTTTTAGCGTACTCAATTGCCGATGAGCACGCAAGAGGTAAGCCTTGCTTGGCTATAACTAGAAAATGGTTCCGGGTATGCAAATGCTTATGATGATAAAATGGTTAAGGGATTGGATGTAAGTACAATCGAATCGAGTGCCTAATTGAGTTATTCGTTGCTATTTATCCGCTCGGGCTAATTTCTATTGATTGTGGCAAGTGTATTGTGGTGGTTGGGCTTAGGGAGGCCTTTATGTTTCGCAATACTCATCGTTATCCGTGTGTTACATTGATATTTCCATGTTTGATCTTGCATGTGGTGTGACTATACCTTGATGATGTTCATTTGTATGGTTAGGCTAATATGGATGTTGAAATCATGAGAATGGTGGATTGTGGCCATAGTTTGCAGTATGGTATTTATAAGAGTATAGAAGTTAATTGTGATCATAAAGTTATGAATGTGGAGAATATGCATAAGAAGGTGGGGAATGGCATTTGCATAAGTGCATTCATGAAAAGTGCATCGAGCAGTCGGTGAGAAAGTCATATGGAATATATGACTAATCCGGTGCTCAGAGATCCTACCAGTAGTCCCATCCTTGGCGTGGATGGGAGCGGTGATAGCGTGGACCCGCTCTTTGGGTAGCGGCAAGTCCTGTTTGCAGGCCCTTCCACGGATGGTTGGGTTTGAGGGCACGCATCGACGGGTGGTGCTCGGCAATACCGGTATGTGCTATACAAAGAGGCATGATGCATTGCATTGCATAAATGAGAATGTGACTGAGAAATGTATACTCGTTGAAAAAGTGCATGTGAGCATGGAAACATATCGCTTTGCATAGCATTGCAAGTGTGGGTTGCGGTAAAGGTAAAGGAAGGTTGAACCGAATTCGATGAGTTAGCGCATTTCATCGCCGTGCAAATTATGTTGCATGAATATCGTGGAGGGGAGTCGAGTTGTGAACTCAGCTAAAAGTGATAAAAATAGTTTGAGTTGCAAAAAGGAGGTGGTTGAGTTGGAAAACGTAGTGACTTATAGCCACGTGATGCCTCTTCTACGTTGATTGGTTTTATTATCAAGATGATGGCTTGATTGTAGTAATTTTTGGTATGGTCAAGTTATTACTTTAAATGGGTATGAATGCTTATTGTCCGGATATTGTTTTATTTGCATTACTTGCTCTTATGGTTAAGTTTGTACTTTACTTACGATAAATTGGGTTTATTATTCTCGTGTACTTGCTGAGTATAAACTCACGCTTGTTATTTCATGTTTGTAGGTGTTTTGAAGCCGGCATGCATGGATGGGGGTAGTAACACAATCACGTTGCATCACCATCATTCCATCATCTCAATTATAGTTCTATTCTAGCTCATGCACAATTTTTGTAAAAGGTTGTTTGTGGTTATGTTTAATAAATTCCCTGTCCTGTAATAATTATGTGGTGGAGTTTATTAATTTCCTATAGAATGCGTGATTGGTTAACTAAGGACCTGCTAGAATGATATTATACTGCAAATGTTTTCTGCCTGCTGAGTGGATGACCTAGATTTAGGGGAGGTGCTGCCGAAATTTTTAATAATTTTGACAACCTCATAGTTGTTAGCTTGCTTTGCGAATATTTATTCTTAGAAATTTGTAACTGGTGGTGCTAGAGGGTGTAACATTCGGGGCACGGGGTGCCGGGGTGTTACAGGCGAACCCTCCTCCGGCCAGCATCTCCCCCACCTCCCTTCTTCCTCCATGGACTCTCCCTGAGGTAAAACCCTAGGTCTTTGGGGGATTTTGAGGCTTGCATGTAAGGTGTTTGTGCTATTGCTTAGCTAGGATTCATGATTTGGAGATGTTGGAGGTTGGGGAAATGGAGAGACTAGAGTGATTGAGAATTTTTCTGTTCGGGCAGATTTCTGTCTTCGGTTAGAACTGCTATTTAAAAATACTGTAAGCATTTCCTGGGGTTTGGCTATTACAAAAGTTGTAGATAATTGAATTACTTTTCAATAGAAACCTAAATCATCAAGTTTAGTTTAGCCATTTAAAAGTTATGACTGTTTTACCGGGTGCTGTCCAATTCTTATCGCGATTGGTTCAGTCTGTGTTCTTCTATAGATTAGAGCATCGTAGAGGCCGAATTAGACTTTTTCATTGCCTAGAAAAAGTTAGGATTTTTCGGGTTGATTGAGAAAATGTATTCGGTTTTGTGATTTGGAGTTGTAGAACTCAAGTTATGCTCATTTTGCTGTAAGCTGTCCAGAATGAGTTGAATTGCGTCTGTCTGCTGTTCGTCGCAAATCTGAGAATAATTGGTGCATTTCCCGATCAGTCAGCTGTAGAAAAAGTTGTAGATTTATCTCTTGCAATCGTTTATAGCCTGGGCTCATCCATTTTGGATTAGCCATTTGGTAGTTATGCCATTTTCGGTGCTGGCAGTACGGAATTTCATTAGTTGGAATTTGGACCGTTTTTGGATTAAAATGCGGAGTGTTGTGCAATGTTGTTTTGAGACGATTTTTGATTGTTTCTTGTGCGCAACGTTGTTTTTCAGGGAGAGTGTCTTCGGGGGTGATCTCGGCCCTGAGTTGCCTCACGCGTCGGTAAAGGCAAGTGCAACCCGTAAATCCCGTATAGGGTATTTAGTTAATTGTTTGTGTTATGTATATGTTTACGCTATGGTTGCATTCGTGTTTATAAGCACGTCTAGTATGGTAATTATCTTTTAATGAAAAGGGTAAGCAATCTGATACAAGTGCATCGTTGTTTGAACGTGTTATGATTTGTTTGATGAATTTTATGTGCCTTGCCATCATGACATTATGCTGCATCTCTGGATTTAATGTTATGTGCGTCGGTTGATGAATTCCGTCTAGATGCCGTGATGATATCTTGATAAATCTTACTTTCATATTCATGCTCACTAGTTTGATAGGCTAGTGGGAATACTGAAAGTATGGGATTGGATTGCGAAAATGGATTGATTTATGATCAAGATAGATGGAATTAGTAATTACTCGAGTGTTGGTGATGTGAGTATGAATATGAATGCCGAGGAGATGAATATGAAAGCCGAGGAGATGAATATGAATGTTGAGGAGGTGATGATGAATGTTGAGGAGGTGATCGTGAGTGTTGAGGATGTGATTATCAGTGTTGACAATGTGAATATGGAAGTTGAGAAATTGGATATGATGTTGAGAATGGCAATGCATATATGCATTCATGAAAAGTGCATTGAGCCAGGGCGGTGAGAAAGTCATACGGACTGTATGACTAATCCGGTGTGCTCTGATTTCCTACCAGTAGTCCCATCTCTTGGCGAGATGGGAGCGGTGTTAGCGTGGGACCCGCTCTCGGGTAGCGGTAAGTCTGTTCGGCAGGCCCCTTCCACGGGATGGTTGGGTTTGAGGGCACGAATCGACGGGTGGTGCTCGGCAATACCGGTATGTGCTAAAGAAGAGATGAGACATGCATGGTTGGGTTTGAGGGCACGCATCGACGGGTGGTGCTCGGCAATACCGGTATGTGCTAAAGAAGAGATGAGACATGCATAATGCATCATTTAGCATTTCATTGCCCTGCATTGAAAGTGTTAATTGTTGATTTATGTGAATGAAATGCATGGTTGTGTTGCATTATATATCATTGCAGATATGCATGGGGTATTATGTGAATGAAATGCATGGTTGTGTTGCATTATATAGCATTGCAAATATGCTTGAAATATTATGTGAATGAAATGCATGGTTGTGTTGCACTATATAGCATTGCATATATGTATGAGATATTATGTGAATGAAAGCATAAAAGCATTTCATTGCACTGTGTATTGCGATTAATAAACGTTGATTGATGAGAATGGAAAGAACAGGTTGAGAGTTGAGTCGTGGGCTCATCCAAAATTGATTTTCGAGGCATGGGTAAGGTTTTGTTACATTGTCGAGTTGGTTGAGGTAAGTGGAGCTCCTACTACTCCTGTTGCTGGATGTTTCAGTTAAGTAATGGTTATTTAAATAAATGATGAATTAATCGTGCTCTTACGTTTTGGATCTTTTATGAATTCAACTGTTTCCTTTATTTATGGATGTCAATTTAAGGAACTGCTACTTTATGTCTTCTAATAGTTGCATTTTTAGTCTAATGTCTTACTTTTCCTACTTGTTGCACTTTGCTGAGTCTTGGACTCACGCTTGTTTGCTTCCTGTTTTAGGTACCTTGAAGCTGATTCATCGGGTTGGGAGTAGTAACACGTGCACGACTGCGGTCTCCAGCAATTTATTTAACCAATTCAACAAATCTGAATGTAATTAATGTGTTTGTAATTTATGGTACATCGTAAGGAGATTTCTTAAATTCTGTTGGATGTGTGATTGCTTAACTAAGGACCTGCTAGAATGATATCATAATTGCTGCTATTCGTTTGTCTGCTGAGTGGATGTCCTCTGTTCTAGAGAGGTCATGCCGAAATTTTGTAAATTTCGGTGGCTTAGTTTCTAAGCCCGTCTTAAAAGTTTAAAGGGTGGGTAGCATCCGTGGCGCGTTTGGGCTTCAGGGTGTTACAATTATTTTGGATGGTGTATGGTGATGCCTTGCCATTTTATTCATGTTGTCTTCCATTGTTTTACTAGTTATTTATTATCTTTTTATAAATATGCTTTCAATCTATGTACTGTATATTAATTCAAGTTATTGCTTTCTGTAAATGAACCATATGGCTATCCTTTGACAAGCTTTGCATGAATATATTGCATCATTTCTCTACGACTTGCTGAGTACTTTTGTACTCACGGCCTTACGCCTTTGTTGAATAGTTCCTGAGGAATGACTAGTAAATAATGAATATCATGAGGAGGAATACTATAAAGATTATGTGGACTAGGAAGACGTTTCCCCAGACGATTGCCTGTGGCATGTCGAATGGCCTAAGTTATTTCTTTTTCGCTGCACTATTTTATTTGTCTCTTAAGCCCCTAAGGAATAGTTGTATAAACTTTGACCATAAGGTCATTTGCTTTATTTAATAATAATTTATTTTTTTCTTAGTTAATTCATTGTATGGAATGATATTTTATCTATATTGCGTGTACTAGTGTGATTTTGGACTAGTGCGGTATACACATAGTGTTTTGGATTTGCAAATCTGGGTCCCGACACTTATGTGAAAGATCCACGTTGTTTGAGTTATTTTTCTCTCAGTTCAATTTTATCAAATATCGGCAAATATTGCTAAGATTCAGCAATTCTGGGTGAAATCTTAGAAATTTTGGTGTAAAAAAATACCGGATTTTAATTTTTGTTTGTATTTTATCTGAAATTCTGAGATCTCAGTGAAATTTTGGATTTTGGCCACTTTTGAAGTTTCAACCGAAAACGTGATTTGAAACCTTGCTTACAAGAACATTTTTTTCAAGATTACAATACTTCCCAGCTTTAACCAATCACTGTTACAGCAACAGTTTGGAACCAAGCTAAAAATCTTGATGTGACAGAACACCGTGTGGAGCAAGGATTAAAATCTCAATGAAATTTCGCGAGATCTCACCGAGATCTCAGTTTTCAGACAAGGACAATTTTTGAAATGCCAGCTGGAGTAAAAAATTCAAAAAACAATTAAATTGCTATTGTAATCTCGACGAGATCTCATCAAATCTCACCTAGATCTTAGGATTTTTAACTGTGTTTTTGACCTTTTTGACTAGATTTGGTCCAATCGCCCCTAAGAAAGTCATCTCCTATGAGATTTTGTTGAAAAACTGAATTTTTGAGATATGTTTAAAAAACTATAGAAATATTATCAGATTTTGATAAAATTGTACAAACTTTATCATGATGTTTAAAAATTTATGGTACTGTCATAAGAAGAGTGGGATCATACACAAAAAGTTTCAAAATAATTGAACTTCATTTGTTATCTGTACAAAATCAAAAACAGAATGAACATAATTGGGATAGTAACCTTGTCAGAATTTTATAAATTTTCTCAAGTGTGGTCATGATCCAAAATTTTTATTAGATCTTAATAATTAACTCATTAACATTCTCTAAAATTTTAAAAAAATTCAACTTTTTTTTTGCTCAATCAAATCTATGTATGCATTGAACTTCATTTGTTATATTTTAAAAATCAAAAACAGAAAGAACATTTATATAGTGCACTTGTAAGAATTTTATAAATTCACTGGAGTGTGATAATAAATTTTATGAGATCTTAATCATTTAATTATAACCCTTCTGCAAAATTTTAAACCTTTTTGTTTATTAAACCAAATCTATGTATTGATCATCAAGTTTTTATCACAGCGTAGGACTTTTAGAATTTTTGGAACTTTTTGAAGTTTGATCATCATATGAAAATTTTATAGAAACATTAATGATACATCAAGAATGTCAAAAACAATTTTCAAAATTTTTTAACATGGTTTGTACCATTTTTCATTTGGTTGAATTTGCCGATATGGTTTTTATCAGGACAATAGCACTGTTTGAATTTTTAAAAATTAATGAAGATTGATAATCACATGAAAATTTTATGGGAACATTAGTGATGTATCATAACCATTCACAAATAATTTAAAAATTTTCTAACATGGTTTTTTAATTTTTCATTCAGTTCAAACTTGCTGGTTAGCGTTTTATCAGGATAGTTGCAATGTTTGAACTTTTAAAAAATTTCATATTTGATAATCATCTGACATTTTTATGGGAAGATCACTGATGTGTCAGAAACCTACACAAAAAATTTCAAAATTTTTCAATGTCGTTTGATCTATTTTTCGCTCAGTGTAATTTTGTCGAGATCTTGGCAAATCTCACCGAGATCTCGACAAAGCCGGCCGAAATTTTGGTTTTCTTGGTAGAAAAAAATCCGGATTTGAATTTTTGTTTTTTATTTCATCTGAGATGTGTTCGAAATTTCTTAATCTCGCCGAGATTTCGTTCTCCGGCTATGGACAAGATTTCGAGCAAAAACGAGATTTCAATCCTTGGTGTGGAGGACATAATGCTAAATTAAACGGAGAGCTAGCCGGCCGACAGGATTGCACAAATGCGTCGCTCTAACGTGATGACCAGTTTTTATTTATACCTTTTTTATAGCAGATTGGTAGAAATACTTTTAACAAATCCAGGACTAGATTTAATTTCTACTATTTATTATACACTACCAGTATATTGTATACTATAAAATTTCTCAATATATCATAGAGGGGGACGAGCTACTAACATGAAGCATAAAAATTGCAGTGCGTTAATTGAAACAAGGAGAAGTTCGTGTTTGACATTTCAATGAGAAATTTTACAAGCAGATCACGAACTACTAGCTTTGCCAGTACTAGTCAGTGCGGAGCTTATTTTGCAATCAGTTTTCTTCAACATTGCGTCCATCACCACAGTACGCTAAACACGTATACATACACGACCATTTCCATCTGGAATAGGCATAGCAAAGATATATGTCTGTGTGGATCTAAAACAAAAATGAAAAGATATATGTAAGTCACATCTGAAAACTGCCAGTCTATGCGGTATTTGCGAATTCATTTGGTAAATTCAATGCTTATCGTGGCCTTCCTGTTAATGCTGAAGTAATGGGTGGTTTCTCCCCCTGTACCGTACTCCGACGTGTCTGCCGCCGAGCTTCCCGACAACGTGAGTGTGCTATGACTCTGAAAGGACCGGGGGCGCTGTTGCACAATCGCCGCCAGTCGCCGGAGTTCCTCTGCCACTCGGCTCATTGCCGGTCTCTTCTCACCAGTCATAACCAAACATCGACCTGTTAGCTCGGCAACTTGATATACCAGATCCATGGTGTCATCTTCAGCAATCTCTATGTCCACAAGCTCATCAAGGCAGCCCTCCTTTATAGCCTCCTGAAACACTGATGCGAGGTTCTCCTTCTGTCTGGACAGCGGCGTCTTACGTGTTAAGAGCTCCAGAAGAACGACGCCGAAGCTGTAGACATCGCTCTTGTCGGTGAGCTGGAACTTCAACAGGTACTCTGGATCTAAGTAGCCCATTGTCCCCTTCACCCGAGCGCCATCATCCATCGGCCTAATCATTGAGCACCCAAAATCAGAAACCTTCGCCGTGAAATTCTCGCCAAGAAGAATGTTGGCAGACTTCACGTCTCCATGATATATAGGGTGGTCCAGCGAGTGCAGGTATGTAATTGCTTCAGCAGATTCGGCAGCAATTTTTAGGCGGATGTCTAGAGTTCTAATGGATGCCTAATTTTGGACATAAATTAGATAATGTAGGGTTTTATTGGGCACAAATTCATACACTAGAACGGGAACCTCAAACTGCAAACAGCAACCAAGAAGCTTAACTATGTTGCCATGGTTTACTCGAGAAAGTATCAGCAGCTCCTGTCCAAATTCCATCTTCCTATCCTCATCCAATCCCTTGCATCTCTTGATTGCAACAGGGTCGTTGTCCGGATCAGGATCATACCCTTTATAGATAGTACCCTGACCTCCTTCTCCGATGACTGCCCTGTCGTCAAAGTTGTTCGTTGCCAGCTCGATTTCTTCTCTGCCATACAACTTGAAAGCAGAACAGGTTTTCCGTAACCATGGGAGACCACGACTCCCACGTCTGTTCACCCGCGGGAATATTTACATAGCTTTGGCGCCTACAAGCACTACAAAAATACTACTTCACGATCCAAAATACTACTTCACGATCAAAAATACTACTTCACGATCCACAGCCAGCGTTCTTCAATTGAGATCAGAGAAGATCTGCGGCATCAAAAAGATCTGGACAAGGTCTCCGCATCCAGCGTTCTTCAATTGAGCTCAGATAAGATCGTTCTTCAATCCAGCGTTCTTCAATTGAGCTCAGATAAGATCGTTCTTCAATCCAGCGTTCTTCAATCCAGCGTTCTTCAATTCAGCTAAGATCGTTGGCCACCGCCAGCTGGCTGCCAAGTCTCCGTCCAGTTCAACGCTAATCAACTCCATCGATCTGAGGTAACATCGTTTGCTTACGCCTCTATTGATCTCACATGGTGCCTGCATAGAGAACAAAGATAAATGAAATCATAAGCACACACGCACAGTCAATAGCACAGCAGACACCTCATGCAGAACTCCCTATTTATTTCTCTGTATGTCACACACATAGATACAGATGGTATCATCTGTCGAATAATATAACATGATGATACTGACTTTTGAATGTGACAGACATGAAACCCGTGAGTTTTTGTTCAGCTTTGTAGACAGAAAATAAAAGATATGATCATCTCCTCCTCTAGTATTTAACTTTCATACACAAAGTTGAAATATTTAAGTGGAGTCAGGACAGTGCCAACCATTAGCAGGGAGCTACTGCTAATTTCCAAGAGATCAAACAGAAGGTTTCACAACTACTTGTGATACAGATAGAGTTTATTATAGAAGGAAAGGGCAAGGCCACGCCGCCGCATAGGGCCATGCTGCCTAATGCGCAGGCGCCATGCAGGGCAACCCTATTCCATATCTTTTCAGTTTTGGTAGTTAGTATCTTTTCAAGTTTGGTAGTTTTCAATCAGAATTCTGTTGCTATCTTTAGTTTGTTTCTTTCCGTGTACTTGAGGCTATAAAAGGAGGAAAAGAAATAAGAAAAGGGCATGCTGAATTTGCCGCAATTCTTTGTCTAAGGCGGTGGCTCCGAAAACAGCCAAATTACCTGTGCCGCCGGCGGAATCGTCGGCGAGCAATCCTCGTCCGGGTCTCCGACCGGGCACACGTGCTTACGAGCAAGCCCTTGCCGGGCAAGCTCATAGCAATTTGGTATCAGAGCCGTTCGGCCCTGGCACCGGAGCTGTCATGGAAGATCGCGTTGGGAAGTTGGAGGAAGATGTGAAGGGATTGACGACCATGATGGAGGAGATGCTGAGATTGGTCAAGGGAAAGGCGGCGGCAGAGGACCCAGAGCAGAGTGAGGCGGGAGTGTTTCCGCATGAGGGAGCGCCAGGGGTGAAGAAACGCCAGGCGGCTGGGCGGGAACCGGCCAGAGATTCAGGCGAAGAAGGCGGCCGCCGCTGGAGGCCTCCACGTGAAGATGGCGAGCGCAATTGGAGGCGCGGCGCAAGGAGGGATCGGGGCGGCGAGGAAGATCGCCGGTGGGTGCCTCGGCCACCACGGTTCGATCTCCCGGATTATGACGGTTCGCAAGACCCGCTGGGATGGTTGCGAAAGTGTGAGCGGTTCTTCCGGGTGCATCAGATTCCCGAGGAGGAGTTCGTGGAGGTAGCAGGCCTTCATCTTCAAGGCGAAGCCCAGGATGTACTGGACAATTGGCAGGAGGAAACACCCTGGATTCAATGGGAAGAATTCTATGACACCTTCGTGCATAGATTCACACGGCATACCACAGTCGGCCCTCTGGGAGATCTCGTGAACTTGAAGCAAGGAGGAGGCAGGGTGGACGAGTATGCGCGCGAGTTTCAGAGGTTGCTCGCGAGAACACCAAGAATGAAAAGAGCCGATCAAATTGAGACCTTCACCGCAGGATTGTCGGCTGCCTTGGCCGGGGATGTCCGCCGGGAAAGGCCTCGCGACTTGGCGGAGGCTATCGGATTTGCAAGGGAGGCGGAAGTGCGGGAAGAAGCATGGATCGCGAAGGCAGTGCAGAGCATGTCCACGGCGGGAAGGTCACGACCGCCTTTCAGTCGGGGAATGGCGTCGCTCTACACGACACCTTCCACTGCCCCGGCGTACAGTTCGGGAGGAAGAACGATGAGCTCGGAGGCTTCCACGGCGTTGGGAACACCTCCTAAAACACCACAGCAGGGCCGGTCGGGTCCCATACCTGCAACGTCAGTGGGCTCTTTGGCCAGTTCAGCCGCGACTCCAATAAAGCGGCGCCTAAGTGCAGATGAGATAGCAGAAAGGAGAGCAAAGGGGTTATGTTATAACTGTGACGAGGTGTACAGCCGCAACCATCGGTGCAAACGCCTGTTTCACCTAGAGGTGGAGGAACTGGAGGAAGAAGAAGAAGAGGAGGAGTCACCAGACGATGAGCCGTCTCTCTCCATGATCGCCATGTTAGGGCCCAAACACGGAGATACTATGCAGGTCCTTCTCACAGTCCAGGGAAATGTGCTACATGGTCTCATTGACAGTGGTAGTACACACAATTTTGTAAGTGGACATGCGGCAGGTGTTCTGAACTGGCAGCATTCAGCCGGCCAGTCTATGCAGGTCAAGGTAGCAGGGGGTGGGAAATTACCCTGTCTGGGGACTGTCCAAAGGGTGGCATTTTCTATTGAGGGCCATCAGTTTGCAGCGCCATTTATCGTCATACCCCTGGATAGCTTTGATGTAGTATTGGGCATTCAGTGGCTGCAGGAGTTGGGAAATATCCAATGGAACTTTGGCAATCTCACCATGTCGTTCCAGCATGAAGGGTCGACAGTACTTCTCCGTGGCATGCAAAGGAGATCAGTGCAGCTGATGAACATGAACCTCCAGGAGAATTCGGGGGTCCAGCAGCTTCTCCAGGACTACGGCGACATTTTTCAGGAGCCACAGGGGTTGCCACCACCGCGACACTGTGACCATCGCATCTGCCTGGCAGAAGGTACAAATCCAGTCGTTGTTCGGCCTTATCGGTATCCCTTCCGCCAAAAGGACGAGATTGAAAGACAGTGTGAAACAATGCTTCAGCAGGGCATAATCCGTCCGAGTCGTTCCCCTTTCTCGTCACCGGTGTTGTTAGTCAAGAAGGCGGACGGCACCTGGCGGTTCTGCGTGGATTACAGGGAACTGAATTCCCATACCATAAAGGATAAGTTCCCCATCCCGGTGGTCGAGGAACTTCTGGACGAACTACGGGGCGCGCGCTTCTTCACCAAATTGGATCTTCGGTCGGGCTTCCATCAAGTCCGTGTCCACGAGGGTGACATTCCCAAAACGGCCTTCCGTACTCATCACGGTCACTTCGAGTTCCTCGTGATGCCGTTCGGATTGTCCAACGCGCCCTCCACATTCCAAGCGTTAATGAATGGAGTATTGAAGGAATACTTGCGCAAATTTGTGCTTGTATTTTTTGACGACATCTTGGTATACAGTAGTTCAGCTGAGGACCACATTCGCCATCTCCAGATTGTGTTTAGTCAGCTCAGGCGCCACCAACTATTTTTGAAGCAGTCTAAGTGTGCATTTTCTCAGGGGCGACTTGGCTATTTGGGACACATCATTTCTCATAATGGAGTCTCGGCCGACCCTGCCAAGCTCCAGGCAGTAGCAGACTGGCCCCGACCCACTTCAGTGTCGGCATTACGGGGATTTCTTGGGCTCACAGGCTATTACCGGCGTTTCATCCACAACTATGCGCTAGTGGCCGAACCATTGACATCCTTACTGCGCCATCATGGTTTCAGCTGGGGAAGCGAGGCCGAAGCTTCTTTTGTTCGTCTTAAACAGGTGATGATGACGGCACCTGTACTCCAAATGCCCGACTTCGCCAAGCCATTTGTGGTGGAATGCGACGCGTCCGGAAGGGGTATTGGGGCCGTGTTGCAACAAGAGGGACACCCAATCGCTTATTATAGTCGCAAGTTGGCTGAACGACACATGAAGCTCGCCGCCTACGAGCGAGAACTTATCGGGTTGTCCAAGGCAGTTCGACATTGGCGTCCGTATTTGTGGGGACATCAGTTCATTGTCCGCACAGACCACGGCAGCCTCAAATTTCTGCTCAATCAGGCTTTGGTCACTCCCCCACAGCAGCATTGGCTCAGTAAATTAATGGGGTTTGATTTCCGAGTGGAGTACAAACCAGGCAAAGTCAACCAGGCGGCAGATGCTCTATCATGCCTCCCCCATGAAGACCCTGCTTGTGCGGCCATGACTGTGGCGCAGAACATCACCCGGGAGGGCTGGTTGGAGGTGCTGCGCACTGATCCAGAAGTACAACGTCGATGCCGAGCGGTTCAACAGCATGACGCCACAGAACAGACCACACCTCCGACCTCAGGAGCAGGAGTTCCAGCAGCACCGGTTGTGCCTCAGGAGGATCCTCCTTCGCTGGCCATGCAGTTCAAGCCGGCAGGTGCCTGGGAGGTTCGGGATAGCCTGTTATATTTCCACAACCGCCTCTTTGTTCCTCCGGAGTCTCCATTGGTTGAACTCATCATTGCTTCAGTTCACGACCTAACACACGAGGGTGTACAGAAGACGCTCCACCGCCTCCAAAACGCCTATTTCTGGCCCCGTCAGCGTCAAACAGTTGAGCATTTTGTGGCACGTTGCATAATCTGTCAACGCAACAAGACGAGTTCCTTGTCCCCAGCCGGGTTGCTGCAACCGTTGAAGGTCCCTCAACAGGTTTGGGCTGATCTCTCAATGGATTTCATCACATGTTTGCCTAAGGCGTCCGGCAAGACAGCACTTATGGTTGTTGTAGACCGCCTCTCAAAGTATGCACACTTTATTGCCCTTGCCCGTCCCGCCACAGCTTCCACAGTTGCCAAACTCTTCTTTGATGAGGTGGTCAGGCTTCATGGCATTCCGGAGTCCGTAGTCTCGGATAGGGATCCGGTGTTCCTCAGCGCATTCTGGCAAGACCTGTTCAAACGCAGCGGCACCGCCCTTTTGCTTTCATCCGCTTATCATCCTCAGACGGATGGACAGACCGAGGTTGTCAATCGGACCATTGAAATGTACCTGCGGTGCTTGGTGGCGGACAATCCTACTACTTGGGTCAAGTGGCTTCCATGGGCAGAGTTTTGTTATAACTCTTCCTTCCACTCTGCTCTTCGCCTGACGCCATTTGAATTGGTCTACGGTAGATCTCCACCTTCCTTGCTGCCATATCAGCCAGGCACCACAACCATTGATTCAGTTGATTGTCAGCTAGTGGACCGCGACTCCTTGTTGGCAGCCGCAAAGGCACATCTCGTTCAGGCCCAAAATAGAATGAAACAACAGTATGACCAACATCATCGTGAGGTCCAGTTCGAGGTTGGCTCGTGGGTGTGGTTGAAGCTCCAAAAACATCGTCAAGCCACGGCCCGTAGGGGTCCTTCTCACAAGTTGTCGCCCCGCTTCTATGGACCCTACTTGGTCGAAGCCCGTGTTGGTTCAGTGGCGTATCGCCTCACACTTCCAGCTTCGGCGCGCATCCATAATGTGTTCCATGTCTCTCTTTTGAAGCAGTACAAGGGTGACCCTCCGTCCCAACCGCCGGACTTGCCACCCGAGTTGGCCCCTTCCATCGCTCCAGCTCGGCCTGAGCCACACCAGCTCCTCGCTCAACGATTTGTCAAGGGCCACCGGCAGTTCCTAGTCCACTGGACCGGCGAACCACAAGAAGAAGCTACTTGGATGGATGCGATCGCCTTGCGCCAATCTTATCCCGATTGCAAGCTTGAGGACAAGCTTGTTTTTCAGGGGGGAAGTAATGATACAGATAGAGTTTATTATAGAAGGAAAGGGCAAGGCCACGCCACGATAGGGACCATCTTTGCCTAATGCGCAGCGCCATGCAGGGCAACCCTATTCCATATCTTTTCAGTTTTGGTAGTTAGTATCTTTTCAAGTTTGGTAGTTTTCAATCAGAATTCTGTTGCTATCTTTAGTTTGTTTCTTTCCGTGTACTTGAGGCTATAAAAGGAGGAAAAGAAATAAGAAAAGGGCATGCTGAATTTGCCGCAATTCTTTGTCTAAGGCGGTGGCTCCGAAAACAGCCAAATTACCTGTGCCGCCGGCGGAATCGTCGGCGAGCAATCCTCGTCCGGGTCTCCGACCGGGCACACGTGCTTACGAGCAAGCCCTTGCCGGGCAAGCTCATAGCAACTTGAATTGCTAATCATCCTTTATATCGGTTCCTTTTAGAAACATATGGAGGGCCATGTGGACAAAAAAATTAAGCAAGAATATACTGATAAAGTTAGTATAAAGAGGCATACCTGGAAATCTAGCGAGGACAAAACCCTCCTCAACATCCTGAAGGATCAAGCCCTCAATGGTGGAAAAGAAGGGACCACCTACACAAAGGCAGCATGGCGTCAAATCTTAGCTTCTTTCAATGATGCAAGAGTCGACAAACTTGAACTACAACAATTGAAGAATCGACATAAGTACTTCAGACTGCTATGCTACCATGAACAAACTTCTTAAGTACCTTTGGATTTGGTTGGGATGATGATGACAAAATGATAAAAGCTTCCAATGACAAATGGGAGGAGCTTATTTTGGTACGTTATATCTATGAAATTTTATATTCTATCTCTTTGTTAGATTCCAAAGTTCAGTGCGTAATTTTAACCGAAATATTAACACATTGCAGAAAGACAGTTCAGTTCAAGAATATCGTGATAAAGTGTGGCCTAGTTGGCCAGATCTTCAAGAGATATGTGCAACTTCAACTGCACAGGGGTTTTGTGCTACATCAAGCAAAGGAAAAGGTCCAAATTTATCAAGCAAACATACAGTTATTGATCTTAATGAGGAAGTAATTGAGAATGAAGCAAAGGAAAATGAAGGCATTGAGAAACATGTTAGTCCAGTGGTTTCTCCAAGCAATTGTCCACAAAATAAGATGGCAGAGAAAAAGATAAAGTCATCTAATGCAAGTGGAAGTAGATCACAAGATATTCCTAGAGGACAAAAGCGCACAGCTGATGATGCCGTAAATGCATTAGATAGTCTTGCTGATGCCACTTTTGGTGTTCTGAAAGCTCGTTTTCCTATTTTAAAAGTTAAAGGAGGAATTCCTTATCCATATGAAACTCAAGTAAAAATTGTTATGGCTTGCTGCATAATCCATAACTTCATACGGAAGGCTACACAGAATGATGAATTGTTTGGGGTTTATGAGAATTTGGGCATGCAAGATAATGAAGACCATGGTGATCAACTAGTAAGGAGTCAATCTAATATACGAGAAGATGAACGAGCTGCTGGTGAGCGTGTCCGTGCAAGCATTGCTCGGCAGCTGTGGACTAATCATCAACAGCGTAGTGCACATCCATGACAGAATGTTTAGTCACTGACTTAGCATCTTGAACTTTTGTTATCAGTTAAAAATAGCTTATTATCCAAATTGGTTTTTCGTATAGTTCTAGTTTGCCCTTTTAGTTCTGTAGGTTTGATTTCTATTTGTAAGACTACCTAGATGACACATTTCTATCGAGATATGCAAGATTTCCTACTTCCCTTCTCCTACTGGTACGGTTGTTCTGTAGGTTTCAATCAGTGAACATCATTCATAAATACATACAAAAGAAGTTCAGATCAACACAAAAAGACTATCATCTACAACGACATGCCACACCTCATTCATACAATGCAGAATACATGTAACAACGTAGAAATGTGCAAATCTGTTCGTATAGGAAAAATCGTAGAGCTCAGATTGACATAACCATTTTTGCCACCAAAAAAAAAAGTTGAATCATTCAAAAAGATAAATTCCTACATATATGCAGTTTCATGGTTTCATATTTCTAATTAATCAACATCACAAAATAATGCTGAAAATCACATTTGATGTAAACATATATGTAAGTTTTGGACAGAATGAACAACAATAGACACATTATGTGAACTCCAGAAAGAATACAAACTACGAACATAGACAGATTCGTAAACTTTGGAATAAATGCAGAAGTACAAATATTAACCAGACAGTACCTTTCAAGTCTAGGTGCATCAAGATGTAGTAAGGTCAGAAAATCTTTGACAGAAACGATCTTCTCCCGTTCAAACGCTTGTGAAAAGCTCCTCCTTGCCAATCTTCTCCGAGCGCCATCCATGCTCACCTTCACATACATAGGCCTCCTTCGGCTTTACCCTCCTCTCCTGCCTTGCTCTTGGAGACGCTTCCGCCAGCGTGTTCTTCCGGTAGTTCAAGACGGGTGGCCATCCCACCACCTGCGCCTGGATCAACAGAAGTCCCCGTCGATGAGTACCAGCGCATCCCGCACCCGATTTCAGAGTTAAAGCAATCGCCTTTGCGAATCGCATCTATCTTGGCGAGGACGGGTCGGCGAGGAGGCGGAGAGACCGATGTAGTCTTGGCGACATTGGGGCAGGTGGGTGTTGGAGAGGGGCGAGGTCGAGGTGGCGGCAGACGCTCGTTTTGTTCAAGATCGCTGGGCTCCTTCTCCTCACACGATCTGACGAGAAAGAATGGGGAAAGTAAGAGAGAGCGAGAGAGAGGAGCGGCGGAAATGAGAGGAGTCGGAAGGTAGTACGTGTCTTTATTTTCTATCCAAACAGTGTTTCTCATACACCTATTTGGTGACCACCATTAGCCAAACATAGTTTAATTAAAACTCACGCTAACTACCTAACTGATCTAAACTGGTTTTTCTAAAAACCAGACTAAAACGCACTTTACTAAAACAAGTTTATATTTTATAGATCCAAACAACCACGAAATGTTGCTCTCTATTCTCATCATATCTATTAACTACTGGCCTCCATGCTGATGAAAATATGCATCCCTCTTTCTCATGGTATCTTGAAACATGATTCGTCGCTTGTACTTAATCCATTCTATCCCAAGAAAAATAAATAGGCCAAGCAAAGCCGTAGTACAAATTCCGAGCATTAATTCTGTGGAGGAGGTATGCAAATTTAATTCTATTCATCCCCCTCCGATAGATGCCACGTGTCTATCTAGCTAAATCTCAACCTCACCCTACCAACCGTGTTATTAATTGGAGGAGTGAGAAATCAAAGGTGTTATTAATGGGAAGAGTGAGAAATTAAATGAATGGTTGAGATTGGCAAGATGAACACGTGGCATCTATCGAAGTAGGGATGCACTGAATTAAATTTGCATACCTTCTCCACAGAATTTTTTCCCCAAATTCCTGGGTGAAGGAGGATATACAAATGGCAAGTCAAAAGGAAGTCGATGACAAAAAACTGGAAAGTAGTAGATTACTCTTTCAAACGAATCAAATTGAACAACCCACACAGTGCAAGCAAAATAGTATTTGTTTGAAAATATTCTATATCTACAGAAAAGACAAAATATCACCAATTACGTACTTACTCTTAATTAGAGCAATTTTTCTTTTTTCCACAAAGCTGTGCATTCGTCTCGTTTTTGCATTTTTGCACTGTTTGGGCCCCACATTAGTGAGACAAATATAGTGGCAAAAACAAAAATAAAAATGGGGAAAACGACATTTTTTCGGGCTTAGTGGCAAAATTACTCTTACTAAATCAGAAATAT
This sequence comes from Guadua angustifolia, assembly GCA_036346375.1. Taxonomy (NCBI): domain Eukaryota; kingdom Viridiplantae; phylum Streptophyta; class Magnoliopsida; order Poales; family Poaceae; genus Guadua; species Guadua angustifolia. The sequence continues at coordinate 578,890 of JAYEVE010000722.1, read as the reverse complement.
CACTAACACAAAAATATCTGTGCCATATAGAGTGCTTAGGGAATGTGCAATGGTACATGTTAACTGTCTGTAAGGCTATGTCATGTAGAATTTTAGATGATGTGACGGAAAGAGATAACGGTTGTCTACTATTTAATAGACGGTTTTATAGACAGTTTTCTATTTTATGTGCCATTATATAGACAATCTGTTAATTAGATAAGAGACCATTACAGACACCTATATAGACAATCCATTATATGAGTTATTTTTAGTACTGTTTATAGATGATATGAAGATATCTTACAAACAACTACCGTCTATACCACTGTATATGCTCTTAATAACGGCCCTTATAAGTTGTGCGAGGCATGTCGCTTAAATAAATGATAACTATCTTAAATAAAAAAAATGATAACCATACCTCTATTGATGTGAATCAATTAGGTGGACAAAGTACAGTTTTTACGTGTGTTAGGGCAATCCCAACCCATGGTATCCATGAGCAGTATCCAGAGGAGAGAAAAAGCAATAAATCAATGCATAGTTTCCCAACCTATAGTTTCCATGAGCAGTGTCTAGAAGAGAGAGAGCAATAAACCAATGCATGCACCACAAACATAACTTGGTAAGCGCGCAGAAACGTCCAACCCCGATTTTGCTTGTTTCTTGCGTCTTGGTACCCGCGCCGACCCAGTTTCTTGTATGAGACACGGTTTCTTTGTTTTTTCTTCTCTCCCTTCCTTAATTCCTATGTCACATCAGATTTTTGCTTAGTTGGCAGCGTAATTAATTCTATGGACACTAGCTGAGGTGGAGGGTTGGGACTGCCCTTAGAGTCATATCACAAATAAACTGTATATTTAAATATAAAAATATGTAATTTTTACGGAAAGATTGAAAAGACATGACATATTGATTTCGCTAGAAAAACAGAAAAACATATTTATATAAGCACAAAACGACGAATGGTGTTAAAATGCTGCATTGACATATATAGAGTCGGAATGTCTGTACCAATAGCCAATTGCACTCCTTGGGTTAGCTGTTTCATGCACGGTCCAATAGAGGCATCGCCTCGCGTACCGGAAGGGCAAAAACAATCGAAACCACCTGGTTTATTGTTACAAATTCCGTAGCATGGGAACTTGATCGGATCCTTGCACTCATCAATATCTACAATCAGATAACAAGCTTACGTAAAAGTACAATATTGAGAAATTAACACAAAAAAATTTAACACACAATGGTTCTAGACAGAACCATCTTATCCGAGGGCCAAACTTAAATGCCAATTCGACTGTTTTGTGTTCATTTCAATCTTTCGAGTGTGAGAAATTTTACGGTGAATAACATAGGTAGTAACTAGTAGTAGTAGTAAAAATTAAATCTAATCATCCATTACTCAAGGATATTTTAGATTTTTTCTATCCATTCATTAGGGGTATTTTAGACTTTTCCTAATTCGTTCACAGTTTTAGATTCACCGAATAGTTAGTGATCTTCAAAGGCCTTTTATCTATTCATTTAACATCCATCAAGATCGCAGTGCGTGTTTTACCGTAGAGGACAAATAGTATGATGGAATTTTTTATCATTTTACCCCTCTCTGAATTTTACTACTAATACTATACGTAGTAGTATAACTAGAACTAAATTGATTTCAACCATTAGATTTAAAGGAACGGACGATTTATATTGATTTTAATCCACTGTAAAAGAGCTCTTTATGAATTACAAACTCTAAAAAGTGCGGGTGACAGTCCTCTTATATAGCACTAGCTGTCATCAATCTGTGCATCTACACAGTGTTGAAGTTTTTGTTAGAATCATGAAAATTAAGTTTTTAAATTCCCAATTTAACATAATTAATGTGGATCTAGTTATTTTTCTTCCATTAATGTGGATCTAGTTATTTTTCTGTTTTCTGATTAATGTTGTAATAATTTCTAGCCTTTTATCTGCTGGAATTAATGTGAGGACTTCGGGAGGAGTCACCAATTAGTCTATATATACACACACACTAGAAAGCTGAAGCTACATTGTATTAGTTGCTAATAAATAATTATGCACAATCTATGTAAATACAAACAAGTATCGGTGAGAATCCTATAAAATTCTCCCATTATTCGAGACAGAAAAAAGATATCTGCATCACTTTTTTTTGCATGATGCTAAATTATAATGGTGTTGATCGATAATATATAGATGTTGGAGTTGTATATATAACAAATATAATTGTATTTTCAACTATAGATATTAGGGTTGTACAACGAAGACAAGTGTACCATGATTAATTTCTAGCTAATGCTGGCTATATATGTGAGGGGATTAGAGGCAAAATCACCTTTGCAGCCGTCGGGATCTTTAAGGTAAGGATTGCCATCGAATCCTTTGGAGCAGTTGCAGATGTAGCCGCCTAGTCCATCTAGCGTGTTGAAGCACTCGCTGTTGCTGCTGACGCACGCATACTCGGGCTTCTTGCGCTCTACCTCACACGTCTCCTTTCCGATGGCCCAGTCCACCAGCAGAGGTGCCTTCCCGCCGTAAGTATCGTTGAACGCTGACGAATTCGTTACATAGCTCGTATAGAAGTTGAAGTTGGACGCCTCTATGAGTGCAGCATATCCACAACGACTCATGTTTGGGGTATTGTCTTTTGGGTCGTTGGAGCTGTCATTGAACCGGATATAGAAGGACAGGAGGCAGCAGCCTATCCCGGAGCAGGTGCCGTCGGTGAGACTCTGAAGGTCAAGTGGGCGGCATATGGACAAGCACCCGGTCGTTAAACTGGTCGTGCCGTCTTGGGATTGGGAGTTTACGTAAGCCAACGCGTGGCTCCCAATGACTATGAACTTGTTACCAGTGTCGGAGAATCTGTAGGGCGTCCCCGTTAGGTCCAGGATATGGGTGGTGTTGTCCATCATCCTAGAAGTGCTGTCGTAGCAATAAGAAGAGATGTCCACCCTCATTCGGACCTGAGATTGCTGCATCAAGATACCGAGCAGTTCCACATCATTGCCGTTTCCGTTTCTGTTTCTGTAAAATGGCGTCTGCTCGCCGTTTCCGTTGTCCTTGCAGCTGAGCTCGAAGCCGGGGATGGCGCAGCCAGAGCCATGCTCGCCGATGCCGAACGGGTAGGGTACATCCACGCCACCGCATCTTCTCTGGCAGTCCGCCGCAACGGCCGCGGGGAGAAGTGCCGCAATCACTATGCCGAGGCATAGAAGAGCAGCCAATATGCGGAAAGGCATGGGCGATGCGTCAATCATCTGGCCGAGTATTGTTCTTTGGCCACTTAGTGCACCTACCTTAATCTGCGGCCAATGAATCGTAGTGTAAGATATGTATATAGTTGTGGCGATGCTACCAAAAACGTATGAGACAAAGACTGTACAGTCCAGCCAGTGATTTTAGTTTACAAATCGCACCTTGAGTAGTCGACTGCTTTGACTTGGACTTCTTCTAGGTCTTCACGCATGGCTTTACGTTTGCCGATCGACCAATCGCATCGAGGAATATCTGTTCGTACTTGTTCAAATTAAGCATCTACTCCACGTCGGCACGTATTCATTCGTGTGTACGCACGCACGCGCTGTGTACCTTTTCTTCTATAGAATATGTGCTCTATATTTTGCCGTCCAGATGCATTATTTGTGTTCTTAGAAAGGCCCTCTGATTCTATTATACTAATCATCAACTGTTTGCAGTGAAGGAATTAGAAATTTTATAATAGATGTGTTCACGTCGTCTGCCCGAGCTGCCCGCTTGGCCCGCACCGCGCCGCCGCTAGCCTGAGCCGCCTCTACCGCTTGCTGTGCCACCGCCCGCATGAGCCGCCTGCCAACTGCTAAGCCACCGCCTGCCGCCTGCCCGAGCCACTTGTCACACCGCTTGCATGGCCTGTGTGTTGCCTCTGCGCTGCGCCGCAGTCCGCCCGAGCCGCATGCCGCATATCGTGTCGCTTGCCACACCCCCTCGTTGCTTGCCGTGCCTCTCGCCCCGCCCTCGCGTTGCCTACCGCGCTACCGCCTGTCTGAGCCACTTGCTGCGTCACTCGCCCCGCCCCTGCTCGCACTACTGCCCACTAGAGCCACTAGCCGTGACGTCTGCTATGCCGCTCGCCTGGGTAGCTTGCTTTCATATCCATCTCAATGCTAGATGAATTCTGACAAGAAAATTAGGATTTAAGAGTAGAAAATGAATTGGAAAAGTAAATTTCTGGGCTAGGTACTTTACTCTACTTAGGCTAAAACTTTACGAATCAATCATAATTCATTTTCTTTCAACCAAAACAGGCTTTAAAACCTTCTGTCTTTTACAGCGATGATTGATTACATAACTTCGAACAGTATGACCGACATTGCAGACAACAATAATTACTACTCTCATTATGGGACGTGGGATCTCATTTAAATGATATTTGTGTTTTGATCTCAACCCTTGATCTACTTTAATTGAAATCGGTCACCCATAATGTTCATTGCCAACTTTGCTGCTGACTACAAATTTTGAACTCTCCATTGTTTCTTTAGTCCACATAGCTGGTTCTGACACTTGTGTTCTCAAAATTATGGCGGTGCCCGCGGGGCATACTCGGCACCCCTAATTCTGCCTCTCACTGTTTGCCTACACGGGCAAGTGACTTTTCCACTTTTGAAAAATTATTGTATGTATTGTCCCATTTTTATGTAAGTACAAAAAATGCTTTACGTTTTGCTTTTTTTCACCTTGAAATTCTCCAATCACAATCTGTAGTTCGGTTTATTTCTAATCATACGAGAGAACTTGTGCACAATTTGGCAGGCAAAGGAAGATATTGCTTTGTGCTGCTGAATCGGTACACAAAGTCGCCCGGACATGATCCCTGACATACCTCTATTCTGTTTACAAATATGTGCAAGCCATGCTCACCAAAAGTTCTATTTTTGGCTAAATGAAAGTAAAGGGATCGAAAAGAAAAGCTCTATCTAAAACTTTGTCCGGTAGCTACTTGGATGGCAGATATGAAGCTGCAGATTTCAATCCGGTATAAAATAAAGAGTCATGGCTAGCAATAACGACAAGTGAGGTTACTGTTAGGATTTGGTGTGACACGTGTACTAGTATATTGGTGTCATGTTAAGATTTGCTAGTATATTGGTGTCATGTTATGATTTTTGATTTAAAAAAGCAAAGATTCCTTTCTTATGTTAAGTGTCCTGTCAGGATCGTGATAACTCTGTTTTAGGAAACGCAACTTCCTCATACGTACGTAGAACATCGTGTTATAAGAGGTATGTTTTTTCTTGTCCTGATTAATTCGAAATTTCTGTCAGAACCTGAAATATAATTCCGACATTTATGTGCATATCGTGATATTCTCATGATCGATTTCTAACACACATCTGACATTGTATCACATTCATATGCAACAAATAAACAACAGAGTAGCACGTGTAGTAAACACCGAAATATAGGTCTATATGACAAGTTTTTTACAATAAAAGGGCCGACCGTCTAAATAGATTTCACGACAAAAGGCACCAAACCCAGTGAGCATATCTCAGCCCAACCATATGGAACTGATTAGGGTTAAACCTTAGCAATCGGTGTTATCATTGCCAAAATCCACTTTGTAGAAATGACGATACAACAAATCTTCCTCCACATCTTCTGAATATGTTGAACAAACAATCGTGAATACGAAAATGGTACTCTGCAAGACTTTTAAGCAAATGTTTTGTAGTATGTAAGGCTATGCCAAGAGAGATGGCTATCTACCAAGTTTTTCATTTTTACATAAAGCAAGCTTTCGTTTACAATAATGAATAAATGATTGCAATTTGAAGTTGAAAGAGCATTTGACATTGATAAGCAAATAATGATAAGGTATAAATAACATATTTAAACAAGCGGTGTACTGCCATAAAAATGAAACAGCGGCAAATTCCCTTTGTTGACCATGTTATACATAGATTCCTCATCCATACATTCCCTCGATCCATTTTGAAAACATCAAACTACTAGGGTAGAGAATTCATCAAGTCGTCCATAAATATAGATACGAGTACTCGAATAGATTTACACTCTGCAGAGGTTGTACAACTTTACCTATAAGACATAAACATCACATCATGTTAAAATATGTCATGTGATACCATCAGTATCTGACGTGAGACTCTAGGGCAAAGTCTTTACATTGTTGATCCTAACAAGCATTATGATACCTCCTCAAGGTATGGAATACCCCATGGTACACTAAGGCTCATATATTGTGTTGATAAACACTGCTTACACTAGCGAGGTCCCTACGAGCATGGAGTAAGCCCTCTATGCCCGCATTAGCCCATAACCTACAATCTCCCACCTGTGGTTTATTGTTAGTCCCCAAAAACTTATTATGCTATGGCCTCCTTATAAGAGGCACATGTGGTTTGTAATTTGATTCTTAGATCTAACTACATGATAGGCTCGGTCCTTGGTGACATGAGTGTGACAACAACATACCAAAAATCTTATGCACAAGCACCGATCTCAATATAAATCCACCTATGTCTAAATAAAGTTTTATGTTTCATTTTATATCCAAATACTAGAGTTATCCCCCTCTGGACATATAATATATGTGTCTCCCATCTTTGAATAGTTTAAAAGATTTCTAAACTACATTTTTACTGGTATCAATATCTAAGCATTGCTAAGCATCGGACTATCCCATTCATCTAGCAAGGATGAATAGCAAATAGAGCATAATTACTGAGGTAACAATAGCAAGGATGGCAAATATCATGGCGGGATCATGTAGCAAGGATTATCTACCAACTAACACCAATATAGAAATTTTATTGAAAATGCGTGCATGCCCATACTTTTGAAAAGCAACATACATAACCATGAAATATAGGATCAAATATGATCAAAGGAGGTGTTTTCCTTACTCATTGAATGCTCGTTTTTTCTCTAGCTCATTGATGAAGGATTCCGGGATATCGATATCTACACGCACAACACCAAATAGCACAAATAAGATCCACAAGAGTACAAACATAGGACAAATTTAAATATTTTTGCATATGATGAAAGTTCATTATTTTAAAAATTTAGAAATAAGTTTCATTAAATTTGAAATTTGTATGCAAAAGTTATGAGCATTTGAATTTAGCTCGGTTAAGAAAATCCTAGAAGAAAAGGAAAGGAAAAAAGGGGGTGATGTTGAAAGCATATTCTGTTGTGGGTGCTATCCTACGAAGAAAACATATTTCCATTAAACTGAAGGTGTCTTTTCTATTGTCCAGATGTATAAATTGATTAAAAGGGTTGGGCCCCAAATTCATAAGATAAGTTTTATATATTCTTTAGAGAATAATCAACCCAATTATGTGAAAGACTATGTGGATGTCAACCCATATTGGTGATGAGTATTTGACTAAATTTGAGCTTGTATGCTCTAGTTTGAGTTTGATTTGAATTAGATTATCAAAATAAATCAGTTTGGGCAATGCTATGCGATTTGTTTCCTTATTTTTGACGGTTGCAGGTCGACAGTGCTAGATCATGATGAGGCAGAGGATGATCGGGACTAGACGAGGTGCGCTAGAGGACTAGACGGTTGAGGATCACCGAAGATGATCGGAGACAGAGTCAGTGCAAACCTAGAAGTCAAGGAATGGATAGGATGCTAACTTGAAGCTACTCGGCTCAAGGAAGATCGTTGGATTACGGTCTAAGTGATAAACTAGTGGGTCTAGTTAGTATGCTTTGAGAAGTGTGCAAAACCCATTATGTGTATGTGTTTCGGGTTAGCCCATGTATGAGTGAGTCAATCCTAGCCCTTGATGGTGTTCCTTAGGGTTGAAAAAACTCATTTAAGGGTGGAGGATGGCTCAAGAATAGTATAAATAGAGGGGTAAGAGTAGCTCTCTCCTTTTGAAGAATGTTTTGAGGTTTTTGTACTCCTTTGAGCTTTGCCCACTTTATTATGAGGCTTTGTAAACCTCCCTTCTAAAAATGAAAGTCTATTCCTCTCAATTTTGAATTTACTTTTCGCATTTACATTATGTCTTTAAATTCTGCAATTTACTTTTCGCACATTTGGATTTGTCTCCCCTCTTTCTAAATGCTTGTGGATCGTGTGCTAAGGATGTATGATTAATGGATGAGTCTTCTTCAGACTATATCCCAATCATTTAGGCAAATCTTGTGCTCTTCCTAGCAAGAAACCGATCTTTTGATCTTGAGAGGGTCATTCTTGGAAGATCGGGTTTTTGGTGTTCTTGTCTTGTGTTCTAACTTGCTATGACATGTGGAAAGCCATCTAGTATTGTCGACGATCGGGATCGCCAACCGCAAGAGGTGAGGTAGGGTCGAGCGTTCACGGGACTGGCGGCGTTTCACTCGAGCGAAGAAGGAGACCATCCACGATGTGGTCGAGCAAGACGGCAACGAACGTGAGACAAAGGTTTATACTGGTTCGAGCCCCTGTCAAGGTAATAGCTCTACTCCAGTCGCCTTGCGGCGGTGATTCTCGTTATATGGGTGTACAGAGCGGTGTTTACAACTCAAGGCAATAATAGGGGATCCTAGCTCGAGCTGCCGTGTGCGCTGTGTTGTTGTCGTTGTTGTTGTTGTTCTTTTATACTACTTTTGCCCGCAACGACCGGGAGCGATCCTTGAAAAGGGGCCTTCGTGCACCTTGAGGGCCTGCAGAAACTGCCCCCGAACTTGCCGCACACTTAGTCATCCCGGCCCGCTCTCTGAAGCGCCAATCAAGCGCTAGATCCGGAATCCTGGCGGACCAGGGCTTCAGACGAGACCCGCCCGAGCGAGAGGTCGTGCGGGGTCGAGCTTCGGCACACCGCGCTTCGTGGTCGGCGTCGGTCTGCGCACCAGTCATGATCGGGGCCTTCCGAGCATGGGGATCCGTTGACCGCCGCCGGCGGTCAAGGAGTTCCAGTCCCGTCGGCCGGCCCAAGGCTCTAGGTCGGAGGAACCCTCGGGGCGACCTCGAGCCTTACTCTGGGGCAACAAGACCTTCGAGGTCTCGGCGCCTTGGCGAGGTCGGCGGAGGCCACAAGGCAAGTCCTTGGCCTCGACACTGGCGACCTTCGGACTTCTCGATGTTGAATGCGGATGTGAGCAGTTGGTGGGCACTGGCGGCGTCTCGACTCCGTAGCCCAAGCCTTAACTGCACCCGTCAAATCGCAGTTGGCACGCCTTTTGAGGCGCCGTGGACTAGATTTGGCCGCGATGCGGTTTATAAATCCAGCGCCATATCTTTGGTCGAAAGGTCCCTGCTCCTGCGCCCTTCGCCTTCCAATCTTTCTCGCCCGAGCAAAGCTCCCCTTTTCCCCTTCAGACCAAACCAGCCACGACCGCCATGACTAAGCTAGGAAGGAGCATGCTGTCGGACTCGAGGATGAGGGAGCTCGAGTCCCTGGGGCTGCTGGATCCGTTCACATGGCGGCTGCCGGGTAACGAGATCGAGCCGCACCCCAAGGACGACGAGATCGTCTGCACACCGAGCACTCGCCCTCTTGACTTGCGGACCGGGAGAGCGAGTTCGTCGCGAGGGTCCTCTCCAGCTGCGACATCGAACTCATCAATCTGGTGCCGAACTCCGTTCTTCTCCTCACCATCTTTTCTCATCTATGCGAGGGGTTCCTGGGGATTCTCCCGACCCCCTCGCTCTTCTTCCGGTACTTCAGTCTCTTCCGCTCCGGGAAGGACCCCGTGGTCGGATGTGTCTACTTCCGGCTGCGGGTCGGGCTCAAGTGGTCCTTCCCCAAGTTCCAACCTCGGGATTCCCTTGGCCCGTGGAACGAGCGCTGGTTCTACCTGAAGAGGGGCGAGACCGGGACGCTGGTGTTCGAAGGGACCCCCATCGCCAACCGCAAGAAGGAGACGCCAGAGTCGGACGACCTCGAGGTCGACGAGGAGGCCATCGCCCTCATTCACATCTGCGCCATGCGCGGTCTCAACGGGCAGGCGATCGCCAACGATTTCCTGCGGAACCGTGTGTCCCCTCTTAGACGGAGGGAGCACCCGTTCTTCGAGATCCGGGGGAGCGACGACCCGACCCGTGAGGGCACGGCTGGTGAGTTTTCTTGCCTCAAGGTCTGGCTCGTGCATACTCCCCGACCTTCTTTTGACAACCGCTTGCCCTGCAGCGCCGAAGGAATCCTGGGTCTCTGCCAGGATGGTCGAGATGTTCGGGAAGCTGGCGCACGAGTACGTCATTGGCAACCCCGTTCCGAAGAATGTGCTTCGTCGAAAAGACGAGGTAAGTCTCCCGACCAAGCGTTCGAGTCTTTCGCCGGCGAGCCCCTTCCTGAGCCTCGCTTGCTCGCATGCCCATCAAGAGTTGCTGGACACGGCCAGGAGGATGCTCCCGCTGCCTGGCGGGGGCAGGGGCAAGAAAGGGAAGAAAAGACCTCCACCGGGCGTGCCAAGCCAAACGGAGGCGAAGAAGCGCTATGTCGAGTGGGGGGATCGCGCCACGGTGAGGGCCCTTCTGGTCGAGCCCCCGAGCTTCACGTTTTTCCGTGCCTTGCCGTTTTTGACATACCTTCGCCGTGTAGCAGAGAGCGCGACCCGCCGCCAGTCTTGAGTACACCCTGCCCAGAGCCTCGAAACGAACCCCGCCACGGCGGACGATTGAGCGGCTCGGACCGAGACCTCGGTCGTGAGGACACGCATAGCGTGGCGCCCCTCGGCGTCGGGGCAACAAGACCTCGAGCGACCCTCGGCGAGGAGACCGGTGGCCCAAGTAAGCTCCCCGAGACCCGTCTGCGGCGCCCTTTCGCATCCTACGGCTTAGTGTATGCTTTTGATCGCGAGAACTTGAGCATCCGAGCTCGAATCTGCCCGTTTGGCGATGGTACATTGTTGAGTATGCGGTCCGAGTCCGAGGAGGAGAACGCCTTCGTGCTGGCCCCGCGCCACGGTCGTTATGGGACATGCACTCCCCCAGGCCAGCCCTTGGTCGGCGAGTTCCACCAGGGGCTCGACGACTCGTCTGAAGAAAACGAGCCCGCGGCCAGCATGGACTTCGACACGGGCGAGGCCCACAGCACAGATGCTGTCGACGAGCTTCCCAACGCCACCGTGAGGGAGGACGCTCAGGGCTTCGAGGCCGCATTTGAAGTTACCCCCAAGACCCCGCCAGCGACGGCCGCTCCGGGTGCTGAGACCGCGACCCTGCCGGTCACCGGGGATGAGCGGGTCGTAGACGCTTCGCCGACCTCCCCAGCCGCGATCGCGTCGGACGCCGAGGTCGTGGTACCCCCGGCCACGGAGGTCGTGGACGCCGCGGTGGATCGAACTGTTGTCCCCTCGGCTCCTGGGGCGAGCGCGGGCCCGATCGTGGAGATCGGGGACAGCACCGCCGTCCTGCCCCCTCCTGTCGACGGACTCGACCCGTCGGAGGAGGCAATGGTAACAGGCCGCCCCATGGCGGGGACTCGGGACCTGGCCCAAGTCATAGCGGTGGCGAGTCGATCCGACTCTGCACTTGCTGTCGTCGGGAGGAGGAGATCCTCGCGATCGCATTAAAGATCGCGAGGAGTTTACCCGCGCAAGTCTGGAGGTGCGCCTCCGCGAGGTAAGGATTTTTCCCCGCATGTTTCGTATCTTGTGGCTTGACCTCCTTGTCCCTTCTCATTTTTGGGCCATCCCCCTCTTTTTTTTTCTTCGCGAAGGTGACCGACCACGCCACCCGAGGGTTACAAGGCCTTCGAGAGCACGCGGACGTGCTAAGGAGCCTCCTCGACGTAGTAGAGGCGCGGGAGGCTGAGCGCGAAAAGCTTGTCCGAACCATTGAGGTCGGCGAGGGGAGCTCGGCGGAAGGACCAAGAGCTCGGCGACTGCGCCCGGACGATGAGGTCGCTGGAGGTAGCGCGCAACGCAGCTCAGCGGACACGGGGCCTCGAGCGTGACTTTTGCTTTAAGGCCGTGGAGCGAGAGGCGCTCGCTCGGCTCTGGCCTTCGAGGTCGGCGGGCCAAGATCGAAGCTCGGAGAAGGCCTGCGAAGCGTTGACTCCCAAGCTCAAGGCCAAGATACTCCACTCGAGGAGGAACTCGGGAGCGTCAACAAGGCGCTTGAAGCCGAAAGGTGCCAAGGTCAAGGACCTAGAGAGGGCAGCCGGAGCGAGCACGCAGCAGCAAAGGCGTCTTCCGAGCTCGAGGCCAAAATCCTCGAGCTCGAGGCTTCGCTCGTGCCACCAAGGCGCTCGAGGTCGAGCAGCGCCAAGGTCGAGGCGCTGGAGAAGACTCCCTCGAAGCCACCTCCTGGGTCTGAGACCAAGGTTCCCGGGCTCGAAGAGAAGCTCGAACGCGTTGGTAAGGCAGCGAAGAGTGCCCTTGCGCAGCTTGAAGACGAGCGACGTCGGGCCGTGGATGCTTCCCAGCAAGCCCTCCAGCTCCAGGGGGAGATCGCAACCCTGAGGGCAAAGGTGGCCCAGCTTGAGCAGGAAAAGCTTGCCCGCGAAATGGCCGACCTGTAGAAAAATATTAACAAGCAGGGAATGTACTAATAGAAATGTTTTGCTTTCTAGTGAACGAAGAAACCTCGTTCCAGTTGTGGATTCATGGTTTGGGGATGCGTTGAACTTTCCTCTTTTTGCTTCGCTTGTTAAATGCGTGCCGTGCTCTTTAGGTCGCGTGTTTGGCGTAGCCTTACCCATCCCGTTGGGCCCGAGGTCGGCGGCGCGTGCCACAGGCACAAGACGTGAATCTGGACGAGAGGCGCGACCGCGAGTTAAGGAACAATTCGCAAAGGCAGAAGAACACGAAGCGAACACCGTTAAGTAGAGTTGTGTTCGTACGGCCCTAGCGACCATGTGTGTTGCTCGATCGTCAAAGCGGCGAGGTTCGTTGCCCGAGTCCGGACACAGGGGAGAGCTAGATTGCGAAGATGTTCGGCTTACGTTTAGCTCGTCCGCTGGGGGTGAACGTGAAAACCTGCATCACTTAGACTAGGAGCGAACGCACCGTGGTCGATGGTCGTGTTCAAAAGAAAGAGCCACCGAAAAGAAAAGCAGCAATACAAGTGGAAGCAGGTATAAAAGGGAAAGAATTAAAGACCAGCTTTTATTGAAATGTGAGGCATAGAGGTTACACATAAAATTTTCGAAGCTGATCTATGTTCCACGAGCTAGAGAGCTCTCGCCATCGAGCGGCGCTAAGCCAGTAAGCCCGTGCGATCTGTTGAAACGACTCTATAGGGGCCCTCCCACCGCGGGGATAACTTATTGGTGCTGGACGAGCTCTGAATCCGCCTCAGAGCCAAGTCCCCAACAAGGAGTCTCCTAGGTCGTACCGACCGAGACGCATGTCTGCGAAGAGCTTGCAGGTAGTGCGTTGATCGTAGCAGTGCACGGCATCTTACTTCTTCTGCGAGGGTAAGGTCGAGGGACCGTTCGTGCTCGAAGTCGACTTGATCGACCAAGCTGACCCTGGCAGAGCCCAGCGTGACCTCGGGAGGCAGGACGGCTTCGGTACCAAAAACGAGCTGGAAGGGCGTGGACCCTGTAGCTCGGCTTATCGTGGTACGAATAGACCATAGAACGGTGGGAAGTTCGTCCACCCAGGCCTTGCCGTATCGGTTGAGTTCATCTGTGACTCGCTTCTTGACGCCCTGGACGATTTGCCCGTTGGCGCGTTCCGCTGCTCCGTTGCTCTGGGGGTGAGCCACCGAAGCGAAGCATATTTTGATGCCGAGTTCCTCGCAAAATTCCTGGAACGACTCACTGGTAAACTGTGTACCGTTGTCAGTGATAATCTTGCACGGAACCCCATACCTAGTGACCACGTTCAAGCGGAAAAAACGAACTGCCGCTCGAGCCGTTATGGTCGAGACCGGTTCAGCCTCTATCCACTTGGTGAAGGTGTCGACAGCGACGAACAGGAACTTCTTCCCCCCGGTTGCTTGAGGAAAAGGACCGAGGATGTCCAGTCCCCAGGTCGAGAAGGGCCATGCCAGCGGGATGGTCTGGAGCGCGTAGGCGGGTTGGTGCGATTTCCGCGCGTGGAATTGACAGGCCCGGCAGGTGCGGACGATATCTCGAGCATCCTGAAGCGCCGAGGGCCAATAGTACCCCATGCGGAAGGCCTTCCCGACCATTGTCCTGTACGAAGAGTGCACCCCACAGAAGCCTGAGTGAATGTCATGGAGCAGGTACTTACCCTCCTCCGTGGAGACGCACCGTGTCAGGATGCCGGAGACATTGCGTCTGTAAAGTTCTCCCTCGACAAGCGTGTACAGACTCGCCCGGTGCTTGATCCGGCTCCTCTCCGCAGGGTCGGGCGGCAGAGCGCCCCGAGCAAGAAAATTGTGGATAGCCTCGGCCCAGGAGGGGATACCCTCGACCACGGCGACCATGGCCCCTTGGTCGGAAATCGACGGGACCGAGAGCGTCTCCAGGATGACGTCGGGTGGGATGTCGTCATTGGAGGAGCCGAGCTTGGAGAGGAAGTCTGCGCTGGAATTGTCCCTTTGAGGATGTGCTCGAGCTCAAGTTCGGAACCATTTCTCCATCTTGCGCACCTCGGCGAGTGCCGCCATCGAATCTCCGAGCATTGGTAGTCCTTGTTGAACCGGGTTGATGACGAGCTGAGTCGCCCTTCACGACCAGGCGGCGCACACCCAAAGCCTTGCAAGCTCGTAAGCCGGCCAGGAGGGCTTCGTATTCCGCCACATTGTTGGTCGCCGGGAAGCGAAGCAATTACGTACCTCAATTTGTCGCCAGTCGGGTGAGGACAAGTATCGGCCCGAAGCGCTTGAAGGACCTCGGCCGTCGAAGAACATGACCAGGCTTCTCTTCTTCGTCCCGAAGCTCGGGGCGGGCTGCGATGTCGCCGACCACGGTCGGCGAGCACTTGCGATTTATGGTCGTGCGTGCCACGACACAGACGTCGAACGCCGCCAGTTCCATGGCCCACTTGGCGATCCGTCGCCACCATCCGGTTCCCAGGATGTCCCAGCGAGAAGTCTGCTGGGGGCGACCACAGTCGCTGAAAATAGTCTTTGGAGCTTGCGAAGCCATGAGGAGAGCATATAACAGCTTACATGCACTGGGGTAGCGCTCGCCGGGCGTGCAAGACCTCACCGACATAATAAATGGGGTCTTGTTGAGACCCCGTTCCGCCACCAAGGCGGCACTAACGGCGAGGGTGGCGCGAGATATAGCGACAACTTCTCTCCGTGTTGCGGCGTTGTAAGGAGGGTGGGGACGACAGGTACGCCTTCAGATCGTCGAAGGATCGTTGGGCCTCTGGAGTCCACTCGAAGCCCCCATGCTTGCGCAAGGTTTGGAAGAATGGGAGCCCGCGCTCGCCGAGCCTCGAGATGAACCTGCTGAGGGCGGCCATGCGGCCAGTGAGGCTTTGCACCTGCTTGATTGAGGTCGGAGGTGCCATCTTCTCGATTGCCTCGATCTTCTCTGGGTTTGGACCAACCTCCGAGCCCCCGATCATGTAGCCGAGCACCTTACCGGACGCCGCGCCAAACACGCACTTCTCGGGATTGAGCTTGACCTTGTGCCTGTTCAGGTTGGCGAAGGTCTCCTCGAGGTCGCGAACGTGGTCGCCCTCGGCGGGGCTTTTGACGATGATGTCGTCCACGTAGACTTCAAGGTTCCGCCCGATCTGTGGCTCGAAAGTCTTGGTCATCAGTCGTTGAAAGGTGGCCCCTGCATTGCGCAGACCGAATGACATGGTCGTATAGCAATAGGTGCCGAACGGCGTGATGAAGGAAGTTTTGCTCTCGTCCTCGACCGCCAGCTTGATCTGGTGGTATCCCGAGTAAGCATCCAAGAAGCTCAGCGTCTTGGCATTCGCGGTGGAGTCGACGATCTGGTCGATGTGCGGAAGCGGGAAGTTGTCCTTCGGGCAAGCCGAGTTCAACCCCGTATGGTCGACGCACATTCTCCACTTTCCTCCCTTCTTCACGCACGATGGCCGGGTTGGCGACCACTCGGAGTAGTTAATCTCACGAATGAAGCCAGCCTTCAAGAGCTTATCAAGGTTCTCCTTGATGACTGCGACCTTTTCCGGAGAAACGACACGGCTTCTATCGTATAGAGTGCGAACCGGGTCCCACTTGCGGCTTGTGCTCGATCACCTCCTCGGGGCGCCAGCATGTCCGCGGGCTCCCAAGCAAATATGCCCTTGTTGGCGCGAAGGAAGGTGACGAGCTCGAGTTCCTATTTGGAACTCAACTCGGTCGAGACGTGGACACACCTGGCCGGGTCACCCTCATCGAGCGGCACGGCCTTCGTTGCCCCGCTAGGCTGGATTGCCGCCTTCCGGCGAGCGTTCTTTGTCGTTGCCTCTGGGCCGCGCTGGGGCAGGATGCCAGCGAGAGCCAAGGCCTTGGTCTCGCAGCCATGTGTCGCCTGCAGGTCACCTCGCACGGTGATGACACCGTTGGGACCAGGCAGCTTCATGCACCGATGGCCGTAGTGGTTGGCTGCCATGAATTTGACCAGGGCTGGTCGCCCGAGGATGGCGTTGTAAGGGAGGTCGCCCTCGACCACCTCGAAGGTGATCAACTCGGTGCGAAGTTGTCGAGCCGCGAAGGTGACGGGTAAAACGACCGCCCCAAGGGGTGGTTGAGCTCCCGGGACTATCCCAAAGAACGGTATGGTGATGCTCTTGACCTTCGACCGAGGAATCGCATCCGTCGGCGCTCTACGCCGCAACAAGTTAAGAGAGCTGCCGCCATCGACCATGACACGACCGACCGTGGTGTTGCTTATAGTCGGGTCACGACCAAAGCGGTCTTGTGTCTCGGGCCATACACGGAGCGCGTCCTCTGGAGAGAAGGTGATCGTGGCCCGGCCCACTTGCGAAAATTGTTCGAGGGCTTCTCGGCGACGACAGGTAGATGGTCCGGCGGCGCCTTGACCTCGCGCTGATGCGGTAGGCCGATGAGCCACCGAAGATGACGTCGATCTGGCGCTTCGCCTTTGCTGGAACTCAAGTCGAGGTCGTCGTGCTCACGGCGTTTACGGTCGGTGGGTCATCGTCGCCGAGCACGGGCATCTCACCCCGCCCGTCATAGAAGGCGTCCAACTTATTCTCGCCAAGCCTGCGGTCCGCGGTCGTGGCGGCGGCCGCCAATGGAACAAGCAAAACTTTGACTCGTCATATCCGGTAGCGTCCTCCGGTCTCCTGTGGCGGCGTCGGCCCGTCGAGGACCAAAGACGCCCTCCTCTGGGGCTGGTCCTTTACTGGTGAGTCGGGTCGACCTTGGCGAGACTTAGAGTCCTCCCGAGCCTGGCCTCGGACTTCAAGGACCTCGCGCTGGCCATCCGCCGAGACGATCACCCGCGAAAGCCCTCCGCCGCCCCTGCGATCGCGCTTTCTCTTTTTGGAGGCGGTGCCTTGGTCGGCGCCTCTGGAGTTGGACGGGCCGGCCTCTGTTTGGCTCAGACCAAGCTTACCTTGGTCGTAGTCGCGTTTCCAGCGGACGGCATCGTCCGCGTCCGCGTACCGCTCCGCCATGCGGAAGAGTTTGTTGACGCTGAGCCTTGACGTGATCTCCAGATCCTCGGTGAGACGTCGATCACGGACCCCGAACTTGAAGGCCTTGATGACGGCCTCGTCAGAAATGCTCGGGATCAGGTTCCTCGTGCGGATGAATCGCCGCACAAAGTCGCGCAGTGGCTCGTTCTTTCCCTGGATGACACGATCCAGGTCTTTCTCCCTGCCCGGCCGCTCGTAGCAACTCTGGAAGTTAGAGCGAAGGGCGTTCTGGATCTGGCGCCACGACACGAAAAGAACCGGGCCGATTAAAAAGCGAGTCCTAGCGGCCCGTCGAAACGATCGGGAGGTAGTTTGCCATTACGAGCTCGTCCCCTCCGGCCGCCAGGATAGCGGTCGAATAGATGGACAGGAACTCGTCAGGGTTCTTGGTCCCGTCGAAGCGCTCGATCAGCGCGGGCTTGAACCGGGTCGGCCACCGTACGCGACGAAGGCCGTCGGAGTACGCCATGCAACCGTAGGCCGGGACAGGTGCCCGCCGGTCATGGTCATTACCGACAAGATCCCGGCTGCCGCCTGACTCGGAGTCGAGGCTCCCCCGGCGGCCCGACCTCTGGCGGGAACGACCGTGGTGCCGAGCACGGAATCACCGTTAATGCAGCGGTCCCGACCTGCGGCGCTGGCGGAACGTCCCGGGAGTGGTCCGCAGATCTGCTGCCAGTCGACTCGGAGCGGCTCGGTTCAGGCCTGGTCCTGGTTGACGCGTTATCGTTGCTCCTCTGGGAACGGGTCCCAGAGTGCTGGCTTCGGTGCTGCGGAGGTTCGACCTCGGTCGCAGCCCGATCGAGCTCTTCGGCGGGGCGGCCAAAACTCCGACCTCGCCCTATCGGGTCGGCCATGACCGGCGATAAGCGGGCGCTCCCCGTAGGGAGGAGCTGGCGGCCCGAAGACGTGTCGGCCTTCTCTGGGCCTCCGGAGGGCGGTTATAAGCTTGGTTGATAGCCACCTGCACCATTCGGCGAGCGTCTTCAGGGGTCTGCGGATCACGGTCATCCGCCACTCCCTCGTCGCCTCGACCGTCCGCCACAAGGACGTCTTTGCTTTCGGCGGCGGCGGCGTGAAACGAATAGGACACGGAGCCGAGTCCGTGCTCGAGGAAAATCCATCGATGAAAGCGCCATGCTCACGAGATCGATGTCGTTCTGCGAAAAACAAAACAATCGGGCCCCACGGTGGGCGCCAGTTGTCGACGATCGGGATCGCCAACCGCAAGAGGTGAGGTAGGGGTCAGAACGTTACGGGACCCGAGCGGCGTTTCACTCGAACGGAGGAAGGAGACCAGTCACGGATGTGGTCGGAGCAAGACGGCAACGAACGTGAGACAAAGGTTTATACTGGTTCGAGCCCCTGTCAAGGTAATAGCTCTACTCCAGTCGCCTTGCGGCGGTGATTCTCGTTATATGGGTGTACAGAGCGGTGTTTACAACTCAAGGCAATAATAGGGGATCCTAGCTCGAGCTGCCGTGTGCGCTGTGTTGTTGTCGTTGTTGTTGTTGTTCTTTTATACTACTTTTGCCCGCAACGACCGGGAGCGATCCTTGAAAAGGGGCCTTCGTGCACCTTGAGGGCTCGCAGAATCGCCTTGAACTTGCCGCACACTCTTAGTCATCCCGACCGCTCTCTGAAACCGCCATCAAGCGCTAGATCCGGAATCCCTGGGCGGACCAGGGCTTCAGACGAGACCCGCCCGAGCCAGAGGTCATGCGGGGTCGAGCTCGGGCACACCGCACTCGTGGTCGAGCGTCCCGGTGCGCACCCAGGTCGCGGTCGGGGCCTTCCGAGCATGGGGATCCGTTGACCGCACGCCGGCCGGTCAAGGAGTTCCCAGGTCCCGTCAAGTATCATCTTGATCATCAAAAACCCACGAGCTAGCTGATGGCCAAGTTTTTGTTTTTGAACTCGTTCTTGTGCACTCTTCTTTGAATTAGAAAAAAGTCAAAATTTTAATGTCAATCATTGCAATTGAAGGTTGAAATAGGTCCTGACATCCATTGGAAGGTGTCTACAGATTTTCACAAGGTTTGGATTAGTGGATCAAAAGGTTCATCTATTTTCCTTTTGAGCACGCTGATTTTTACTATTCATTATATTGTTTTTACTGACAGTATCCCCGATAGTACCACTACGATACCTCAGTAGTGCTAGGGCTACTATTTATCCGGCACTACCGGGCCTGTTTACAATAGTGCCAGCCTCTGTAGTGCATTTTAGGATTTTTGCTTTCTTCACTTTGCCTTTTTGATGTGAGGATGTTGGTTGGATTGTTTTGAGTGAGAGAAAATTTTATTTTGAAATCATTCACCTGGCCCCCTCTGATTGCCATCTCGATCCTTCATTATGCAAAAATATTTAAATTTTAATTGGGTTTCAGTCTGTTTCATGCATAAATTAGCTTCAACACATTCAATGTTCAAACATGTACTACTTGCATGAATAAGTTTCAGATTAAATGGAGTTAGTCCAAATGCTTACTATGAGTGAAGATCTACATCTAGGTTTAAATACTAATTTATACACGGTACATTGCATGGTGACTTTACATCTTAATCTTGTAAGTCCAAATAATTTTAGCTTTTTGAATTTGTAAAAATACACTTGCATATATAATTTTATCATTTGAATTCAAAAAATAAGAATAATTAATCTATAGAAAACCAGAAACCATGTCCTAGAATAAACCTAAGACTTAGTTCATGCTTAAGTGCTGCTAAGAATAAGTTAAGGATTAAAAGACAAAATAAAGTACGTACACAAAAAATCATGACACCCTAAACCACCCTTGTTCTTTATAGCAAGTTTTAATTTGATTTTCTATCTATCTTCCTTTTGCCCTTATTGAAATTTTTATTTGCTATGTTTCTTGATAAACAACGTATAGACTCTAACGTGCTAGATACTTTCGTCAATGATCCTGACTTTGAGCTTGACAACAACGAGCAAGGCAAGCACCTTCTTCGATCATGTTGATCCCCACATGTTAAAATTGTTCTATCAAATATTTTATGCATACGCTATGTTTACTAAACATTGCTATTGTGGGTATTGGTAAATATACCCTAATTCATGGGATTTCCTTAATCAATATTAACATGTGAACCTTGATAACCCTAGATGATGGTTAGGCACACGATGATGTCAGAATGGGTATACACGATTATTATATGCATTTGCTTAGTATGCTTTAGAAATGAGTACATGAATGGCCAGTCATACTGTTCGTGATGGAAATAGAATGTTGGACATGATGGAAAATATAGATAATGGTATTTTGATAAAAATGAAAAATAAAACTATAATTTGATGCGAGCGAGCTATTGGCAATAGCCAAAAGTGCATGGGACTTGCATATGGATAGGGGGAGATTTCTCGCTTGGGTCGGATTAAGGACAAAACTACTTTGTTATTTTCAAGCCAAGACAACCACACAACTGCAAGTGCTAGTATGGGATAGCCTTAACTTATTAAGTTACATAGAACTAGCCTTGCACATTGGAACGTTGTTGTGAGGAGCCGCCCAGACCGTCCTCGGGTTATTTGAATGACCAGTTGCCCTCATCGGATTTGGAGGCTAGCAACGGATCACCGGAGGTGTTCACAGTGCTAACACCCAAGCCCAATTAGGACAACAAGTATCCCATTCGAATAACTCGATAACAATCCCGGTATTCCCCCGGTATGCGACCCGAAGATCGCCCAGGATCGCCCCGCATACCGGTTTCCATTGCCATATCAATTCAATGCACATAAAGGGGGCAACGAACCCAAAACTTTACTACCAGACACGCAACGCGGAAGCACAACAAAATAACTAAAACCAAAGCACAAAGACAAACCAGACAACCACACAACAAACTCACAACTAAGACAACACGCAAGATCCTACTAAGACTCAAAAAATCTACAAAATTTTGGCATGACGCCCCTAGAAATACGGACATCCACTCAGCAGACAGAAGAAACAAATAACTAAACAGATATATCACAACCACAACCACAAGCATAGCATAAGGATTAGCATGGATAGAAGTGACAACTAGACAAGAGCTAAGCACAAGGTTCAACAACGAAAAAGACAAGTATTTAAACATCGCCAAACATAATTCTTGAAAGCTAACTATACAACAAAAGAATACACCACCACCAAAGTAAACCAAAAGAATGACAACTCCGGAAGTGTTCTGCCCTTGAACACTTCCGGGCGTTTATATCGCTGAGCTTGCTTTTACTCGGTGCCCCGCCCGACCACCGAGAAGCAGTATGGACAGAAATCACACCCATCGGAGTCCTCACCTGAAAAACCACAAAGCAGAAGCATGAGTACAGAAGGTACTCGCAAGACTTACCCGTGGTCCATATATGACCGACTCGAAGGAATATGCATCTGGATGTAGCAAGGTATAAGCTTAAGGTAAAAGTGCGGAAAAGCTTAACTTTGGTTCATTTTTACATGCAACTACTCAATTTACAAGTTTTAAAGCATTCATGGACAGCACCTATTGCTAAAGTGAGAGCTGAATTTAAATATTAAAGAGAGCAAGTAATAGCATAAACAAGTATCAACATCAAGTATACCATCTAGTTGCAATTTAATTTATTACTACGTTGAAATGTCGGATGATACAAGCGTGCTCATATCCGAGAGCGCGGCAATTCGAATCGCTTATTCACCCTGCAGGGGATCATCAATCGCACGACATGTGCCACAAGGAACCTCATGTCAACCCTCCTCCCATCCATATCTACTCGTTGAACCATCCTCATGCGGCCCGAGCACCTAGCAACCTCCTCGGCGGCTCAAGCCTCGCTTAGCCCTCGAGAGAGACCTAGGCCTCGCCCTCAACCACGCCCAATCGCATGAGGGCATGACCCATCGAGTAGTATGCCATGAAAGGGTGGCTTACCGTACCATTATATCGGGCATGCGATCAACAAGGGGTGCTCGATCAACATGGCAAACAACGGATCGGTCCTTAACCAACACAGGCGAGACTACAACATTTGAGTCTCCACACCCAAATGATCCAACCCTCTCGCCTGGTCTCAAGTTTTCCATTTCAAAGCATAATTAACCATTTGCAACCCATTAGAGTGAAATAATTAACTCAAGTGATGGAACCTTCCACCACTTGGCCCATACCCGACATCTAAGCAAACTAAGCATGGACACATTGTAATTACCCATACACTAGCTCCAAGGAAGATGTTCAACAATTAACAATGAGGGTATGTGCAGCAATTAGGTTCTAATACCCTTCCCACATTTTAATTCCTAATGCATAACCTAACCATCCAATAAGCAATTCATTCACAAAAATACAATCATATAAAGGTTGAACATGCTTAGGTGCTTGCCTTGAGCTTCTGCTGGATTTTCAGTAATGGTTGGCTCTCCGGTAACCCCTTGGTCACCGCTTAACCATCATGGATTCGTTTCTCTACGATCACAATGTATGGAAAAGAAAATGAGATGCATGCAATGCATATGAGATGAAATACTAAATGCATCCTCATGACCAATCCAAAAGTGCAATCATTCATTTCAATTTAAGAACGAAAACTACAATGCTACTCTCTATTTCTAATCTATAGCACAAATCTGAAAATAACAAGCACATTCCTCTAAACAAGTATAACTTTTATTTGGCTAACCCAAAAAATGACTTCTTGGACTCGAAAAGACCACAAGAGAGTGAT
This sequence comes from Guadua angustifolia, assembly GCA_036346375.1. Taxonomy (NCBI): domain Eukaryota; kingdom Viridiplantae; phylum Streptophyta; class Magnoliopsida; order Poales; family Poaceae; genus Guadua; species Guadua angustifolia. The sequence goes on along the minus strand of JAYEVE010000722.1, from coordinate 555,694 downwards.
CTAACATTACCATGCATAATAACATTCAGAAAACAAATTTAAAGTTTGCAATTAAACTCTGAACTTTGGTCCCAAAGTCTGAAATTTTCAGCACAAACTGATTTCAGAGCAGCGTTGATATAAATGGCCATAACTTTTGAACCGTTTGATCAAATTGAGCAAACTTATACTCGAAACGACCACAAGGCATAGGCCTACAACCTGGATTTGGCCAATCACCCAGATTCTGCTCAGAGAATTCCCAGTTCGGCCAGGAACAGAGAACAGTTTCAGAGTTTCAGAAATTTCAGTGTTTCAGAACAGCATGCACAAATTTCATCATATAAATGGCTATACTTAATGGAATTGAGTAAAGGATGACATTTTTATAATCTAAATGAAATTTCCTAAAACTTCACAGGCAAAATTAATTTCTAATTCGGCCTCTAACTAATTCTTATTCACAGCTCAAGTTTCTACCCGAAATCTTCAGCATTTTCAGAGCAGCACGCACTAAAATTGACATAACTTTCAGCTGGATTAACGAAATTGAGTGATTCCAGTTGGAGGTGAAAGATAATTCCATTACCCACAACTTTCTCTAAAGTCAACCTAGCAGGAAATGCTCAGAACTTTCTCAAATCAAACTGAAACAGTAGCTACGAAATCTGCTCGAAAATTCAGACTTTGCTCTAAACCCTAGATTGGTTATTCCCCTCCCAAAACTTGAATCTTCACTCATCCAAGCCCCCAAATCCACCATAGCTGCCCCCAAAACCAGGAACAACCAACCAAACCCTAGGGGAGAGGTCTTACCTTCAAGGGAGTGGAAGGGGAATGGAGGGGGAGCTGCACTTGGAGGAGGGAGCTGCTGCTGCCTTGGAGGGATGGAGGTGCCACCAATGGAGCTGCAGGGAGGGAGCACGACCTGGGGACAGCAGGGAGGGAGGAAGGCTGCGTGGGGGCTGCAGGAGGGAGAGCTTGAGGAGGCGCTTGGGGAAGAAAGGAAATGGATTCGGTTGCTTTGGGAAGAAAAAAAAATGCTGAATCGGTTTTGCTTGAGAAACAAATGAGGTGAGGCTGCTGGGAGGCTGACTTGGTGAGAAAAGAAATGAATTGGCTGGGAGGAGAAACCAGGAGAAAGAAATTGCTGCTTTGGTTGGCTGCACTACTATCCTTTGTATTTTGCTCACTTGACCCCACTAAAAACAAGAGTTAAATTGGCTAAGTCTCCGGAATTTTCAGCACATGGATTCAGTTTTTTGAGCCCGTTTTGAATTAGTATTTGGCATTGGATTTTGGTTCAAACCCCACAGTGCTGTAGAGAAAAGTTTCTAGTTTGTGATTAACTAACCCACACATTCTAGATCCTTATAGTCCTCAAGTTACAAGGCTCCAACTTTGATGAAAACCATATTTGCACACTGAACTTTCTAGCTCTTAATTTTTGCTACGTTTGGAAATTCTTAAGTGGTAGTTTAGGATATTAACTGAAGTTAGAAGTTGATCTCAATTGCGGCCAAAACTTGGTTGGCGCTAATGTTAGCCGCATGAGTCAAATTTGAATTTGGGGCCATGACAGTTGTAGTAGCATGGGCATTCTGGTGTAGGTTTGCTCATAAGGGTGTCTACACAGAGGTGTGGGTGAAACACATACCAATGCAACGGTGTACGCCTTGTTAGGTGGGAAGGATGCGATTGAGTGTAAACCATCATTAGTATTGTGTGTATAGGTCTGAATTTCCGTCGCCATAACTAGGATTTGTCTTCACTGAACTGGTGCAAAGTTAGATCTAGGTAATGTAACAGTAATGTTATGATCTCTCACCACACATCAAAGGAAGCGTGTTAATGCAGAGGTAGATAGAGATGATCATATTTTGTAGGTAAAGCCGTACACCTCTGCAGAGTGTAAATCTTTTCGAAAAGCCATGCCCATAGTGAAGGGCACTTGGTAAAGTCATCACTTAGTTAGATGTTTTAATACTTGCATAAAATGAGTTGGCAACTGAAAATGAATATATGTGTTGGCAAATATTAGTTTTTTGCCATGTGTTAGCAAGGAATGATTTGAATTGTTTCTCACATCATGGAGGACTGTGAGTTGTTACATTTATGTAATTATTACTTGTTATTTTATATACTTTTCAATTCGCTTTTACAAAATTTCGCTTTCAATCTATTATTTAGTAATTACAATTCAAACTAGTATTATGCAAAATAACCTTAGTAGCCTTTCTCTTGATACAAGCATGCATTTATCATAGGTTTGCAAAAGTATTGCGAGTACACAATGTACTCAACCTTGCTATTGTTGTTAGGTGAAGAAACAGAATACCCTGATGAAACTAATATTAACGTAGAACGCAGCTTACAGGGATGTCAATGATGAATCTGTCTAGGATTATTTACCTTGTCAATTGCCCGTGGAAAGACTGAGCTAAAGGCAAACTACAAGATAAAAATGTTTTCACTGTAGTTTATTTTGGTTTTTAAGATTACTATGTATAAACTGCTTCTGCTATAATATGTAATAAATACTGTGTATGGCTGTGATTTCAATTTGTGAATGTGCATATCACTACAAGATATCCCATTACTACAAGCACTACAACTGCCTAGAAAAAATAAAATTAAAAGTGGTAGCACTGCTTCAAATAAAATTTTATTTCAAAAGCAGTATCACTGTCTAGAAAGGTTCAAATTGTTAGCAGTGGTACCGCTACGAAAGAGTTATATCATTACAAGCAGCCAAACAACTTTAAAAAATTATTTAAGACAGCACTACTGCTTGGGATATCTCTGCTTGGGTTGGGCACTTGGACTACTGCTTGGGATATCTCTGCTTGGGCAAAGAGCTTGGGCACTTGGCGGGTGAGTGAAAATTTTGGCGCACAAAAATTTTCTCAGCGCGCCAAGCCATTGCCCAGCCGCGCGAGGCAAAAGGCCCACGTAGACCAGCCATAACAAAAAAAGAGAGTGATTAGCAGGCGCGACCAGCCATTCGCATTGATCATTAGGGTTATCCTAAAATCCCCAAATCTCTCACCAGCGCTGCGACCTCATCCCCAAATCTCTCATCTAGGCTCCAATTTGAGAACTCAATTCGGTGCATCTGGGAGCTTCTAGGCAGTGGTGGAGGGAGGAGAGGGGCGGCTCAACCAGCGCTGCGACCTCATCCCTGGCACAATGGCGTTGGATGCAAGGGGCGGCGCATCTGGGAGCATGCAACGACATTGAGGGCAGGGCTGGGCCGAAGGGCAGGGACGACAAGCCGGCGCCTCCTCTTGGATCATCTCCTGGGCGCCCCCTCCTGGAGCATCTCCTCTTGGGGCGGCTGAAGGATAGGCGGCCATCTTGGAGCAGAGTGTCAAATCCGAAGGCAAGGGAGGTGCAGCAGTCCGTGAGGAGGTAGAGCAACGTGAGGCGGCACATCCGGTCGTGGATAGGTGTAGATCGAAATCTGAAGGGCGAAAGCAACGAGGAAGGGGCGCCGAGGCTAGACGCTCTTTGTGAAGGGCGCGAGCAAAGACAAAGGGGGACGCCGGATTAAGCGCGATTCTTTGTGAAGGGGCGAGTAGCGACGAAGAAGCCACTCGAGCCGAGGTAATGTTCTTGCTTTTGATTTTCTGAGTTCATCCACTGGTCTACGAATTGAGCCCTTACTTTGTGTTTGATCTAGATACTTGATGGTTTGATCTAGATACTTGATGGTTGATCTACGAATTGAGCCCTTACAATCAAACAAATTCTACAAATATAAACAAGCAAAACATGACCCTTTCTGCTACTAAGCATGAAAGCAAAACAACAGATTTAGAGAGAGGAGTGGTATGATGCATTGATAAATGAGAGCTATTTTTGTCTTGTGAAATGTTCAGTTTGTCCTGTACATGTATGATAGTATTGGAAGAAATTTATACAGTAGTACTCAATATGACAGAACATGTTCTGTGTTCTGCAAAGTCATGCAACTGTTAGAATGAACTAAACTTGGTTCTTGATGTTGTCTCTTTCTCTTAGTAATTCATCACTGTTAAAATGGTTGCTATAATCATATGATTATGTATTTTTCTGCATTGCCTTTTGTTAGATGCTAATGTTCTGTGCTCTTGAAATTTTTGCTCTCTGGACATATTCTACTATCTATGTGATATTTGTTGTTGTTTGTTTATGAGACTAGTCAAGCTCGAGACTTCTCAGTAGTTGGTTTCCTCAAGTAAAAGAACAAGCTTAGCTTATTATTTTTATTCTTCAGAAGCACTTAAAGGAAGTCATATGAATATAGTTTGACCTACTTGGTTGTAATCTTTTGGGCTTTTGATGGGAATATGGTTCGGAAATGGTCAAGACACTTTTTTAGTTACCTAAAACGCCTCTCGATGAAAGCGTCTTTGCAAAGCAACACCGCCAAAAACGACTTGTTGTGTTTGTTTATCTCCGTGCATATAGTTTCAAACCCGATAAACATTTACGAGGGTCTAGTTTTATTGTGCCATTATGAAATTAAGCTGCCCACAGGGCTAGTTTCTACACAGTAGATTATAGAATCTTTAGATAATATGAGATGGATGGGATAAATCTGAGCCATTTATGAATAACCATTTTTGAAGACATAAATCTATAGCTTTGTGTTTGATGCGAACTATAAATTACTTCCATAAATATGGGAACTAAAACCCCCTTATGATTTAACTCCTTATTGTTTTCTTGAAGCAGGCAATCTATATACTATTTTTTTTAACTTTCTGCTTTTCTTTTATGCTAGACTGCTCATTACGCATTAGAGAGTCACCATGGATAAGCAGTGGATGAATGAGACTAGGTAGAAATCTTAAAATTAAGTCAGTATAATAGCAACTTCTCATGCTATCTAATTATGCTTAATACATTTAGTGATAAAATGTAGGCACTCGAAGAAGTACGTGGAGGGTGTGAAAAGCTTCCTAGAATTTGCTTTTATAAATTCATCGAAAGGAAATCAGATTCGATGCCCTTGCAAGAAGTGTGTGAATAGCACTTGGTACGAAACAACAATTGTCCATGACCACTTGATATGTGAAGGATTCTTAGAAGGATACACAACATGGATTTTTCATGGAGAAAAGTATCATCCTTGAACAAAGATAGGGAACCGTAATTACAGCCGAACCTTACTTAGAAGTGGAGCAAGAGCTAGATGATGAGATGACAGAAATGTTTGATGATATAGGATATGGGTACCAAGATGCTAGTGATATAGGTGGCGATTGTGATTTAGAGAGTCGAAACGAAGATGTTGAGGCTTTCTATAAGTTAGCAAATGATGCTAGTCAACCATTATATCTTGGGTGCAAATTCACAAAGCTACAGTTTATAGTGAGACTTCTTCATACCAAGTTCTTTGGTGGATGGACCAATAATAGTTTCGATACTCTTCTTGATTTACTTAATGAGGCGTTTCCAAAGGATACTTCACTGCCAAAGAACTTCTATGAAGCGAAGAAGACAAAGTGAGGTCCCTTGGATTAGGTTATGAGAATATCGATGCATGCAAACATGATTGTGTGCTTTTACGAAGGAGAATGCTAATAGAGATTATTGCCCAAAATGTAATACTTCTAGATGGAAGGTAGAAAAGAAGAGTCCTGATGGGAAGCAAGTGCAGTGGTTCCCCAAAAGATTCTTCGATACTTTCCAATAAAGAAAAGACTCAATGTTGTATATGTCCCAAAATCGGCAAGTGATATGAGATACCATAGTGAAGGGCGCCCAAGGGATGGGCAAATGCGTCATCCAACGGATTCAACTGTTTGGAAGGATTTTGATAATAAATATCCAGAGTTCAGTTCTGATTGTCGCAATGTAAGACTTGCTCTAGCTACAGATGGTATAAATCCTTTTAGAAACTTAAGTTCATCACATAGTACATGGCCTGTTATCTTGATTCCTTACAACCTACCACCATGGATGTGTATGAAGCAACCAAATTTTATCCTCTCATTGCTGATTCCTAGTCCTAGATGTGCTGGAAAGGATATGGATGTCTACTTTCAGCCTTTGATTGATGATTTGTTAGTTAGTTGGCATGAAGGTTTTAGAACTTATGATGCAACAACTAGTGAATGGTTTCAATTGCATGCTGCCTTGTTGTCCACAATTACTGACTACCCAGGACTTGGATATGTATCTCGACAAAGTTACTCGGAGAGGCAGATGTGTTTGTTGCCACTCAGAAACATGTTCTCTTTTTCTAACAAAAGGTAGAAAACATTGCTTCATGGGGCATCGTCGATTCTTGCATGTTGACCATGAATTTAGAAGTGATGCCAAGTCTTTTGATGGTACAGTGGAGTTGAGGGAAGCACCCCTTCCACTTTCTGGAGATGATGTTTTTGAGCAAACAAAAGATATTATAAATAATTTTGGTAAAGATCCAACAGGGCGAAAACCACCACAAAAACGCAAACGTAAGGAAAGTGAACCAAAAGTTATTTGGAAGAAGCAACCAATTTGGTTACAACTACCATACTGGAAAGATGTTCTATTGCGGCATAACCTTGATGTAATGCATATCGAGAAAAATGTGTGTGACAATATAATAAATACACTGTTGGATATTGATAAAAAATCTAAAGACAACTTAAACTCTCGTTTGGATCTACAAGCATTAGGTTTCAAAAAGGAACTTCGCCCTATTCCAGTGGGTGAAAAGTTTTATTTGCCTCCTGCATGTTACTCAATGAGCTCTGCGGAGAAGAAAATGTTCTGTGAAATGTTGAAAGGTGTAAAATTTTCGGATGGATATGCAGATGATATCCGTAGTTGTGTAAATGTTCAAGAGAAGAAATTAGCAGGGCTAAAATTGCATGATAGCCATGTCCTTTTAGAGTACTTGCTCCCACTGGCTGTTAGAAAGATTTTACCTGAAAATGTTAGTGCTGCATTGATTCGTGTTAGTAACTTTTTCAAGAAAATGTTCTCTCGTGTAATCCGGGTGAGCGATATGGAGGACTTAGAATGTGAAATTGCAGAGACATTATGCCTTCTTGAGAAGATCTTTCCACCATCCTTTTTTGATATCATGGTGCATCTCATTCTCATGGTCCATCTTCCATTTGAGGCAAGAATTGCGGGGCCTGTCCAATACCGCAATATGTATCCTATAGAAAGGTACATTAATATTATAGAATAGTTAATTTTCCTAATATTTTCTTAATAGACTTGTATATAATTAATTTATGTAAAACATTGTATAGATTTTGGTTAAGGTTGAAGGGATATGTTCGAACAAGAAGTCATCCAGAAGGGTCAATTGCTGAAAATTATGTGTTTGATGAGAGTATGACATTTTGCTCTCGCTACTTGCATGGTTGTGAGACTAGATTCAATCACCAAGGTAGGAACAATGATGGCTATGGCGATGACTTACCAAATGGCTCCTCCTACTTCAACTATCTTTGGGCGTGCATTGGTTGGGAAGTGCACGGTTACACTTGACCACCAAACCTGGCTTCAAGCTCATAGATATGTCTTATTTAATTATGAGCACATTGAGCCATATCTGATGTATGTTCTCAAACTAATTTCAATCAGTTTTTAGTATCGGTTAGACCACATCTATAACTATTTTCTTACTTAGATTATATCTGCAGACAACATTTGGACTATCTTTCTTCAATTGGTCATCGAAAGAAGCATGAGAGAGAGCGCATACATCACACAACATTTCATGAGTGGTTTAGGTTGCATGTAAGTTATGAAATGATATTTGAATTATAATCTCTATACACAATTTGGTATTAACTTTATGAATAATTTGTATGTACTAATGTTAATAGGTGAATGACTTATTACAACAATAAGTGAAGATGTACCAGAGGAGATTCAGTATATTGGCTAGTGAGCCTTTTATGGTTGCAAAAAAGTACAGTAGCTATTCAATAAATGGATATAGTTTCCACACAAAAAGTTATGATGATGGTAGGCCCATTCAAAATAGTGGAGTTGCCATTCTTGCAAAAACTAGTAGTTTTTCTAGTTCGAAGGATCAAAATCCACAAATAGGAGATGTAACATACTATGGTGTCATAACAGAGATACTTGAGTTAGATTATCATAGGAAGGGCAACATTGTTTTGTTTAAATGTGACTGGATTGATGTTCGTCAAAAGGACAAGTGGGTAAAAACCGATAAGTTTGGAATCACCACAGTGAACTTTAGCCATTTATTTCATACCGGGGAGAAGCTATCTGATGAACCATACATTTTAGCATCACAAGCAACTCAAGTTTATTATGTACAAGATCCTGTTGATAAAGATTGGTATGCTGTCATTCAATCAAGGCCTAGGGACATATACAACATGTCTACAAGGGAAGAAATTGAAAATGCAGCAGGAATTGAAAATGCAGCAGAAATACCTGGCTTGAATGTTGATGTGGACAGGCAATTAAGTGTCCATGAGGGTTGTAATAACTGTGAAAGACAAGATATTGATGGTGTGATTGTTGGTCAATCAAATGCTAAGATACGGAAGTAAGATACTACACCCTGTTTTGAATTTTTACAAATCATGCACTTAGTTGATTGCATTTTAATTTTTGTATGTTCTTCTATGCTAACAACGGATTGAGTTAATTGCTAACCAATTGCATATAAATATGTTATGCAGTCCAAAGTATGGCAAACAACGGAACAGGAAATGATGGTCATTTACGAAATGAGTATGAGGAAAGGCGAGCAAGAATTGCTAGGAACAATGAGGCATTGAAAGCCGTCAGGCTTCAACGGTCTACAAATATTACGGCTGCTCTATCTGAAAGAACAAGAAAGGTTAAATGCTATACTAATTTGTATTTAACTTTTGAGCTAATCCATTGTGATTATTTTTATGAAAACCATTGTATTTATTTTTAGTGCACATGTGATTCAATGTAGGCTACGATACAAGCTACTAATGCTAGGCATAGATCCATCTTGAATGCCCGTGAAAAGGCTCCTCTACTACGGAAGCACGCTTTCACTAACTATGAAGGAATGGATGATGTTGATGCTAGCTGTGATGTTCGTGTTGAAGAGCAACAAATCCTACATGATATTGAAGGGCCTCCTAAACGACGAAGGTGCACACGCATCAACAATGAGGAAGGAGAAGATATCAACGAATATCCTGATTTTGATGTTCACGACGAAGATCAACAAATCCATGATAATGAAGATGAAACATTGAATGCAGGTAAAGTGACATAAACAATTATAGTTAGTTGCTGACATTATGCACAATGGATTGAGTTAATTGCTAACCAATTGCATATAAATATGTTATGCAGTCAAAAGTATGGCAAACAACGGAATAGGAAATGATGGTCCTTTACAAAATGAGTATGAGGAGGAAAGGCGAGCAAGAATTGCTAGGAACAATGAGGCATTGAAAGCCGCTGGGCTTCAACGGCCTACAAACATTATGGCTGCTCTATCTAAAAGAACAAGAAAGGTTAAATGCTATACTAATTTGTATTTACTTTTTGAGCTGATCCATTATGTTTATTTTTATGTAAGCCATTGCATGTATTTATTTTTAGTGCACATGTGATTCAATGTAGGCTACGATACAACCTACTAATGCTAGGCATAGATCCATCTTGAATGCCCGTGAAAAGGCTCCTGTACTACGGAAGCACACTTTCACTAACTATGAAAGAATGGATGATGTTGATGCTAGTTGTGATGTTCGTGTTGAAGAGCAACAAATCCTACATGATATTGAAGGGCCTCCTAAACAACGAAGGTGCACACGCATCAACAATGAGGAAGGAGAAGATATCAACGAAATTCCTAATTATGATGTTCAGGATGAAGATCAACAAATTCATGATAATGAAGATGAAACATTGAATGCAGGTAAAGTGACATAAACAATTATAATATTGCTAACATTATGCACTTTATTGGTTTAATTATAATGTAGCACATTAGTTGTAGAGCCAACAAAGAAAAGGAAAGGACGAGGGCACACTGTGAAGCATAACATTTGGAGTAGGAAGGAGAATGAACCAAAAATTCATGTTGAATGCAATGAGAAGAATCAACCCATTGGAGAGCAAGCTGCACCACTAACCAATTTCGTATCCACAATTGTGAGGTCAGGAATACCTCTATCCTCCACAAATTGGTTTGAAGTTGACGAACAAAAGAAGGTTGACCTTTGGGACATAGTGCAGGTCAATTTTCTTTCTTGAAATCCATGTTCATGCATTGCAAACTATGCCTATTTACCTTTGACAAAATTGGTGTCCACTGATTTTTGTAGTTGTTTTTTGATGTGAGTGATGACCTTCAAGATTGGGTTATGAAACAAGCTGCGATGAGGTGAAGGAATTTCAAATGTGAAATAAAGAAAGTTTACTTCGAACCAAACAAAGACTTAAGCAATGAACAGCTTTTTGAAATGGAGATTGATAAGAGAGTGCCCAAATCTGATTGGATATGGCTTGTGCAATATTGGAGAACACCCGAGCGAGGTATAATCCATGTACATGGCAAGAACATAGTTTTCATTCATCATGATTATTAAATTATTCTATCAACCTCTTAGGCTCGTAGTGAAATTGGAAAAGCAAATAAGCGCAAAGATGATTATGACTCATACCACTGGAAGCAAGAGCCTTGCTCGGGTTGCGAGATGAATGGGTACTAAATGTTTCAATAATTCAATAGACAAAGCAATTTTTTTTACTCTTAACTGATTTTAATACATTAATGATTTGTAGTTGAAAGAGTATGGCTACAAGCCAGCTAGGCATGAAGTGTTTATCAAAGCACATACTCGAAAAGATGGACGTGCACAAGTAGAAGCTGAATGCATGATTGTAAGTGATCTAAAATGAATGTTTATTTGTGCACTTTCAAGTTTGTTTATTTATTAAAGTTATGTGCTTTCTCTAAAATCAGGACAAAATCAACGAGACTTGTGCCAACAAACCAGAGCTAGCTACAAAAACCATTCAGGAAGGAGATCTTTTCAGCAAATTATTTGGGAAGGAAAAGCGAGCATGTGTTCGTGCTATTGGTGTGGGGCCGACACCTCAAGACCTGAAAATGGCGGGGGTACGTAAGTGTTCGTCCACAAAACTTCAACTGGCTATGTGTGCAAAGCTTAGAGCTGAAAATGAGAATGTGATTTTGAGAGAGCGCTTGGATGGCCACGAAGAGAAATTATCAAAAGTACTACAAGAAATGGTAGAATTGAAGAAATCGATTGCTTTAGCACAGTCCACAGAAAATGCTGAACCAAATAACAATCGTGCATCAAACAATCACGCATCAAACTCTCCAATACAGGTGATTCTTGTTGTGTACCTATTGCTACATATTGGGCTAATAACTATTTGAACTGATAATGAATTATCCATATATTTGTATGAACTATTATAGGATATGAGATGCCAAAGTCATGAGAGTGGTGATAGGTCAATTCCTAATGAGATAAGGCTTCTACATAATGAGGTATATTCTTATTGTTTTATGATATGCACAACAGTATATGACATGCCTTTAACTAAAAGTTAGCTTTGTTTGTGTATAGATAATTCGAAAGAAGGCTGTTGTGCAACATGATATACCAAGTACTAATCAAGGGGTACTAGTCATTTGTTTTATGTGTTTTTGACAAAACTGCATGCTTGAAGGTAGCTAATTTCCAATTCAAACTGACTTTTAGGGTGGAAGGGAGGTTATTTTGATCTCAATTGTAGGGCAATATGTTCCAGTAGCTAAGGCTACTATCCAAAGAACGTCTCGAAGTGCTATTGTTGGAGGTACTCCTCTTGGGTCTGAGTATTGCGAGGTGGTTGTTAACTATGTGCTAAAAAAGAATGCCCCATTGCCTCGACCATACAACAATGTCACAAAAATGGGCGATGCTCAAGGGCATTCCATCGCATGGCCATATGAAAGGGTAATCCATCTTCTCTAGTGTTTACACTCTAATTACAGAATGATATAAAATTCAGCCAAAAAAACTATCAATTTGTAGATGGAAGATGATGTTGCAGTTGGTGGTGGTGGTGGTTCAAGTCATGGAGAAACAGGCAAAAGACGCAAGGGAAAAAGTTAAGCCCTAAGACAACACTGTAAGAATATTTTTTTACAAGTACTCAAATCATGCATTTTTGTTTCATTTTTGTTGAATAATTAATTCATCCTAGTTTCTTCTTTTGCAGGTAGCTACCAAAGTGATGGACCACATTAGTTAGCAGCTACTTAGAAAGTTAACGTAGCTTAATAGATCATACTTTTGGTGTAAACATACAAGACATATATATGAGTATGTTTCCTAGTTTCTTCTTTTGCAGGTAGCTACGAAAGTGATGCAAGACTGGAGTCAAAGTGTTCCTAAGTTGTACTTTTGGTTTACTAAATGATAGGATGGACTACATTAGTTAGCAGCTACTTAGAAAGTTAACGTAGCTTAATAGATCATACTTTTGGTGTAAACATACAAGACATATGAGTATGTTAATGTCTATGACAAAGGAGTAGACCTTGCATTTTGTTTATATTTTCGGTGAATGATGCTCTGAAGGTTTGAACTTTTTGTTAGCAAATAGCATAGCTTGCAGCTCCTTGCTTAGATCTTGTGTGTTCGCAGTTGCACACAGCCATGATTTTTTACTTCAGCTATAAATATCCGAGCAGCAGGATACAGGTTCTTACATTGCAATGATACAGGTTTGCTTTGATACTATCCAAAACTATCACATTGCATGATTTATCGACAGTTCATGTAATATTTGGTCTTGCTACTAGAATATGGAAATATTGTTCTCAATAGCTTATCACAGAGAAGAAATAATAAATGATTTATTCATTGCACATTCAATTTTAATCAGCTAGAAACAGAGTCTACTTGATGAATGATTTATTCACATCAATTTATTCACTAGGTTTCCAAAATTTGCTTTTTCGCAGGTCTATTACTGTATTTACTGAAGAGATACTTGGTAGGTGCTATCTATATATTGGTGCTTTGTTTGATTACAAGATCATTTGTTTTTCCTTTTTCTCTTAAGGACGGAAGCATCATTTCAAGCTAGGGTACAGGAATGTGACAATGTTTATGACAATATACTTCTCCACCTATCCAGAGTATGAACCAAAACTTATTTCTTAATAGTTTTCCTGCTGCTATCATCTTTCCTTATATGTTTCAGCTGCTGTTTTTTGCTTGTCTTTCGGACTGAATTGTTTCCTTTTTGTTTAAAGTATTGTTTCCTTTTCCAATACGTGATTGCCTTCTACTAATAAGGCTGCTATCTGGGAATATTATACAGCAGTTCAGTATAGCACGGCTCAAGCAAGATCGAACTACAAGGTTTCGGTTCATACAGCATAATGGTACGCTTTTATGCCTTGTTTTCGAAGTAAACATATTGCTTCTGAGTTATTTTATTAGTGTATGTGCTTTGTTCATACTTCTATTATTGTATAGAGAGTGTCAGTACAGGCACCAGTGTAAAGGAGAAGATTGTCGTCTTTGCACATAGTGAATTCTAACTACATACTACGCTGCCAGTTCTGTGAAAACTTAGAATAGCTCTAGATCTGTTCTCTCTAAGTTAATTGGTTATTACTCATGCAAATAATATATGTTCGCTTTCAACAATGAAACCGTGCTCTTGTTTTAGAAAAGTAGAGTAGTGACCTCAATGTGTAAATGAGAAATGTTAAATGAATTGGCTTTTAAAGTTACTTGATGCCATTGGTTGAGTAGGATGAAGATGAATCTATGATATTCATGTAGATGGTTATATGTATGTAACTTGCAATTTATTTGTGTTTCTCCTATTAAATTACTCCTTAATTGGTTAATGTGTACTTGCTGAGTCTTCGACTCACCCTTGTTGTGGTTTTTCCTTCTTTCAGGTAATTTCCCGAGAAATGCAGTTCACCTGTCAAGAGAAAAAGAAAGAAGAGAAAAACAAGAAAGAAGAGTTCTGTTTTGTATGTGATTTTGCTATCTAAGCTAGAAGAAATCAGAAAGGTGGTGGTGAGTGCCTGAGCTATCTCGTCAAACCCCTGTCAGATCGGGAGATCTGGTTGTTTGGGCTTGTGGTAGGCTGCTGTTATTTTCCCCTTACGTGCATTACGTGTCGATTTGGTTCTTTGGATCGAAAGATCTGTCGACTTGAGATCTTTGTGATGTGCAAATTCTGTACTTCTATTTAATTCATGCGATTTTAGTTTTCAGTTTAGGAATAGTTTGGAAGCGTAAAGATCTCTGTTGTGAGCTCCATTGTTGTTGTGAGGGCTTAAAAAGATGGGCATGGCTAATTTGTTAACAAGCTGCAAGTTGAGTGGGTTACAAATTTTTAACAAGCTGCTAGTGCAACAACTTTGTGTCATCTGCTACAAATAATGTCGTTGTGGTTTACAATAGTTCAGAGTACCATGTCTTGCTTGGTAGATTGCCGAAAGCATTGTATCGTCTAGACAAGGACTAGCCCCATGTACCAGTCTATACTTTAATACTGCTGATGCCATTCTAGTTCTGTCCTAGTATCATATAAATCCATAATGCCAACTGTTGTTCTAGAGTGGTCTGGAACACCTCATGCATTAGTAGTCATAATCTTACCAACCTAATGGTATCATGTATTGAACTTTTGTTAGATACATGGAGTGGATACTGCTATTTGATCTTCTATGTTTGCTGATTGACAACGTACTCCTTATCGTGTTCCTATTTTGTTTCGTGTATGCAAAGTTGAACTGATCTTGAGCTGAATATTTGATTGTTCCACGAATATTCTAGTATGCTCTGTTTTGTTGTAATATTTTGGATCTGTTGTCAATTTTATGAATTTGTTATTTTGTGTATTGAAAAATCCCCCTCTCACTGTCTTGCATGGTGTGGTTCACTTGAACTAGATTTGTACTTCTCTTGAACGGTTGTTTCTTTTTCAGGGCATGGTGCTACTATCCCATCACTATCTTCTCAAGGCAGTACACCTCAGTACTCCACATATAGTGGATACCAGGGTACAAGCAAAAAAATTGAAATTCCAAATGGAAGGGTATGCTACTTTAGCTTTTACTTGTTGAAGCATTGAATTAATAAAGATGATGGAAGATCACCTAAAGTGCGGTATTGGTTGCTGTGCTAATTGACAATGTCGTTGACTTGTTTAAGGTTGGTGTTATCATTAATTGGAAAAGCTGGGGACACTATAAAACAACTCCAAAATCAGTCAGGAGCTAAGATCCAAGTAACAAGAGACTTGGATGCTGAACCTGGCTCATAGACAAGACCGGTTGAGCTTTCAGGCACTCCTGAGCAGATAAGCAGAGCTAAGCAGTTGATCAATGATGTTCTGGCAGAGGTACTACTTGTCATGCTCATGACTTCTCGTTTAGTTGTGCTTGTGCATCCTTTTCTTCAACCATATTTGTCATGTGACCTTCTGCAGGCTGATGCTGCTTCATCTGGCACTTTCTCTACCCGGAAATATAATGCGTCTCAACCAGGTGCTGAGCAATTCCAAATGAAAATTGCCAACAACAAGGTAAACATGCTGCTTCTTCATGTTTTATCTTTATACCATTGAGAAAAATCACACTTTGCCAAAATACCACTGAGGGTCCCAATTGGCATTTGGGTAGGCACTCTTTTGTCAGTGTCGCAGCTGGTAGTAAGTTGAACTTTGGTTTCTTTGATAGTATGGAAATTATGCTTTTTGTTTTTTTTCCATGCCTATTTATTTTTATTTATTTCAGGTGGGTCTGGTTATTGGAAAGGCTGGTGCGACTATAAAATCCATGCAAGAGAAATCTGGAGCTCGTATACAGGTTTGTGGTCTGGTCTTGCCTTGCAATCTTTCTTTCATATCTTCTGATTGATTTTGTAGTAACTTTGCTAGCTGCACCCAGCATTATGTTCCATTGAATTTCGTTAGTAACTCTGGTGCTACATTGTGTGACTTATCCTTTAGCTTTTGTTCATTTGTGTCTGCTCTACCATGTGAATAAAAATCCCAGTTCTGGTTGTGCTCAATAGAAAGTAGAACTGATGTTTATGTCATGTTTATGTTTCTCTATTTCATTTATTTTCTTTTTTTACATTCCATTTGCGTTTATGAAATGGCAGAATTGTGTTGACTACATGAACTAGCACTATTCTAACATTTTTATGGATATTGACAGATTTTTGTATTCCTCCTTTTGCGGGTTGTATTTTGTTGTTAATATGTGCAATTATTTATGTTCTTCAATCCTTGTGCAGGTTAGACCTTTGCATTTGCCCCCTGGTGATACTTCAGCTGAAAGAACAGTGATTATTGAGGGCACGCAAGAGCAAATAGAAATGGCAAAGCAGCTGGTGAATGAGGTTACCAGTGAGGTCTGCTTTCTTTCTCGTTATGTTACTTTTACTGATTTTCGTGACTGCTGCAGCAATTTGTTATTTATCTGTGTTGTTGAAAGCATGCTAATACTGGTTTGATTCTCATTCATTTATGCTAATACTGTACGAACATATATACTCTGACGAAATGATTCAGACTGGCATATCTACAATTAATGTCATGAATTCTATAACTCGTGGTCAGAAGATCCCTCTATTTTCTGCTGCTGGCCTCCCACACCTTCTCATTTTACTAAGATAAACCAAATATTTGCCTGATTTTTTCATCCTCATTTCCTCAGGCCCCAACATTTTCTACATCAGAAAATACTACTGAAGCAGATTTATCCAGCTTGGTCTTTTGAGTGTTTTTCATGATCCAGCACTTATGTAAGTTAATTATGGGTGATTCTTGTTTGACATGCTGATAATTGGTTTTCATCTATAATTTAACATGCAGTCCTGAATGTGGATTTATTTGCTACAAAAAGTTTGCAATATCCTGTGATGTGACGCTTATTCAATAAACCATTTTTGTCCAATTGTAATGAGAAATCATTACATAGGTATACAGCGACCTCTCATATGATTCTTGTTTTGACAAAAAGTTTGAAGTTCTACTTTCTCATATGAATAATCATCTATAGCAATCCAAAGCACTCCTAGATATGGATGTCTTTGCTAGAAAAAGCTTACAATATTATTTCATGGCCATATAATAAGGTAATGTACATTCTGTATTGTTTTCATTCTTATTAGTCAAGGATGTGAAATAATAGAAAAAAATATATGGATTTGTAGATGGAAGATGATGTTGCAGCTACTAGTACAAGTGGTTCGCCTCATGTACAGAAAAATCAAACGATCGAGGATTAAACAACTTCATTGCAACCCTTAACTTAGGTAATGCTTTTCACCTTTACCTGCATATATAAGCTTAGTCTCTGTCATTGAAACTAGTGTACATGATGTCAATTGTCACTATTGGAAGGAAAATTGAGAACACTGTCTTTAATCCACAGGTAGAAGGTGCAAAGGAAATAGCTAAAGAAGGAAGAATTTGCTGCAATGGCTTCCTTTGGTCAAGTTCAAGATGGAAACTGTTAGGATAGCCTTCACTAGAATTTGTACCTTGTTCTG
The DNA here is from genome assembly GCA_036346375.1 of Guadua angustifolia. Taxonomy (NCBI): domain Eukaryota; kingdom Viridiplantae; phylum Streptophyta; class Magnoliopsida; order Poales; family Poaceae; genus Guadua; species Guadua angustifolia. The sequence continues at coordinate 538,193 of JAYEVE010000722.1, read as the reverse complement.
AAGTTAACTGACTTAAAAGGCCAAAGAGTAGACTTATAAATCCATCTGTTGTTTGGTAGAATATGCATGATGATGTACCAAGACATGCATCAAAACTCTTGTATGCTATTGCTTGGCTATTTTTGGTGGAATATGCATGGTGATGTAACTAGACATCAAAACTCATGTATATGTTGTTGCTTGGCTCTGGGTATGGAAGAATATGAAAGATTTGTTCTGTGAATTATTCTTTTACATTTGATTTTATCAAATTATTGAGTTGCTATCATTGTTATAACTGATTGTTGACAACGGAATGCATCATCAATTATTATTGCAAGCAGTATATATGTGTTTAGGATTAATTTTCTTGGCTGTGGGTTATGCCTAATCACATGCAGTATTACAGCATGCAATTATCTTTCCATGCAGTGGTGGCGCTTTAAAAGGTTTAAACATTGCGGCACTAATCTTTAGAATTCAATATTACAAGCAGTAGTACCGCTTGGAAAGTATTCCAAGCAGTAGCACCACTTTAGATACTATTCCAAGCAGCAGTATGGAAAGCAGTAGCTATTTAAATTCAAAGCGGCTGAGCTGCTTGTAAAACCTACTATAGGAAGCGGTTTTACAGCTTGTAAATCCATGCTTTCCTGTAGTGTATTAGCTACTAATCATGAGACTAGTATTGTATGCGCACAGGACCCATAATTTGTATTTAATACCAAAAATGGGGACCTCACACCAGGGTGGGAAAAAAATAAAAACTGATTTGAATTAATTCAAATATGATATCTTAGAGGACTTTTCAAACATAGCAAACGAGCTCAAAAAATTATGAAATTTTTTGGAGAATCTTCTGGCCACCTTCAGTGAATTATTCCTGTATGCAGACTCTTTGTCTCTCTGTCTCACCCTTTGGTACGTGCTCTATCTATACTTTTGTTTTTGAACTAAAACGTGTATTGAAAAATCTTTCAACTAAGAACAAGAGAGTTCTCAATTTCCTAAACAGTGTGATTCCATTTGGAACACATGAATTTTTACTGTTCACAGTCTCTCTCTCTCTCTCTCTCTCTCTCGGGTGAATGTAGGCATCTTTCATTTGAAAACTAAAGCAAGCATCTTTTGTGTTGTTGATCTTGCAACGACGTCATGACTGCCATTAATCACTATAGCGTGAAGTAAATAGTTGTTGATCTTCATCAATGTGTTAAACCTACGACTCGATAGCAGTATTGTTGACTGAAAGAAAATCAAAGGAGATTTATTTATACCAACCCTAGGCTAGTGTCGATGTACAACATAGGTGTCACTGTTATCGTCTAGGTGAATCGCCCCGATAAAACCCATCACGTGTAAAGAAAATTTGTCGAGCCTAACACTCTACGCGTTCACCGAGTAATAATACATGTTTAAAAAATATCAAAGACTGAGATGGAAAATCGAGCTGAGAAAAAAGTCTAGAGATAGAGTTGCACACATATTTCTGGTGATGAAAACAATTTTTCCGGGAAAAACGGAAAAAGGACCAAGACGTAATGAACAAGGGCATGTGTGCTACTACAGAATCAACCTTCACAAACGGCCTATTATAAGCGATTAGTTGCGTACCGCTTGTGCTCTCTACACCACAAGCGGTTCGTGAGTAACGGACCGAATGGGGTCTCTAGAAGCGGTTCTAGACACAAACCCCTTCTAAAACCCTAGCTTTAGAAGCGGTTCGTGTCCTGAACCCCTTCTAGAGCTCTAGAAGGGGTTCGGGACACGAACCCCTTCTAAAGCCCTGAGCTCTAGAAGGGGTTGGGACACGAACCCTTCTAAAGCCCTCAGCTCTAGAAGCGATTGGGGACGAACCCCTTCTAGAGCCGGCTCTAGAAGGGTTCGTGTCCCCAACCGCTTGTAAAGCCCGATTTGAAATAATAAAAGGAATGCATGCCCTACTCTATCAGAGAGCACGTGTGGGTCGGTTGGTTAGATGGGTGAGACGTGGGTCACGAGGAGGGGAGTGAGGAGGTCGTGGGTTCGAATCCCAGTCCTCACAATATTATTTGTTTTTTGAAGTGACTTCTACAAGCGGTTATAAAACCGCTTGTGATGCTGACGGGAGTATCACTCGCGGTTGCTTACAAGCGGTTCTAAAACCGCTTCTAAAAATGGTTTTGAACCGCTTGTGATAGTCTCATCTGCTATAGTGGTGTTACGTTTTTGGACCTGTCCGCTATCCTGAAAAATTAGAAAAGGGCTTGTTCGCGATGTGAATTTAACGGGAGCCTTTTTCCGTAAAATAGCGCATGAGGGACCCAAACGCGATTAAAGAAAAAAAATCTTCCCCTCACAAAAAATCGCGAATGACCTATTCGTAATATGTAAGGACCTATCCGTAATTTAAAGAAACGGAGGGGGTTTTTCGCAAAATGACGTACGGCGACACGTGGCATGCCTCTCCTCCCGGGAACTCTTCCATCTTTATGCAGGGTAGGATTTGGCTAACAACTCATCGGGTAAGAAATAGCGAAAACAACTTGGTTTACTGAAAATTAATAGTCCCCCACCCACTCAGGACCAGGGAGGGATGCTGGAGAAGGGGTAGAGGGGCTGCTGGCGGATCGACAGAGTTGTGATCGGCTACAGGTTCCTCTATAGATGCATTCATCAATAGAAATACATTGTGTATTTAGAGGAAATAGGAACATGAGAAATCAACTTTTGCCCATCAAATCCTTATTATGTTTTAACTCCAATACACCCCCGAAAATATCTATAGCCTATTTTCATGAGGGCACAATTCAATACAATTTTCCCGCCGTATCTCTTGCCTATTTTCACGTCGGCACAGTTCAATCCAAATTTTCCTACTAGGCCTGTGAAGACGTTTAACTAATCATACCTTGGACGTCAATTTCTTGTACGTCATGCCTAATGGTCCCAATGCAACTACTTTTTCCTTATGAGAGAGTGAGAGCACAGAAGAATTATTCCATGTTTCACTGTCTTCCAATACAAGAATTTGACTAGCTTATTCAAGTCACTTCGAAGACATCCGATAAAATTGGAACTATGAAAAGAAGATTAGTATGTGCAGCGTGTCTACGATCTTGTCACAAAGACTAGCTATCATACTCAGATTTGTGATGGAATGTGACTTAGGGATCAACGAGCTCAAGACACATAGACGTACTTGTTCAAATTAAGCATTTACTCTACGTCTGAGTGTATTCATGCATGCATGTGTACGCACATGCACGTTGTGTATATCTTTTCTTCTAGATGGGTTGGAATAGAATGTGTTGTTTATCTTTCCTTCTAAATACATTCATCGGTTTTTTTAGAAAAATCCTTTATTTTAATAACTCATTGAAAAATACATAAGTACTCAACTTTTGCACTGAAGATTATATATGAAGAACATGTCACGATAAGTCGATAAATTTACTGGATTTTATTATTGTCCTCATCAGAGACTCTGGATTTTGCAATGGCTTCATGATTGCTGATGATCACCGAGGCGAGAAGTAAATTGTAGACAATCATCACTGATGTTAGGCCTATGCCTCGGTAGCAGTATCAGTCATCAGAAGAAAATCAAAGGAGATTTGTTGATGCCAACCTCAGGCCAGTATCGATCTACATGTAGGTTGTCGTCATCGTCCCGGTCAGTGGGCCCAATAAAACCCATTACAAGTAAAGAAAATACTTTAAATAACTTGCCAGGTAAGAACAACTTCATCTAGGAAAAAAACAGTAGAGACTAAAGAAAAAATGTTACTTCTAGAAATTAGTTGCTTGTAGGACCAATACAATCGACTAATGGGGGCATGAATAGGAGCCAACACAATTAAATCCCTTTTTGAATCTTTTTCCACAAGAGAGATCAAAGCTCTTCACTCTACTAGCTGCAAAAAGCTATAAAGATCAGAGATTAAGGGCCTATTTGTTTTAGCTTCTGATTCTGGATTCTAGCCCTAAAAGCAGAATCAGAAACAAACAGCCTGATTCTAGAATCTGATTCTCACAATCCAGCCTACCTATATACACTAGAATCTACAATCCACTTCATATGTGCTTTTGGATTCTAGAATCAGCTTCTCTACAACCACAATCCAGAATCAACTTTTAGAGAATCCAAAGCTGAAACAAATAGGCTCTAAGCACCCACAAGAAAAGCCAAAAGCAACTTGCATCCTAGGGGCAGTCTGATCGGAGTACAGTAGGCTAACCCGATAACCTAATAACATAACGGGTTTTAAACTTAACATTTGAGCACGCTTCTCAAAGCACTCTTCATCATGATGCTCCATTAACCCGCTTCACGCTCTAGTCCTCCATTGGCTTGACCTAAACCACTTAGGCCAACAGCTGCGGTTTTACATACCGCCACTTTTCTGACATGGGAAATTTACCAAAATGCCCCTCTACCTTCACCATTCCATCATTCACCTCAAAGCATCGCCTATGCCTTTTCACTTTCCATGTGGTCCAGTGACTTCCCGTTAAGCCTCTCACATGTCCGGATCCACCGAATCGTCCTCGCTTGCAAACGGGCCTATATCACTTTGCATACCACTTGCTTCACCTTACACCCTGATAGCACCCAGCTTCCTTGACCAATTTGGACATCAACTCCTCTTTGATGTAGTCTGGTCAAACCTTGCCATTTCTTGTTATATCCATCATCGGTAACTCATGCTCCGATTCCTTGTCATATGGCTTATTACCACTTCGCTAGCCTCAGTCATCCTCTAATGACACCTTGATCATCTTAGACCTAAGCTCTCCTACCTTTGTCCCGATCCTTTGACCTCTTTGGACCTACGCTCTCCTACCTTAGTCCTAGTGCTGTCCGCCTCACTATGACGTAGCTCCAAAGTCCTACAGCCATCACCAACAAGCAACCCATCACGTAGCACCACACAATACACAAAATCGTAAATTGACACAATTGTTGAGTCAAGAACATATACCTTCAAATGTTCACTCCTAGAAGCATCCTGTCGACGATCGGGATCGCCAACCGCAAGAAAGTGAAATGGGGGGTTAGTGTGATGCGGGACCCGAGCAGCGCTTCGATCAAACAGAGGAACAGCGTGGTTGAAACGATGGTCGGAGCGAGACGCCAACGAGCGGGAGACCGAGGTTTATACTGGTTCGAGCCCCTGTGAAGGCAATAGCTCTACTCCAGTCGCCTTGCGGCAGTTTTCTAGCTATTCTGAGTACAAGAAAGTGTTACAGCTCAAGTTCAACAATGGCTATGTCTAAGCTCGAGCGATGGTGTGTTGAGTTTGTCTCCTGTGTCGTCTTCGTTGATCTTTATATTTCCTCCGAGCGTAACGGACGGGAGAGATTCCCGGGATGTGGCCTTCATGCACATTGAGGGCTTGCGATGGCAAATCCGGTTCTTTGCATGCATCTGCCGTTACCCTCACGACCCACGCCTTTGGCAACCGCTGGTCAAATGCTTGATCTGGAATCCGAGGGTGGACTGCGGCCCCGAACAAGGGCTCGCCCGAGCTCGAGGTCGAGCGGAAGCTGTGCTCGGGTCCAGCGCACTCTAGGTCGAGTGCTTTGGCATGCCTCCAGGTCGTGGTCGGGGCCTCCCGAGCTCGGGGGATCCATTGACCGTGTGCGGTCTGGTCAAAGGGACGGCCGACCCTCGTCAGCTAGCCCCCGAGGCTCGAGGTCGTGGCCGGAACACGGGCCGACCTTGAGGCTCTTCGGTTGGGTCCGGTTCCCAAAATACTCTTGAAGTCGAGGTCGGGCGGAATCGCAACGCCAGGCCGTAGGGAAGCGGCACCTGGCACCTCTTGATCTCCGGAATCCTGGTACGGATGCGAACGGTTGGCGACACCTGCAATCTTTCGAAACCGCCACCCAGGCCTTAATTGCTCCTGTCAAATCACGTCCTGCGCACCCTTCGAAGCGCCGCAGATTAGCATAAATCGGTGGCGCAGTCTTCAAAACCTGAAACCGCAGCGCCGGCTTGAGGAAGAAACTCCCGACCAATGCCCTTCGCCTTCCCAGCCTTCTTGCCCCAGCGAAAATCCCCGCCCCCACCCTCGACCAGGGACGACGCAACCGCCATGGCCAAGCTAGGGAGGAGCACGCTGTCGCCAGCAAGAATGAAGGAGCTCGAGTCCTTGGGCCTGCTGGATCCATTCACGTGGCGGCTGCCGGGCAATGAGACCGAGCCACGCCCCAGGGACGACGAGATCGTCTGCACCGAGCATTACATCCTCTTCGGCCTGCGGACCCCAGAGAGCGAGTTCCTCTCCGTGATCCTCACCAGCTGCGAGATCGAGCTCATAAACCTGGTGCCGAACTCCATTCATACGCTCGCCATCTTTTCCCACCTGTGCGAGGGGTTCCTTGGGATCCTTCCCAACCCCTCGCTCTTCTTTCGGTACTTTAGCCTCTTCCGCTCCGGAAAGGACCCGTGGTCGGGTGCCTCTACTTCCGGCAATGGACGGGGCTCAAGTTTTCCTTCCCCAAAATCCAAGCTCGGGACTCCCTTGGGCCTTGGTCCGAGCGGTGGTTTTACTTGAAGAAGGGGGAACTCGGCACCTGGAGTATAAGGGGAAGCCCGTCGACGGGAAGAAGGAGACCCCTGAGGTAGACGACCCCGAGGCCGACGAAGAAGCCATCGCCGCCATCCATCTCTGCACCGGGCGCGGCCTCTCCAGGCAGGCGATCGCTGTCGATTTCCTGCGAAATCGGGTGTCCCCCCTTCGGAGGAGGGACCACCCGTTCTTCAAGATCGAGGGCCGCGACGACCGCACACGCGAGGGCACGACTGGTATGCCTTCCTGCTTCATAGTCTTGCTCGCCCGCCCCTCGATCTTTGCTGAAAAATATTTTCCCTTTTTGCAGCGCCATTGGAGTCTTGGGTCGCCGACAGGATGAACGAGATGTTCGGGAAACAAGCGCACGCCTATTCCATGAGCGACTCCGTCCCGAGGAACATACTCCGCCGAAAGGCCGAGGTAGGCCATCCCGTTTAATGGCCCGATCCGGATGATCTCGGGGCTCCTCATGATCCTTTCGTGCATGCAGGACCACCAGGAACTTTTTGACATGGCCAGGCGAATGCTCCCATTGCCCGGGATGGGCAAGGGCAAAAGGGGGAAGAAAAGACCTTCCCCGGCCGAAACGAGCCGCCAGGGGGCGAAGAAAACTCACATCGAGTGGGGCGACCGTGTCATGGTAAGAGTCCTGCTGACCAAGCCCCCGAACCCGTGCACGTGTTCCTCGCCGGCTTGACGCGCCCTTATTTTTGCAGCAGCAGAGTGCGGCGGCCGCCGCCAGGACCTCGAGCCCTCGCCCGGCTCCGGGACCTTGAGCGTGGGGCTCCGCCACTGCGGACTATGCGGAGCCGGCACGGGCATCGAGACCTCAAGTTGCAAGGACGCGTAAGCGAAGCGCCCCATCGACCTCGGGGCAGCAAGACCTTCGCCGACCCTCGACGAGGCGGAGGCTGGTGACCCAGGTAAATCCCCGACTTCCTAGACCACTATCTTCTCCGCATCTTTCTGGCTTAGTGTATGCTTTTGATCGCAGACTTTGAGCGCCCGAGCTCGAGATTTGCCCGTTTTGACGATTGCTGTTGTCCAGGGCGAGTCCAGCTCCGAGGAGGAGGACACATTCGAGTTGGTCTCGCGCCGGCCTGCTCGCCCGACCCGGACTCCCTCGGGGCCACCAAGCCCACCCTCGGTCGGTGAGTTCGACCAAGGGCTTGACGACCCGGACGAGGAGGAAGACCAGCCTGCGTCCAGCGGAGACTTCAGCACCGGCGAGGCGCACAACGCGCCGACCGTCGCCGACCTTCCCGAAGCCACCGCGAAAACGGACGCCCAGGGCTTCAAAGTCGTGCCCAAGGCGACGCTCCGAGCTTCCCCGACCACGGTCGCTCCAGGCGTCGAGATCGTGGTGCCACCGCCCTCCGACGGTGACGTGGCCGCAGGAGCATCCCAGGCCATGGGGGTTGATCCCGTTGCGACAGATCCGACCGCCATCCCCCCAGCGCCCGAGTCGATCATGTCCCCAGCCGCGGAGGTCGGGACCGCCGCCGCTATCGCGCCCTCTCCCGCGGGTGGGGCGAATCAGTCGGAGGAGGAGATCCCCCGTGGCCGTATCGACGACCATGAGGAGTATACCCGCGCGAGCCTCGAGAACCGTCTTCGTGAGGTAAGGTTCCCTCGCAAAACCCTGCATCGTGTAAGATCGAGTTTTCTCGTTATCTTTCTAACCTGGCTTATCCTTGCACTGAAGGCAATCGACGACGTCTCCCGTGGGCTACGAGGTCTTCAAGAGCACGCCGACGTGCTTCGAGGCTTGCTGAACGTGGTAGAAACGCGAGAGGCCGAACGCTTCAGGCTCATTGGGACCATCGAGGTCGACCAAGCGGAGCTCGAGCAGAAGACCGGGGAGCTTAACGAGCTTCGCCGAACGATGACGACGCTTGAAGTCGCCCACGCAGCCGAGATCGAGCAGGCCAGGATCTCCGAGCGCGAGCACGGCTTCAAGGCTACAGAGTGGGAGCGTGCGCGGGCGACCAAGGCCCATGAGGCGCTCGAGGCCGAGCAGTGCAAGGTCGCGGCACTCCAGAAGACCATCGAGGAGCAGGCCCCCTCAGCCACGGCGCTCGAGGCGGAGCGGGCTAAGGTCAAGGCTTTGGAGAAGACCGTCGTAGAGCAATCTTCGTCCTCAGTCGCAGCGCTCGAGACCCTACGGGCCAAGGTCGAGGCGCTGGAGAAAACCGCCGCAGAGCGCGCCTCGTCCTTGGGCAAGGCGCCCCCCGAGCTCGAGGCTAAGGTCCTTGATCTCGAAGAGAAACTCGGGCGCGCCAACAAAGCGGCCGAGGACGAGCGGGCCAAAGTCGAGGCGTTGGAGAAGGCCGCCGCGAATCAGTCATCCTCATTGGCGAAAGCGCCCCCCGAACTAGAGGCCAAGATCTCCGAGCTCGAAGGGAGGCTCGAGCGCGCCAAAAGGACAGCGACGAGTGCTATGGCCCAACTCCAAGACGAACGGCGCCGGGCTGCAGATGCCTCCGCGGTAGCCCTCAAAGCCAGAGCGAGCTGTCGACCCTGAGGGCAAAAGTCGCCGAGCTCGAGCAGGAGAAACTTGCTCGCGAGATGGCCGAGCTGTAAAAACATTGAAAAAGGTGTGAATAGAAATGTAGTTTCCTTTTGGAGATTGTCGACGATCGGGATCGCCAACCGCAAGAGGTGAGGTAGGGGTCAGAACGTTACGGGACCCGAGCGGCGTTTCACTCGAACGGAGGAAGAAGACCAGTCGCGGATGTGGTCGGAGCAAGACGGCAACGAACGTGAGACAAAGGTTTATACTGGTTCGAGCCCCTGTCAAGGTAATAGCTCTACTCCAGTCGCCTTGCGGCGGTGATTCTCGTTATATGGGTGTACAGAGCGGTGTTTACAACTCAAGGCAATAATAGGGGATCCTAGCTCGAGCTGCTGTGTGCGCTGTGTTGTTGTTGTTGTTGTTCTTGTTCTTTTATACTACTTTTGCCCGCAACGACCGGGAGCGATCCTTGAAAAGGGGCCTTCGTGCACCTTGAGGGCCTGCAGCAACTGCCCCCGAACTTGCCGCACACTCTTAGTCATCCCGACCGCTCTCTGAAGCGCCAACAAACGCTAGATCCGGAATCCTGGGCGGACGGGGCTTGAGACAGACCCGCCGAGCGGAGGTCGTGCGGGGTCGAGCTCGGGCACACCGCACTCATGGTCGAGCGTCCCGGTGCGCACCCAGGTCGCGGTCGGGGCCTTCCGAGCATGGGGATTTGTTGACCGCACGCCGGCCGGTCAAGGAGTTCCCAGGTCCCGTCAGAGATCTTGTTGTCTTGTTTTAAGCTTATAGCCGAGGACATTTGGCGTTCGTCCCCTCTGCTCCTAGTCGTGCACCATAGGTCGTACGCCAACAGGATATCCTCATCCAGCCCCCGTTGCGTCCGAGGTCGAGCAACGCCGGCCTTGGGCGCAAAACTCGTATGCTGGCAAACGAACATGACCTGCAGAGTAGTGAAAAGGTCCGCATGGGATAGGGATGCGACGAGAGCATCGCCAACAAAGAGGTGGTTACACCCGAACCAACGTCCGGAGCACGACCGCGACTGCGCGTACTGCCCAATAGTCACTGTGGCGAAGCTCTCGCTCAAGCCCGGGCGCAGGGGAGAGCTGAATTGCGAAGAGGTTCGACTTACGTTTAGCTCGTCCACTGGGGGTGAACGTCAAGCTCGCGGCACAGACCAAGAGCATGTGCGCTGCGAATGAAGGTCGTGCTCGGATAAAAGGTCCCGAGCAAAAAGAAAAAAAGGAACGGCGCCATAACCAGGAGAACGGATATAAAGGTCGAGCATAGAAGAATTGCTTTATTGAAATGTAAAGGTATAGAGGTTACACATAAAACTTTCGAAGTTGATCTATGTTCCATGAGCTAGAGAGCTCTCTGCCATCGGGCATCGCTAGCCGGTAAGCCCCATGCGATCTGTTGAAACGACTCTATAGGGGCCCTCCCAACGCGGGGACAACTTGTTGGTGTTGGACGAGCTCTGGATTCGTCTTAGAGCTAGGTCCCCAACAAAGAGCTTCCTAGGTCGTACCGACCGAGACGCATGTCTGCGAAGAGCTTGCAGGTAATGCGTCGATCGTAGCAGTGCACGGCATCTTACTTCTTCCGCGAGGGTAAGGTCGAGAGACCGTTCTTGCTCGAAGTCGATGTGATCGACCAAGCTGACCCTGGCGGAGCCCAGCGTCACCTCAGGAGGCAGGACGGCTTCAGTACCGAACACGAGCTGGAAGGGTGTGGACCCTGTGGCTCAGCTTGTCGTGGTACGAATAGACCACAGTACGGTGGGAAGTTCGTCCACCCAGGTCTTGCCGTAGCATTCGAGCTCATCTGCAACCCGCTTCTTGACGCCCTAGACGATTTGCCCGTTGGCGCGTTCCGCTGCACCGTTGCTCTGAGGGTGAGCCACCGAAGCAAAGCATATTTTGGTGCCGAGTTCCTCGCAAAACTCCTGGAACAACTCACTGGTAAACTGGGTACCGTTGTCAGTGATAATTTTGCATGGAACCCCATACCTGGTGACCACGAACTGGCGAAAGAAGCGAACCGCCGCTCGAGCGGTGATGGTCGAGACTGGTTCAACTTCGATCCACTTGGTGAAGTTATCGATGGCCACGAACAAGAACTTCTTTCCCCCGGTTGCCTGAGGGAAAGGGCCGAGGATGTCCAACCCCCACGTCGAGAAGGGCCAGGCGAGCGGGATGGTCTGGAGCGCGTAGGCGGGATGGTGCGACTTCCGGGCGTGGAATTGGCATGCGCGACAAGCGCGAACGATATCACGAGCATCTTGAAGCGCTGTCGGCCAATAATATCCCATGCAGAAGGCCTTGCCGACCATCGTCCTGTACGAAGAATGCGCTCCACACAGGCCTGAATGGATGTCATTTAGTAGGTACTTACCCTCCTCTGTGGAGATGCACCGCGTCAGGATGCCAGAGATATTTCGCCTGTAGAGCTTGCCCTCGACAAGCGTATACAGACTTGCCCGTCGCTTGACCCGGCTCCTCTCGGCAGGTTCGGGTGGCAGGTCACCCCGAGCAACGAAATCGTGGATGGAATCGGCCCAGGATGGTGTGCCTTCGGCCACGGCGAGCAAGACCTCCTGGTCGGAGATCGAGGGGGCCGTCAATGTCTCCAAGATGACGTCGGACGGGATCTCGTCGTCGGAGGAAGCGAGCTTGGAGAGGAAATCAGCGCTAGAGTTGTCCTTTCTGGGAACGTGCTTGAGCTCCAAGTTCTGGAACCACTTCTCCATCTTGCGCACCTCTGCAAGGTATTTCGCCATCGAGTCATCCGAGCATTGGTACTCTTTGTTGTATTGATTGACGACGAGCTGGGAGTCGCCCTTTACAACCAACTGGCGAACGCCCAAAGCTTTGCAAGCTCGGAGGCCCGCCAGGAGAGCTTCGTATTCTGCCATATTATTGGTCGCCGGGAACCCAAAACGAACCACGTATCTCAGCTGTTCGCCGCGCGGTGTAAGAATGAGGATGCCAGCCCCCGAGCGCTTGAAGGACCACGAGCCGTCAAAGAACATGACCCAAGGCTTTTCGACCTCGGCCTCAGGATCGGGCACAGATTGCGAGGTCTGCTCGACCACAAAGTCGGCAAGCACCTGCGACTTGATGGCCGTTCGAGCGACGACCTGGACATCAAATTCCGCCAGCTCCATGGCCCACTTGGCGATGCGTCCGCCGCCGTCCAGGTTCCGCAAGATGTCCCCGAGCTTGCGTGACGCCATGAGCTTACGTGACGCCATGAGGAGGGCATACAACAGCTTCTGCACCTGCGGGTAGCGCTCCTTCGGGCCGTGTAGGACCTCGCTGATGTAGTAGATCGGGTGTTGCTGTGGCCCCCGCTCGGTTACCAGGACGACACTTACAGCTTGGGGGTGGCCGCTAGGTAGAGCAGCAACCGCTCGCCAGGTTGCGGAGTTGTAAGGAGGGGTGGGCTCGACAAGTATACCTTCAGCTCGTCGAAGGATCGCTGCGCCTCTGGGGTCCACTCGAAGCCCCCGTGCTTACGCAGAGTTTGGAAGAATGGGAGCCCACGCTCGCCAAGCCTCGAGATGAACCTGCTAAGGGCGGCCATGCGTCCGGTGAGGCTTTGCACCTGCTTGGTCATGAGACGCTGGAAGGTGGCCCCCGCATTGCGCAGACCAAAGGACATGGTCGTATAGCAATAGGTGCCAAATGGCGTGATGAAGGAAGTCTTGCTCTCATCGTCGACCGCCAGCTTGATCTGGTGGTAGCCCGAGTAAGCATCCAAGAAGCTCAGCATTTTGGCATTCGCGGTGGAGTCGACGATCTGGTCAATGAGCGGAAGAGGGAATTTGTCCTTCGGGCAAGCCGAGTTCAACCCCGTGTGGTCGACGCACATTCTCCACTTTCCTCCCTTCTTCTGCACGATGACCGGGTTGGCCAGCCACTCGGAGTAGTCGATCTCTCGGATGAAGCCGGCCTTCAGAAGTTTGTCGAGGTTCTCCTTCATGACCGCGACAATTTCTGGGGAGAAGCGACGCAGCTTTTGGCGCACAAGTCGAGAGTCGGATCTCACCTGCAACTTGTGCTCGATCACCTCCCGAACGCCGGGCATGTCCACGGGCTCCCAAGCGAATATACCCTATTTGGAACTCAGCTCGACCGAGACGTAGATGCACTTGGTCGGGTCGCTCTCCTCGAGCGGCACGGCCTTCGTCACCCCACTGGGTTGAATCGCCGCCTTCTGGCGGGCATTCTTCACCGCCGTCTCTAGACCGCGCTGGGGCAGCATGCCCGTGAGAGCCAAGGCCTTGGTCTCACAGCCATGTGCCGCCTGTAAGTCACCTCGCACTGTGATGATGCCGTTTGGGCCAGGCAGCTTCATACAACGGTGGCCATAGTGATTGGCCGCCATAAACTTGACCAAGGCGGGCCTCCCGAGAATGGCGTTGTACGGGAGATCGCCCTCGACCACCTCGAAGGTGACCAGCTCGGTGCGGAAGTTGTCCGAGTCGCCGAAGGTGACGGTCAAGACCACCTGCCCCAGGGGAATGGTCGAGCTCCCGGGCACGATCCCGAAGAAGGGTATGGCGATGCTCTTGACCTTCGACCGGGGAATCTGCATCCGGTCGAGCGCTGCAGCCTGCAGTAAGTTAAGGGAGCTGCCGCCGTCGACCATGACACGCCCGACCGTGGTGTTGCTGATGGTCGGGGTCACGACCAAGGCGGTCTTCAGATCTCGAGCCATACCTGGGAGGGCATCCTCCGGAGAGAAGGTGATGATGGCCCCAGCCCACTTGCAGGGCTGCTCAATGGGTTTCCTGGTGGCGACCTGGTAGATGGTCCGTGCGGCGGCCTTGACCTCACGCCGGGACAGGTAAGCCGACGAGCCACCGAAGATAACATCGATCCGGCGCTCGCCCTGCTGGAACTCCAAATCGACGTCGTCGTGCTCTGAGCCGGCGTTCACCCTGTCAGGTTGGTCGTCATCCTTCGGAAGTACGGGCCTCTCACCTCGTCCGTCATAGAAGGCATCCAGCTTGTTTTGCCAGGCCCTGCAGGCCTGCAAGTCGTGCCTGGCCGCCCTATGAAACAGGCAGAATTTTGCTTCGTCATATCCCGGCGCCTCGCCCTCGGCGCCGAAAGTCGGCCAGGCCTGTGTCGTCGGCCCTCCTGCTGGGGCTGGTTCTACGCCTGGCGAGGTCGAGGTCGTCCTTGGCGAGGCTTTGAGCCCTCCCGGGCCTGATCTCGGACCTCGAGGACCTCGCGCTGGCCATCCGCTGAAACGACCACGCGCGGCAAACCTCCACCGCCCCTGCGATCACGCTTCCGCTTCTTGGTGGAGGTGCCATGGTCGGCGCCCCTCGAGTTAGACGGGCCAGCCTCTGTTTGGTTTAGACTAAGCTTACCTTGGTCTTAGTCACGTTTCCAGTGGACAGCGTCGTCCGCGTACCGCTCTGCCATGCGGAAAAGTTTGTTGACACTGAGCCTCGAGGTGATCTCCAGATCCTCGGTAAGGCGCCGATCGCGGACGCCGAATTTGAAAGCCTTGATGACAGCCTCGTCAGAGATGCTCGGAATCAGGTTCCTCGTGCGGATGAATCGTCGCACGAAATCACGCAACGGCTCATTCTTCCCCTAGATGACACGATCCAGGTCCTTCTCCCCGCCCGGCCGCTCGTAACAACTCTGAAAGTTGGAGCGAAGGGCGTTCTGGATTTGGCACCACGACCTGAAGGAGCCAGGCTTCGTTAAAAGCCAGTCCTCGCGCTCCCCCAAGACGGCCTGGGGAGGTAATTTGCCATTACGAGCTCGCCGCCCCCGGCCGCCAGGATAGCGGTCGAGTAGATGGACAAGAACTCGTTAGGGTTCTTGGTCCCGTCGAAGCGCTCGATCAGCGCGGGCTTGAACCGAGCCGGCCACCGTACGGGACGAAGGTCGTCGGAGTACGCCATGCAGCCGTAGGCCGAGACGGGTGCACGTCGATCGTGGTCATCGCCGACAGGATCCCTGCTGCTGCCAGATTCGGAGTCGAGGCTGGCTCGGCGGCCCGACCTCCAGTGGGAACGACCATGGCGCGGCGCACGGGAATCACCTGGTTGGTAACGCAGCGGTCCCGACCTGCGGCGCTGGGCGATGCGTCCGGGAGAGGCCGCAGACCCATCTGCGGCCGACTTCGAGCTCGTGTGGCTCGGCTCGGGCCTGGCCCGGCTTGGCGCGGTGCCCGCAGGACGCCTGCGCGACTGTGTCAATGCCTCGCCTCGAACCCGCTGCTCGGGGGCTAGCTCCATGCGCAGGAGGCGTCCGACGAGTGCGCGGGCGACGGTGTGACGTGTTGTCATCGCTTTTCTGGGAGCGGGTCCCAGAGTGCTGACTTCGCTACTGCGAAGGGGCGACCTCTATCGCAGCGCGATCGAGCTCTTCGGCCAGAGCTCGGCCAAAGAGCTCCGACCTCGCCCTATCGGGGTCAGCAATGACCCGGGCGATAGCGCGGAGGCGCTCTCCCGTGAGGGGGAGCCTGGGCGGCCCGGAAGATGTGCTGGCTCTCTCCTGGGCCTCCCGTCGGAGGACGGTTATGGCTTGGTTGATGGCGACATGCACCATCCGGCGAGCGTCTTCAGGGGTCCGCGGATCATGATCATCTGCATTCTCGTCCGCCTCTTGTCCATCCGCCATCAGAACGTGATGCTCGAGTGGCGGTGGGGAAGGCGAAAACAGGGACACAGAGTCAGAGTCCGTGCCCGAGTCCACGCTCGAGGAAAGTCCAGCAACGAAGTGCGCCATGCTCCTGGGTTCTTGACGTGGTTCCTGCGAATGAGCAAAGCAATCGGACCCCACGGTGGGCGCCAGCTGTCGACGATCGGGATCGCCAACCGCAAGAAAGTGAAATGGGGGGTTAGTGTGATGCGGGACCCGAGCAGCGCTTCGATCAAACGGAGGAACAGCGTGGTTGAAACGATGGTCGGAGCGAGACGCCAACGAGCGGGAGACCGAGGTTTATACTGGTTCGAGCCCCTGTGAAGGCAATAGCTCTACTCCGGTCGCCTTGCGGCAGTTTTCTAGCTATTCTGAGTACAAGAAAATGTTACAGCTCAAGTTCAACAATGGCTATATCTAAGCTCGAGCGATGGTGTGTTGAGTCTGTCTCCTGTGTCGTCTTCGTTGATCTTTATATTTCCTCCGAGCGTAACAGACGGGAGAGATTCCCGGGACGTGGCCTTCATGCACATTGAGGGCTTGCAGTAACCGTCCCGAATTTGCTGCATGCATCTGCCGTTACCCTCACGACCCGCGCCTTTGGCAACCGCTGGTCAAATGCTTGATCCGGAATCCGAGGGTGGACTGCGGCCCCGAACAAGGGCTCGCCCGAGCTCGAGGTCGAGCGGAAGCTGTGCTCGGGTCCAGCACACTCTAGGTCGAGTGCTTTGGCATGCCTCCAGGTCGTGGTCGGGGCCTCCCGAGCTTAGGGGATCCGTTGACCGTGTGCGGTCTGGTCAAAGGGACGGCCGACCCTCGTCACATCCCAAGCCACATAGTCATCACATTGTACTCAATGCATCATATGCACCTATTTACTTCAAAGGTCTTTGCTCAAACTTTGCCATCCATGGTTCATGTCCATCTTGAACCTTCCTTGAGTTCAACCATCTCACACAGCATCCATGACCATTTTAGACTTTGATACTCCTAATCAAGTCCCAGTCCACATCACCATTGACCATTGCTAACTCCAAGCCCACCTACACGACAATAGACCAATCAACCATTTCTTAGCACAAGTTCTTCACAACTTGATCCACATTAATTAGAAAAATACATAATGCAATTGTCAGGACCCGAATATGTAAATCCGTACCCTCTGTGTATGATGCACTAATTCAGAATCACGCTAGTGCACATAGGCTCAATATCAGTAAATATTACAATCATACACAGCGGGAATAAGATAAAAGACATCATATATTGGTTATTACTAGTTGTATGACCATATGGTCAACTCACATGACTTTGCCTCGCAAGGCTGAACAGCAAATTGAACCGCAGCGGAATGAAGACGTAGACAACTCCTCAGTATACCATAGGCAACTGACAAGGCTCGCACCCTAAACATTCTTCCCTTCATGGTACTCCTCCTTCAGCATTGGAGATGTTGTAGGTAAGGGTGAGTACCTAAAGCACTCAACATGTTGTGCACATAATGCAGTTCTAACATAACTATATGTAAGGCTAATTCCAAAGGAATGGCTAACAATGGCTCTTTTGCAGTAAAACAATATTTATGAATAAATACAATAAATAGATTGAAAAGGCAGTAAAACAAATAACAATAAGCAATAATTTCAGTATTTCTCAGGTAAACCAAGTTTCCAATCCTAAATCAAGATTCAACCTCCCATGGCAACCTACCATCCATCCCAAGTGTTATTTTGCAAAAGTCTAACCCATAACTGTAATTCATGATCATTGCTCCATACCGCGAGCACGGCTATTTGAATAGATTTTAAACTCTGCAGCGGTTATGCACTTTATCCACATGACATGATCATCTCTTGTAGCCACGCGATTAACACACCACCTTTGGTGTGTCGGCGGAGAGAACACGACAAAGCCTTTATAATACTCTATCTTAACTCAGTACTACCCGCTAAGGTTTCAACACTGAAGGAACTGGTTACCACAACAGGGCCCCCTCTTGCACCATCTGGGTTCATTAAAAAGGGTGAACCTCACCACCACTTGTAGTACCAAGGCTAAGATATTGCAAATTAATCAGCTAGGTCTGTCCCATTTCGGACATGTTGTTGCATGATTAACTCAGGTCAAAGGCTTGCAAGGTTAAGTCCTTAGGATGATCGAGGCAAGACTTCTACATACCCTCTGCCTTACAGCCCACCTTGGCATACTGCCCCTGCCACTTGCCCCAATCTAAATCATAACCGCCCCAGTTGATTACCAAGCACCACGTGCCATCAACAACTCAATATCGTTATGTGACATCAATCGCCACAGCAACTCAATCTCATCGTATGACCAGACATAACATACAAGTCCATAACATGGTTCCATATTCCATTTGTCAAGGTTAATTATCAATGATTCGAGTACATGTGATGACATGACATGGCTAAGCAAGCTAATACGATATAACCATCCCATGTTGACTTTAATAGCAATCAACTATGGCAAACCAATCTAGGGTGACAATAGATTATGACATACAAATGACAAGGTAGGGTATAGATCAAAAGGTATGATAGCTAAGTCCCAATTTAGATTGAAAACATTTGTACACATGAAATAATATGCAACAACATGATTGAAGCACAACTTGTGTTAGAAAAGCCCTTATTCTTGCTCTAGACCTTGGTCTTAAGTTGATGGATTTTCCTCGGATGCGTCGTACAATTTGTCGTCTATGCGAAACGAAAGAGAAAGCCAAATAAATACCAATACATAGAGCAAACAAACTCCAAAAATCAAATAAAATTCACAATTAGATAGTTCTCAATTTTACAATTTTTTAGAAATTTGAATCACCTCAATCGGAGCTCGTATGAGGGAGAACGAGCTCTCGACAGATTCAAAAATCATAAAAATGGGAAAATTGAAAATCAAATAATGTCCGAATTATTTTTATAAAGAAAATTCATTTTATTGCATCAATGTGATGACAAGTTGACGTTAGCATCGACCGCAGCCAACCGTGTGCTGACATGTGGCCTCGGTCAAATCTTGCGGCACGTGGCGACATCTCAACCGAGCGATTAGATCCAACGGCTCAGGACTGGAGATGGCGTTTACTGTTTTGGTGACTTCGTGGTGGAATCTCGGGCGTTGGTGGTGAATCCGATGGTTGAAAGCTCCCGCTTTAGTGATGGTGGCGCAACGGCGAACTCCCACTGGACTTGGAGAAGGCAACCCTGGCGACAGCACTTCGGCGCTACTCCGACGTGAAGAATTAGCGGAATTGATGCAGCGCGAATTAACGCATCTGGATCTGGACTCGGTGCGGCTAAAGACGGCTTGACAGTGGTGGAAGGACGAGGAAAACAACGGCGGTGCTTCGGCAACTCCGGCGACCTCGTAAGCCTCAACGACGATCTCTCTATTGGTAGCGCTTGAGGGAAAAGGTGCAAGAGCTTGGGGTGATCCTCGGAACACCCACCCCCCTATTTATAGCCTCGGTGTCCATGCACAAAATAGAACCCTAACCTACATGGCGGCACACCTGTGTCGGACATGGACTCCAGCGGTGACTCAGAGAAGGACTCCGCACAGCCGTCCGATCGTCGATCAACGGATGCGATTTCTCGAGATGTGGCGCAATCTAAGCCGATGATAGCATCCAACGGCAGCGATTAGAACTGACCTTTACTATAGAGATCGATCTACTCCATCCGCTTGCGTATCCATCGGTCAACCTTCACTAGGGTTTCCAGGTTCGCATTCAATCACAGTCGTCCATTCAAATTCCAACGGCAATGGCGCAAGGCTTCTAGAAACTAGGCCGAACAGGCCGCACAACAAGACCGACATGAACTCACAATCTTGGGCTTCGCCCAAGATTTATTCACATTAATTTTCTTAGGTTTTCCTTTTAAAATAATTACAAAAATTATTTTGATTTATTTTAGGCAATAAAAATATCAAGAAAAATCCAAGAAAATTCTCAAAAATACTTTGAGGCATTTTGGACTCAAATAAAATATTTTTGGCAAAACTTTATTTAGACTTTATCTATAATTAAATACTTTGCAACAAAAGGATTAATATACTTAATTTAAAATAATTCAAATAAAACCGAGAAAAATCCAATAAATCCAAAAAATTCACAAATCACACAAATTGCAATAAAAAACTATTAGCTATTACTGAAGAGTAAAATTTGGAATGTTACAGCAATCCAAATGCACATGCACAAAAGGCACCCCAGGCCTTGCTTACACTCAAATCACTCACCTCAACAAAGCCCTTACACTTTGGGCCAACAACTGGTCTAACTACTCTCCCATGGCAGTCAGACCGCAAACTAGCCAAACCACCAACTATTCACCAATTTGACTGTCCAGGATTTTCCTCAGTAACAGTGCAAGCGATATGACCTCTCGGCCAACGCCGGTTACACCACACCTCACTCCTTTTAGCCTAAAAACCATTTGGAAACTCCCAACTCTATCTCCTCTCAACTCAATGCACAATCTATAACACGACCTATACCAAAATACTCCAAATGCATCAGGGGACAACTAAATTCAGCAATCTAAAACATTTCCCTTGGGTTGGTCTAATTGATAACCAAAGGTTAATCAGACCGCCTAGCTCGCACCAATCTAATTGCCACCCAAAAGCTAGTTAGCCTACTCACAACTAGATAGTAGCATTGACAACTGCAAGCACTCAAAATCAAACTCCAACTTTGACAACACATGCAAAACAAAGTCAAATACTCATCACATTCTATAGGGTCACGGCCGCAATCAGGCCTTTCCTGTAGGTTTGTTTTCAATTGATGTGAAAGACCATGTGGTGGTCTATCCATGTTTGAGATGAGTATTTGACTATATTTGAGTAAGGTGTGCTTAGGTTTGAGTTTAATTTGAATTCAATTTGATTTTGGAAGTAATTTGAGTTATGTTAGAGTGAGCAATACTACCAGCCCTTGGGGGCGGTATTGCCAGCCCTATAGTACTACTGGCCTATCAATGGCGGTAGTTATTTTCTAGAAAGGAAAATTTTGGGTTTGAGCCAAGCGACACTACCAGCCCTTGGGAGCGGAACAGCTGGCCGAGAGTCACTACCGCCCCTTAGTTGGTGGTAATTATTTTTCAAAGAGTTTGCACTAAGAACGGCACTACTGGCCCTAGGGGCGGTACTGCCAGTCAAGTGGCACTACCGGCCCCCAATAGGTGGTAGTGCCAATTTTGTCAGTGAAATAAATGCAATATTTATCATGTGATTAATATAGTTGCATATTTGGTGGGCATTGCTATGTGATGTGTTTGCTTATCTATGATGGTTGCAAGGTGACAGTGCTAGGTTACGGTGCTAGGTCATGGTTGCTCACTTTATTATGAGGCTTTGTAAACCTTTCCTCAATGAAATAAAATTTTCATTCCCTCACTATTGTGAATTTACTTTTTGCACTTATATTATGTCTTAAATTTTGTATTTAAATTTTGCAATTTAAATTCTCGTAATTTACATTCTTGCAAGTTGGATTTTCCACCCCTCCTTCTACTTGCTTATGGTTCTTGTGTCGATGATGAATGATTGATGGATGAATCTTTCTCAGATCATATCCCAATTATCCAGGCAAATCTTTTCTTAAAATAGCAAGCAATCTATCTTTTTGTTCAATCATAAAGAAATCTTTGAAGATCGTGTTTGGGGCTTTCTCATCTTGTGCTCTTGCTTGCTATGACTAGTGGGAGGACATCCAAGATCATCTTGATCATTGAAATCCCATGAGCAAGCCAAGAACACAGATTTTAGCTTTTACCTCTTCTTGGTGCACTCTTCCTTTGATTGGATAAAGGTCAGAATTTTGATGTCAATCCTTGCGATTGAAGGATGTAATAAGTTCCCGACCTCAACAGCAAGGTGCATACCAAGTTTCACTGTGTTTAGACTAGTTGATGAGAAGATCCATCAATTCTTGGTTCCAAACCCATACTGTTCTTCAGGTCAGTACTGTTTGTAGTGGAACTTTTGGGAAAAAAACTGGTCGTCGTACTGTTGACGCCAAAAATGTGAAGAGGGTTTTTAATCGTAACACACTGGACGAACACCGGGTTCAAGTGAAGCGTGCCAATCGATTTGACCCTGCAATCGATAAGGAGAAAATCATGAATTTTACTCAAGCCGATATTAGAGAATTATCGGCTAAAATCAGAATCAGCCAGAAGCCGATCGAATAGGTAAATAGATCAACCGATTAAGGTTAATTCGAAGGTAGAAGTTAGATTGATTCTGAAAAGGCGATGCGCAGCAAGACAGAACAAATCAGACCTGAAGAAGTTGAAGACGATCAACAATCGGCGATTCGCAACTTTATTGATCGAGGTCGACTTACAAAAGAGTATTACAAGACTAAAGGCTAAAAGCTAAAGGAAAACAAAAAACTGGCAGAAGTATTGCTTGTTGTGGATGATGATCTTCAAGCAGCCTAGGCATGCCTTATATGCCCGTCAGCCGATCCGAGTCCTGATCTGTCACGGCAACACAATCCGAGTCGGCTATAGTTTCCTAATTGGTCTCCTTCCAATTATTCACCGCGTGTTATCCAAACTTTCCAAAGATGCTCCGTGCACTATCCAAACTGGTGTGATTCTGCTGATTTGTCTTGTGATTTCCAAAATCTGGTGCAAACATATGCCCCCCATTTTTGGAAGACAACTTGTTGTCTTTCAAAAATTCTA
Organism: Guadua angustifolia; assembly: GCA_036346375.1. NCBI lineage: Eukaryota > Viridiplantae > Streptophyta > Magnoliopsida > Poales > Poaceae > Guadua > Guadua angustifolia. The sequence continues at coordinate 515,737 of JAYEVE010000722.1, read as the reverse complement.
TCGGCTTCTTTCTCATCGACTTAGCATTTGCTCCAGTAACTGTCGCATTAATTGCGACGTAAAAATCTCGATGCAGTTTAAATGCGCGTGTCGCCTTGAATTCTCTTCCCGCCATTCTTCACTTTTCACCGTGCTATATATACGCGGGACCCCCACGGTCACTTTCACGCTTTCCAGCTCTCAAACTACCTTCAATCGGCTTCTTTGCACAATCGGCTTCTCTGCTTTTACGAACAAGTCTTCAATCTCCTCAGTCGGTTGAATGGATTCCTCGAAGGTACTCATCCCCATCTCAGAAAGTAATGATCAGTATTACTTAGGATCGGTAGGGAATCTAGATGCCGATACAGTAATTAATGAAGAAATCCCTAGACTTCCTTTATCGGCAAAAGGCTATAATGTAGAGGAGTGGGGAAAAAGATTTAGGGCTTGGCCGACAGCGCTAAAAGGATGGAGAAGTTGGCACATAAGAGTATCGGCCCAGAAGAGATCTGAATGGGAGAGAATGGGTATAGCCGAATGCCTGCCGTTATGCTTAGCTAACCTAGAAGCCAATGAGCCCTTGGTGGCCACGGCATGCTATTTCTGGTCGGACACTTTTAATGCTTTTCTTTTCCACCCCGGCCCCATCGGCCCAACCCTTCTGGATGTAGCCGAGTATGCTGCCTTAGGCCGGATGGAGATCAGCTATCGGCTTTCAGTGGCAAGACAAAATACAAGCTAATCCGATCAAAAGGTGATGGATGGACAAAATATATCCAGCACAACAACAAAGTGAACGGCCAAGTATCGGATGAAGAACATGTAGCTTTCTTGAATGTGTGGCTGGACGATTTGTTTTTTGTGGAGCTTCCCTTGGTCCGACGCAAGTGTATCAATTGGTCGCAGAGCAGCTAGTAGAGGGTCGTCGGCTTGCTCTTGGTAAAATGCTTCTGGGAGCCGTCTACCAAATGATGTACGTTATTAGAAGTCGGCTTTTCTCCGGCTTCGCCAATTTTGTTGTCAGCAACGTCGGAGGTCCGCTATGGTTCATTCAGCTATGGTTGTACAATATTTTCAGCTGATCTCTGATTTCGGAATATATGGAAGATTCAGCTTTCCCCCGCGAAGACTATCCAGAAAATGCCATCCCACAATATAGGGCCAGCCGATCACATGGGGAGAGGCTAATCATGTGTTCAAGCGGAGATACCAAAATTACTCCGGCCGGTTTGAAGAATTATATGTCTTTTTTCTTAAACTTGGATAATGTAATTTTCGGTCAGCAAGATTTCTTCTCGTATAGCAATGTAGCTGATTTTCAATGGTCTTCCTTCCTTCATCTGGATGCTGATAGCTCATCAATGCCAGAATCGACTTTGGAGTTTTATCGGATCTTCATTTCTCCTTGCATTCTTCATGTCGGCTTGAATTCTAGGAACAGAACATTTCAGCCGTCATATGAATTCTATCATCCTTCAGTCTATGACCGTCAATTGGGTTTTAGTCAGGTAGTGCCTTGTTTGCCACTTCTTGATCGTCTTCAGCCCAGGGCCAGAGTAACGAATGTAACAGCGGCTAAAATAGTTCTAGAAATAGCCGACAAACTTCAAGTCATTGACCTACCACACTTCTTTTTGAATTCTCACCGAGCTAGCCAATTTTCCGCTTGGTGGGCACCTGTGTCAGAGGCTCTCTACCTGGATCGCACACCATCGGCTATTATAGAGAAATTCTTACCAGATTATCATGAGCCGACGGTAGTTTCTTCTAGCAGCAGTAGCAGCTTGAGTGAGGATAGGTCAGATTCCTCCAGTTCATCGGGTTATACTAACTCATCCGTAGCTGTAGAGGTATCGACTTATTTTCTCGAAAGATTTTATCTGTTAGTTTTCAGTTCAATCTTTCAATTACTAATTATTTCATTTCTTTTTCCAGGATGTTGCAGCTAGCAAGACTGTTGCGGATTCATTGGCTGGTGGGTCCAAAGGAAAAAAGGCCACATCAATCGACTGGCCTGACTGGTTACTCTTCCGGCAACCTCCGAGTCCAAAGCCCATCTCTCTCGGAGCTTGCAAAGGATCGGCTGCCGAGTAAGCATTTTCTTTCATCCGATGAACATCCCTCATTCTCCCTTTTTGCTGACTTCACTGCCCTGATTTCAGAAAAAACAAAGTCCACCAAACTCCTGCCAAGAGATATCCTAGCGCAAGGAACAAAGCGCCAAAAGTTCCCCGCGTGCATCGGCTTTCATCGAAGTAAAACCCCTTTGCCATTGCATTATTTTCATGTCAAAGAGTCGTTAATCTTATAATGCTAATTTTGTTTTATTTTCTCTCAGCCGACAGCATCAGTTCAAGTGGCTGGTATTCTGGCCGATCTCCAGGGTACATCTGCTGCCAACCCATCGCCGACTCCTCCAGCTCAACTCCCTGCCGCTTCACCGCCTCAGCCGACTCCCCCAGCGCTTGCACTAGAAGAGTCGACCGACCCCGCTGACCTGCTTGGTTTTACCTTGGATGAACTGGATGATCCAGAGGTGATGGCCTCAGATGACTACATCGTCGATATTCGTAATATCATCAACGTTTCTTTGAAGGCATCGGCCACAGTTGTTCAGTCGGGGCCAAATATGTAGGACAAGCTGAATCGGCTTTTCCATGAGGTCTGCCAACCCGAAGCTGAGATTCTTGCCAATAGTCAGCCGCTAAGGGATGCTATGGCTGCGGTGGAAGCCGATCTTCCTACTAATACCATGAGGGCGCTTCTTGGGGTCTGCCATTTGGACGATCAACGGGCGGAAGTAGAAGCTGCCCGGGCACGTATCGCTCAACGAGAGGCTCAACAAGTTGATCGCCAGATATTGGATCGACTAGTGGCCGAGGCGAAGAAGATGAAGCAAAATTTCGACAAAGATGCTTCTTCTTTGAAGTCTACCAAAGCCCAAATCACCTAGCTGGAGTCAGCCAAAAAGCAGCTCGAAGAAGAACTGGCCAAACTTCAAAACAAATTGGCTGATGAACAAGCACAAGTATCAGTAAAAGCGGCTTCCCTTACCGACCAAAAGCAAAAAATTAGCCAAGCCGTCGCCAAGGTTAAAGAGCAGTCGACCAAAATAGTTCCTGTCCCTGGCAATGCTCAGGCCGACCAGAAAATAGTGGACAGAATCCAAGATGCTCTAGCCAAGGCAGCTGCAGCGCTATCGGCTTTGGGGGCCAGACTCCCTGGATCGGGCTTGTGAACTCGTGGATGTAACTCGCTGGGTCAAAACAATGTCATTTTTGTCGCTTTTGTAATGTACTCAATCAGCTGTTTAACCGATTATATATATATTTAATCTCTTTCTGAATTCTTGTGTTGTGCTTTAATTATTCATGCACCGATCCATACACTAGGATAGTACTTTTTCAAATACTTCCCATTGATCGCCTTTGGTAGCACAATTCCTTCGAGCATCTCAAGTATGTATGCATTTCCACCAACAAGCTGATTTACCTTATAAGGTCCTTCCCATGTTGGCAACCATTTGCCAAATCGATTATCTTTAGATCCGATTAGCAATATCGTTTTCCAAACTAAATCGGCTTCACCAAATGACTTAGGCACAACTTGCTTGTTATAAGCCTTCGCAATTCTTTTCTTGTTTTTCTCAAGCCGTTTTAACGTAATCAGCCTTAATTCAGCCAAGTCATCCAAGTTGTATAGCATCAGCTCTTTGTATTCGTCAGCCGATAGATTATTTTGCCTCGCTATTCTCATCGACTCTATATTTATCTCCACGGGCAATACGGCTTCTTGACAATATACCAATTGATACGGCGACAACCTAGTCGATCAATGAAAAGCTAGCCGATATGCCCACAAAGATTCTGATAACGTAGTATGCCAATTCCGAGGCTTTTCATCAATTCTCCTTTTGATCAGCTTGATGAGAGTTTTGTTTGATGACTCGACTTGTCCATTAGCCTGAGCATAATAAGGTGATGAATTAAGCATTTTGATGCCTAACCGTTTTGCAAAGTTTTGAAATTCATTAGACATGAATACTGACCCCTGATCGGTAGTGATAGTTTGCGGAATACCAAACCGATGTATAATATGCTCATTGACAAAGCCGATAGCTTCTATACCAGTGACTTTCTTGAGTGGGATGGCTTCTACCCATTTTGAAAAATAATCCGTGGCTGCGAGGATGAATTTATGTCCTTTGCTTGATGCTGAAAATATTTGACCGATTATGTCCATACCCCATCCTCTAAACGGCCATGGTTTGATAATTGGATGTAAAGCCGATGCTGGTGCAAATTGCACATTCCCAAACCTTTGACAACTTTGACACCCTTTATAATATTTGAAACAATCCTCTAATATTGTCGGCCAAAAATATCCTGTCCATCTTAGGATCCACTTCATTTTGTAAGCCGACTGATGTGAACCGCAAATTCCTTCATGAACCTCACAATTTTTCCACTGAAGGGTATCTGCTCTCAGTGTCCAAGAGTTATCGGCTTAGATAAAATATCACTCGCTCTTTACCATCAACTTCCTGGGCCAAAACTGCCCCAATAGTTTCGTTTTCAGTCGATATATACAACTTGAATGGGACTCCCCTCTTTGATGCTACCAAGACTGGTGGTGATGCCAAATACTGTTTTATGTCATCAAAAGCCTTTTGCTGATCGGCTCCCCATACGAAATCCTGATGGTCTTTTAATCGCAATAATTTAGTGAAAGCTTGAATTCGGCCGGACAGATTTGAAATAAATCATCGCAAGTAATTGATTTTGCCGATCCGCTTTTGCAGCTCATTCTTACATGTTGGCGGTTTTGTATTGACTATGGCCTTGACCCTTGTTTGATTGACTTCAATTCCTCTCTGGTGCACCATAAACCCGAGAAACTGACCAGCCGACACACCAAACGCGCATTTCAGAGGGTTCATCTTCAATCCATGAGCCCTAGTGTTTTGAAATACTTTTTCTAAGTCGGCTAAATGTTGCCAATCGTCTTTAGATTTTACTACTACATCATCAATGTATATTTCAACTATATGGCCGATTATATCGTGAAAAATCAAATTCATCGCTCGTTGATAAGTGGCTCTGATTTTCGTCAATGTCATCACAAATTTCATTCATACAACCCCTGAGCACCAGGGCATCTGAACGCAGTTTTGGGGACATCGGCTTCAGCCATAAATATCTGGTTATAACCAGTGTTTCAACTATATACATCATCAATGTATATTTCAACTATATGGCTGATTATATCGTGAAAAATTAAATTCATCGCACGTTGATAAGTGGCTCCTGCATTTTTCAAGCCGAATGTCATCACAACCCATTTGTACAACCCCAGAGCACCAGGGCATCTGAACGCAGTTTTGGGAACATCGGTTTCAGCCATAAATATCTGGTTATAACCAGCGTTTCCATCAAGAAAACTAATAATCCTATTACCAGATGCAGCATCGATAAGCATATCGGCTATAGGCATTGGGTATTCATCTTTTGATGTTGCTTTATTCAAATCTCTGAAATCTACACATACCCGAAGGTTACCATTCTTTTTCATGACGGGAACAATATTGGACACCCATTCGGCGTATCGGCAAGGCCTTATAAATTTAGCCTCCAATAACCTCTCGATTTCTTCCTTGATGACATTATACAACTCTGGGTTAAAACGACGAGGATATTGCTTATATGGCCGATATCCTGGTTTTATAGGCAGCCGATGCTCCACTATTTGTCGGCTTAAACTGGGCATCTCATAATATTCCCAGGCGAAACAATCCCTATATTTTCTAAGTATTTCAACCAACTTTGTTTTGTAATCTATACCTAATCTTGCACTTGCAAAAGTTGGTCTTTTTCTGTCGCCTTTTCCTATATCGACTTCCTCAAGCATATCGGCAGAAGTGAAACCTTGTCCCAGTTTCTCATCCTCAAAATCTTCAATTGCTTCACAAGAATTTATCATATGCCGATAGCTTTGCATCTTGTCCTGCAGAATTTGGATCACTTTTGACCCCATCTTCTCAAGACTTCGCTTGCCCGATCAAACGTGCTTGGCTTAACACTGATTGGCATCAATCCTGATTTACCAATACAAATAAAGTCACAATCATCTAAAGTTTTACCTGAAATGCACTCTGCCTCTTCATGCGGCCAATTTGCATCGGAACTAGCCATGACAATGTGAGCCGATGTATCAGCTGGGATGACTTCGACTTCATCTCCATTCCATTGTACGAGAAGTTGGTGCATGGTTGAGGGTATACAGCAATTGGCATGTATCCAATCTCGTCCAAGGAGCGCATTGTAATTCCATTTTGCTTCAATCACGAAAAATGCAGTCGGCAAAGTTTTATTACCGACGGTTAATTCCGTAACCATCACTCCTTTTGCTTCGGTCGGATCTCCCGTGAAGTCATTTAACACCATGTTTGTCTTGATCAGATCTTCATCGGTTTTGCCCAGCTTCTTGCAAGTGGTGAGTGGCATCAGATTTACAATAGCCCCTCCATCTACCAACATCCTGGATATCGGCTTTCCGTTGATATATCCTTTCAAATACAACGTCTTTAGATGCCGATGAGGATCTTGAGGTTTTTCAAACACAACATCTTGTGCACCCAGGCATAGTTGAGCAAACGTGTCCTTGACCGATTCTGTTTTGATTCTGAATTCGGCCGGTAAAGTGAAGACCATGTTGATATCCATCGGAGGAGTATCATCGCGGATCATTGGTGACAATAAGTTGTCCGAGGAATCTGACTCATCGTCGGCTTGCTCCTTTCTCCTCCATTCCTTTTTGACTGGTTTTATCGGTCGTAATTCATTGAATGCTTGATCTCTCTGCTTTTCTTCTTCGGCCTCCCTCATCTCCTGTGTCCTTACGCGCTGAAACCGTCTGCGCTGACATCGGCTAAGTCCTGTCGGGAACCATCTTGGTTTAGGTTCAATCGGCTTACGAATCTTTCCAGCCAGATTCTCTGTAGGCTCTATCTTGTCTTGTTTCGGCATGCCTAGACTTTCCTTCATCGGCTTTCTATATCCCGACTTAGTCTGATCTGGCACTGATTCAGATAGCCTCTCCTTTACAGGTTGCCTTGGCCAATCTCTATGTGGATAATGTTCCATGGGGCATGACCTCGAAGAAGGTAAGGCTATACCCCTTTCCCAACAAAACTACCAAAAGGGGCATCTTTGGTGAGCGGTTTCAATATTATCTGGCCGATACAAATTACCTGGCCGATACGAGTTATCTGGTCGATACCGAATATTTGGTCGGCGGGATTGTTGTTTTTGCCGATGGCTTATCCTCTCATATTTCTCAAGCAGCTGCGAAAAAGTTGGTTTAGGCCTGAATGCTGGCTTTCGAGGTGGAGACCTCTCGGCTTTATACCAACGTCCAACCTGCAATTCTCCCTTTGGCTTAACAGTTCTTGAATTTATCCCATCCCGATCGGCTTCTATCTGTAGAGTGCCGATTGTTATCTTCAAAGTATTCCCTTCTGAACTGGACTGCATATCGACTTGTCGTGTTATTTTAGGTTCATCTGCAATCTCCTTTCCTTTGCTTGAGCACTGCACCATGTTTATCGGAAAGGGATTAACATCGACTTCCATGGCCGGCTCTTCAGTGAATTTAAGCCGACCGTCTTCAATGGCCGCCTGTATCTACTGCCGAAAAATATTGCAGTCGTTAGTGTTATGAGAAAAAGAGTGGTGCCACTTACAATATCTCAGTTTCTTAATCTCGTCGGCTGATGGTATAGTATGTCCTTCTGGTAGTCGTATCAGCTTTTTTGTAATAATAAATGAAACATGCGGTCGCATTTAGATACATCGAAAGCATACTTAACCTCCGACTTATTCTTCGTCGGCTTAAGCCATGAGCACATGAGAGGCTTCTTAGAACCTTTTACCCACTCGGCTATGTTCACATCTGCCTCATCTTCAGAAGTTTCACTTGAACTATACTCAACTATGTTCACTTTGGCTTTTTCCTTGCCGTTCCCATTTAATCTAAATTTATCTTTAAATTCTTTACTTGAATATCGACCTTCTTGTGCCGATACCCGATGAAGCAGATGGCCTAGGTCGGTGAACTCCTACCCGGCAAATTTTTCTCTGAGTGGTGGAATTAACCCTTGGAATGCTAAATCGGCTAGTTGGTTATCAGGTAATACCAAACTGAAGTATCGATTCCGCACTCCTCTAAATCTTCTAATGTAATCAGAAACAGCTTCACCAATTTTTTGCTGAACAGAACTCAAATCTGAAATCCTAAGCTCTAAACTTCCAGAGAAAAAGTATTCATGGAATCGGCTCTCTAAATCGTTCTAGAAGTGGACCGAATTTGGAGGGAGATTAGTGAACCAAGTAAAAGCAGTTCCCGATAATGACAAGGGAAATAACCTGATTTTCAACCCGTCGGATTGAGCCGCTTCGCCACACTGGGCGATGAATCGTCCGACATGCTCGAGGGTAGTGACCGAATCGTCTCCCGAAAATTTTGCAAAATCAGGTACTCTAAAGTTATGTGGGTACGTCATACGGTCAATATAATCCGGATACGGCTTTCTATAGCCGATCATCTTTCCCTTGGGCTGCAAACCAAATTGATCTCTCAAGACCACAGAGATTTGATCAGCCTAATTAATGTTATTGGCCGATGTTGTGTTTGGATTGTACCAATCATGCTGACTGGCATCCTGCCCCTCGAGTGTAAACTCGGCCGGTCGGCTTGTTCTTGTCGGCGAGTGTTGACGGGGCCATGATTCACCGCCATCGGTTTTTACAGTCTGAAATTCAGGCACAGGTAGGAAAGGTTCTGCATATGAAACCACCTTATGTGGAACCTGATTTCTTACTTGAGTTGGCCCTAGGGGTCTATGGCTTCTATCGAACTCAATCGGCTGAGAAGCTGACTGGACGTATGTGTTTCCTGACGCTGATTGGGGTAGATTGGCTATTTTTGTAGCGTTGGTATACGCATGGTAATGGGTGGCCATACTAGGGCGAGAATTCCCTGGCGCCAATACGGTGGGTTGAGTCGGCAATAGCGAAGGCGTCGGAGCCGACACATTTACCGCATTGGTGTTTGGTGCCACGGAATACACCGGGTACGTTGGGAGTGGCTGCAACGGATCCAGTAATCCTCCAGATGCCGCCAACTTTTGAGCAATTGTTTTTACGCTGTTTTCTATCATCGGCTTTAGGGTAGTAACCAAAGCCGATGACTGATTGATTAATGCATGATGCACAGATTGCTCAATCATAACAGATAATTCGGCTTGAGCCGGTGCATATCGGCTTACTGAATTCGTCGAGACTACAGCCTCGCCAAGGGGATTCAGTGTGGGAAGCACTGTCTTCTGTGTGACTCCTCGTCGGGTTTTTTGATAACAACCCAACATCAATTCTTCCAGGGCAGCCTTCCGATCTTCAATCTCCTTGCGTTGTTTCGGGGTCAGATCGTCCAAAGTAGGGACGATTATAGCATCAGTATTGACGTCGGCTGGCGCGATAGACTTTCCTGTAGTCATCTTTTCCGATTGTGGTCCCACCTGGCGTGCCAAAAATGTGTTGACAACAAAAACGTGAAGAGGGGTTTTTGACTGCAACACACTGAAGGAACACTGGGTTCGAGAATTGCGGGCGTGCCAGCCAATTTGACCTTGCAATCGGCAAGAAGATAAATGGATCTAATCGATTTTGATCAAAGCGAACGGTAAGTCTAGTCGATCCGGGCGAAAAGACTGGACGGGGTAAATAGGCCACTTCTTCCCGAAAAAGGCGTCTGCGACAGAAGATCAAGAAAAGATGAACCAAAGGGGGTGTAATGCAACAGAGATCAATACCGGCGATGCGCAACTCGATTAATCAAAGAGTATTACAGATGAAAGATTACAACCTAAATTGGCTACTCCTAATTGACAGAAAGTAAAGGAAAAGTAGATGCGTGTTTGTGGGTTGGCTCTGGGCATCTTTTCTTCTCGCCTTTGGACCTCTTATATAGCACTCGGTCCGAACGTGTCATCCTCGGTTTCCTCAATCACCCATATCGGCCTCAATCTCTCCTTACCATGTAAAGCCCGATCGTATCCTTCTCAATCTCCTATCCTGCCCGTATTGGACTCAATTTCCTTGGGATCGAGGCCTTCCAGTCCGAAACCGTATCAGCTTGCTATAACCGACATATCCCTTACCAAAACCGATCTCTACGACATCAGTCTTGCCAAATTTGGGTGCAAACACGTACCGACCAGTCTTCTTCCAAGGTGTTTTACCTTAGGAGTATGCAAGTTGTTCGGAGACGCCCGTGACCTCTTTGAGAGATCTTTTTATTCTTTTTCTTATTTTTACCTTTAAGATCTTCAGGTGTGAAAGCCTTTTCAAATTTACCATCTTCAAAAATCTTCAAACATGGTTGAGGTGGAGTATAGCCCTTATCGACCATTCAATTCCACTCGACAACCTCATGCGTATCCAAATATCGATCTACTATATCGAACATCTCTGATAAAGTCGAAGGTGGATGAATGTTGAGGTCCACTTTGAAATGTTTATAGCGTACAACCTATTTAAATGTACGAATCACAAAATCATCAGATATATTAGGAATTGTGTTATGGACCTCTACAAACCTCTTAATAAACTGATGCAAGTTTTTGTCAGAGGTTTGACGAAGATGATGTAGGTTGTCCTCTTTACCTGGATTAGCATAATATCTTTTAAAATTATTTAAAATGGCATGGCGTACATTTTTTCAACTAAAAATAGACCTTAGGCTAGTTAAACAACCAAGTTCTTGCAAATCCTTTGAGGATAGTAGGGAGGTAATTTGTCAATACCTTCTCATTGCCACTAGTTGCTTGGATGGCAGAGGAATAGATTTGGAGGCATTATGATGGATTCTAAGTTCCATCGAAGCTTTCCAAAGGTCCTATCTTAAAATTCTTAGGCCAAGTGACATTCCTAAGCCCAAGGGAAATGGCTTTGCTCCTGCGTACAATCCCAAATGTGTTCATACATTAGGAACCTACCCTACATATTTAGGAGAACGAGGTCATCTCCAACCATATTTAGCATTTTCACCTGGGCCAAGCCTATTGAAGGCACTTATCCATTGTGGCTTATTCCTCAATTGGTGGTTGGAGCTTTGTTGGCGCCGACCGGATGAGGAGTGTTCCACATGGGAACTTGTCTAAGACCTGGTGGATGGAGATATGCTCTGTATTTTTGCAGTAGCTTCTTACAGATTAGCAACTAAGGATCTTATAAGTGCTACATTATCCCCTTCCAAGGGTTGACTTATGATTGCATTAGTTATTATGTGAATCCTATCCACATGAGTTTCTTCTTGTGACTTACTTCGAACCAATTTTAGGTCCCTTACCATTGCCGTTGGAACCTATGGCGTGACTAGAGGGATTTGTCAGGGATGACTCCCTGAAGGATCCGTTCTTTGTGACATTCCTGGTTGACTCCTGTAGTATAGGCATCTCGCCTCTTCAACATGCTTTTGCTTTGCAGCGATGAAGCTTTCATGTTGTTCCTAGGTAATCTTTTCTTCCCTTTCCTGGGCTTCATGCCATTCGCATTCTGCTTGCTGTTCATCTGTCTCACCCGTGACCGCGCAAACATAGAATCTAGAGTGAATAGACGGAGTAAGCACTCTATCATCATCTGAAGATGGGGTGTAATTGAGTTTGAGTCCTATGAGAAAATCTTCTAAAGATGAACTCTCATGGATTTTATCATCATTTTGGTGAATTTGAACATTGTCAACATGCATAGGACATAATCCATGGACACTGCCTCTCAGACGGTGGCAGGTACGGAGTCGCTCTTACTTGCTGATTTTTCCTCAGGAAGTGGCTTTTCTAGTGTGACCTCTCCTGCTTTGGACGGGGTCATTGATTGTGATAATTTTGCCTCTGTAACATACTCAGAGTAGAAATCGCACTTACCTTCCTCTTCTGTGATGAAGCCAATGGCGTCAAAGTGAGCATAATCCGCTAGGTCGAATGAATTCGCTTCATCCATTTCTTATGGCGACAGAACATTACCTTTAGAATCTTGATGACTTGACACGTACGGGGCCTCCTTCTAGCACCAGTTGTCGATGTTCAAGGTCTGGGGGCTCCAGATTAGGCTTATAAATGTAAATGTTGGGTTGCCCTTTGTGAAGCAATCAAAGATTGTAAAAGTAGGAGAATGGGGATTGCTTCTTTATTAGCCAAGTGGCTTAATAGAGTACAAACCTGCAGATTATCTCCGAAAAATGAATTCTATGCTATCTGGTTCTTTTTCTTAGGTCTTGATCTTATGCTTCAAATCATTCTGCCTCTTGTAATGTGCTGACTTCCCTATTTAAGCAAAACAAAGGGATGTAGTTGTTGTCTTCAAAGAGATGTCTTCCTGCCAAAAGGTATCTTTTCGCTAGGAAGTTTCTTTTTGTTAAGAGGCTTCATTTCATAGGAAATAACTTTCAATCAGTTATATGTACCTGTCAACAAAAATCTTCCACATGGTACACCTATCTTTGTAATCGCTATCCCGACCAATTATCCGGTTTGATTTAAAGTAACTTCGTTACCTCGACCGGTTAGTTTGGTCGAGGCAACAAAATCACAGGTCAACCCTAACCAGTCAGTATAAGTGTAACTGGTCATGGAACTTGTAACATCCTAATTTTTACATTTTTGAATTTAATATGTATTTTATATTTTTATGAATTTTTTGAAATTTATTTAAATTAATTTGAATTTATTGATTTATGGCCTTTTTCTAAAGTTATTTGGAAAGTGTGAAAATTTTAAATAATATTTAACTAGAAATATTTCATTTGAGTTCCAAATGCCTTAAAGTATTTTCTGGAACTTTTTAAAATTTTTCTAAATTTTTTGCTATTTTATTTGGCTTATTCTATGTTCTAGCATTTATTATATACGAAAAAGGTTTAAAATGTGGTGAATATTGCTGGGCCGAGCCAAGTGTCTGGCTCATTCCCTTTCTACGCTGTCGGACTGTGTCAGCACGTTCTGCCAAAACCCTAGAATGTGGCCCATTGGATTTGATCCAATGTCCGCCGTTTGGCCGCGTCACCGCTTCACCGGAGCCGTTGAATCATCGCCGCATGAGCGCGTGGGATAGCGCCATGTCATCTCACTGAATCCTAACTGTATCCCCACTGCACCGCTGTGATCCCGAGGGACTCGGAGTTGGTTTCCATGTCGTACACGCTTGTCAAGACCACTATTTAATGCACTGCCTTGCGCATCGTGTAGCCCACACAGATTTACACCTTTTGCCCTAGCGCACGCTGCTTGGTTCACCATCGTCCGCCCGTGCGAGCTCGTCGGAGTCCAAAAGAGGCTGTCGTCCCTTTCGTGTGAGGTTCTATCGCCGTCCACTGTCTTTCGCGGCGTCCGTGCCCGAATTCAAGACCGCCTCATCACGTCACGTTGAACCCAGGTGGAAGCATCACCGGAGGAGCCCCAGAATGCTGCCACCATGGTCGTCATCCTCAAGACTAGTGAGAAGCTCGTTGTTCTGCGCTACCGTGTGCCATTGTCGTGCTCGCAAGTTCTTGACCGTTAGATCTTAGATCAACGGTTTGTGTCGCGCCTTGTGACCTCTGCTTCGTCACTGTGCGCATAGCACCAAAGCCGTTCAATCGTGACGCAAGGCTGGGGTCCTACCACGTGTTGCCTCTATGGTAGGTCGTGCACCGCAGTCATGCATCGACATCGACAATACCGTTCAGGCGGCAAAGGATCGTGGTTGTCGGTTTCATAATGGGCAGTCAGATCGTGAGCCATGCATCATCCACGGGGATAGCCACGTCACCCTAATGTTTCGGCTCTGCCCGTAGTTGCTCTCGTCCGATCAAATATAAGTGATCGTGATGTCGCCACGTGTTGCCACGCAGTAGTGCCACGTGGTCACCTCCGCGCTTCGCCACACGTTCACTAATGCTAGTGCTTGTGTCAGCCAGTGCCTATGCACAGTACACCGAGTTCACCGTAGACCCAAGACAAACTTTGAACCCAGTCCATGCGGTTGCACACATGTCACATTCTGGCTGTGCCACGTCTGTGGTGACGCCATGTGTCCTATGATGGCAACATGACATCACAATTCGATTTTTCCTCAGAAAAATATTTAGCCAAAAATCATTTTTTGTGTTGATGCCAGCATGACATCATAAATTCTATTTTTCAGTATAAAAATAATTCAGTTAATTTGGATTTTCCAATTTTCTGAATTTTTTTATTTCAAAATTTAAAAGATTCGTTCTCTCTCATACGAACTCCAATTGAGGTGATTTTAGTTTCTAAATTTTTTTAAAATTATACTCTATTTAATGGTAAATTTTATTTAATTTTTGGAGTTGATTTTACTCTATATTTTTGGTATTTATTGCTTTCTCGCTCGTTTCGTGTAGACGTCGAAGTGCCTAAGGAGTTTGTGAGCGAGGAGCCATCCCAAGAATCAGGTTTAGAGTAGGATCTAAAGTTGTGATTGATCATGTTGAACCCATATTTTAAACGTTATATTGTTTTAAAGTATTGCAAGCTAATTCAATTATTACTTGTTTCAATTAATTTGGGTACAGTTAACCATCCAATTGAGGTATATCCACCTTACCATGTTATATGTCATATTTCATTTGTCACCCTAGAATGGTTTCATATTAGTTGGTAGCTATAATTGCCAATGTGGGTAATTAGAACGCATTTAGTAAGCTTAGCCTTGCAACGAGTCATCCTTTTATGTGAGAAAGGTTAATATTACTTAATGACTATGGAACATGTTTATTAACTAGTGTGTCGGTTGTTGTCACACAATGTTGTTGTTATTGTTGATGGCATGTGGTGCATGGTATCCAAATGGAGTGATAAAATAATTTAGACTGAGGCAAGAGGCAAGGATTTGTCGTGGGCTAATGTGGCATTTGGGCGGTGGCATTGCTTTTTATGGTTTATGATGGTGCACGGTTATGGTGAATTTCTTTTAGTCTTACCTTGGTTAATTGAAGACTTAATCTTGCAAGAATTTGAACTAAATCTTTCATACAATCACAAGTCTGGTGGGACAAATCTACCTGATTAATTTAATGTGTCTAAACTTTGATACTACTAGTGGTGGTGTTAGTCCTAGGTTGTGGTAACCAATCCTTGCATGGGTAGTCTCACATGGCGCAAGAGGGGGTCCTGGATATGGTAACCAGTCCCACCAATGTTGAAATCTTAACGGGTAGTACTGAGTTTAGATAGGGAATTGGAAAGGCTTTGTTATAATCACTCGCCTTTGTGGTGTATAGTTGTATCTTGTGGGTAAAGTGTATAACCTCTGCAGAGTGTAAAACCTATTCGAATAGCCGTGCTCACGGTATTAAGCATTGCTCGGTGATTACAGTGAAGGGTTAGATTTTATTAAATTAAATGTGGGAATAGAGGTTGTATGCCTATGGAGGTTGGAATATGATGTAAGATTATGAGTTGATTTATTTGAGAAATAATTGAGAAATTTACTATTGGAATTATCTGTTTTACTATCTTTTCAATTTATTTATGTTATTCTTTTGTACATGCTGTTATTATGCAAAAGAACTATGACAGTCTTTCATTTGGAATAAGCCATGCATGTAGTACATTAGACTTGCATTCTGTGCATAACTTGTTAAGTGATTTATGTACTCACTCCTTGCAACAAATATCACCAATTAGAGAGGAGGCTACGCCTACTTTTGAGGAAAAGTTTTAGGAAGAGGCGGACAACTAGGGTGCGAACCTTGTTAGTTGCTTTTGGCAAATTGAAGCTGGGTTACTATGAATAAATTTATTTCCGCTACAGTTTATTTATTTTTCAGTCTTAGCCATACATGACGTATTCACGTAAGGTGGATCATAAGGACGTCTAACAAGTTATAGTTAATTTGATGAAATCTTTATCGTTTTATTGTTGAGTATGATTATAATGTTTATCTATGTTAAGGATGTGTACGCTAACATGATTCTGAACTAATACTGAATACACAAAACGTTCGAATTTATACATTCAGGTTCCGACACAACCGAACTACTGGTTATCTCTGACCAGTCTGCGCCAAGTGGAAGTATGCCTCTTTCATTTGAAAACTAAAGCGAGCGTCTTTAGTGTTTCCTAGCTAGACGTAGGGCATCGACTAATCAGCACGGTTGACGACCTGTTTGGAATGCACTAATTTCCAAGGAATTTTGTAGGACAACGAGCAATTTCTGTGCGAACCAGGAAAAAAAATCCAACGTTCTAAGTGGTGGTATGTTCACAGAACCTTTTTGCCAAACACTTCGGCCAAACTATAACGATGATGCCTCTGCAAGAGTATGGGCCACCTTGCTAGTTACATTAATAACTCATGGATAAAGTATACAAGTACTTGACTTTTACATTGAAGATCATAGATAAACAACTTGTTACAATAAAGTCCTTGAGTTAATCATTATGCTAGATTTTTCTATCTTTCTTGCCAGAGACGCTAGTTCTTACCACTACATCATGATTGCCATTAATCACTACAGCGTGAAGTAAATTGTTGTTGATCTTTGTTGATGAGTTGGACTTACGTCTCGATAGCAGTTTGTCCATCGGAAGAAAATCAAATGAGATTTATCTATACCAACCCTAGGCCAATGTTGATGTAAAACATAGGTGTCACCGTCATCGTGCACGTGAATCAGCCCGATAAAACCCATCATCGGTAAAGAAAATCCGGTTAAGAACTCAACGGATAAGAAATAGCAAGAACAACTTGGTATTCTGAAAATTAATAGTCCCTCACCCAGCAGCAGCAGTGAGCCAGCGGAACAACAGAGTTGCGACCGGCTACAGTTGCTCTATGGCTGCTCCATTCATCAGTAGAAATAGGTTGTGTATTTAGAGGAAATAGACACATGCATGGGAAATCAACCGTGGCCCGTCTAAGCCTTATTATAGTTTAACTCCAATCTCTTGCCTATTTTCACGTCGGCACAGTTCAATCCAAATTTTCCTACTAGGCCTGTGAAGACGTTTAACTAGTCATACATTGGATGTCAATTTCTTGTACGTCATGCCTAATTGGCCAAATGCAGTAACTTTTTTCGTCGTGAGAGAGTGATTGCACAGAAAAATTATTCCATGTTTCACTACCTTCCAATACATGAATTGACTTATTCAAGTCTCTTGGGACACATCTGAAAAAATTTGTATGATACAATTGGAACTATAAAATGATCAGTATATGTGTCTACATCTTGTCACAAAGACTAGCGGTACGCAGATTTGTGATGGGACATGATGTAGAGATCAACGATCAACGACAAAGCGTCCCCATTATGCATCGTATACTCTACGTCCGAGTTTCACTATCTCTTGAAACAATACACTCGGATGGAAAAATTATTCCATGTTTCACTATCTTCCAATATACACTGACGCAGAGTAGATGCATAATTTTTCCGTCGGCTAGCTTTGACTGGATTTTGTGCCAGGGTGGTACATGAATAGAGAATCTGTGTCCTTTAGCTTCCGTTCTAGATGCATCCATTGGTCTTTAGAAAAATCCTTTAATTTATATTAATAACCAATTGAAAAGTACACAAGTACCCAACTTTTGCACTGAAGATTATAAATGAAGAATATGTCATGATCAATTCCTTCAGTAGATGAATTTACAGGATTTCCTTATTTTCCACATGGAAGATGGAAGACTCCGGATTTTGCAACGGCTGAAGCCAGAAGTAAATCGTAGATGGTCATCATTGCTGTCTAGGACCTATGCCTCGGTGGCATTATTGGTCATATTACTCATCGCAAGTAAAGAAAATCTTTTTATGAACTTGCTGGGTAAAAACAAATTGATCAAGGAAAAAACAGTAAAAAAAAAGAGAAGAAAAAAAATTACTTCTAGAAATTAATGGTCCCAGACTCCCAGCCCACGCGACACCAGCGAGAAGCTGCAGAAGAGCGGACAGAGGCTGGATGTGGATTGACAGAGTTGTGACCAGCGGCAGTTGCTCTGTAGATGTATTTATTGATAGAAATAGATTGTGTATTCAGAGGAAATCAACCATGGCCTATATATCTAAGTATCTAAGCCTTACGATTGACGTCCAACTGCAATACGATTCCGCTAATATCTCTCAGCTATTGTCTGCAGGGCAAAATTCAATCCAATTTTTCCACAATGCCCATGGAAGTATGGAGGATTTTTTTTAAACAATACATTGCTTAAATAATTTTATAAAAATAATAGCCAAAAAAACAATTACAAAAATATATCTCTATCGCCATTTCAATTAACGACATAAGGTTTGTCGCTAAACAAAATCGTGAAAATTTGGTATTGTTCATATGTCGTCATTTCGAATGAATAGTGCCAAATTTTCACAAATTGAATTGGCGATAGAAGCTTCTGTTGCCAATGAATTGACAACAGATATCTGCATTGTTGTTGATTAGATTGACGGACAGATTGTTTACTTGCGGATTCATTTAGTCGACAAAGCTAAGGCTTCTATCACTATTTTAATTGGCGATAGAACCCTATCGCAAAGTCCTTCGGCTACCGAAGTCCTATCGCTAATTTATTTGATGATAAAGTTTATGTTGTCAATTAAAATAGTGACAGATGTATGTTTTTGTAATTGTTTGTTTGGCATATTATTTTTGTAAAATTATTTAAATAGTGTATTATTTAAAAAAATCGAAGTATGGATGTCACTTTTTTTGCACGTCATGTCTACTGGGTCCAATCCAATGCAACGACTTTTGCCACATGCGAGGGCGAGAGCACAGGAGAATTATTACATGTTTCGCTGTCTTGCAATACAAGACTTGAAATATTCAAGTCTCTTTAATTACAGACATCCCATAAAATTGGAACTATAAAAAAAGATTAGCATGGCGTGTATACAAGGTTGACACACACAAAAGAGGACACGAAATATTCAATGTCATATACTCATATGTAGTTTAAAAACTCTTAAATATCTGTTAGTGGCATGCTTATAATACCTGGAACGGCGACGATGGTGAATATGTTGTGTTTATGACAGATCGGGTGACTGCTCACTCGCAACTTGTTATTTTGGGTTTGAGGAGTTGCCAATTTTCATGAATAATAATACCCTTACTATAGTTGGAAGAGTTCCCAGGAGGAGAGGTGTGCCACCTGTCTCCGTACGTATTTTTGAAAAACCCCTCCATTTCTTCAAATTACAGATAGGTCTTATAGATTACGAATAGGTCCTTCGTGATTTTTTGTGAGGGGAACATATTTTTTTCTTAGTCGCGTTTTGGTCCCTCATACTCCATTTTGCGGAAAAAAACTCCTGTTAAATTCAAATCGCGAACAAGCCCTTTTCTAATTTTTCAGGATAGCGGATAGGTCCAAAAATGTAACAAATAGACCCTTACTCCTTACGTCTAGGTCTTTTCTCCGTTTTTCTCGAAAAAAATGTTTTCGTCACCAGAAATATGTGCGCATCTCTATCTCTAGACTTTTTCCCAGCTCGATTTTCCATCTCAACCTCTGATATTTTTTTAAACATGTATTATTACTCGGTGAACGTGTAGAGTGTTAGGCTCGACAAAAGAAGGTTGTCATCTCTAATAGTTTTCGCCCTTTTTCCTCTAGACTATTTTCCCACCTCGGTTTTCTACCTCGGTCTCCAATATTTCCCAAATAATTCGTCGAAAGAGATATTTCTACAACTCTACCTCTCTATTTTTCCCCGTAACTCGACTTCTACTATTTTTCGGGGTGAGGAATATGTGTACGGTTGTATCTTTATAGTTTTTTCCGAATTCGATCTGTAGTATTTTCCGATGCATGTATTATTGACGGTTGAACGTATAGAGTGTTAAATTCGGCAAAAGAAGATCCTTTCTCCATCTTTCCCGAGAAAATATATACTATGTATTAAAGTTGAGAGGTTGTAGAACCTTAGAGAGTGTCCAAGTGCCACCACAAAAAAAAACTTTGGAGATTTAGCAGCTACGCCTTTGTATATTTTCCGCTCCGATCCATTTTCCAAAAAAAAAATGTAGAAAGATCCTACGACGATTTTAAAAAACGTCTTGTTCTATTTTTCCCAGAAAAAACCGAAAGACTCTACAAAAAATAGAAAATACATCTCGGTCTGTTTTTTCTCAAAAAAAGGAGAATCGTTTTCACGTTCACTTGGGCGTGCACCATGACGCTTTGAGTTGAGCCATTGCCATGACTCGGCTCGGCGGCGGCCGGCTCGACTAAATTTTTTTTTGCATTTGAGTCTTTCAAAAAATCCATAATTAGGTATTAGTCCTTTTTGCGTTTTTTTAGTAAGAGAGCCTAAAAAAAAGTGGATTTTTCATGAGAGGATCCTAAATAGATACCAAAAAAACGTGGTAGCGTTTTGATCGATCCGACTATTTTTTCCGAAAAAGACCTTTTCGATTTAATACGATCGCGGATCCGGTTTAGAAAATCGCGGATCTTTCGTAAGAGGACCCTAAATAGATACAAAAAAACGTAGTAACGTTTCAATCGATCCGGCTATTTTTTTATAAAAAGGACCTTTTCGATTTAACACGATCGCGGATCCTTCATAAGTGAACCCCAGATAGATGCGAAACAACGTGATTTCATTCGTGTTTTTTAACTGTTTTGCTCATTTTTTGATGATCTTAAAAAAAACTCCGCCGAAAAAAAAATTCTACGAAAAAACGACGCGCGCGACGTATTACGCCGCGAAAAATTTTCTAGTATTTCACATATTCTGAAACATATCCATGAATGGGTAGACCAGCAGTGATTAATGTGTTGACGGGGACGTGGGACCATGGCAAGAAGAAGCCTGCAACAAGTTAGTTAGGTGCTGGTGAAACTTGTATATATAGGAGAATATAATGGGTATCCCATGAGAACAAATGAACAATTTGGACCATGTCACAACTCCGACCGGGTGAATGGCGACGGGACGGTGACTGGGAGGACGGGGACTCGCGATGGGGAGGATGGGACAGGGCGGAAGGCGAGGACACGGCGTGACTAATGACGACTGGGCAGATGGCAGACGGCGACGAGAGTGTGACGGACCATCCTTTTCAACGCCGAATATTTGGACCACGTCACAACTCCGATGCATAGCTTCTAACATAGCGACCATGTCACTACACTTGGCTAGAGGTGGGCACCGGACCGGTACGAGGCACATTCAATCCAATCCGGTCTACGGTCCGATATGGAACTGTTTTAAACTGGTCGGATCGGTACGGCACGGTTGTCCGGGCTGTGCCGGGCCTGCCAATCGGGCACGATGGGCGGCTCGCCCGCCCGAGCCGAGCCGTGTTTGGGTCGTCTGACGTCTCAAACAGCACGATATCAGATTGTATGTGTAGGTGAGCAAATCAAGAAGTAAAGGAAGAAAACTCTCGATAGACCGGAGAAAAGGAAGGAAATAGATCCATGCGTTGTATGTGTGGGTGAGCAAATCAAGAAGTAAATGCATGACTGCATGCATGTGACTGGAAGGAGGAACTGAATCAAGAAAATCGAGAAGAATAAACACAATAGGATTTTGTTTCGATCGGAGAAAAAGAAAGTCCTAGACAGATAAAAAAAGAAATCAATACGTGATCATTTTCTCTTGTAGTAATAGTATAAATGGGCCGGATCTGGACCAGTACAGCACGAAACGCAAATGGACCGTGCTCGGGCTCGCTGATAGACCGTCACGACCCGACACGGCTTAGACCTGAAGCACGATTGACCGTGCGGCCGGCACCGGCACGACGCCCACCTGTACACTTGGCGTTGGTGGTAACGAGTTCTCTCTCTTTTTGGCAATTCTTACTTCCGGTACTACTACTATCAGTAACTAGTAGTACTACTGTACTACTGTTACTAGGTCCTGTTTGAAAGATTTAAAGTCAGCTTTATCTTTTGAAAAACCAATAAATCTCTCCAAACAGCTCAGCTTCTAAATGGTTTTTGACATAAACCAAAAGTCATATATAACTAACAAAAACCAAAAACTAAAAACTGAGCTGGACTTGCTTTTACAACTTATTGATAATGAAAATTAGCTATTTATTAAATATTTTTTTTATAAAAAGATGCCATCGCTTTTCAACTCAAAAAACTAAAATAATATTTTTAAAAAATATAGCTCCTCAGTCAGACTCTTAGTGGGCTGAATCTTTGCCTGACGTCGTCCTTTCTTGCAGAATTCTTGCGTAACATGCCTCGTGGTGGGAAGACATATATAGAACATTGTTCTAAACGGGAAAATAAAAGTAAGTTCAATATTTTTATTTAAATTCATAAATTCATAAAAAAACACAAGCAACACAAAGTTATGTATATATACTCATGCTAACAGAGATCTATATATAATGCACATCCTCTCAACATAGCCACTAAAATTCTTGGGTGGCAGTCCCTTAGTTAGCAGATCTGCTATCATCAGATCTGTACCAATATGCTCGATTGATACATTTCGCTTTTGCACTTCTTCTTTTATCGTTAAGTACTTTAAATCCATTTGTTTTGCTCCTTTCGAGTGCTTGTCATTTTTAGAGAAGAAAACTACAGCGAAATTGTCACAATAAATCCTTAAGAGATTTTTAATATTATCAACAATACGAAGGTCAGACATAAAATTTCGCAACCATAGTGATTAAATAGTAGCCTCAAAGTATGCCACAAATTCAGCTTCCATAATGTAAGTTGCAATGATGGATTACTTTTCACTTTTTCATGAAATTGCTCCTCCAGCCAAAAGAAACAAATAGCCGAATGTAGACTTCCTTGAGTCCACACATCCAGTATAATCTGAATCTGAGTAGCCACTCACTTCAAGATGGCTCCATCTTTGTATGTGAGCATATAATCCTTGGTGCTTTGCAAATATCGAAGAACCTTTTTCACAGCTTTCTAATAATCCATTCCAAGATTACTTTGATACGATCAAACATTCCAATAGCAAAGCTGATATCTGGTTGAGTGCATATCGAAGCATACATTAAGTTCCCAATAACTGATGCGTACAGAATAGATTCCATCTCCTTCAGTTCCAAATCAATTTTTGGACATTGCATTTCACTAAATTTGCCCCTTCTGAATTGGAACAATTCCCACGGAGCAATTTTTCATTATAAATCTCTTTAGTATTTTGTTAATGCAACCTTTCTGAGATAGTCCCATCAATCCATAATTTATGTCATGGAATATTTCTATTCCAATCACATAGGATGCCTCACCCATATCCTTCATTTCAAAATTATTGAAGAGAAATTTTTTTACATCATGCAACAAAGATTTATCATTAGTAGCAAGCAGAATGTCGTCAACATATAGGACTAAAATAATAAACTTGCTCCCACGGACCATCATATAGATACACTGATCAACTGTATTTTCTACAAAACCATACATTGAAATTGTATCATTGAACTTTATATACCATTGAAACTTGTTTTAGCCTGTATATTGACTTTTTTAATTTACAGACCAAATTTATTTCTTGAACCAAGAATCCTTCAGGTTGGTTCATATACACTTCTTCATCCAAATCAGCCTTTAGAAAAGTGGTTTCACATCCATCTGGTGAAGCTCCAAATCATAATATGCCACCAGAGCCAAAATAATTCTCAAATAGCCCTTCTTTGAAACTGGAGAGGTCTCCTTGTAGTCAATACCTTCTTTTTTAGTATAACCTTTGGTGACAAGTCTAACCTTATATCTTTTAATGTTGCCTTTTGAGTCGCGTTTGGTCTGAAAGTCCCATTTACACCCAACTTATTTTGAACTTTGCGGCAACTCAACTAGTCCTCAAACTTTATTGTCATCCATTGATTTCAACTCTTCTTTCATGGCATCAAACCACTTTTCAGAATTATCACATTCCATACCTTGCTTAAATAAGACTGGGTCATTTTTGATACTCAAGTCACATTCATGTTCAAGTGAATAAACCACTTAATCATCTGAAATAGCTGGTCTTTTATTCTGTATAGACCTTCTCGCTATCCTTTTATATGGAATTTCCTTTTCAGTTGTGACTTGCATATTAGTAGCTGGTTCAATAATTGTATTTTCTATAGTGTTATGTAATGGTGATACAACAATGTTGGGAGTGGGGTTGGACTAAATTTCATTGATATACATATTTCATGGATCACCACTCCCACTGATTTCACTATTCTTAACGAACCTAGCATTTTTAGACTCAACTATTCTTGTACTATGGTTAGGATAGTAAAATCTGTACTCTTTTGATTTTTCAGGATAGCCGATGAGGCAATCACTAATGGTCTTTTCATAGAGCTTCTTTTTATGTAGATTATATATTCTTACTTCTGCTGGGTAGCCCCAAACATGCAAGTGTCTCATGCTAGATTTCCTTCCCGTCCACATTTTATAAGAAGTCTTAGGAACTGACTTACTAGATACCCTATTCAATAAGTACACAGCAGTTCTTAATGCGTGCATCCACTAAGAAAAGGACACATCACTGTAACTTAACATGCTCCTAACCATTTCTATAAGAGAACGATTTCGCTCTTCAACCACCCCATTTTGTTAAGATGTTCCGGGCAATGTATACTATGCACAAATGCTTCGGCTTTCAAGAAACTTTGCAAATGGACCTGGACATTATCCACTTTCATCAAACTTTCCAAAATATTCACCACCTCTATCCGATCTCACCACCTTGATTTTTCTATTGGGTTGCCTTTCCACCTCACTAACGAACGCCTCTAGGATGCTCACAGCTTGTGACTTTTCATGGAGCAAGTATAAGTAACAATAACATGAGAAGTCATTAATAAAGGTGATAAAATATTTTTCACCGCCCCAGGAAGGAATATCAAAAGGACCACAAATATCAGTGTGTGTTAACTATAATAGTACACTACTTGTAGCTGGGTGCTTTGATATGTGTGAGGTTTGCTTGCGCTTGATGCAATCCACACACACATATTTCAGTCAACAAAATCCAACTGAGATAAAATTTCACTTTTACCTAACCTCAAAACTCTTTCTTTGGATATGTGACCCAATCTTTTATGCCACAAGAAAGCAAAACGTTCATTATGTGCACTACGTTTGTTACCAATAACATGTTCAACATGAAATAGGGATTCAAAAAAATCAGTATTAAGATTGAAGCAGTATAAACCATCAATTAAAGTACCAGAACCATAATAGTACTTATTCTTATATAATGAAAATATACCATCTTCAATCAAAAACTTAAAACTTATTATATACAACTTTCCCATAGACACTAAATTTCTAGTACATTCGGAAACATAAAGACACTCTTTTAAATCTAAGTGTAGACCGGTATCAAGGATTATTCTATAAGTCCGATCCCTTCAATTCGTTCCTTGATTTTATTCGTTGTGTACAAAAACTTTTCAAATCCGCTTATGAGTTGGATTAAAAGGTATCCTTGTGTAACATATGAAACATGGGTAGTGGCACCATAATCTAACCATCAGATATATGGCTAGGAACATTAATAAGATTTGATTCAAAGTATATAGAAACATAATGTATACCTTTTTGTTCGAACCATTTCTTTCTCTTAAGGCAATCCTTCTTGAAATGACTGACCTTCTTGCAGAAGTGGCATCTCAGCTTCTTATGGATTTGGCCTATACTAACTTGATGTGGAGCCATGTCCTTACCCTTCCACTGGCTTTTCCTTACTACTACTTGCGCCATTGTGTATTGTGAGATGGACAGAGTGATCCCTCATTTTCTTTAGTGTCCCTTCTTCCTAAACCAATTGGACTTTGCATTCTTGAATATTGTATTTTTCTTTTATGGTGTTATAATGCACCTGGAACAAGCCGAATTTAGGAGGTAGAGAGTTCATGATGAATTGGACCAGAAATGATTCACTTACATCCATTCCTATGGATGTGAACCTTGCGGCAATATTTGACATGTTAATCACATAATCATGCATGGGAATAGATCAATCAAATTTCTTGGTCGTTAGTTTACTAATAAGATTCCCAACCATAGACTTGTCTGTAATGTCTAATTGAAAATATTTTTTTAGCTTCGTCATAAATTCCTTTGCATTATCAGTTTTAGGCAATGATGGCTTGGCATTTCAGCAATCGTCAAGTGCATCAAGTTCAAGCTTAGGCTATTAGATCGTTCCCAGGCTTCATAAAGGGAATGATCTTGATCAGTACTTTCATCCGTAATGGTTGCAGCTTTTCATCAAGAACTAATGCTAGATTTAAGTCCATAACACCTGTGGAGTATATAGACCACGGATATTTGCATGGCGGGCCGTGAGGACCACCCAAGTGGGGATGGGCCAAGTCGACTACATGAAGATGGGTATTGCCCAGGAGGCAGGCCGCCATGCACAGCAAGGAAACCCCGAAGATGGAAACCAACCCTGCTTAGGGAGGATAAAATTGTAATCCTAACCGCTATCGTGTTTAGAGGATAAGGAAAGAGATACAATCTCCACCTTGTAACCGATTAAGACTCTCCTTTGTAACCGCACCCCTCTACTATATAAAGGAGGGTAAGGTAGCGTCCTGGAGGGGAGAGGACAATCTCATCAGCAATTAGCTAGACACATATAATTCCAGAGCACAGGACTAGGGTATTATCTCCTCCGTGAGAGCCCGAACCTGTATAATTCCCGTGTCTTGTGTGTACCATCGAGTTTGGATCCAGCGCCTTGCCCCCTTTTCATTATTGTCAGTAACAAACCTCGACAGTTGGCGCGCCAGGTAGGGGAAGCGTCAAGATCAATCTCGGCAAGCTCGATGACCTCCATCAATGGAATCGTCATCACCTTCTCTCTTGGCCATTCTTTCCACTTCGGGAGCCTCGACTTCATCGCCGACAACCTCAACAAGCTTACTCTCTCGGACTTGGACCAGATCCAATCTGAGAGAGACATCATTGATACTTCATCTGGACTTCCGTTCGGGTCGGCGAGCGCCACGGCCATCTACTCATGAGTAGTAAGCCGGGGGCTGACTTCCCGATTCGGATACGGTTTGGATTTGATCCGGGACATCTTGGATGCGGTCGTCATAGCGGCATTTTAGAAAGGAGTCAGCGACGCCAACTTGATCAAGAAGATGTCCCAGAGACCGCTGACTACAGTAAAGGAGATGTTCACATTAGCGGCCACGAGGCACGCCTGCGCCCCGAGCGCCACATTCGGCATGGCCACGGGCCACGCCTGCACCTTGAGTGCCACCTTCGGCACAGCCACAAGCCACGCCTGCACCCCGAGCACCACCTTCGGCACGGCCACGAGCCACGCCTGCGCCTTAAGCGCCACCTTCGGTACGCGCCACCTTCGGCACGGCCACGAGCCATGCCTGCGCCCCGAGCGCCACCTTCGGCACGCGCCACCTTCGACACGACCACGAGCCTGCGCCACGAGCAAGGACGGCACGATCGTCAGTAACACATGGAGCATAAAGCAGCTAAGTCACTTTTTACTCAATTATGTCATTGTGAATAAAATTGTTGACTTTCTTGACATGCTACTTAGTTGATCCACAACTAAGCAGTAAGTCGGAGGCTACACCTAATAGTGTGCGCATGCGCACATCTTTTTCTGAGTTGTCTTTCTTCTTTTATTTAACGATTGCAAATGAATCCGAGTGCGTTAATTCCGAGTTGTGAAGCTCTGACTCCATGAACGGCGAACTTTAGTCACCCAAAATGCGTGCCTAGGAAAAAGAGCCATGAGCCGACTCCCGACGCTCGGGGGCTAGACTAGTCAGGCAGAGTGCTTAAACAAAAAGAATCAAACCACTCGAATGAATTCAAAATCAATTGGGAAAAGGAGTAAAAAACTCTAAAATTATATATAAACCACTCGGACATCACATCCGAGTGAATTGTTTTTACATGGCCTAAGTTCTACAGATACATGATTTCATTTCAGGGCTACTAAATTTGGATGCGACGCGTGTGGGCCAATGCTTCAACGATGACATCAGCAACTTCGACGACGAATGAATTTAAAGGGAGTGGCGCTGAGTTTCGCCTTGAGCGGGAAAAGCGTTTTGACTTCCGCATATCGTTTGGGATACGGTATACCCCAAGATGAGCCGACTGCCAGTATTCCAATAATTGGGCTGGGTACCACTCGGAGAGTTCAACGCGTGGAGCTCTATTGAGTCCTTCACAATCTCTTTACCTACAACAGAGCACTCGGCTGGAAAGGAAAACTAGTCGGGAAGCTGCATCAAGAACTGGAAGCACTCGGCGTGAAGCATGACTCAGTTGAGCTGCGACCAGGAAGGCAGCAACTCGATCGCAAAGCACTCGGGGGCTACTGTGGAGTATATAGACCACGGATATTTGCATGGCGGGCCGTGAGGACCACCCAAGTGGGGATGGGTCAAGCCGACTACACGAAGATGGGTATTGCCCAGGAGGCAGGCCGCCATGCGCAGCAAAGAAACCGCGAAGATGGAAACCAACCCTGCTTAGGGAGGATACAATTGTAATCCTAACCGCAATCGTGTTTAGCGAATAAGGAAAGAGATACAATCTCCACCTTGTAACCGATTAGGACTCTCCTTTGTAACCGCACCCCTCTACTATATAAAGGGGGGGTAAGGTAGCGTCCTGGAGGGGAGAGGACAATCTCATCAGCAATTAGCTAGACACATATAATTCCAGAGCACAGGACTAGGGTATTATCTCCTCCGTGAGAGCCCGAACCTGTATAATTCCCGTGTCTTGTGTTACCATCGAGTTTGGATCCAGCGCCTAGCCCCCTTTTCATTATTGTCGATAACAAACCTCGACAACACCCAGTTGAAACTGGATCTGTTCGGACCAGTCAATATAGTTCAGCTTGTTAAACTTGACAAGCCCAAAACCCTAACTCATTAAGTTAATGGATGCTGCAAATTTAAATATATTCATAGATTAACATTTTGAGTAAACAAAATAGATTCATGGAGAACAAACTTTTAGTGTGCATCTAAAAACATCTTTGGATGAAATTTAGATACACGGCTTGAATCAGTAATGATGCTAAACAAACACCTTTAATAGATAATCAACAATACTCAAGCCAATGTGCATGCCATCTTTGGATAAACTAACAAATTAACCAAGCATGTTGATTAACCTCTTTCATGTCACCAATTGTAAGCAATGGTCCACCTTTGGATGACCTCCTAGTGTTACAATTCACGAAGTCATTTGTCCATTATATTTTCTAATTAATAGTATCAAATAGAATATGAACAATTGAAATGCTCAACTAAATATATATGATCCTTTTTAAGCAAGGCCACCTTGGTGACAAATATGCCTTCAATAATATAAATATTTAATTAGCATGTCACTTTTAATTATGCTCATAAGAATAAAATGTGATCTTATGAACAAAAGAAAAAATCCATCTTTGAACATTACAGACAAATGCAAATATATTTCTTACATATTATCCAAACAATAATACTAGAAAAGAAATAACATTTTACTACTTTATATAACATTACTATGATGAATCACGTAATTTTACTTATACGTTTCAATCAAAATAGAGCAATATATGTACCATACTACCAAAGAACAACTTTAATGGCGAATCAAAAAGTGCTAAAACCATGCTCTGATACTAAATGTAAGCATAAATGTGAAAGTTATAAGATCTTTTAGAACAATTTGATTCAACAGAACAAGCAACCTTTTATATATGTATGAGCACAAATCGTCCTTTATATGTGCAAAAGCATAAACTCACGGTGAGATATGTTAGCAATACCTTGCATATCATTTTTTTCTTGTCTCTTTCTTCGTAACCTTTAGAGTTCTCTCAATGGTTAGAGAACTTTTCTATCCCTTTTTTCTCTTATATGTGTTCTATTTTTTTTATATGCTTATCAAAACCTACTATCTGAATGCCTTAGCATATATATAATGAAGCTTCATCCAGAGTTACATGCATGAAGCTTTACTGCACATTTAGTTTCATGAAACTCCATCATTTAAGTAGGTTTTAATATCCACAATTTCATGAAACTGAAGCTTTAATATTCAGCACTTAAACTAAAGTACTATGCAAAGCACTTAAGAAATGTCTGTTATTAGCACATAAATTATTTGTTACATTTTTTAGAAAGAGGAGAGGGAATTACACCAATAGATTCTAATTACTTTTAGTCTAGCAACTATCACACTTAGACCTTTTAATTACACTACTACAGAATCGACCTTTGATACCGGCCCATCAATGCTGGTTGGGCACAACCCGAAGCTGATAGTTACAACAGTCCTGGTTCAACGGCAATAGGGGTGCGGGGGGCCCTCAGTACCGGTTCAAGGCACCGACCGGTACGTCACGAACCGGTACTGATGTTAGATCATCAGTACCAGTCGGTGCTTCCAACCGCTACTATGTCTACTAGGTTCCAATTTAAACTCCTTCGTCCTCCCGCTCTCTGCCCGACCAAGAACAGTTCAGTGCGCGACAAGAACAGTGGAGTTTCAGCCAAGAGCTTCAGGGAGGGCTTCAACAAGAAAGTGGAGCTTCGACAAGAACAGTGGAGCTTCGACAAATTTTGGTCATTTTACATGAAACCAAGGTAACAAAAGTTAGTAACATCATTCCTCACTACATTTGGTGTTAAATAGAGCCTCTTCTTTGCGATGCGCACTAGGTCGGCCCGATCTTCTGATGAGAACGATACGTCGATTTGGTGTAATGACGACGCTACCAATCCACGGGATCAGCAACCGAACAATCGCAAAGTCACCACACGAGGCGATCAACCGAGCCAAACACGATCGATCCTTGAACCTGCTAGCAATCGAGAACAAGCAAGAACAAGTTGATAGCAAATGGGTAATCTCACCAACAAGTTGAGGTTCTGTTTCTCGACACGGGTGGTCTAGTCGACACACGCGAACTCGAGGAGGGACGCACAAGGGGTCTAACAAAACACAACAAAACCTAACTGTAAAAGATAGGTGGTGGCCACATATATATTGGCGGCCAGGAGGTGTAGGGCAGCCAAAACAGCGGTGGCCACCAAAACCCTAAGATACATGGGCCATAGGCCCAAAAGGAAGGTGACGCAGCACTTGGAAACTCTGTCCCGTGATATTTTTCTGTGATTTCCTGTTGCTTCATGAAGAATTTGGAAGTGGGACAAGATCCATTGGAAAGCTTATCTTCTAAGCTTTCAAACGGGTGGTCGTACGCTAAAAACGGAGTCCGGGAGTCCAAGTTATGTCCGTTTGAAGTACTGCTGCTCCTGGATGGCCGAACCCGACTCAGAGACGAATTCTCGTTAGATTGTTCTGTGATTTCCCGTCGCTTAAGGACAAATTTGGAAGTGGGCCAGATCCATTGGAAAGCTTATCTCTTAAACTTTCCAACGGGTGGTCGTACGCTGAAAACGGAGTCTGGGAGCCCAAGTTATGTCCGTTTGAAGTACTGCTGCTCCTGGATTGCCGAACCGGACTCGGAGACGAATTCCCGTGAGATTGTTCTGTGATTTCCCGTCGCTTCAGGACGAATTTAGAAGTTCGGCCAGATCCTTTGGAAAGGTGATCTCGATACCTTTCAAACGAGTGGTCGAACGTCGAAAACGGAGTTCGGATGTGGCCGTGGCGTCTGTTTGAAGTGCTGCTGCTCCTGGATAGCCGAACTGGAATCGGAGACGAATTGAGCTTGATGTTGGGCCTTCCTTGGCGCGTGGGCTGTCCTTGGTGGATGTCATTGACGTGCTGGTCCAGCAAAGGTGTGTGGAAAGGCCTTGCTTCCGGATTAAGCCCTTCAGCGTCGTGAAGCGAGATAGCAGCGAAACAGCGGCGGTCGGGGGCGAAGTAGTGGTCGTGGGAAAGAAGAACCAGCGGTTGTATCCTTGGTTGGGATGTCCTCATCATCCTCCCTTCTTGAATTGGAGTCGTCCTCGACTCCTTCTCATTCTCTGCAAAGGTTAGTGACAACGGGGACAAAAAAGATGGTTGCAAACTTTTGGTGATGTCATCAAATATCGTAGCATTGGTAGCTAACAAAATTACACCTTTTAATTTACGATCAGATTTATCACTTGTTGCTTTAGGTTGATTTAGATCATTAGCTACACTCTTCTTTTTGGTATCATTACTTTCGTGCTCTCTTTTTGTATGTTGTGCAGCAACCTTACGTAATCGATGGGGTCATTGGTTCCAAAATTATTTTCTTTCCCTTAAACATGAAAGTGTACTGATTGGTCCTGCCATGATGTGTGGCATCTATATCAAATATCCATGGTCTACCCAGCAAAAGAGAACAAGTATCCATGGGTACAACATCGCAAACAACATGATCATGATAAGAACCGATAGAGATAGGGACTTGAACGGTTTTTGTTACCTGAACCTTACCATTAGAATTGAGCCACTCAATCTCGTATGGTTGTTGTAGTGGACTTGTGGCCAAGCCAAGCTTCTCGACCATATCCACACTAGCAAGGTTGTTGCAGCTACCTCCATCAACAATGACATGCACAGCGCGCTCATTCACCACACACCTTGTCTGAAAGATAGTATGGCGTTGAGTTTGTTCATCACGTGCAGGTTGTACGCTAAGTACACGTGTGACAACAAGAGCTGGGTATTTCTCGGATCTTTGCGGAAGTGATAATCTCTTCTTCTTGTTCTTGTCGTCCCCTTAGCTTGATGTAGGTGTGATTTCAATGGTTTGAACTTCATTTGCACATGTGGCAACAATGCTCTCATCTTTCTCCTTTTCTTGTCTTCATTCTTCTTCTCTCGGCAATGCTTACCTTCTGCGAAGTGTTAGCTACAAGAGGAGGAACAACAATGAGTGTCTCTAACGGCTAAAAATTCTTTCAATGATTCAAGTACCATATTTTCAGCTCTAATGGCACATTTAAACAATTGTGAAAGAGAATTATATGTGTCATCAATGAGAATATCCCGAATCTCTTTATTTAATCCATTAAAAATCTATTTTCAATTACCTCATCACATTCATTTACCCCACTAAGTTTTAACAAGGTTTTAAATTCTCTATAGTATTCCTTTACCTTCATCTTACCTTGTTGTAAATGTTTCAAATCAATAAAAGCATCGAACTCATCATATTCTTCATATCCATGACTAGAAGGAGATGGAGCAATTGCATACACTTCTTCTCATGGCCTCTAGTGATGTGTCCTGTCATTGTTAGTAGAAACAAAGAAACTCACACAGATATGAAAGCTCCTATGAACTACTAGGTTTTATGTAGTGGCAAGCCTCACACACGCTCAAGCTTCTACCAAGTTCTTACAAGTCCTCGATGTGGCAAGCGATTGTAAATTCCTGAACACTGTGGTAAGAAGATGGTGGAGTTTGGACAGAGCAATAATATATAGCAAAGGAGGAACTAGTACCACTGATCCAAAGTAAGCTGAAAAGTCGTTCAAAATCAGTACAATGCTGGTCCTAGGCTAGACCGTGCTAGAGACGCGAGCCTAAACACCAACGATGCCACAGAGACGCAATGAGAACGACCACAACACAAAGCAAGCAGCTAGGGCTCCTCTCTTTTTTTTTTTCTTCTTTTTTTTTGATTTTTTCTCCTCTCTTTTTTTTGTTTGTGGGAGCCCTAAAACTGAATAACAGACTCAAAAGGAGACTCCCAAGCAACACTCACTACACACACTCTGATTTAGCAACCGAGCTATGGAAGGAAAGGCTTGTGCCGTTTGATGCGACCAAGACTTTGGAAGGAAAGACTTGCACGGTTTGATTCAGTTAACTATGGACTTTGGTTTTGCAATTGATCTATCGGCTTTTGTATTATGCACTTGCCTTTTGCCCTCTCGATTTGGTGTTGTTCCTTATCCGCACTAACGATTTAGAATCGGATTCTACTTTGGCAAACTCGAGAGGGTAACACGGATTAAGAAACGGATTAGAAACAAACTCGACTCAATCTGAACTCTAGCAACCACCGAGAGTCTGATCTAATCTACTAACGAAACCGACTCCAATTCAAATCGACGAAGAACACGACGCCGTGGCCAAACGTGAATAGAACTTCGAAACTCTAAGGGAACTAGACTCTAAAACTAGCAAAAACACGATTATGCAACCGACGGTTCAACAAACCAAGAGCAAGAAGTAAAAGTTAGGGCACAAACTCGCTGGACAGAGGGACAAATCTTATTTTGTGGGGCAATTTTACGGACTCTAGGTAAAAAACGAAATTGAGGGAAAATCTCACCGAGCAACCTTGAGCTCCGATACCACTTGATGCGCACTAGGTCGCCCCGATCTTCTGATGAGAACGATACGTCGATTTGGTGTAATGACGACGCTACCAATCCACGGGATCAGCAACCGAACAATCGTAAAGTCACCACACGAGGCGATCAACCGAGCCAAACACGATCGATCCTTGAACCTGCTAGCAATCGAGAACAAGCAAGAACAAGTTGATAGCAAATGGGTAATCTCACCAACAAGTTGAGGTTCTGTTTCTCGACACGGGTGGTCTAGTCGACACACGAACTCGAGGAGGGGCGCACAAGGGGTCTAACAAAACACAACAAAACCTAACTGTAAAAGATAGGTGGTGGCCACATATATATTGGCGGCCAGGAGGTGTAGGGCAGCCAAAACAGCGGTGGCCACCAAAACCCTAAGATACATGGGCCATAGGCCCAAAAGGAAGGTGACGCAGCACTTGGAAACTCTGTCCCGTGATATTTTTCTGTGATTTCCTGTTGCTTCATGAAGAATTTGGAAGTGGGATCAGATCCATTGGAAAGCTTATCTTCTAAGCTTTCAAACGGGTGGTCGTACGCTAAAAACGGAGTCCGGGAGTCCAAGTTATGTCCTTTTGAAGTACTGCTGCTCCTGGATGGCCGAACCCGACTCGGAGACGAATTCTCGTTAGATTGTTCTGTGATTTCCCGTCGCTTAAGGACAAATTTGGAAGTGGGGCCAGATCCATTGGAAAGCTTATCTCTTAAACTTTCAAACGGGTGGTCGTACGCTGAAAACGGAGTCCGGGAGCCCAAGTTATGTCCGTTTGAAGTACTGCTGCTCCTGGATTGCCGAACCGGACTCGGAGACGAATTCCTGTGAGATTTTTCTGTGATTTCCTGTCGCTTCAGGACGAATTTAGAAGTACGGCCAGATCCTTTGGAAAGGTGATCTCGATACCTTTCAAACGAGTGGTCGAACGTCGAAAACGGAGTTCGGATGTGGCCGTGGCGTCTGTTTGAAGTGCTGCTGCTCCTGGATAGCCGAACTGGAATCGGAGACGAATTGTGCTTGATGTTGGGCCTTCCTTGGCGCGTGGGCTGTCCTTGGTGGATGTCATTGACGTGCTGGTCCAGCAAAGGTGTGTGGAAAGGCCTTGCTTCCGGATTAAGCCCTCCAGGCGTCGTAGACGAGATAGCAGCCGAAACAGCGACAGTCGGGGACGAAGTAGTGGTCGTAGGGAAAGAAGAACCAACGGTTGTATCCTTGGTTGGGATGTCCTCATCATCCTCCCCTTCTTGAATTGGAGTCGTCCTCGACTCCTTCTCATTCTCCTGCAAAAGGTTAGTGACAACAGGGGACAAAGAAACAAATGGTTGCAAACTTTTGGTGATGTCATCAAATATCGTAGCATTGGTAGCTAATAAAATTACACCTTTTAATTTACGATCAGATTTATCACTTGTTGCTTTAGGTTGATTTAGATCATTAGCTACACTCTTCTTTTTGGTATCATTACTTTCGTGCTATCTTTTTGTATGTTGTGCAGCAACCTTACGTAATTCAGTGGGGGTCATTGGTTCCAAAATTATTTTCTTTCCCTTAAACATGAAAGTGTCTTGATTGGTCCTGCCATGATGTGTGGCATCTATATCAAATATCCATGGTCTACCCAGCAAAAGAGAACAAGTATCCATGGGTACAACATCGCATAAACAACATGATCATGATAAGAACCGATAGAGATAGGGACTTGAGCGGTTTTGTTACTGAACCTTACCATTAGAATTGAGCCACTCAATCTCGTATGGTTGTTGTAGTGGACTTGTGGCCAAGCCAAGCTTCTCGACCATATCCACACTAGCAAGGTTGTTGCAGCTACCTCCATCAACAATGACATGCACAATAGCTCATTCACCACACACCTTATCCGAAAGATAGTATGGCGTTGAGTTTGTTCATCACGTGCAGGTTATGCGCTAAGTACCGTCACGACAACAAGAGCTGGGTATTTCTCGGATCTTTGCGGAAGTGATAATCTCTTCTTCTTGTTCTTGTCGTCCCCTTGAGTTGATGTAGGTGTGATTTCAATGGTTTGAACTTCATTTGCACATGTGGCAACAATGCTCTCATCTTTCTCCTTTTTCTTGTCTTCATTCTTCTTCTCTCGGCAATGCTTACCTTCTGCGAAGTGTTAGCTACAAGAGGAGAACAACGGCGGGTGTCTCTATGAAGCTAAAAATTCTTTCAATGATTCAAGTACCATATTTTCAGCTCTAATGGCACATTTAAACAATTGTGAAAGAGAATTATATGTGTCATCAATGAGAATATCCCGAATCTCTTTATTTAATCCATTAAAAAATCTATTTTCAATTACCTCATCACATTCATTTAACCCACTAAGTTTTAACAAGGTTTTAAATTCTCTATAGTATTCCTTTACCTTCATCTTACCTTGTTGTAAATGTTTCAAATCAATAAAAGCATCGAACTCATCATATTCTTCATATCCATGACTAGAAGGAGATGGAGCAATTGCAGTACACTTCTTCTCATGGCCTCTAGTGATGTGTCCTGTCATTGTTAGTAGAAACAAAGAAACTCACACAGATATGAAAGCTCCTATGAACTACTAGGTTTTATGTAGTGGCAAGCCTCACACACGCTCAAGCTTCTACCAAGTTCTTACAAGTCCTCGATGTGGCAAGCGATTGTAAATTCCTGAACCTGTGTGGTAAGAAGATGGTGGAGTTTGGACAGGCAATAATATATAGCAAAGGAGGAACTAGTACCACTGATCCAAAGTAAGCTGAAAAGTCGTTCAAAATCTGTACAATGCTGGTCCTAGGCTAGACCGTGCTAGAGACGCGAGCCTAAACACCAATGATGCCACAGAGACGCAATGAGAACGACCACAACACAAAGCAAGCAGCTAGGGCTCCTCTCTTTTTCTTTTTTTTCTTCTTTTTTTTTTGATTTTTTCTCCTCTCTTTTTTTTTGTTTGTGGGAGCCCTAAAACTGAATAACAGACTCAAAAGGAGACTCCCAAGCAACACTCACTACACACACTCTGATTTAGCAACCGAGCTATGGAAGGAAAGGCTTGTGCCGTTTGATGCAGCCGCACTTTGGAAGGAAAGACTTGCACGGTTTGATTCAGCTGAACTATGGACTTTGGTTTTGCAATTGATCTATGCGGCTTTTGTATTATGCACTTGCCTTTTGCCCTCTCTGATTTGGTGTTGTTCCCTTATCCGCACCAACGATTTAGAATCGGATTCTACTTTGGCAAACTCAGAGGGTAACACGGATTAAGAAACGGATTAGGAAACAAACTCGACTCAATCTGAACTCTAGCAACCACCGAGAGTCTGATCTAATCTACTAACGAAACCGACTCCAATTCAAACTGACGAAGAACACAACGCTGTGGCCAAAACGTGAATAGAACTCGAAACTCTAAGGGAACTAGACTCTAAAACCAGCAAAAACACGATTATGCAACCGACGGTTCAACAAACCAAGAGCAAGAAGTAAAAGTTAGGGCACAAACTCGCTTGGACAGAGGGACAAATCTTATTTTTGTGGGGCAATTTTCTGGACTCTAGGTAAAAAAAAACGAAATTGAGGGAAAAATCTCACCGAGCAACCTTGAGCTCTGATACCACTTGATGCGCACTAGGTCGCCCCGATCTTCTGATGAGAATGCTACGTCGATTTGGTGTAATGACGACGCTACCAATCCACGGGATCAGCAACCGAACAATCGCAAAGTCACCACACGAGGCGATCAACCGAGCCAAACACGATCGATCCTTGAACCTGCTAGCAATCGAGAACAAGCAAGAACAAGTTGATAGCAAATGGGTAATCTCACCAACAAGTTGAGGTTCTGTTTCTCGACACGGGTGGTCTAGTCGACACACGCGAACTCGAGGAGGGACGCACAAGGGGTCTACCAAAACACAACAAAACCTAACTGTAAAAGATAGGTGGTGGCCACATATATATTGGCGGCCAGGAGGTGTAGGGCAGCCAAAACAGCGGTGGCCACCAAAACCCTAAGATACATGGGCCATAGGCCCAAAAGGAAGGTGACGCAGCACTTGGAAACTCTATCCCGTGATATTTTTCTATGATTTCCTGTTGCTTCATGAAGAATTTGGAAGTGGGACCAGATCCATCGGAAAGCTTATCTTCTAAGCTTTCAAACGGGTGGTCGTACGCTAAAAACGGAGTCCGGGAGTCCAAGTTATGTCCATTTGAAGTACTGCTGCTCCTGGATGGCCGAACCCGACTCGGAGACGAATTGTCGTTAGATTGTTCTGTGATTTCCCGTCGCTTAATGACAAATTTGGAAGTGAGGCTAGATTCATTGGAAAGCTTATGTCTTAAACTTTCAAACGGGTGGTCGTACGCTGAAAATGGAGTCCGGGAGCCCAAGTTATGTCCGTTTGAAGTATTGCTGCTCCTGGATTGCCGAACCGGACTCGGAGACGAATTCCCGTGAGATTGTTCTGTGATTTCCCGTCGCTTCAGGACGAATTTAGAAGTTCGGCCAGATCCTTTGGAAAGGTGATCTCGATACCTTTCAAACGAGTGGTCGAACGTCGAAAACGGAGTTCGGATGTGGCCGTGGCGTCTGTTTGAAGTGCTGCTGCTCCTGGATAGCCGAACTGGAATCGGAGACGAATTGAGCTTGATGTTGGGCCTTCCTTGGCGCGTGGGCTGTCCTTGGTGGATGTCATTGACGTGCTGGTCCAGCAAAGGTGTGTGGAAAGGCCTTGCTTCCGGATTAAACCCTCCAGGCGTCGTAGACGAGATAGCAGCCGAAACAGCGACAGTCAGGGACGAAGTAGTGGTCGTAGGGAAAGAAGAACCAACGGTTGTATCCTTGGTTGGGATGTCCTCATCATCTTTGCTTGAAATATGAAGAAAACTTGATCTTTTTTCCCATGATCGATGAAAGATTATGAATGTAGAGATCTAGCTCGATTTTTTCAAGTAGGTTGCAAAAAATTGTTGTGTAAGCTTGGAATTTGATTGGATTATAATGTAGCTCGCATTGAAGGTGTGGATCTAGCTCAAATTTAGGTTTTGGTTCCATCGATCGATGAAGAATTTTGAATCTAGATTTTGATTGACCAATTCTTTTAGTAGGTTGCAAAAACTTGTCGAGTATGAATACTGGAGCAAATAATCATTTTATAGAAAAATATGTAATGAAATATAGTCCTTTTAAAAACATGTAATGAAATAAAGTCGTTTTAAAAATATAGCTGTCTTAAAAATAACAATTTCTATAGAAAAAATATGTGATGAAATATTGTCATTTTAAAAATATTACCATTTTTAAAGAAATTTCACCTAAAATTAAATTTATTAACCTAAAATTTTAAACAATTTTTAAATAAAGAAAATATTAGTTTAATTTGGATTTTAGTAAATGTCCAACAATTCATTATCGAAAAATGAGCTAACAGTTACCTTGATGTAACATAATGTAGATGGACCGGCGATGGATGTACATGGACCGACGCTCGCCGGAGTTCTTGCAGGGTTTGCAACATTTTCTTCGTGCGGCGGATACATACACGATGTCAGGCTACATATGATGTCCATGCATAGATTGCAAGAATGAGAATGAGTGGCCAAAATCCAGCCACCTTCACTTCCATTTGCTCACAAGAGGTTTCATATCAAACTATACTGTTGGACCAAGCACGGTAAAGAAGAGATTATCTGAAGGCGATGAAGAAGAAGAGGCGGACAACAATATCCCTGGACGCCGCCAACATGGTTCTTCGAAGATACATTAGGGAGTTTGGTGATGATGACCTAGACTAGATGCTGCTTGATGGAGAGGGAGAATATATCGATGAAAGGCATTACAAAAAGTTCCAGCGGCTATGGGAGGACTACATAACACTTTTGTACCCAAACCGCCGACAAGGCCATAAAAAGTTGCGTACCACACTATAACTAATACAATGGAAGGCGACCAATGGATTGTCTGATAAGGGATTCGACGAGTTGTTATGCCTCATAAAGAAGTTACTTCCAGAGGGGAACACGCTGCCCGAAACTACGTACGATGCCAAACAAGTTGTCTGCCCTTTGGGGTTGGAGGTACATAAGATACATGCATGTCGTAATGATTGTATCCTTTATCGCAATGAGTACGAGGATTTGGAAGCTTGTCCGGTGTGCAAAATTTCGCGGTATAAGACCAGGCATGATGACCCAGGTGAGGTAAAGGGGAAGCGTAAGAAGAAGAGACCCCCTGCTAAGGTGGTGTGGTATTTCCCTGTAATCCCTAGGTTGAAGCGTTTATTTACAAACAAAGCGCATGCCCAGATGATGCGCTGGCACAAAGAAGATCGTAAGGATGACGGAAGGCTAAGGCACCCTGCTGATGGCTCCCAGTGGAGGAAAGTCGATAGAACATACCCGGACTTTACTGAGGATGCAAGGAACATAAGGTTTGGGTTGAATACGGATGTGATGAACCCGTTCGGCGATATGAGCAGCAGTCACAGCACTTGGCCCGTGACTCTATGTATATACAACCTTCCTCCTTAGCTGTGTATGAAGCAGAAGTACATTATGATGCCATTGCTTATCCAAGGCCGAAGCAACCTGGAAATGACATCGATGTGTACCTCAAACCGTTGGTTGAAGATCTGGCGACACGTGGAGCGATGGTGTGCGTGTATGGGATGAGTACAAAGAGAGCACTTCACTCTCGTGCATTGCTATTCGTAACCATCAACGGTCGGTCGCACTTGGTAACTGTCGGGCCTATCTATCAAAGGATATAAAGCAT
Organism: Guadua angustifolia; assembly: GCA_036346375.1. Taxonomy (NCBI): domain Eukaryota; kingdom Viridiplantae; phylum Streptophyta; class Magnoliopsida; order Poales; family Poaceae; genus Guadua; species Guadua angustifolia. The sequence continues at coordinate 474,669 of JAYEVE010000722.1, read as the reverse complement.
GCATCCATTGCTTAGAGGATACGGACAGCAAGTACCTAAAAACTCTCGAAAGGTTGTGTACATGGGCCACCATAGGTTCCTCCATATGAAGGACCGTTCACGGAGGAAGGGTGAGAATTTTGATGGAGCAGAAGAAAGCGTAAAGCCCTGCATCGCGATGGGGCGCTGTATTTTCTTTGGTAAAGGATCTAAAAGTAGTATTTAGAAAAGGTCCTAGTAGCAAACCTGTCCCGACTGAACAAGATCACACGAAGCCCATTTGGAAGAAGTCAATATTTTGGGACTTACCTAACTAGAAAGACTTAGAGGTCCGCCACTCACTGGACTTCATGCATATCACGAAGAATGTCTGCGTGAACCTGCTAGGCTTCCTAGATATGTACGGCAAATCAAAAGATACACTTCAAGCATGAAAGGACCTACAACTTTTGGGACTTAGGAATGACCCACATTCAAAAAGAGAGAGAAAGGACAGCATTACCTCCACCCCGTGAGCTACACTCTGAGCAAGGAAGAGAAAAAATATATAATTAAGTTCTTGAACAGTGTGAAAGTCCCTTCTAGATACTCTTCGAATATAAGGAGACTCATAAACACAAAAGAGAATAAAATCGTACACCTAAAATCCCATGATTGTCACGTGTTGGTGACACAGTTGCTCCTAGTGGCGGTGTGAGGTATTCTGCCTGACTGGGTACGTGGGACAATCATAAAGTTGTGTTCGTTCTTCAATGCGGTGTCGCAAAAGGTCATCGAGCCGAATAAGGTATCTAATTTGCAGGATGATGCGGTCGATAGTCTAGTTAGCCTTGAGATGATCTTCCCTCCGTCCTTCTTTGATATTATGGTCCATCTCATGGTCCACATTGTTAAAGAGATATAAATTCTCGGACCCATGTTCCTTCACAATATGTTCCCTTTCGAGAGGTACATGGGTGTCCTAAAGAAGTATGTTCATAACCGGTCTCGCCCAGAAGGCTACATTGTGCAGGGTGTTGGCACAGAGGAGGTGATTGAGTTTTGTGTTAATTACATTGATGATCTGAATCCGATTGGAGTCCCTGTATCATGCCATGAGGGGAGGCTATGGGGAAAAGGGACTCTAGGGAGAAAAGAATCCTATAGCGACAATCTATTTTCATTTAAACAAGCACATTTCACGGTATTGAAACAAGCAACTGTAGTGGCTCCGTATATCTATGATCACGAGATGAATCTACGGGACCAATACCCACAGAAATCAGATAAGTGGATCGCAGTCGAGCAAATGGATCATTTTGGCGGTTGGTTACAAAAGTAACTGTTGGGCAACCAGATAGAAGATAAACAGTTGAAACTCTTGGCTCGGGGACCATCCACGACAATTGTATCATTCCAAGGGTATGAGATAAATGGGTACACATTTTACACGACAACCTAGGATAGAAAGAGCACCAACCAAAACAACGGCGTCCGTATAGATGACTTGGACAATAATGGAAAGATGGACACATACTATGGTTTCATAGAGGAGATCTGGAAGCTCGAGTATGGACCTTTAAAAGTCCCTCTGTTTCGATGCCAATGGGTTAAACTGACAGCCGTGGAGATCGACGAGTACGGTATGACAACCGTGGACCTCAAGCAAGTGGCCTATAGGGACAAACCGTTCGTGCTCGCTAATGATTTGACACAGGTATTCTATGTGATGGACATGGATAGCAAACCGAAAAGCGAAGGAAGACTAGCGGAGTGATCAGCCAAGGCGCCACGTTGTTCTTCGGTAAAAGAAGGATTAGCGGAGTTGAGGCGTCACGTCGAAGAACGATATAATCGATTCGACGAGTGACTCCTTTCACGGTGGGCGTAGACATTAGTGTCTGAATGATCTGAGAGGAATCTCCCTACATGCGCCGTGATCATAATGAAGGATCACTTGTAAAAACAAAGTATGTTAGCAAATAAGGATCCAAACGTGTAGGTTTTCTTTTTCCCTTCATTCGTATCACGTAGAGGGAGTAGTTCTTCCATCTGACTGAATCATCGGTGCTGGGGTACGTGATCCAGGGATCGATGAAGATAAGGAGTGCGAACAAGTCCATAGACAGCTACGCACTGAAGAAGACGGCGGATACGCCTAAGAAAGCAACTATAGACAGTAGCCACAGCCTTCTTCATCGAGCCTGACACACTAGAGTGTGTGATTTGCTTCGTGCCATGTGAAGCTCAAGTGTTCATGGCAAGTATCTAGCTCGAGATTTCTTCATCATACACTGTAGTGTCTTTATTGCTCCAACATACAACCATGGAGATGCTTACACTTTGTTCATACACCAGCACAATTAATCACTCTGCTAATTAGCATTATCTCTTGTCTTAATGATCAATGTAGGAACCAGACATGCTTTAGCTGTAGCGAGCCCATCAGTGACATCAGGTGTCGGCCATTGGAGAAGGTCCTGGCTGGCTTGACCAACCCCTGCAAGTTCAAGAAGCATGGCTGCCAGGAGAGCTGTCTAAATTGACTACTAACATACTAGTTTCTCATCACTCTAGTGGATCTCCTGTTGCTCTGTATTTTCTGTTCAAATTCTACAGTGACAACAACAATTCAATGTTGAGTATTACCTGTACAATTCGCATGCATCATATATATATGTGAAGCCACGAGGAGGCATGCTCTATGCTCCGTTCTACTGCCCGTTCGACGGCTGCAGCTACTATGGCTTGCTGCTCTACAACCACATCTAGGATGACCACGTGTCGAACGCCGTCATCGCTCAAGTGTTCATGACAAGAGCATGCTGTTTTGGGTGATCTGGACCGCGGCAGCGGGTGCGTGTTCTTGCTGCTCAACGGCTGCGACGTCCTGTCGGGACGCTCACTATCGGTGGTCTGCGTAGGCCCGCGCCCTGCTGCAGGGAACGATGAGCTCATGTACAAGTTGGACGTGAGCGGCGACGACCCTGGCGCGCAATCGCTGTCGGCGTCCAGGAGTGTACCATGCGTCCGCCAGTTGGACGGGTTATAGCCCAGAGGGTTCCTGTTCGTGCCGGATGCGTACTAGGGCTCTTCCGGCACTGTCTCCGTCATCGTGCATGCATGTCTGACTTGACAGTTGGTGTCTGGTTGACATAGAAGGTCTAAATTGATGCCTTGTGTCCGTGGATGGATCGCTTTGCTTTATTTTGGTGTAATAGACTACTAATACTAGTTGTTTAGCTACAAGTTTCCTAGTTATGTGTCATGTATTGCCATGCTTTTGGGATAATCTTATGTCTACACTTTTGCTTTGCCTTCTTCCTGCATGTTGTGCTGTAGTTGTGACATGTCTAAATTGCATTGCTACACAATTTACGTTTCTCTATTGAAGTTAGTAGCTATTTAATTCATTGTGTTTATGGATTCGAGCTACTAATGTTGTAACTAATTTGACTTGTAGCCTTGCTAATTAATCGACTGATTTTCAATTGTACGAGGACTAATCTTGGCAGCCTGGGGTTAATGACCTCGTGCTAGTTTTTGTAAATTTCGGATTTGCTTTCTGTTTTCTTCAGAACAAACTAGACCGGAGTTGGTAACAAACCAAACCTAATTTAAATAATACTATAAATATATATTGTTTTATAGAAAATATCAAATAGAGTTCACAAATTCTGCAAAAATTATCAAAAATATTTTATAACCTTTTGAACATAGGAAAAATATTTTTCAAAAACATTTTGGTTTTGTTTTTCTCAAATAAAGTATTAATTGAAATAAAAAGATAGCAAAAATCATTAATTAAATGCCAAAAATCATAAAATTAAAAATAATCCAAATTTAATGCTCAATTAAAGAATTTGTAAATTTTTAGACTGTTACAACTTGGAACATGCCAAGATGGAAATTTTTTCTTTCGTTTCCGTATTCGCATCGTTACATTCAACGCTTGGTTTACAAGATCCATTTAAAGAGATTTTTGATTTTGTTTCTGTTACCTGTAAAATATGTGGAAATGAATGTTGAGTGTACCAATATTTTATGTAAACTGGTTGAAAATTTGCAATGGAATTATAAGAGTGTAAAAATTACTTTATTTCTTATAATTTTTATAATTTTAATTTATATTAGATGATTGGAAAATAATATTCTAAAGAATATATGATTTTTTCATGTTATTGGTGAATTGTAGAAACTCTAAAAGGAATTTATAAATCAGTAGTAAACTATAAAAGAAATTTATAAGTGACTAGTAAAAAATAGGTATCAGTACCGGTTCTTATTACAAACCGGTATTGATGGTACCTAGAAATTGCCGCCAAAGCTGAGGCATCGATCCGGTTGGTGTATCCAACCGGATCGATGTAGATTAGTCGGTTGGTGTACCCAACCGTGCGATGTTAGAATCGATCCGATTGAAGACCACCAACCGGGACTGATGGTGCACATATAAATGTCTCCCGCCGCCTCCTCTTCCCCAATTTCCTGCTCCCGCTCTCACATCTTCCCCAATTTCACTCCTCCCGCTCGTTCGCACAGCAGTCCACTCCCACTGGCGCTGCCGCCCCCACCAGCAGTCTACTCCCACCGACGCCGCCGATCCACCGGTAGTCCTCCTCCTACCGGCGTGATCCACATTCTGCGCTCTTCTCCCTCCGCAACCTCCACGGCGACGCCCCCCGCTGCACCCTTCTCCAAGGTATAATCAGTGGGGTATTGTCGACGTTTGTTATCGGCAATAATGAAAAGGGGGTTAGGCACTGGATCCAAACTCGATGGTAGCACAAGACACAAGATGTATACAGGTTCAGGCTCTCACGGAGGAGATAATACCCTAGTCCTGTGCTCTGGAATTATGTGTGGCTAGCTATTCGCTGATGAGATTGTCCCCTCATCTGATGATCTCCCGCCCCCCTTTATATAGTAGAGAGGTGCGGGTTACATAGGAGAGTTCTGGTCAGATACAAAGTAGGGATTGTATCTCTTTCCTTATCCGCTAAACATGACGGTGGTTAGGATTACAATTGTATCCTCCCTAAGCAGGGTTGGTTTCCATCTTCGGGGTTTCCTTGTTGCGCATGGCGGCCTGCCTCCTGAGCAATACCCATCTTCATGTAGTCAGCTTGGCCCATGCCCTCTTGGGTGGTCCTCACGGCCCGCCATGCAGATACCCGGGGTCCATATACTCCACAGGTATTGCTCATGAGATTGCTTTATAGTAGTCGGTTGCTCCTCTTGCGCCTGCGTGTAATCACTGAGCATGGGATCAGCCGATCATGGATAGGGTTTGGTGGTGCCCCCTTGTTCCGATGTCTAACTGAAGCTTCGAGTCTTGCAAAATTAGTGCGTAAGGTTCTGTTCTTGTACGGCAGCATTTGCTAGTAAGTAAGGACTCCGGTGATTGTGGCTAATACGTGCGCCGATTTGCTGTGTTTTCTAGCAGTGGAGACGTGGATTCGGTTCCTAGTACCAAACACATGTGTGGATGATTATCTTGCGTAGCATAACTTGAGGGATTGCTTATTCTGTTTTGGCTACCTGTGGGATTGCTCGATGATGATATTGGGTCATTTAATGAATATAACAGTTAATGATGTGAATAAGGCCTTCACCCTAATTTCTGATTTGCTATTCAGTTGCCCCTGTTGCTCTGTGATGATATTAGGGTTAAATATGATCAGAACAATTATTCTATGATCTGGGCCTTGAACTGATAGAAATACATGCTTGAAAGTGTTGTTTAAATTCACTATTTGGTAATCTGATCAGTAGTCTCCCTGTTGGCTAGTTGGCTTGCTTATATTAGTATTGTAGCTGCTGTTGTGTTCAAAAGAATAGATAAATTACCTTGTTCTAGAGGATATTGACATAGTCGATGGTTTGGTTATCTATTGGTGCGGACACTTTCGGTCAAGAAGTTGTTTTCATCTTTTACGGATGTGTATCTAGTTTCGCATTGGTTCAATATTCATTCTTATACTCTGTTCGGTCACCGAAAGTCGCTCACCGATATTTGCTAGTCGTGGTAGAAGCAATTGCTGAATAGACTTGCTTTGATTACTTGAAGAACCGCTTAGTCGTTAGCTTTGAATATTCTTGATCTGTTAGGTTGATGAATTTGTCTTTCATAAAAGCGGCATCAATCGATTCTTTCAACAATGAATTTGTTAAACAATTCTTTATTATGAATGCTAAGGTGGTAAGGGTTCAAGGCCTAGTCACTAAATAATTTGTTAGCCCATTTGTGATTGTGGTGAAGATCCTTATCTTCATCCAAACCCTAAATCTGAGAGCAAATCATATATATCTATATTTCCTCTCTTGTGCATGTTAAGGTGGTAAGTGTTTGAGGCCTTATTCGCTGATTTAATTGTTTAACCCATTTGTGATAGAAGTCGAAGATCTAAATCTTCACTTAAACCCTAAGTCTTAGAGCAATATACATAAACATATACTCATCAATATGTAGTAGGAGATATATTTCAATGTATAAATGACAATATGTTTAGATTTCTGGATTATCTTGATTTAATCTGGACTAAGGCTTCCATTAGTGAATATGGATGTATTTGCGAATATGGATGTATTTTTTGTTAATATGGATGTATTTGCGAATATGGACGAATTTTTTGTGATTAAATGAGTGAGTTTGTTAACATGAGTTTGTTAATATGGATGTATTTGCAAATAAAAAAGTAAGTTAGTCCTTTTTGTTAATATGGATGTATTTGCGAATATGGATGTATTTTTTGTGAATATGGATGTATTTGAGAATATGGATGTATTTTTTTGTTAATATGGATGTATTTTTTGCGAATACAGATGTATTTTTTGCGAATATGGATGCATTTGTGAATATGGATGTATTTTTTTGTTAATATGGATGTATTTGCGAATATGGATGTATTTTTTGTGAGTAAATGAGTGAGATTGTTAATATGGATGTATTTGTGAATAAAAAAGTAAGCTAGTCTTTTTTGTTAATATGGATGTATCATGTGAAATGTGTAAGTATATATGAAATGTATAAGTATATGTGAAATGTCAAATGTATATGTATCATGTGAAATGTGTAAATATATGTGAAATGCCAAATGTATATGTATCATGTGAAATGTATAAGTATATGTGAAATGTCAAATGTATACTTGTCAATAGTATTTGGCTGACATAACTTAAGAACATCTTCAGCGTCACCTTTTGTGGAATATTAGGTGTTGTTTTAGAGAATTTATTTACTAATAACATAACTATATGTGCATCCCTCTGATGGATCTTAATAGAAATGCGCCATACCATAGCATAAAACCATTTGAAGAAAAGTGCCGATACTAATTAATTAGTTAGGAGAGGTGCTTACTTTTGTAGTTAAGGATTCATACCCTGATATGTGAAATATCAAATGTATACTTGTCGATAATATTTGGCCGACTTAAGTTAAGAACATCTTCGGCGTCGCCGCCCGTCCTCTCTACCTTCTCTTCCCCACCGTCCTCCTCACCGTTTTAGAGTAGTACCATCAGCTTTACATGAAACGTGATCTTTACTTGTCGGTAGTATTTGGCCTTTTATTGATCTATTTTCGTTAATTTTCAGTGCCTTCTTCTAGCCTAAGAAACAACAATGGCAGGCGAAGGATTTGATCAAGAAGAATTTATGAGAAATTTGATTGCGAGAGATGATGGTCATGAGGCGGGGGAGCCTGAACCCGCCCTCGTGGATCAACCCGTGGCCACCAAGGCCGATGAGGCCGCAGAGCACGATGAGGCTGACGAGGTAACAATTAGTCCCGTTCATGATTGTCGGTTCTACTATCATGCTAAGCCAACATTCTGACCCGTTCATGATTGTACCATGCTTTCAGATCAGTCAACCAAGCAGTCAATCACGTCAGCGAGGTCCAAGCAAGAAGTCGAAGGCAAGACACGTTATCACCGAAGTCGCCGAGAATGGCCAACCTCTTGCACCCTTGGGGGCAATTGGGCCGTTCAATTCGGCATGCGGCGTCCACGTTAGGGACCACATGCCCATTAGTATAGCGAAATGGGATCAGGTCCCTGAAGATACGAAGAACATGCTTTGGAACGATATGAAGTAGACATTCACCTTCCCCCAAGGGACCGAAGAGAATGTGAAGAGTTACATTCTGAAGAAGATGGCCATCACATTCCAGACTTATAAAAAGAAGTTGAACACGGAGTATATCAAGAAGAATCGAACCCCCGACTTCAATAAGCACCCAAAGTTGCATGATCATTGGTATGCGTTCGTGAACTACAAGACTTCAGATGAAGGTCAAAGTTTGAGTGAGAAGAACAAGCTGAATGCACATAAGAAGAATTACCACCACCGACTCGGCCCTGGTGGTTACACCAAGCAATACCCAAATGGGAGAAGAGGGAAGAGGACCTGCTAGTGAAGGGTGTTGCACCCGCAACAATGGAATGGCCCGATAGAGCAAGGCATTGGTTCTATGCTCACAGCGGCGCCCTTGACGATGAAGGCCATTCGGTGTTTGGGGAGGTCTTTGCGAGATGTGGCGAAAGGCTTGTGCCTATCGAGAGTCTTCTCAGGGCACCTTCGTGCCAACACAGACAGAACGATGAGCTAACAAGGGCCGTACAAATCCTAGAGCACCTTGGACGTACACGAGGCGTTGGCGTCGTCCCGTGGAAGGTTGGTTTCTCTCAGGACGCCGAGACCTATAGGAGTTGGGTGAGAAGCAAGGCTCGACAAACACAAAAGCTCAGTGCACCTAAAGAATGCCTGAATCAAACACAAGAGAGAATACAAGAAGAGATCTGAAGAGAGGTGCAGTTAGCCTTGAACCAACAGCGGGAGACGGGCTAGGAACCTCCAAGTAATCCTAACATCATCAGCCCCTCCGTGCAGCGGAGCAGCTGCTCTTCCGGTGGGCTGCCCGAAGCGGACTTGGACCACTATCCTGTAGACGACATCAGGCAACGGACACCTTGTGAGCTGCACATCCAAGCGCGAAACCTCTCCTTTAAGGCGGCCCATGGCATACCTCACCCAGTGGAGCTGGGGCAGCTCATCCATGGCCAACAAATACCGTCAGGCTACTCCAAGGTCTAGGTGGAGGAGGTTTGCCCATGGTACGAGGACCTTGACTTCGAAATTCCCGGAGGTGACGAGACTACGAAGCTAGGAGAGGTGATACACAATTTCATCCTGTGGCGCAAGCGATACAAAATTTTTCGAGATAACATGGACGTGTCCTCTCCGCGAAGAAGCCTGACTCCTACACCACCTCCCGCAAACATAAGCCCCAGAAGAAGCCCATCTCCTCCCAAGAAGGCGCCGACTCCTACACCACCTCCCTCACACGTAAGCCCCAGAAGAAGCCCATCACCTCCCAAGAAGGCGCCGACTCCTACACCACCTTCCTCACACACAAGCCCTAGAAGAAGCCCGTCTCCTCCCAAGAAGGCGCCGACCAAGACAAACAAGCCAACTCGGCCAGCAGCTCCCAAGAAGACGGGGTCCTCCACCCAATCCAAGAAGCTGGCTCCACTTCCGAAGCGGGCGTATGATATGACTGATGAGGTGACCAAGAAGATAGTACAAGGCGAGGTAACTAAATATTTTAAACCCAAGTCACCAAAGAAGAAGGTTCAACCTGGCACAGAAGAATTTCACAAAGGCTTGAGGACTATTAAAAATTTGAAGGATAAAAAAGAAATGCCTAGCCTATCAAACTACGAGCGCATATTGACTAATGAATGCCACAAGAAGAAGACGTCAGCTGAGGAGAAGGCCAAGGAGATGCTAAAATTCTTTGATGAAACTGGACTTGACGCAGATCAAGTATTAGGCATGGCGAAGATTGAGTATGCCCAAGTAAGATGGCCATTTACACAGGGCACATCATTGGTCAGGTGTGAGGAGCTGCTCCACCTACCAACATAGATGCGGCAATTCCATAAATGGTACATGGACGCGACCAAGCAAAGTAAAGATTTGTTCTCTGTCAAGTACAAGGAACAAGATTTTTTTCACGAGGACGGTGAATTTTATATCGAATGGAACGTCATGTATGATCTATACCAGACAGACGCCCTCACCGCGGCCATGCTGGGTTGCTAGATTCTGTAAGTGTCTTATTTACAAAAAACCATCGTGCGCGCCCTTGTACCATACTAACTTGCAAGTCTAACTAATTTCTTCTTATGTAGAATGGAGATACAAATATGCCGAAGGGATCGTATTTTTGACATAGGCTTCATGGACCCAGTAATTATCAACAAGACAACTGTTAGAGACTACCCAAGCGAAACAGAGATTAACATATACAATGCACTAATGGGACAAAAAATATAAGTCAAAGATATATCTACCCTACGCATTTGAGTACGTGTTTTCGTACCGCCTCGTTCTACTCCTTTTTCATAACACGATGTTAGAACTAATTAGTTATCTGCGTTGACATATATATGTGCAATTTTCACTGGATTCTTCTTATGATCGAGCTAGATCGTAGCCTGATCACAGTTATGGACTCACAAAGGAAACCAGTTAAAAAGTTTCAAAACTTCATCGACATGCTCAACCGGTATTAATTCTTGTTCCTTTCATTATTGTACTAGTTCTATTTCCTTCCATTTGAAACAAATTCTAATCATGTACAATTCGTAATCACATGTGTAGTGCATTCGCATGGTTCCGTGCTAAAAACAAGGGCGTATTCAAGGAGAAATTTGATATTACAATTGCTTCTCAAGTACGTATATCATAATGCCAGCTTTTTAGTTAGTTAACTTAATTTCTTTGCATCCATTTCACGCTTTCAACTTTTTTCACCGCAGATCTTGAGATAGCCGCTGGGCAACAATTTATGCGGCTACTATGTATGTGAGTTTATGCACACTCAAACCGGAGCCGCTGACCGCATGCTAAAAGGCGACAAGGGGGTGAGTAAATATAATTACTAACTTTAATGATGTCTAGGTACTCCTTATATCTTTTACAAATTCAAGGATTGATTAGTTAATGATAGGTGCCTCAATATTTGGCGAACAAGGATCGGAACTGTAACATCCCAAAATTTGGGTTTTCAAAAATCTTTTGTGAAGATTAGCTTTCCAAAAATCCCCGCTGTTTTTCTCGCTTAAATAAAGCTTAAACTGGAAATTTCTAAAGTCAAAACAATTTAATTTGACTAATATAAACTTCAATTAAAAGAAATTGAGTTTTATTTGGGTTCCTTGTGCTTCTGGGATTATTTTTGTATTTTGTTTTAGAATTGTTGGAATTTATTTGGAATTATTAGAATTAATTTAAACTAAGCCTTTTACTTAAAGAATTAAATATTTCAAAAAGAAAATAAATTTATTCTGAAAATATTTTATTTGAGTTCCAAAATGTCCCAAAATATTTTCTAGATTTTTCTAGAATTGTTCTGGTATTTTTATTGCCTCAAAAGAATTAATTTGAATTAAGTCCTTTATGGAATTAATTAAAAATTTGGAAAAAACTTATATAAAGTTTTATTGAAAATATTTTATTTGAGTTCAAAATATCTCAAAATATTTTATATAATTTTTCTGGAATTTTCCTGATAATGTTTCTATTTTTCTTGAATTAAATGAATTTCTAGAACTAATTTAATTCGGATTCTGTTTTCCACGTGTCTCCTTCTCGCTCTGCCACGTGTCGACTCCTCGTTCGACCACGTCGCCGAGCCGCCACAGCCCTCCGACTCCGATCCGACGCACCAGAATGCACCACGTCACCCCGAATTGCGCAGCGCACGCCAACTGCTCGTATAAATGCCTGTGAGGCCGGTTTTTGCGTTTTTCTTGGTTCTTCTTGACCTAGCCGCCACCCCAAACCCTAGTGGACCTCCCATGACCTCTCCCACACGTCCTCACCTCAGATCAACTCACCCAAACCCTAGAAATCCATCCCTCATCCTCCGAAACGCCGCCGCACGTCGGCCGAACTTTGAGGCGCGTCCCCTGTCAACTCATCGACTCTTTTCAAGATCCGTCTTCGCCACAGCGTGCTCTATGGTACCCTCTGTTTCTCATCCAAATTTGGTGCAATTTCATCCACGGAATCAAAAGTTACGGCCGCCCAAAGATCAAATCTTGCCGGAGCCCGTTCTCCCTCGTTTTTGCGAGTTTGACCGTGAAATTTTTATGGTAGACTCCTCTTGATGTCCCCTACACGTTGCTCACCCTAACTCATGGTTTTTCCAGCAGGATTTGCGCAGAAAAATCAATCTTCCCTGATCAGATTGCGTTGCGGACGGCTGAAACTTCGTCGCGTGTTCCCCGTTGATCCAGAAGGTAAAACTCAGATCCGTTCATGTCATATTGTGCCAAATGATCCCAGATAGCTCTCTGTAAAATTTGGTTAGGTTTCATGTAGTACTTTAATAGTTGTGACCGTTTGATCTATTAGCTCCGAGAGCCGTTCATCGGCAGTTTGTGATTAATCCGGTGCGTCGCCGCCAAATCCGCCTATTTTGCTGAGTTCGTCTCGTTGCGTTCTACGTGATGGACACTTCCTATTTGCTGTTGCATCCTCCGAAATTTTTTTTATTCGTTCGGCCGCCGCCTTTACGCCGCTGCGCGTAGCGTCGTCTTTGCCGCCAACCATCTTGGATTATCGTGACCATGTCACCCTGTCCGTAGGTCCATACCCTACTGTTTTGGCCATCCTTGGAGTTCATTTGATCTCCGGTTGCCGTCAAAGCCATAAACTAGTATCTACCCGTCGTCTTTCGGCCTAGTCCGTTGTGCGGTTCGCGTTTGGTTTGCCATCCTCGGTAATCTCTAATCGCGAGAGCCAACCCTACCATCCTACCCTATGCCAAGTGTATCCATCCTGAATCGTTTCGCTCAAACCGGACTTAACCTTTGGTCCAATTTGTCGTTAAGGTCACGACATGTGTACCCCTATCGCAAATCAAACATGAGCCATGTCATGACCCGCTGCCCTATCATTGTGCCGAGGGTCGCCATCCTGTAATCTCAAAAGTGTTTTGTTAACGCTTCGTATTCATCGTTAATGTTCCACCGTTAACGCTTTGCTCTCGTCGTATCGTTGTCATCGCATGGGGGCATGCAAGTGAAAGCCCTAATGTGATGTCCTTACCTTTTCTATCGCCTTATTGTGATCTAGCCATCACGTTGAGTTCAGCCTCATATTCCTGTCATAACCGCCTCATTGTTGTCGAGTTCCGTCCCCGATGTAAGACTAACCTCCGGATCGAACCATAGTGGGTGTCGATCCCATCCGTCCTTGTCTTATCCTTGAAATCTAATCTGCCATTAACCTCGAATTCATTCGTGGTCTTGGTCGATAGACCATTAGCCATATGGCATATTCTTGTGCCAGACCTAGTCTATCAGTCTATCTTCTTCTTGGTTGACTGTGTCGTTCGGTCAACGAAAGTCAACCTTGAGCATCTGCTTAGTTCATGGCGAACTAACGTAACCGTGGACCGGTCTATAGATCGAGAGTCCATATGACCTCGGCTATCCAATCAAGATAATAACCGGAAGAAATATTCTTGGGATATTATTCCTTCTTTCCCGATTATTAATCTTTCTCTTGGTGTATTTTCGAAAGCCGTTCTCTTTGTTTAAACATCGACCTAATCCATTCAAGTCCCTAATTTCATCTAAGCCGTTGTGCCCAATGCTACTCGTTCTTAATTTGGAGTTTACTTGATTTGCCTTTTGAGTTTTGTTGTATTTGTGTTTGTTTATCGTTAGGCGCGTTCTTAGGAAGTCGCTCGAAGCCGAGAATCAAGCAAGCGGAGATTGAAGATCGAGGATCAAGGATCGAAGATAAAGAGTAAAGAATAATAAAAATTGCAAGGGCGAGCAAGTTGTGCTTTGACCATATTGATCCCATTTTAAAATTATTTAGTTTGAAATTATTGCATGCTAGTTTGAAATAAAGCGATTTCAATTAATCTGGGATTAGATAATCAACCTACTTGTTATTGCCACCTTGTCGCTATTATTTGTATGCCATGATTCATTTGTCACCCTAGATTGTGGGTTAATAGTTGGACATTAATAATTTGCCAACATGGGTTAATTAGACCGTATGTAGTGTGCTTAGCCCTGCCACGTAGATTTGTCATGATTTTGGAAAATTAAAGTTAATATTGACTTAATGAGATATGGAACGTGTTTTTGAGAATGTGACATGTGTTATTGAGTTGATGATGGCACGTGGTGCATGGTAAAGGACTGGGGTGGGAAAGTGATTTAGACTGAGGCAAGTGGCAAGATTGTTTCTGGTGGGCCAAGAGTGGCAATTGGGCGGTCGCATTTGGTTTTAGATTGTTTCCGGTGGGCCAAGAGTGGCAATTGGGCGATCGCATTTGGTATTATGACATGTTGATGTGATGAACTTTTGGTTAGTCTTGCCTCGGTCAACTAAGGACTTAACCTTGCGAGCCTTTGACCTGAGTCTTTCATACAACCACAAGTTTCGGAATGGGACGGACCTAGCTGAGTAAACTGTGAAATCTATTCTTTGTCTTGTCGTGGTGGTGTGGGGCCGGAGGAGCGGGTGAGAACTCACATGGCGCAAGAGGGGGCCACAGGTGTGGTAACCAGTCCCTCGGTGTTGAAACCTTTGCGGCATCTTGGATTTAGACGGATCTTTGGAAAGGCTTTGTTATGATCGCTCATTCGCATACTCTTGTATGGCGTTTCACGGCTGACGTGGTGAGTTGATTATATCTTGTGGGTAAAGTGTATAACCTCTGCAGAGTGTAAAAAACTATTCGAATAGCCGTGCTCACGGTATTGAGCATTGCTCGGGGATTCTGATCAAGGGTTAGATTTTGATAAAAGCGAGGTTGGGAATGTGGATAATGTGATATGGAACTTGGTTAAGGATGAAAATGCTTCACTTGAGAATGATTGTGAAATTTATTATTGGTATTACTTGTTTCTATGCTTTTCTATCTATTTATGATTAATTGTGAATCTTTGCTTTATTGCAAAAGAACCATTGACCATTCCTTTGGAATAAGCCATGCATGTAGTAATAGAACGCATTACATGCATGACTTGTTGAGTACGGTTGTGTACTCACCCTTGCTTTAACAAAACATCACCAGTTGAGGAGAAGTCTTTGTCTTCGAAGAAGGAGAAGTTCTGCAAGAAGGCGATTATCTAGGAGTTGAACCTGTCGGATGCATGTGGTATATTGAAGGGGTTCACAGACGTTCCTCGTTCATTCTTTGTTTACTTATTTGGAGTTGAAGCCGTCAAGGCCTCACATGTGTAAGGTTGACCTTAAGGTCGTTCAATAGTTTATATTTTATAATTGTGTTACTTTTATTATTCCGTTGTGTATGATTGTGATATTCATCTATGTTGAGACTGTGTGCACTAGCGTGATCCTGGACTAGTGCAGAATACACAGAGGGTCCGGATTTGCACATTCGGGTCCGACAGGAACTCTCGCCGACTCGAGTGAGAGCAATCCAAGAACAACTCGTCGGCTTCATTTACGATGAGGTCGTAAATCTGAACGGTGAGTTTCATGAACCAAAAGTAAATAGGTTGGGCCCTTTGATAAGGACCAGTGAACTGTCAGGGTCGATGGCTAGCAATAGCGATGCACGTAAAAAATCCTGATGAACAGAAGGAAAAGAAAGGCTAAAGTTGTAATTAAAGTTGTTAATGAATATTCAGTGATCTCGATCGATGAACAAAAGAACTAATACGTGTACATATTGTAATACATTAGTTGTAATTAAATTTGTTAATGAGTGTTCAGTGATTTAATTATCAGTCAGATGTGCATGATTGATTATATGTGCTTTAATTTGTTGTGAATTAACACACACAAATATATATAATAGCTAGTGGACACACACACGCGCGCGCACACGCGCGCACACACACATATATATTATATACAGCACATCAGTACGGTTGGATACACTAACTTACCGGTTGGTGTCTCCAACCGGTACTGATAAGGGCCTCAGGGGCTCACGATGCGCTGCCACGTGTGATCTCCAACCGGTACTGATACTCTATTAGTACCGGGTGAGAGAACCGGGACTGATGTCCTTAAGCATAAGTCCCGGATGGCTTGTACCGGTTTAAAAACTAGTACTAAAGGCAGTTTTTAACCGGTACCGAATGTCAGTTCTATAGTAGTGTTATAAGAACCTTTCTGTAATTTACATGGACCATATTATTTTAAAATAATTTAACATTGAGGAGTTGCCACTTTTCATGAATATTTCACATATTCTGAAACATATCCATGAAGATGGGTAGACCAGCAGATATTAATGTGTTGACAGGCTGCAGGACGTAGGATCAAGCGTCATATGTCGTTTTCACTTGAAATTACAATGAACGATTTAACATCGTGGCACATACTAGGGATGCAAACTGAGCCATTCCCGGCAAGAGTGCTAGAGCGTCCCCGCCCATGGTCGGTCCCTACTTCTTCCACGAGTACCATGGCAAAAAGGAAGACCTACAACAAGTTTAGCAGTGGTGAAATTTGCATGTATAGGAGAATAATGGGTATCCCATGAAAACAATTTGGATGAGGCTCCGACGATGATTGCCCAGATCTCAAAAGGAGCTTGCCGGTCCTGCCCATCATCTAAACACCGTCACTCTTTTGCACAAAAAGCTAACACGATAAAAGGCGTCAGTGTTCAAAATCGCAACGTTGGGCTCAAACACTTTGACTTTGAACATCATGCTTCCTTCATACCTCAAGAGTAGAAGTCAACTTTATAAATACAATAAACACTAAAAAACTGTGACCAACCACAGGTAAAGAATACACAGGTCCATATCAATGGGCTAAAAAGATGGCCATCCGACTGCTTAGGTACGCTTCAATGATGTAATGTTGTACAAAGTTAGCGGAAAAAAACTGCAAGAACATATATATGACAGTGTTGACACCAAAAACTTGATGTAGGGTTCCTGGCTTGCAACACACCGGACGAACGCCGGGTTCAAGTGCGAGGCGTGCCAATCGATTTGACCCAGCAATCGATAAGGGAAAAGGTCGTGAAATTCAATTAAGCCGATCCTAGAGTTGAATCGGCTAAAAATAGAAATCAGCCAAAAAGCCGATTGAAAGGATAACTAGATTAGTCGATTAAGATTAATCCGAAGGTAAAAGGCAGATTGATTCTGAAAAGGCGATGCGCAGCAAGACAGAACAAATCAAACCTGAAGATGTCGAAAGTCGATCAAACAATAGGCGATGCGCAACTTTATTTGATCAATGTCGACTTACAGAGGAAAGATTACAATGCTAAAAGCTAAGAACTACGGAAAGCAAGAAAAACATAGTAGATGTGTTGATTGTGGATGATCTTCCTCCAAGCAGCCTCAGCACGCCTTTTATACACCCACCAGCCGATCCGAGTCCTGATCCAACACAACAATGTAATCCGAATCGGCTTTGTAGTTTCCTATTTGGACTATTTCCAAATATTTATCCATATACTATCCAAATCCTTTAAAGCGCTTCGTGTTGTATCCAAACTCGTTTCTCCTGTCGATTCTTTTCGTGACTTCGAAAAATTGGTGCAAACATATGCCCCCCATTTTTGGAAGATAACTTGTTATCTTTCAAAAATCTATCGGCTTTTCCTTTATCGACTTTTCTTCATCGGCTTCTTCCTTGTCAGCTAAAGAACTATTCTAGTAACCGCTTGTTTTAATTGCGCCGTAAAAAACCCTAGTGCGGTTTAATGGCACGCGTCGCCTCGAATTCATTTCCCGCCACTTTTGCTTTTCACCGCACTATATATAAGCGGGACCCCCACGGTCATTTTCACGCCTTCTAGCTCTCGCACCTTCTGCCATCGGCTTTCATCTTTCGATCAGTTCTCTGCCATCAGCGTTCACCTTTTTGGAGCCCAAACGAACCACCAATCGGCTGAATGGATCCTTCTCAGGTACTGATCCCGATTCCTGAAAGTAAAGACCAATACTACCTAGGGCCGGTAGGAACTTCGACCGCTGATACTGTAATCAATAAAGAAATCCCTAGACTTCCCTTATCGGCTAAAGATTACAACATAACAGAATGGGGTAAAAGTTTTAGGGCTTGGCCAACAGCTTTGAAAGGGTGGAGAAGATGGTACATCAGGGTATCGGCTCAAAAAAGAGAGGAATGGGAAAGAATGGGTATATCTGAGTGCCTCCCCCTAAGTTTAGCGAACCCAGAAGCCAATGAGCCCCTAGTGGCCACGGCGTGTTATTTTTGGTCAAGCACCTTCAACGCTTTTCTTTTCCGAACTGGTCCCATCGGCCCAACACTCCTAGATGTAGCAGAATTGTGTTGCCTTAGGCCTGATGGTGACCAATTATCGGCTTTTAGTGGCAAACCTCAGTATAAGCTGATCCGATCCAAGGGCGAGGGATGGGCAAAATATATTCAGCATAATAACAAAGTGAATGGACTGGTATCAGCTGAAGAACATACCGCCTTCCTGAACCTATGGCTGGATCGATTTGTATTCTGCGGCGCATCCCTGGGTCCGACACAAGTGTACCAGGTGTTGGCAGAGCAGCTGGTGAATGGCCGTCGGTTTGCACTCGGAAAAATACTTCTTGGAGCCGTTTATCAAATGATGCACGTTATCAGGAGCCGGCTTTTCTCTGGATTTGGTCAGTTTGTCGTTGGTAATATCGACGGCCCTTTGTGGTTCATTCAATTGTGGCTTTATAGCGTCTTTGGTCGATCGTTGATCTCGGAGCACTTGGAAGACATAGCCTTTCCTCGTGAAGACTATCCGGAAGGCTCTACTCCCCAATACAGAGCTAGCCGATCGCTTGGGGAGAGACTTGTGATGTGTACCAGTGGTGATGTCAGAATCACTCCAGCCGATTTCAAGAAATATCTATCATTTTTTCTGCATTTGGATAACACAACCTTTGGTCAGCGAGATTATTTCCCTTACAGTAACGCAGCCGATTACCAATGGCCTTCATTTCTTCACTTGGACGCTGATAGCTCCTCAATGCCAGCGTCGACTTTAGAGCTGTATCGTATTTTTGTATCTCCTTGCATCCTGCATGTCGGCTTGAACTCCCGAAATAGGACGTTTCAGCCTTCATACGAGTTCTACCACCCCTCAGTGTACGCTCGTCAGCTAGGTTTTGGCCAAGTGGTGCCTTGTCTGCCCCTCCTTAGTCGTCTTGAACCAACGGCCAGAGTGACTAATGCAACTGCAGCTGAAATTATTTCGAAAATAGCCGATGAATTCCAAATTGTTGATCTTCCGCACTTTTTCCTGAACTCCCGCCGTGCTAGCCAATTCTCGGTGAAAGACCATGTGGAGGTCTATCCTTGTGTGTGATGAGTAATTGACAAGAGTTGAGCTTGGTTTGATTTGAAATTGAGTTTGATTTGAATTGGATTTCAATTGGAAGCAATTTGAGTTTTGGTTGGTTTTCCTAGTGCTACTGGCACAGAGTAGTATGCCGGACTCATTCAGTGAAATTATGATTGATTAATGATTTGGGATAATCATTGAATATCTTTGTGGGCATTGCTATGTGAAAGGTTTTTCCTTGTCTTTGATGGTTGCAGGCGGCGGTCTTTGGGTCATGGTGAGGCGGAGGATGATCGGGACTAGGCGAGGCGTCGGAGGTCGAACGGTCGGAGATCGCGGAAGATGGCCGGAGGCGGAGTCCGGCAAGCCAAGAAGATAAGGAAAGGGGATGATGCTAGCTAGATGCCGTGTGGATCAATGAGGGCCGTCGGATCGCGGTCTAGTTGATAGGTTAGCGGGTCTAGGTAGTATGCTTTGAAAACCGTGCAAGAAAACCCGGTATGTGTGTGGGTTTTGGGTTAGCCCTTGCATGGCTATGTGAGTGGGTCAATCCTAACCCTTAGATGAGTGTCCTAGGGTTGAGGGACTCATCCAAGGGTGGTAGGTGGCCCAAGAGTAGTATAAATAGGGGTGGAGGGGTGGCCTCCTCCCCTTGAAGGATGTAGAGGTTTTTGTGCTCATTTGAGCTTTGCCCACCTTGTTATGTGGCTTTGTATACCTCCTCCTTCCAGAAATACAAAAAAATTTCTTTACATTATTGTGAATTTAAATTGCGCATTTACATTATGTCTTTACTTTATGCAATTTAAAATTCAGCATTTACTTTACGCATTTATTTTCGCGTAATTTACATTCATGCAATTTGGATTTGCCTCCCCTCCTTCTAAATGCTGATCTTGGATGTTTTGAGTGTGTTCATATGGTTTTACATCTCTTTTGCACTCTTTGATTAAGTAGAAATCATCTTTTCTTCCAAGTTCCAGTTCTGTCCAGAACTTGTTCTTCGCGCAGCAGTTAATATTTGATTTTTAGAAAAATCTAGAAAAATCCTTTTTGCGTGATTCTTGTTGGAGATTGTGCGGGACTCCTATATCCATCTGTATAAAAATTTTGGAGTCCACTTGTTGCACCGTTTGGGAGCCATGAGGTGAAAACCGAGCCCCAAAATTTCTGCTCATAGTTCCTGACTGTCTGTGTTCATAGATTTATGATGATTTTTCTACTTGTCTTTTTGATCTGTAATTTGGTTTAGAGCTTCACGACTCATCTTATCATAGGGAGAAAATTTCTCATAATTTTGTGAGCAGCAGAAGCCCACCAACATCCTGTTCAAATCAAAAGCAGATTCTGGAAATATCTGCTTTTGCTTTTCTAAAAGAGACTTTTGTGTCTTGGCTTGATCTCTTTTAGAAAAGAAGTATTTGAATTGATTCCTCTCTTTTTGGACCTTGACAACCAGGATTGTGATTAAAAATCCCTCACATATTTTATGGATCATATTCATGTAAGATAGGGATGCACATAGTTGTCTAGTCGTTCCGGTTTTTGCGGGTTTTTCACGATTTCCCTTGCGCGATCTTTTCCCGGTTTAGTTGGAGTATTTTGGGGGAAAATTTATTTGCGACCATTCACCCCCCCTCTGTTCGCCATCTCGATCCTTCAATTGGTATCAGAGCCAGGTTGGTGCTCTCTTTTGGGATCTTCACCGATCCGAGAGTCGGCGACTAGTGTGGACTGCTCCAAGCTTGGCGATGGTTTTCTTGTGATTGATCTTGACTGATGGCCCATGGTGGAGTGGTTTTCTTGGTTGATCGTAATTGACTCCTATGGACCTTCTGCATCGTCATGGTTAGTGAGGTGAGAATCTAGCGACCTTTCTCCTTTTGTGCTTGATAAATATACTAGATTGCTCTTTTACCACTGGTTATTCTTGATGCCTTGCTTGCCATTGATGAGGTTTAGATATTGATGCTTGCATGCCTAGGTTGAAAACTAATTTTGCCATCGTGCCATTCTTGCCATATGACTTGTGTTGCCTATCCACATATGCTTGATTGTATTATTTTGGTAGTCAGAAATTTCTTAAGTCAATGGCTAGAATTTTATTTATATCATGTGTAGGCATTGCTTGCATTCTCCCTCTCCATTGTGCAATTAATTTTGGCTAGAGCAAAATCTCTGTTGATATCATGTCAAATGCTCTAGTATGTTTTCTATTGGTAATAATTGCTTTGATCTAGGGTTTGATCTCTCTCTAGTGCAGTTAATTTTAGCTAGAGCCATATCTTGTTGTTTTCATACTTGTGCTCTAGTTCTGTGCCCAATTGTTAATAACTGCTCATGGTGGTAGTAATTTTAAGGTTATGCTTGCTTATTCTTGTCTATTGATGCTATGAATACATTGATTATCATGTTAGCATCATTCACATGTGCATTGCCCTATTTTCTACATCTTCTGCCTTGCATTCACCCTTATATCTAGAGTTGAATTTCTTCTCGGTGTTCTTGCGGGTAGTTTAGGTGTTTTGTTTGCTTGTCCAGGTGATTTCCCTGTTTTGATTGTGCTTGCCCTTGTTGGTGGGAATGATGTACATTTTGTAGTTGTTTGCCCTCTTGTGTCGATTCCTTGTGTCATGTCTATGCGATGATGCTATTAGGTGCTCTTTGCCTTTCTCATGGCATGAGTTGCTTAAGGCTAGCATGAGGATTTGATTACTACCTAGTGGAGTGGATTTGGATTATCTTGTGGACTTGTGCTTTCTTAGTTCGATTCTTAGTCCATGAGTTGTCCCGAGGCATCATCTCCGCCGTGCGCAAGTAGTGGACCTCGTTTTTCCTCGAGGTGCCCACTCACGGCAATAGTTGTAGGAAAGTGTGCCGCTCATGTTGGTCGTTCCTAGTCTTCTCTAGGATCGGTTTTGTCGCTTTTCAGTGTTGGCACTCGATGTGAATTCTAAGTTGGCCTTTGCGGCTTGCATGTCTCTAGAGGGTTGGCCTTCTTGCATTACCATCATGTGCATCATGCTAACCTGCTTGTACTTTCAACTTCGTCTGCCTTGTGTTTAGCTCCACAGGTGTTGAGCTTCATGATAACAGCATTGGGCACTTCCACTTCCATGGTGAATTATCTCATACCCTCATGTCCTTTATACTTATGATCATCACTTCCATGACATGTTGTGATTGCTCTAGCTCCCATGTGTATTATATGTACATTGCTAGGTTAGTTTTTGTCTTTCTTATTTTATGCCTAGCATGTTTTCCCCCGGTCATGTTTTGTGCTTCATGTATTATATCATGTATTCATGAGCCCTTTCCCTAGCATGTGATTTTCTTGTTTTATCCTATTCATGCTATTATTCATTTGGTATGAGCATTTGTTTTAATTGTGGGCATGTGCTATATATCATTTGCTTTACATTGTCATGAGTAGTATCTAGGTTGTATGATCCTGATTTTCTATTACATCCATGATTAGCTTTGTGTCTTGACTTGTGATGCTACAGTTTGTGCCACATGATTGGCTTTGTTGCTTAGATTTTATTTGTCAGACTTTGTGCTACATGTGAGTGCTTTTCATGAGATTAGGGTTATATGATTCAGCTATTGCTTTATGACTTGTATTGCTCATGATCACCTTTTATTGCTCTTCATGCTTATATGCTTCATACCAATTCTGCATGAGCTTGTGTTCTTCATTCATGGCATGAATTCACCATCATGTATGTGTCTTGCCATGTGTAGTATTTTATCTATGTGTCCATGGTCGTCACTTACTTCTATGTTGACGCTTTGACCTTGTTGGTCGGTTTGCCCCAGATGTTGGGCGCGTTTGCCACATGTGAATGGTATCATTGAGACCATGGACATATGGAGCTTGATATTGCTCTTGGCTTGCCATATGTATGATCATCATCTATTGTCATCATTTGTCTTGCTCATGCTTGATACCTAGTAGCTTGAGTTTGTGGTTCATTGTTGGCATGTATTCATATGCATATTTGCCTTGCCTAGAGTAGTATTGTGATCCATGTGTACCTAGACATCTCTTGATCCTTGCTAGCATGATGTTGCCATGAGTGCCCTTGCTTAGCTTTTCAGTTGCCAACACAGTGTCTTACTTGGATGATCCTGTTTTGTTTGGGATGTATTGCTGTTGTCGTCTAAGGATATGTGGATCATGTGCTATTTCCTGTCTTAGCTTGTATGCATCACTCTCTATTGCCATTATCTTTATGCTCATGCTCTAGATGATTCTTGCCACACCATGCTTGCTATTTTGTCAAATCTATGCCAAGGAGCTAGTTTTGCTTGATTAACCCTAGCTCCGAAGTGTAGATGTGTTTTGGTGCATGTGTGCAGGTTTCTAGTAAGAGGAAGACCATATTGTCCGAGAATCTGGCCATGGCGATGCAGCAAGGAAGAGGAAGACACCTTCTGGGCACATAAGACCATGACCTCGGCCTAGGCAGCGCAGAATAGGGAGGTCTTCCACTCTTGGCTCAATCGGTGCGGCTAGAAGATCAGCTTTGGGTCTTCTTCCTCTGCTACTTGGATCCAACTCAAGTTGGCTACCACTACTTCGACTACTTCGACTACATCACACAAGGTAATTGTTTCTATCCCGTGGCCTGGAGATGCTTTGGTTCATCTCCCGCCATTGTGCTTGATGATATACTTGTGTGATGATGGACTGTTGTGTATGGATGATGTGATGATATAGTGTGATTGTATTTATGTTCTGTGCTATTTTGTCTGATGAGTGGATGTCCAGGTTTATAGGGGAGGTCTTTGCGAATTTTACGTGTTTCTAGGACTTAGTCTCTCTTGAGCTTAACTTGATTTTAATAAACTTGAACTAATAATGGAATAAAATTTGACTAACTCGTTCACGGGGGTTTGGTTAGTTCAGGGGGAGTCTGGTTGTGTCTTGTGGTTTCTAGCTTCTGCCTTCTGGTGCTTTTGTGTTTTGGTTCCTTTGGAGTTCATTTCACCCCATTGTCCCTAATCTTGACTAATTCCAATTTGAACCAAAATCTGGGCTAAAACTTGACTCACTAGTTGAGGGGGAGTTAGGAAACCTCTTTGCATCTTTTGCATTGGCATTTAGTGTCAGGCTTTGTTTATTATCTTTGCTTTAGATGCTAGTGGTATCTATGTGCAATTCTTTCATGCCTTGTAGCCTATGCCATGTCACTTTGATTCTATACCATTTAGTTCAAGCAAGTACTCTAAATTGAACTCAAATTGACTAAGTGTACACTTGAGCTTGTGCTTGTTTAGAGTCTCTGAGTTTGTGCCATGCTAGTTTGTGCCTTGCTTTGGGTGCTTATGGGTTTTTATTCTTTAGAGTTTTGAGTTCACATCACTTAGACTTCTGGCATGCTTTTGCATGGACCTCTCATCTTGTGCTTTAGGTTGCTATCATGCTTAATTAGCTGTACTCTCTTCTCTCTAGGTTGAGTTCCCTCACAGTCTTATAAGTCTAGTAGGTGTTGGGCCTCCTGGGTAGACAGAGTCTGTGTGCACTCCTTAGTTTGGGATCTAGAGGCAGCTTTCCTATGTTAGTCATTGGGGAAGATGAGAGCGAGTCTGAGCCGTAGTGTTCTCTACCATCTTTTCTATACTCTATAGCCACCCAGTTTGCAGTTTCTTGACTTCTTCCCTCCATTCTGTGTTTCTGGCTTTAATTGAGTTCTTTTCGTCCATTCTTGAGCTTAATCTTGCTAATAACTCAACTTAAACCAGATTTGTGCTTAAAATTGAACCACATGTTGAGGGGGAGTTTAAGAATCTGTCTCATGCATTGCATATAGACTTGATTTTTCATTTTATGAGCTTTGTCTATTATGCAAATGATCCAGGTTTCATTTTATACACCATGCTATATTATGAAGAAAATTACTTGCTTAGATATGTCCAAGTTCATTTATCTTGCTAAGCTTACAAAAATTGAAAACTGAGCGTTAAAAGAAAAAAAAACTTGATGAGACATGTTGCGTTTACTTGTTAAGTTTCTTCTCTAGGTGTTTTTGCCATGATTTGTGAAATTCTGGAATTCTCTAGAGTCCCTATAGCAACTTGGGTGAATCTTGTTTGATCCATACTTGAGTCCTTCACTAGCTTAACGATGAAAATGCTAAAATAAAAGTGAAGCAAAATTGACTCTTTTTGTGCGCATTAGACTCAACACCTCACATTCGCAAGACGGCTTCTCATTGCACTTGAGATGAACTTGGAATGGGTTTGTGTATGACCAAGATCATTCTCTTAAGAGTCTATCTTGAGATGATCGATTATGGCTTGAGTCAATTGCTTTAAATAATGCAAAAAAAACATACGTGGGTAAAGAATGCAAATAATGTCAAACATTTGCACCCCGCTATGTCTTTCAAAGATTCAAAGAAAAATTTGAATACAAGAAACAAAAATAGGCTCGAAGGACCTTGTGTGCACTTCTAGATTCCCCAAAGTGTTGAGTAGGTTGAACTCTAGGTTCTCCATTTGATCCATTAAATGGCTTTGCTTCTAGTTTTGAAACTAATGACAAGTGTTGCTCATGTTCAATCTTGCTAAAAATGACATGGTTTTAATTAAATCTTGCTAGCAAAATGTTTATTTGCACTTGGACATGCCTTAGCTGAGTTTATTTTTGCTATAACTTAGCTTGGTGTCATAACTTGTCTTGTTGGTCACATGGATAATCTTCAAAGCTCCCTTAGGCTGCATTTCTTGCATAAAAACAACAAAAAAAAGGAGAGAAAAGAAAATTCCATCTTGATGCCTATATTGCCAAAAGGGGGAGAAATCGTAGAAAAGGCATCATTTTGCATCTTGATTCATGTTAATTCTTATGATCTTTGTTAATCCTTGCTATCTTTCATAGATCATAAGTATTTCTAGTTGCCAACTCGGTCATGTTCTTGATTTCTATTTCCTTGATCGAGTTTGGCTTTGCATTCAAATTGCTTTCTTCTCTTATTCAAACTCAAAACTTATGCCTTTTCATGTGTTTGTCAATATACTCATCAAGGGGGAGATTGAAAGACCATGTGGAGGTCTATCCTTGTGTGTGATGAGTAATTGACAAGAGTTGAGCTTGGTTTGATTTGAAATTGAGTTTGATTTGAATTGGATTTCAATTGGAAGCAATTTGAGTTTTGGTTGGTTTTCCTAGTGCTACCGGCCTGGGGGCGGTAGCACCGGACCATTCAGTGAAATTATGATTGATTAATGATTTGGGATAATCATTGAATATCTTTGTGGGCATTGCTATGTGAAAGGTTTTTCCTTGTCTTTGATGGTTGCAGGGCGACGGTGCTGGGTCATGGTGAGGCGGAGGATGATCGGGACTAGGCGAGGAGCGTCGGAGGTCCAGACGGTCGGGAGATCGCCGGAAGATGACCGGAGACGGAGTCCGGGCAAGCCAAGAAGATAAGGAAAGGGGATGATGCTAGCTAGATGCCGTGTGGATCAATGAGGGCCGTCGGAGCGCGGTCTAGTTGATAGGTTAGCGGGTCTAGGTAGTATGCTTTGAAAACCGTGCAAGAAAACCCGGTATGTGTGTGGGTTTTGGGTTAGCCCTTGCATGGCTGTGTGAGTGGGTCAATCCTAACCCTTAGATGAGTGTCCTAGGGTTGAGGGACTCATCCAAGGGTGGTAGGTGGCCCAAGAGTAGTATAAATAGGGGTGGAGGGGTGGCTTCCTCCCCTTGAAGGATGTAGAGGTTTTTGTGCTCATTTGAGCTTTGCCCACCTTGTAGTGTGGCTTTGTATACCTCCTCCATCCATAAATACAAAAAAATTTCTTTACATTATTGTGAATTTAAATTGCGCATTTATATTATGTCTTTACTTTATGCAATTTAAAATTCAGCATTTACTTTACGCATTTATTTTCGCGTAATTTACATTCATGCAATTTGGATTTGCCTCCCCTCCTTCTAAATGCTGATCTTGGATGTTTTGAGTGTGTTCATATGGTTTTACATCTCTTTTGCACTCTTTGATTAAGTAGAAATCATCTTTTCTTCCAAGTTCCAGTTCTGTCCAGAACTTGTTCTTCGCACAGCAGTTAATATTTGATTTTTATAAAAATCTAGAAAAATCCTTTTTGCGTGATTCTTGTTGGATATTGTGCGGGACTCCTATATACATCTGTAGAAAAATTTTGGAGTCCACTTGTTGCACTGTTTGGGAGCCATGAGGTGAAAACCGAGCCCCAAAATTTCTGCTCGTAGTTCCTGACTGTCTGTGTTCATAGATTTATGATGATTTTTCTACTTGTATTTTTGATCTGCAATTTGGTGGAGAGCTTTACGACTCATCTTCTCATAGGGAGAAAATTTTTCATAATTTTGTGAGCAGCAGAAGCCCACCAACATCCTGTTCAAATCAAAAGCAGATTCTGGAAATATCTGCTTTTGCTTTTCTAAAAGAGACTTTTGTGTCTTGGCCTGATCTCTTTTAGAAAAGAAGTATTTGAATTGATTCCTCTCTTTTTGGACCTTGACAACCAGGATTGTGATTAAAAATCCCTCACATATTTTATGGATCATATTCATGTAAGATAGGGATGCACATAGTTGTCTAGTCGTTCCGGTTTTTGCGGGTTTTTCACGATTTCCCTTGCGCGATCTTTTCCCGGTTTAGTTGGAGTATTTTGGGGGAAAATTTATTTGCGACCATTCACCCCCCTCTGTTCGCCATCTCGATCCTTCACTCGGCTTGGTGGGCGCCTATATCGGAAGCCCTTTATCTGGATCGTGCACCGTCGGCTATTATAGAGAAATTCTTACCAAACTTTCATGAGCCGACGGTAGCTTCTAGCAACAGTTTGAGTGAAGATAGTTCTGATTCTTCCAGCTCATCGGGTTATACTAAGTCATCTGTAGCTGTAGAGGTATCAACCTGTTTTTCTTACGTTTTTCATACTCGATATCAGCTTTTCGGTCATGTTCCTAATCGTTCAGTCTTGCTTTTTCCAGGACGCTGCAGCTGGTAAGACTGTTGCCGTTCCATCGGCCAGTGAGCACAAAAGAAAAAGACCGCATCAAACAATAGGTTTGACCGGTTATTCTTCTGGCAGCCTCGAAATAAATAGCCCGTCGCTGGAGGAACTCACAAAGGATCGGCAATCAAGTATGTGTCTATTTGTTTGGTAGGAATTGTTTCTCTTAAGTCTCTTTTTGACTTTTTGTTGCCGATCCCAGAAAAATCGAAATCCACGAAGGTGGTCACCAAGAAAAACCTAAAACGAAAAGAAAAAACTGCCGAAAGCTCTTCTCATGCGCCGACCGACATTGTTGAAGTGAGTGATGCTATCTTTATTCTTTTTACGTACTTTGTTAATATTGTAATGCTAATTTTTCGGTCACCTCTTCTAGCTGACTCTTGGCCAAGTGGGTGACATCCCGGCCGGTGCTCCTGCTGCTAATCCGACATTGCCCCAGCCGACCCCTTCAGAACAAGCGGCCGAGATTTTGGCCGATATTGCAGTCGATAATCCGACGCCGCCCTCTTTGGCCGTTTTGCCTCCTCAGCCAGTACTGCCTCAGCCGGCTCTTGTTGCGCCTGTGCAAGAACTTGACCCTATGGACATGCTTGGCTTTTCGTTGGATGAGCTTGAAGACCCGGAGGTAATGGCTTCAGATGATTATGTTGGTTCTCTTCGCAATATCATTGATGTCTCTGCAAAGGCGTCGGCTTCCGTCGTCCACTCCGAGCCAAGTATGCAGGACAAGCTGAATCGGCTTTTCGATCAAGTCTGCCAGCCTGAAGCGCAAATTCTTCCCAATGCCCAACCTCTGCGGGATGCTATGGCCGTGGTGCAAGCTGATCTCCCTCCAGAAACGATGGCGACTCTTTTGGGGGTATGTTACTTGGACGAGCAAAGGGAGGCGGTGGAGGCTGCTCGCGCGTGCATTGCTCAACGAGAGGCACAAAAAGCCGATCGTCAGGCATTAGATCGGCTAGTGGCTGAAGCCAAAGAGATGAAGCGGCGGTTTGACAAAGATGCTGCCTTCTTGAAAACTACCAAGGCTGAGATTGTTCAACTAGAATCGGCCAAAAAACTACTTGAAGAGTAACTGGCCAAGATCCAAGACCAGTTGGTTAAGGAACAATCTCAAGTATCGGCAACGGTGGCCTCCCTTTCCGATCAGAAGCAGAGGATCGGCCAAACCGTATCGAAGGTCAAGGAACAATCGGCGAAGATAATACCCGTGCCCGGTAATGCTCAGGACGATGAGAAGATGGTTGATGGAATTCAAACAGCGCTCGCAAAGGCTGCCGGGGCATTATCGGCCTTAGGTGCCAGGCTTCCTGGCTCGGGCTTGTAATTTCGTGGTGTGTTGTAATGTTTTGAAAACAATGTTGCTCTTGCTTGCTGTACTTTTAACATATGTAATCGGCTGTTTAACCGATTATACTATTTTGTTCAATTGGTTGCTTAACCGATCTGTCTCTAAATTCTTCGCATTGTGCTCGTAATTAATACCCGATCCAGACGCTAGGGTGGTACCGTTTTAGATACTTTTCGTTAATTGCCTTTGGTAATACCAACCCCTCAAGTGTTTCGAGTATATATGCATTCCCGTCAACACGCCGATTTACTTTATACGGTCCTTCCCAGGTAGGTGATCATTTGCCGAATCGATTATCCTTAGAACCGATCGGCAATATCGTTTTCCAAACTAAATCGGCTTCGCTGAAGGACTTTGGCACGACTTTTTTATTATAGGCTATTGCAACTCTTTCTTTATTCTTTTTAAGCCGATTTAAAGTAACCATTCTTAGCTCTGCCAAGTCATCCAAATTGTATAGCATTAATTCTTTGTATTCATCGGCTGATAGATCATTCTGCCATGCCACCCGTATCGACTCAATGTTTATTTCTACGGGCAACACGGCCTCCTGGCCATATACCAATTGATATGGTGATAATTTAGTCGATCCGTGAAACGCCAACCGATAAGCCCACTGTTTGCACCAATTTTTGGAAAGTACGACAGGAAGCGGCAGGAAAGCATGAGTTTGGATACAACACGAGGCGCCTCGGAAAGATTTGGATAATACGGATAGTGTTTGGAAATAGAGTCCAGAAAGGAAACTACGAAGCCGATTCGGATCACATTGTCATGTTGGATCGGGACTCGGATCGGCTAGTGGGTATATAAGACGCGTCAAGGCTGCTTGGAGGGGGACACAACCATCAACACATCTTCTAGTTTTTTACTTTCAATAGTTCTTAGTTTTCAGCATTGTAATCTTTCCTCTGTAAGTCGACATCGATCAAATAAAGTTGCGTATCGCTGATTGTTTGATCGTCATTGGCTTTTTCAGGTTTGATTTGTTCTGTCTTGTTGCGCATCGCCTTTTCAGAATCGATCTACCTTCTACCCTCGGATTAGTCTTAATCGGCTAATCTAGTTACCCTTCTAATCGGCTTTCTGGCTGATTCTTGATTTTAGCCGATTCGCCCCGAGGATCGGCTTATTTGAATTTTACGACATTATCCTTATCGATTGCAGGGTCAAATCGATTGGCACGCTCGCGCATATTGAACCCGGTGTTCGTCCGGTGTGTTGTAGGCCAAGAACCCTCTTCACGTTTTTGGCGTCAACACATTTTTGGCACGCCCAGTGGGACCGATCGACAAGATGACTGCAGGTAAATCTGTCGCACCATCCGACGTAAACACCGAAGCCATAATCGTCCCCACTTTGGACGATCTAACTCGAGCAGCGCAAGGAGATTGAAGATCGGAAAGGCGCCTTGGAGGAATTGATGTTGGGTTGCTATCAAAAAACCCGACGGGGAGTCACGCAGAAGATGGCACTGCCAACGCTGAATCCGCTTGGCGAAGCTGGCGTCACATCGACTCTGGTAAGCCGATATATGCCAGCTCAAGCTGAGTTATCTGCTATGATTGAACAATCTGTGCATCATGCATTAATTAATCAATCATCGGCTTTGGTTACGACCTTAAAGCCGATGATAGAGAATAGCGTAAAAACAATTGCACAAGAGTTGGCTACGTCTGGAGGATTGATGGAACCATTGCAGCCACTCCCAACATATCCTGCATATTCCGTGGCTTCAAACACCAACGCAATCAAAGCGTCGGCACCCATACCCTCACTGATGCCGACCCAACCCACAGTGTTGGCACCAACAAACCCTCGCCCAAATCCTGTCACTCATGTTCATGCATATACCGACGCTGCAAAGCTAGAGCCATCAGTGTCAGAGGCTCACTTTGTCCAGTCGGCTCCTCAGCCGATTGAGCTAGATAGAAATTATAAACCTCAAGGACTAGCCCAAGTTAGAAATCCGGCTCCATATAAAGTAGTTACATACACAGAGCCGTTTGTTCCATTGCCCGAGGTTACGGCTGCCGGAGCCGATGGATACGAATCATGGCAACAGCAGTATCCATCGGCTAGAGCAAGCCGATCGGCCGAGTTTACACTCGGGGGGCAGGATACTACCCAAAGTAATTGGCCAAACCCTAGTGTTCCATCGGCTAACCATATTAATTGGGCTGATCAAATTTCCATAGTCTTAAGAGATCAATTTGGCTTACAACCCAAAGGTAAGACCATCGGCTATAGAAAGCCGTACCCAGATTATATTGACCGCATGCCATATCCCCATAACTTTAGGATTCCCGACTTTGCGAAGTTTTCAGGGGATGATTCAGTTACTACTTTGGAGCATGTTGGAAGATTTATCGCTCAATGCGGTGAAGTGGCTCAATCCGATGGGCTAAAGATTAGGCTTTTTCCCTTGTCTTTATCAGGGACTGCCTTCACTTGGTTTACCAATTTGCCTCCAAATTCAGTGCATTTTTGGAATGATTTAGAGAGTCGATTTCATGAATACTTTTTCTTTGGTAGCTTAGAATTGAGAATTTCAGACCTAAGTGCTGTCCGACAAAAATTCGGTGAATCGACCACGAGTACATTAGAAGATTTAGAAAGTCTTGAAATCATTGCTTCGATTAATGGTATTACCGGGACAACCAACTAGCCGATTTAGCCTTCCAAGGGTTGATTCCCCAGCTTAAAGAAAAACTTGCCGGAGAAGAATTTACTGACTTAAGTCACCTACTTCATCGAGTATCGGCACAAGAAAGCCGATATTTAAATAAAGAATTCAAAGATAAACTTAGGTTGAACAATGGCAAAGATAAGGCTAAAGTGAACATGGTCGAATATAGTTCAAGCGAAACTTCTGAAGATGAAGCAGACATAAACATAGCCGAATGGATAAAAGGTTCTAAAAAACCACTTGTCTGTTCATGGCTTAGGCCGACTAGGAGTAAGTCGGATGTGAAATACGCTTTTGATGTATCCAAGTGCGACCGCATATTTGACATGTTATTACAAGAGAAACTGATACGACTACCTGAGGGGCACACCATACCTTCAGCCGACGAAATCAAGAAACGGCGATACTGTAAGTGGCATCATTCCTTTTCTCATAACACTAACGACTGCAATATTTTTCGACAACAGATACAGTCGGCCATAGAAGATGGTCGGCTCAAGTTTGCGGAAGAACCGGCAATGGAAGTCGACGTCAACCCATTCCCAATCAACATGGTTCAGTGCTCCGGCAAAGAAAAACAGATTGCCGATGAAAGATCCTCAGCGACGCGACAAGTTAACATAGAATCAAGCTCGCAAGGGGAAACACTGAAGATAACGATCGGCTCACTTCAAATTGAAGCCGATCAAGATGGGAAGAATTCAAGAACTGTAAAACCAAAAGGGGAATTACAAGTTGGATGATGGTACAAAGCCGAAAGATCTTCGCCCAGAAAACCGGCATTCAAACCCAGGCCAACTTTCTCGCAATTGCTTGAGAAATATGAAAGAGTGAGCCACCGGCAAAAACAGCAATCTCACCAACCAAACGAACCATATCGGCCAAACAATGCGTTTCGGCCAAATAACCTGCATCGGCCAAATAACCTGCATCGGCCAAACAACGCAGAAAGAGCTCATGAAAGATGTCCCTTTTGGCAGTTTTGCTGGGAAAGAGGCATGGCACTACCATCCTCAAGAACATGCCCCATGGAGCATTACCCGCAAAATGGGCCAAGACGATCGGCAAGAGAGCGCCTATTTAGGCCAACGCCGGATCAAGATGAGCCAGGGCATAAGAGGCCGATGAAAGAAAGGTTGGGTGCACTAAACCAGGACAATGAAGAGACTGCTGAGAACTTGGTTGGTAAGATCCGTAAGCCAGTCGAACCTAAGCCTAGATGGTGCCCAACTAGACTTAGCCGATCGCAACGCAGACGGCTCCAACGCCTAAGGACGCAAGAGATGAGAGAAGCTGAAGAAGAAAAAAAGAGAGATCAAGCTTTTAATGAATTGCGGCCTGTGAAGCTGGTCGCAAAAGAGTGGAGGAAAAAACAACAATCCAATAATGAATCAGATTCCTCGGATGATTTGATGTCACCAATAATCCGAGATGGCACTCCTATGAATATCAATATGGTGTTCACCTTACCAGCTGAATTCAGAATTAAAACTGAATCGGCCGAAGACGCATTTGCTCAACTGTGTCTGGGTGCACAAGATGCAGTGTTTGAGAAACCGCAAGATCCGCATCGGCATCTAAAGCCGTTGTACTTAAAAGGTTACATCAATGGAAAGCCGATATCAAGGATGCTTGTGGACGGGGGAGCTACTGTGAATTTAATGCCACTCTCCACATGCAAGAAGTTGGGGAAAGCCGACGAAGACCTGATCAAGACAAACATGGTGCTAAATGATTTCACAGGTGACCCCACTGAAGCAAAGGGAGTGTTGGTTACGGAGTTGACCGTCGGCCGAAAAACTTTGCCGACCGCGTTTTTTGTGATCGAGGCCAAAGGAAATTACAGTGTACTTCTTGGCGAGATTGGATACATGCCAATTCTCAGTATCCCTCAACAATGCACCAACTTCTCGTACAATGGGGCGGAGATGAAGTTGAAGTTGTCTCGGCCGATACAACGGCTCATATTGCCATGGCCAGTTCCGACGCAAATTGGTCACATGAAGAAGTAGAATGCATATCGGGTAAGGCACTAGACGACTGCGACTTCATATGCATTGGGAAATCAGGTTTTACGCCGTCAGTGTCAGGCCAGGCACGTTTGATCGGGCGAACGAAATCTTGAGAAGATGGAGTAAAAAATGATTCAAATTCTACAAGACATAGCAAGGAATTATCGGCATATGATAAGTTCGTGTGAAGCCATTGAAGACTTCCAAAGCGAGAAATTGGGTCAAGGTTTCACTTCTGCCGATATGCTCGAAGAAGTCGATATAGGAGAAGGAGATAGAAAAAGACCAACTTTTGTGAGTGCAAATTTAGATCTAGAGTACAAAAATAAGTTGGTTAAAATACTTAGAGAATACAGGGATTATTTTGCTTGGGAGTACTATGAGATGCCCGGATTAAGCCGACAGTTAGTTGAACATCGGCTGCCTATCAAACCAGGTTATTGGCCATACAAGCAGCCACCTCGACGTTTTAATCCTGAATTGTATGATATGATAAAAGAAGAAATTGAAAGGTTGCTAGAGGCCAAATTCATAAGGCCTTGCCGATATGCTGAGTGGGTCTCCAACATTGTTCCTGTCATGAAAAAGAACGGTAAGCTTTGAGTATGTGTCGATTTCAGAGATTTGAATAAAGCCACGCCAAAGGACGAATATCCAATGCCCATAGCCGATATGCTTATCGATGCTGCCTCAGGTAATAAGATTATCAGTTTTCTTGATGAGAATGCTGGATATAACCAGATATTCATGGCGAAAGCCGATGTCCCCAAAACAGCCTTCAGATGCCCTGGCGCGATTGGGCTATATGAATGTCCTGTGATGACATTTGGCTTAAAAAATGCGGGTGCCACTTATCAACGCGCCATGAATTTGATTTTGTAGTGGTAAAATCTAAAGATGACTGCCAGCACTTAGTCGATTTAGAAAAAGTATTCAAAAACACTAGGGCCCATGGGCTAAAGATGAACCCTTTGAAATGTGTGTTTGGCGTGTCAGCTGGTCAGTTTCTCGGTTTCATGGTTCATCAAAGGGGTATTGAAGTCAACCAGAAGAGGGTTAAGGCCATAGTAGACACTAAGCCGCTGACATGCAAGAACGAGTTACAAAAACTAATCGGCCAAATCAATTATTTAAGACGATTTATTTCAAATCTGTCTGGTAGAATTCAAGCCTTTACGCCATTACTAAAGCTAAAAGATAATGAGAATTTCGTATGGGGAGCCGATCAGCAGAAGGCTTTTGATGACATCAAGAAATACTTGGCATCGCCACTCGTCCTGGCCGCACCACAGAAGGGGATTCCCTTCAAACTGTACGTGTCGGCTGAAAAGGAAACTATCGGGGCTGTGTTGGCGCAGGAAGTCAATGGCAAAGAGCGCGTGGTATTCTATCTCAGTCGACGACTTTTGGAAGCTGAAATCAGGTACCCTTATATAGAAAAACTATGTTTATCGTTATATTTCGCCTGCACCAAGTTAAGACATTATATATTGGCATCAACTTGTATAATAGTATGCAAAACCGATATCATCAAATATATCCTATCCGCGCCAATTTTGAGAGGACGACTTGGGAAATGGGCATATGCCCTAACCGAGTTCGATCTGCAATATGAATCGGCTAAAGTTGTTAAAGGTCAAACCGTGGCCGATTTCATTACAGGGCATGATACCATGGCAGGGATAGTCGACGTGGCTCCTTGGCAACTATATTTTGATGGGTCAGTTTGCCGAGAAGGGAGCGGGATAGGCGTTGTATTGATTTCGCCAAAAGGGCATAGTACAGAGTTTGCTTATCGGCTCAATAGCCGATGCTCTAATAACCAAGCCGAGTATGAAGCGTTACTTAAGGGACTCCAATTATTGGAAAGTATCGGAGTGAGTAATGTGGAGGCCTACGGCGATTCATTGCTGGTGATACAACAAATTAAAGGAGAATTTAGATGTAACGATGAAGTGTTGTCAAAATATCTGGAGCATTGCCTTGAAGTTATAGATTCCTTTACATCGTTTTGTATTAGCCATGTGCCTAGAGAAATGAATGATAAAGCCAATACGTTAGCTCAAGCAGCGTCAGGCTATAGGGAATACAGCCGACCTGAAACGTTTGACTTGATCGACAAAACAATTCTGTGCGTCGCTAATGTCGATTGGAGAACAGAAATAAAAGCTTATCTAATGAACCCATCCGGGCCTACTGCGCGAAATATTCGTCAAAAAGCACTAAAGTATATTGTGCTAGAAGGGGAATTATACTATCGGACATTGGAAGGATTGCTTCTGCGATGTTTAGGCGATGAGGAAGCAAAGGTGGCCATGAGTGAAGTTCATGAAGGAATTTGCGGCGCGCATCAATCGGCTTACAAAATGAAGTGGGTTCTAAGACGAACCGGGTATTTTTGGCCGACAATGTTAGAGGATTGTTTCAAGTATTACAAAGGATGCCAAAGTTGCCAAAAGTTTGGAAATGTACAACTCGCGCCAGCATCGGCTTTACACCCGATTATTAAGCCACGGCCGTTCAGAGGATGGGGGATAGACATAATCGGCCAGATATTCCCAGCATCAAGTAAAGGCCATAAGTTTATCCTCGCAGCCACGGATTATTTTTCAAAATGGGTTGAAGCCGTTCCGCTCAAAAAGGTCACCAGTATAGAAGCTATCGGCTTTGTTAATGAACACATCATCCATCGATTCGGTATTCCTCAGACTATCACAACCGATCAAGGGACTGTGTTCATGTCTAACGATTTTAAAGATTTTGCAGAGAACCTGGGTATCAAATTGCTTAACTCATCGCCGTATTACGCTCAAGCCAATGGACAAGCCGAGTCGTCTAACAAAGCTTTGATCAAGCTAATCAAAAGAAAAATTGATGAAAAGCCACGAACCTGGCATACTACACTATCGGAATCTTTATGGGCCTATCGGTTAGCATTTCACGGATCAACTAAATTATCGCCGTATCAGTTGGTATATGGCCAGGAGGCTGTGTTGCCCGTAGAGATAAATATTAAGTCGATGCGAGTGGCGAAGCAGAATAATTTCTCGGCCGATGAATACAAGGAATTGATGCTATATAATTTGGACGACTTGACGGAGTTAAGACTGGTTACTCTAAATCGGCTCAAAAAGAATAAAGAGAGAGTTGCGAGAGCCTACAACAAAAAGGTTATGCCAAAGTCCTTCAGTGAGGCCGATTTAGTTTGGAAAACCATATTGCCGATCGGGTCTAAGGATAATCGATTCGGTAAATGGTCACCTACCTGGGAAGGACTGTATAAAGTAAATTGGCTTGTTGGCGGAAACGCGTATATACTCGAAACACTTGAAGGGTTAGTGTTGCCGAAGGCAATCAACGGAAAATATCTAAAGCGGTACTACCCTAGCGTTTGGATCGGTACGTAATTAGACATACAATGCAAAGAATTTAGAAACAAATCGGTTAAAAACCGATCAAATAAGATAAAGATAATCGGTTAAACAGCCGATTAAAATGCGTTACAAAAAAAGCAGCAAGCAAAAACACCGTTTCAAACGACACTGATAAATTTACACCCCAGATCCAGGAAGCCTAGCTCCCAGGCCCGACAGTGCAGCAGCAGCCTTGCCCAAAGTTTCCGTGATACCGTAGACAAGATTTTCATCGGCTTTAGCATCTCCGAGGCAGGACAATCTTGGCGATTGATCCTTGACCCGTGCAACAGCTTGGCCGACATTGGTCTTCTGGTCTTTCAAAGTCTGGGCCATTGCACTGGTATCAGCAAGTTTGTCAGCAAACTGCTGGTTCACTCTGGCCAATTCCTCCTCAAGACGCTTCTTAGTCGATTCCAGTTCTTGGGTATGAGACTTGGCAGCCATAAACGATGCCGCAGTATCATCATATTTCTTCTTTTCGACTTTTGCTTCGGCGATCAACTTGTTCAAAAGGTGCTTATCGGCTTCTTGAGCCTGGCGCCGGGCTATTCTGGAGTTGGCCGCATCGACTTCCGCTTTCTTCTCGTCTAAATGGCACACATTTAGAAGAGCGCTCATGGCTGCGGCTGGAAGATCGGCTTCAACAGCAGCCATTGCATCACGGATAGGTTGGCAGTTGGCTAAAATAGAGGCTTCAGGCTGGGTTATCTCGTAAAATAGGCGGTTCAATTTTTCCTGCATATTGGGAGCCGATTTGACCACCGAAGCCGATGCCTTCATAGATACGTCAAGGATTTTTCGGATGTCTTCGGGATAGTTGTCCGTCGCCATAACCTCTGGGTCAACCAATTCATCCAAGGTGAATCCAAGAAGACTGGACAAGTCGTCCGGAGCAACATCAGGTGTAGGGTTGACCGATGGGACAGAAAGAGAGAGCCGAGACACCGAGGTCAGCAGTAGTGGGTCAATGTCCCTTGGAGTTCAGTTAGAATACCGGCCACCTGAACTGATGCAGTCGGCTGAAAAAGAAGTATTACAAGGTCAGAAACTTAAGGTTGATAACTCTTGGAAAGCGTAAAAATAGTAAGTACTTACTTCGCTAAAGGCCGACGGACGAGGAGAACTTTCAGCGCTTTGTTCCTTGCGCTTTGGGTGTTTTTTGGCTGGGATCTTGGTGGATTTAGGTTTTTCTGGAAAACAAACCACGGGATAAGCAAGGATATAGGCAGGGAATATTTATCGGCTATAATAAAGAACTTACTGGGCTTTCTTTCTTTTTCAATCTCCGATAAAGAAGGACTGTGTACTCCAAGATTACCGGAGGTGTAACCAGTTAAGCCGGTCGACTGGTGGGGGCGTTTCCCTTTGGACCCACCAGCCGATGGGTCAATGATGGCCTCGTTCCCCGCTGCAGCATCCTGTAGAAAGCAAAAGTGCCTAGGTGATTAAAAGACAAGCGACATCAAATTTGCAGGCATAAGATTTTGTGAAACAAGCCGATACCTCTACAACTACGGATGAGTTAGTATAACCCGACGAGCTGGAAGGGTCCGAGCTATCTTCACTCGAACTGCTGCTGCTAGAAGGGACTATCGTCGGCTCACAGAAATCCGGTAGGAATTTTTCTACAATGGTCGATGGTG
Source organism: Guadua angustifolia (assembly GCA_036346375.1). Classification (NCBI taxonomy): domain Eukaryota; kingdom Viridiplantae; phylum Streptophyta; class Magnoliopsida; order Poales; family Poaceae; genus Guadua; species Guadua angustifolia. Next base: position 435,258 of record JAYEVE010000722.1, on the reverse strand, counting down.
TGCGATCCAAATAAAGGGCTTCTGATACGGGCGCCCACCAAGTTGTAAAATGACTAGCTCGTCGGGAGTTCAAGAAAAAGTGTGGCAGGCTGGTGATTTGAAGTTCATCGGACAGTGTCAGAAGTAGTTCGGTTTGGACAGCGTTTTTCACTTTGGATCTTGGCTGAAGACGATCCAGGAGAGGAATACTAGGTATTACTTGGCCGAAACCTAATTGACGGGCATATACAGAAGGATGGTAAAACTCATACGACGGCTGAAAAGTCCTATTACGGGAGTTTAAGCCGACGAAGAGGATCTGGAAATAAAACCGATACAATTCTAAGGTTGTCTCGACATCAAAGAAGCTGCGCATTTAAGCGAAGAAATGAAGGCCATTTGAAAGTAAACCGTTAGTATAAGGGAAGAAGTCTTTTGGCTAAAAGCCTGTTGTCCAAATTGAGGAAAAAGCGACAAGTATTTCTTGAAATCGGTAGAGTAACTTTGACATCACCACTGGTACACATCACAAGCCTTTCTCCGTGCGATCGGCTGGCTCTATATTGGGGAGTAGTACCTTCAGGGTAGTCCTCACGAGGAAAAGCTGAACTTTCCGACAGCTCCGGAATTAGTGATCGGCTAAAAATATTGTAAAGCCATAGTTGAACAAACCATAAAGGGCCTCCGACGTTGCCTACGACATATTGAGCGAACCCAGAAAAAAGCCGACTCCTGATAATGTGCATCATCTGATATATAGCTCCCAGAAGCATTTTGCCAAGCGCAAGCCGACGGCCTTCAACCAGTTGCTCTGCCACAAACTGAAAAACTTGTGTCGGACCCAAGGAGGCCCCACAGGATAAGAATCGATCCAGCCACAAGTTCAAGAAAGCTACATGTTCTTCATCCGATACCAGTCCATTAACTTTGTTGTTATGTTTGATGTACTTGGACCATCCTTCACCTTTTGATCGGATCAGCCTGAATCTTGGTTTGCCGCTAAAGGCCGATAGTTGATCTCCATCTGGCCTAAGGCAACAGAGTTCAGCTACGTCTAGGAGGGTTGGGCCGATGGGGCCAGTCCAGAAAAGAAAAGCATTAAGGGTATCTGACCAAAAGTAGCAAGCCGTGGCCACCAAGGGCTCGTTGGCTTCAGGATTTGCGAGACTTAGCGGAAGACACTCAGCTATACCCATGTTTTCCCATTCAGACCTCTTTTGGGCCGATACTCGGATGAACCAGCTTCTCCAGCCTTTGAGAGCCGTCGGCCCAGCTCTAAAGCTTTTTCCCCATTCTGTTATGTTATAGCCCTTAGCCGACAAAGGGAGCCTAGGGATTTCCTTGTTAATAACTGTATCGGCAGTCATATTTCCTACTGGCCCTAGATAGTATTGATCTTCGCTTTCAGGAATTGGAATCAGTACCTGAGAAGGGTCCATTCAGCCGATTGAGGGAAAGGGGGCCTGGTTGCCAGTGTAGAAGAATTTGGAGCGGAGGAACCGATCAAAAAGCGAAAGCCGATTGCAGGAGGTTCGAGAGCAGGAGAGCGTGAAAATGACCGTGGGGGTCCCGCATATATATAGCACGGTGAAAAGGAAAAATGGCGGGAAGTAAATCCGAGGCGACGCATGTCATTAAACCGCACTGAGATTTTACGGCGCAATCAAAATAGCAGTTATTGACGCAGTTCCCTAACCAAACAACGAGGAAGCCGATGGATGAAGAAGCCGATATATTTTTGAAAGATAACAAGTTATCTTCCAAAAATGGGGGGCATATGTTTGCACCAATTTTTGGAAAGTACGACAGGAAGCGGCAGGAAAGCATGAGTTTGGATACAACACGAGGCGCCTCGGAAAGATTTGGATAATACGGATAATGTTTGGAAATAGAGTCCAGAAAGGAAACTACGAAGCCGATTCGGATCACATTGTCGTGTTGGATCGGGACTCGGATCGGCTAGTGGGTATATAAGACGTGTCAAGGCTGCTTGGAGGGGGACACAACCATCAACACATCTACTAGTTTTTTACTTTCAATAGTTCTTAGTTTTCAGCATTGTAATCTTTCCTCTGTAAGTCGACATCGATCAAATAAAGTTGCGTATCGCCGATTGTTTGATCGTCATTGGCTTTTTTCAGTTTGATTTGTTACGTCTTGTTGCGCATCGCCTTTTCAGAATCGATCTACCTTCTACCCTCGGATTAGTCTTAATCGGCTAATCTAGTTACCCTTCTAATCGGCTTTTTGGCTGATTCTTGATTTTAGCCGATTCGCCCCGAGGATCGGCTTATTTGAATTTTACGACATTATCCTTATCGATTGCAGGGTCAAATCGATTGGCACGCTCGCGCATATTGAACCCGGTGTTCGTCCGGTGTGTTGTAGGCCAGGAACCCTCTTCACGTTTTTGGCGTCAACACCCACAAAGACTCCGATAGTGTAGTATGCCAAGTTCGAGGTTTCTCATCAATTTTCCTCTTGATCAGCTTGATCAAAGTTTTGTTAGACGACTCGGCTTGTCCATTAGCCTGAGCGTAATATGGCGATGAGTTAAGCAATTTGATACACAGGCTTTCTGCGAAATTCTTAAAATCGTTAGACATAAACACAGTCCCTTGATCGGTTGTGATAGTCTGAGGGATACCGAATCGATGGATGATGTGTTCATTAACAAAGCCGATAGCTTCTACGCTGGTGACTTTTTTGAGTGGAACGGCTTCAACCCATTTTGAAAAATAGTCTGTGGCCTTTGCTTGACGCTGGGAATATTTGGCCGATTACATCTATCCCCCATCCTCTGAACGGCCATGGCTTAACAATCGGGCATAAAGCCGATGCTGGTGCAAGTTGCATATTCCCAAATTTTTGACAGGTTTGACACCCCTTGTAGTACTTAAAACAATCTTCCAACATCGTCGGCCAAAAATACCCGGTTCGTCTCAGGATCCGTTTCATCTTGTGAGCCGATTGATGTGCTCCGCAGATTCCTTCGTGAACTTCACCCATAGCTACCTTTGCTTCTTCATCGCCTAAACACCGTAGAAGTAATCCCTCGAGTGTCCGATAGTATAACTCTCCTTCCAGTATAACATACTTGAGCGCTTTTTGACGAATATTTCGTGTAGTAGGCCTGGATGGGTTTATCAAGTAAGCTTTTATCTCAGTTCTCCAATCGGCATTAACACATAGCACCGCTTTATCAATCAAGTCAAAGGCTTCGTATCGGCTGTATTCTTTGTAGCCTGAAGCTGCTTGAGCCAAGACGTTGGCTTTATCATTCATTTCTCTGGGTACATGGCTGATACAAAATGATGTGAAAGAGTTGATAATATCGAGACAATATCCTAGATATTTTGTCAGTACCTCATCATTGCATCTAAATTCTCCCTTAATTTGTTGCACCACCAGCAATGAGTCACCATATGCTTCCACATTGCTTGCCCCGATGCTATCTACCAACTGCAATCCCTTGAGCAATGCTTCGTATTCGGCCTGATTATTAGAGCATCGGCTTTTAAGCCGATATGCGAATTCGATGTTGTGTCCGTTTGGTGAAATTAACACTATACCTATTCCACTCCCTTCTTGACAAACCGACCCATCAAAATACAGCTGCCATGGGGCTACATCGACTACTCCTGTCATGGTATCGTATCCGGTTATGAAATCGGCTACCGCTTGACCTTTAACGGCTTTGGCCGATTCATACTGCAGATCGAACTCGGTTAGAGCATAAGCCCATTTTCCAAGTCGTCCTCTCAAGATTGGTGCAGACAGCATATACTTGATTATGTCGTTTCTGCAAACTGGTTTCGGTTTCTAGGAGTTGTCGGCTTAAGTAAAATATCACTCGCTCTTTGCCATCGACTTATTGCGCTAACACAGCCCCGATGGTCTCGTTTTCAGCCGATATATATAACTTGAAGGGAATTCCCTTTTGTGGTGCGGCCAAGACCGGTGGTGACGCTAGATATTGTTTTATGTCGTCAAAGGCTTTTTGCTGATCGGTTCCCCATATAAAATTCTGATCATCCTTTAATTTTAGCAATGGCGTAAAAGCTTGAATTCTACCAGACAGATTCGAAATGAATCGTCTTAAGTAATTAATTTTGCCAATCAGTTTTTGCAATTCGTTTTTACACGTTGGAGGTTTCGTATCGGCTATAGCTTTAACTCTTTTTTGGTTCACTTCAATTCCCCTTTGGTGAACCATAAACCCTAGGAATTGGCCAGCCGATACACCAAACGCGCACTTCAAAGGATTCATTTTCAACCCATGAGCTCTCGTGTTCCGAAACATCCTCTCCAAATCGGCCAGATGCTGCCAATCTTCTTTAGACTTGACCACCACGTCGTCAATGTAAATTTCAACAATATGACTGATTAAGTCGTGAAAAATCAAATTCATGGCACGTTGATAAGTAGCACCTGCGTTTTTTAAGCCGAATGTCATTACTGGCCATTCATACAACCCTATCGCGCCAGGGCACCTGAAGGCCGTTTTGGGGATATCGGCTTCTGCCATGAATATCTGGTTATATCCAGCATTCCCATCACGGAAACTGATAATCTTCTTACCCGAGGCAGCATCAATAAGCATATCGGCTATAGGCATCGGAAATTCATCTTTTGGCGTGGCTTTGTTTAAGTCCCTAAAATCTACACACACCCGAAGCTTACCGTTCTTTTTCATGACAGGGACGATATTGGATACCCACTCAGCATATCGGCAAGGCCTTATGAATTTGGCCTCCAGCAATCTTTCAATTTCTCCTTTTATTACATTGTACAATTCCGGATTAAAACGCCGAGGAGGTTGTTTGTATGGCCGATACCCCGGTTTGATAGGCAGCCGATGTTCCACTAACTATCGGCTTAATCCTGGCATCTCATAGTATTCCAAGGCGAAACAGTCCCTGTATTCTTTAAGTATTTCAACCAACTTATGTTTGTATTCTATATCTAAATTTGCACTCACAAAAGTTAGCCTTCTCCTATCACCTTCCCCTATATCGACTTCTTCGAGCATATCGGCTGAAGTAAAACCTTGACCCAATTTTTCGCTTTGGAAATTTTCAATGGCTTCACATGAATTTATCATCTGCCGATAGCTCCTTGTTCTGTCCTGTAGGATTTGGATTATTTTTGACTCCATCTTCTCAAGACTTCGTTCGTCCGATCAAACGTACCTGGTTTGACACTGATCGGCGTAAATCCCGACTTCCTGATGCATATGAAGTCGCAATCATCTAGTGCCTTACCTGAAATGCACTCAGCTTCTTCATGTGGCCAATTTGCGTCGGAGCTGGCCATGGCAATATGAGCCGACGTATCGGCTGAGACGATTTCGACTTCGTCCCGGTTCCATTGCACGAGTAGTTGGTGCATGGTCGAAGGGATACAACAATTGGCGTGTATCCAATCTCGCCCAAGAAGCATGCTGTAATTCCCTTTGGCTTCGATTACAAAAAACGCGGTCGGCAAAGTTTTACTGCCGACGGTTAATTCCGTGACCATCACTCCTTTTGCTTCGGTGGGATCACCTGTGAAGTCATTTAACACCATGTTTGTCTTGATCAGGTCTTCATCAGTTTTGCCCAACTTCTTGCAAGTGGAGAGTGGCATCAAGTTCACAGTAGCCCCTCCATCTACCAGCATCCTAGATATCGGCTTCCCATTGATGAAGCCTTTCAGGTACAACGGCTTTAAATGCCAATGGGGGTCTTGCGGCTTCTCCAACACGGCATCTTGCGCGCCCAGGAACAGTTGAGCGAAGGTATCTTTAGCCGATTCAGTTTTAACTCTGAACTCGGCTGGTAGGGTGAATACCATGTTGATATCCATGGGGGGAGTGTCATCTCTAATCATTGGTGACAGCAAATCATTTGAAGAATCTGATTCATCATCGGCTTGCTGTTTTTTCCTCCACTCTTTTGCAACAACTTTTACTGGCCGCAGCTCATTAAACGCTTGATCTCTCTGTTTTTCTTCTTCGGCCTCTCTCATCTCTTGCGTTCTTAGGCGTTGAAGTCGTCTGCGTTGTGATTGGCTAAGTCTAGTCGGGCACCACCTGGGCTTAGGTTCCAATGGCTTGCGGATTTTACCGACCAAATTCTCAGTTGGCTCTTTTTCCTTGTCTTGGTCTGGTGTTCCCAGTCTTTCCTTTATCGGCCTTCTATACCTTGGCTCGTCTTGGTCCGACATTGGCCTGAATAAACGTTCTTTCACCAATCGTTTCGGCCAATCCCTTTGCGGATAATGTTCCATGGGGCATGACCTTGCAGATGGTAGTGCCATACCCCTTTCCCAACAAAATTGCCAAAAGGGACGTCTCTGGTGGGCTCTTTCTGCGTTGTCTGGCTGATACCAATTATTAGGCCGAAACGCAGTGTTTGGCCGATGCGATTCATCTGTTCGATGAAACTGCTGCTTCTGCCGATGGCTCATCCTTTCATATTTTTCAAGTAACTGCGAGAAGGTTGGTTTGAGCTTGAACGCTGGTTTTCGAGATGGTGTTCTTTCAGCTTTGTACCATCGTCCGACTTGTAATTCCCCTTTTGGCTTCACAGTCCTAGCATTTTTTCCATCTTGATCGGCTTCAATTTGAAGTGAGCCGATCGTTATCTTCAGCGTTTCTCCTTGTGAGCTTGACTCTATGTCGACTTGCCGCGTTGCCAAGGTTTTTTCATCAACAATGTTCTTTCCTTTGCCGGAGCACTGAACCATGTTGATTGGAAAGGGATTGACATCGACTTCCATGGCTGGCACTTCTGCGAACTTGAGCCGACCGTCTTCTATCGCTGCCTGTATTTGCTGTCGAAAAATGTTGCAATCATTAGTGTTATGAGAAAAAGAGTGATGCCACTTACAATATCATCGTTTTTTGATCTCGTCGGCCGATGGTATGGTATGTCCCTTAGGCAGTCGTATCAGTTTCTCTTGTAACAGCATGTCGAATATGCGGTCACACTTAGATATGTCAAAAGCGTATTTGACCTCCGACTTATTCCTAGTCGGCTTGAGCCACGAACAGACAAGCGGTTTTTTAGAATCTTTTACCCATTCGGCTATATTTATGTCTGCCTCATCTTCATAAGTTTCACTTGAACTATACTCAACCATGTTTACTTTAGCCTTATCTTTTCCATTATTTAATCTAATTTTGTCCTTGAACTCTTTGTTTAAATATCGGCTTTCTTGTGCCGATACACGAGTCAGTAAATTCTTGTCCAGCAAGTTTTTCTTTGAGTGGGGGAATCAGCCCTTGGAATGCTAAATCGGCTAACTGATTAGCAGGTAATACTACACTGAAGCACCGATTTCGCACTTCCCTAAATCTCCTAATGTAATCCGAAGCCGACTCACCAAATTTTTGCCGGACAGCACTCAAGTCTGAAATTCTCAACTCCAAGCTACCAGAGAAAAAGTATTCATGAAATCGACTTTCTAAATCGTTCCAAAAATGGACCGAATTTGGAGGCAGATTGGTGAACCAAGTGAAGGCAGTCCCTGATAGAGACAAGGGAAAAAGCCTAATCTTTAGCCCATCAGACTGAGCCGATTCACCACACTGAGCGATGAACCTTCCGACATGTTCTAATGTGGTGATTGAATCGTCCCCCGAAAATTTTGCAAAATCGGGAATCCTAAAGTTATGGGGATATGGCATTCGGTCAATGTAATCTGGGTACGGCTTTCTATAGCCGATTGTCTTTCCTTTGGGCTGTAAGCCAAATTGATCTCTCAAGACTATGGAAATTTAATCAGCCCAATTAATGTTGTTAGCCGATGGAACACTAGGGTTTGGCCAATTATTTTGGGTAGTATCATGCCCCCCGAGTGTAAACTCGGCTGGTCGGCTTGTTCTAGCCGATGGATATTGCTGCTGCCATGACTCGTATCCATCGGCTCTGGCAGCCGTAACTTCAGGCAATTGAACAAACGGCTCTGTGTGTGTAACTACTTTATATGGAGCCGGATTTCTAACTTGGAATGACCCTTGGGGTTTACAATTTCTATCCAACTCAGTCGGCTGAGAAGCCGATAAAACGTAGGAAACACCTGACGCCGATGGATCTACCTTTGTGGCGTCGGTATGTGCATGGTAATGAGTAACCAGATTTGGAAAAGGGTTTGTTGGTGCCAACACTGTGGGCTGGGTCGGCATCAGTGATGGTGCAGGTGCCGACGCTTTGATTGTGTTGGCGTTTGGTACCACAGAATATGCGGGATATGTTGGGAGTGGCTGTAATGGGTCCAGCAATCCTCCAGATGTAGCCAACTCTTGTGCAATCGTCTTTACGCTATTTTCTATCATCAGCCTTAAAGTTGTGACTAGAGCCGATGATTGATTAACTAATGCATGATGCACAGATTGTTCAATCATAGCAGACAATTCAGCTTGAGCTGGCATATATCGGCTTACCGGAGTCGATGCGATGCCAGATTCACCGAGTGGGTTCAATGTTGGAAGTGCCATCTTCTGCGTGACTCCTCGTCGGGTTTTCTGATAGCACCCCAACATCAATTCTTCCAGGGCGGCTTTCCAATCCTCAATCTCCTTGCGCTGCTCTGGAGTCAAATCGTCCAAAGTAGGGACAATTATGGCCTCAGTACTCACGTTGGCTGGTGCGGTGGACTTGCCTGCAGTCATCTTGTCGATCTTATCCCACTGGGCGTGCCAAAAATGTGTTGACGCCAAAAACTTGATGTAGGGTTCCTGGCTTGGAACACACCGGACGAACGCCGGATTCAAGTGCGAGGCGTGCCAATCGATTTGACCCTGCAATCGATAAGGAAAAAGGTCATGAAATTCAATTAAGCCGATCCTAGAGTTGAATCGGCTAAAAATAGAAATCAGCCAAAAAGCTGATTGAAAGGATAACTAGATTAGTCGATTAACACTAATCCGAAGGTAAAAGGTAGATTGATTCTGAAAAGGCGATGCGCAGACAGAACAAATCAAACCTGAAGATGTTGAAAGTCGATCAAACAATCGGCGATGCGCAACTTTATTTGATCAATGTCGACTTACAGAGGAAAGATTACAATGCTAAAAGCTAAGAACTACGGAAAGCAAGAAAAACATAGTAGATGTGTTGATTGTGGATGATCTTCCTCCACCTTTTATACACCCGCCAGCCGATCCGAGTCCTGATCCAACACAACAACGTAATCCGAATCGGCTTTGTAGTTTCCTATTTGAACTCTGTTTCCAAATATTTATCCATATACTATCCAAATCCTTTAAAGCGCTTCGTGTTGTATCCAAACTCGTTTCTCCTGTCGATTCTTTTCGTGACTTCCAAAAATTGGTGCAAACAGACAGTAAATTGTGCGTTGTTCATGATGCATCTCGACTCTCGAGCCCAGACATTCCAACAAGACATGTAGTGTGAGAAAAAAAATTGGCAGGAAGAGTTTGCAAACCATCTTTTTCGTGAAAGTAGACATTCCAACAAGACAAAATAGAACTCGCTAGTGCACTCACCAAGTTAGCAGAAATTGCATTGCAACAACCTTAATCTAAGGAGGCACAATATACAGCAAACAAGAAAATGTATCACCAACCATTTTCTGTTATCTCAGTCCTTGCCATGAAGTACATGTCACATGAAGCAACCAGTTTCAAGTACGACAAATTAACTATTTTACAGTAAACTCAAGAAAATGTAAGCAGAGGTGAGCTGTGAGTAGTTAAGATAGATTTAGTATTTATAATGCGGAAAATTGCTAATGAGTTAACAAAACTACTCCAATTTGTCAGTGAGTTGTACACAACTACTCCAATTCAATATCCCAAAGGTTAGCACTTGTAATTTAACCAGACTAACCTTTTTTAAAAAAGGAACAAAAAAGAGGCTACTAATGTTAGCAATGTTATACCTAAGGGCCAGGTCTGTTTGTTTTGGCTTTTGATTCTAGATTTTGGCCTCAAAAGCTGAATAAAAAACAAACAATCTGATTCTAGAAATCGATTTTTATAATCCAGCCCACCCCTATACAGTAGAATCCACAATCCAATCCATACGTGCTTCAGTGGATTTTAGGAAATACATATATAAAAATACCACTAAACATTAAAGGTAATTACCCACCAATACCACTCAACCCTACATCTCTCGATCCCTTACCCGAGCCCAATTACACTGACTCCTCCTCTCCCCTCGTACTCCTTCCCCTGGCGGCACGCCTCTCGTCACCTCCGCCCGATGCCGGTTCCTCTCTACCCGATGTCGCCTCCTCTCCGGCTGCCACCGCCTCTCCAACCCAACGTTGCCTCCTCTCCAACTGCCGCCACCTCCTTTCCGCCTGGCACTGGCTCATCCTCTCAACTCGGCACCGCCTCCTCTCCGACAGCCACCGCCTCCTCCTCTCCGCCCAGCGCCGACTCGTCCTCTCCACCCAATGTCGCCTCCTCTCTGAGCGCCGCCACCTCCTCTCTGTCAGACGTTGGTCTCCTGCTCTCCGCCCGACACCGCCGCCTCCTCTCCAACCAAGGTAAATCCCACTCGATTTATTTCTACTTTTATCCTTGATCTGAAGATTAATTGCTAGTAGCTAGAGTGCTGCTACTACTGCTTGTTTCATCTAATGTAATGTACTTATGATGAGTATTTGACTGAATTTGAGCTTGATTTGTTTTGATTTGAATTTGATTTGAATTTAATTTTTAATTTGAAGCAATTTAAGCTTTCATTGTCTTTTCCAATGCTACTAGCCACGGTAGCATGGTGCTACCGGCCAAGCGGTAGCACCAGACCCTAGAGCGGTGTGGAAAAACCCGAGACGGTGTTTTTAGGGGTTCAGACAATCCAGTGCTACTGGCTATGTCAAACTGGTGCTACCAGGGAGCGATAGCACCGGCCCAATTGGCCGTTGTGAAAATTTCAGAGATGGTGTATTTTTGGTGTTGCAATAGAGTTGTGTTATCGGCCTGAGGGCAGTAGCACTAGTCTACTATGGGCAGTGTTACCGGCCAGGGAGACGGTAGCATCGGACCTTCTAAGTATGATTAAGTTAATTAATGATTTTGTAATAATTATTGCATGTCTTTTTGGCCATTGACATGTGATGGATTTTTCTTATCTTTGATGGTTGCGGGACTGCGATGCTAGATTATAGTGAGGCGAAGGATGATCGGAACTAGACGAGGTGCGCTGGAGGTTCAAACGGTCGAGGATCGCTGGAAGATGATCGAAGACGGAGTCGTGGCAAGCTTAGAAGATAAGGAAAGGAAATGATGCTAACTAGATGCTGCATGGATCAGGGAGGTCCATTGGATTACGGTCTAGTTGATAAAATAGCGGGTCTAGTTAGTGTGTTTAAGAACCGTGCAAAAAAATCCATTATGTGTGTGATTTTTGGTTTAGCTCTTACATGACTGTATGAGTGGGTTAATCCTAGCCTTTAATGAGTGCTCTAGGGTTGAGGATCGTGGCAGTGCCCTGATGGGTCTAAAGCACACTTCATATGATTTGGGTCAGACCGTCTAGTTGAAACGGCCGAAGATAGGATTGAGTTCGTTTCACTTATTGGGCCTAGTCTTCCTGTTATAGGGCCGCCTAGCCGAACGAGCTACCAGTAGTGATGCTTGCGAGCTAGTCTCGGGTTCGGTAACGAACAGAAAACAATGCACGGTTTGGATTGGTTATGGCATCCGAACCCTTAACGAACCGTCGTGGGCTAAATGTTTTTTACACCCCTACTTACGTGATGCAGCTGGAAAAGGCCGGTGGATCACAATGCAAATTCTCGGAATTTTTTATTTAATATTTATTTTAAATCTTTTTTTAAAATAATCATAGAAAAACAAATATTACAAAAATAGCTGCCCATTGCTCGGATATGGGACGATCGCCCTATATTCGAGCAATATGAGGGCTCACAACGGCTAAGTAACGGCTTTACTTGGCCACGGTCGTGATCATTGGCCGCCTGCCCACCCATCGCCCTATAATAGGGCGATGGCTCTATAATGGGGCGATCGCCTCTCGTTCGATGAGAAGGTAGGCAGGCGGGAGTAGATCGTCCTTATATTAGGGTGATATGTCTCATGGGCCCCACATATTAACGGTTACAGTATTATGTAGGTAGGGTAGGGGCCTTATTTTGCAAACAAATTATTTTTTTTCCCAATCTCATGTTTACTTTACAACATCTCATTAGCCACTACGATATGCTATAGCTTACATTACACCAAATCTCTAAGCCAGAGACGTGTTGCACAAACTTAATACATCTTAAACAAACCTAGAAGGCATATCATGTTATTTATTACAACTCCAATAATGTGGCACCGATATAACAATGGCTATGCATACTGTGTTTTCATCTAGCAAATTCGATGCTCATCAAGGCTTTCTTCTTAAGGCTGTAGTAATCGTTGGTATCTCCGCTAGTACTACTATAGTACTCCGATGTGTTTAGGGCCGACCTTCCCGGCACCGCGAGTGTTCCAACACCCTGAAGTGCTCCGGGACGCTGTTGCACCAGAGTAGCCAGTCGCCGGAGTTCCTCTGCCACCCGGCTCATCGCCGGCCTGCTCTCACCAGTCATAACCAAGCATCGACCTGCCAGCTCTGCGACTTGATGTACCAACTCCATGTTGTCTCTGTGGCCTATCTCCCAGTCCACGAGATTGTCCAGGTTGCCCTCCTTCACAGCCTTCTGGAACATTGACACGAGGCTTTTCTTGTCTTTCGTCAGTGCCTTCCTACGTGTTAAAAGCTCCACTAGAACGACGCCAAAGCTGTAAACATCGCTCTTGTCAGTGAGCTCGTATTTTAGTAAGTACTCTGGATCTAAGTATCCCACTGTCCCCTTCACCACCTGAACGTTGTCATCTGCTGACCTAATCGTCGAGCAGCCGAAATCGGAGACCTTCGCAGACAAATTGTGGCCCAAAAGAATGTTGGCAGACTTCACATCCCCATGAAAGATAGGGTGGTTAAGTGAATGTAGGTACGCAAGTGCTTCGGCAGACTCGGCAGCAATCTTCACACGGATCTCCAGTGTCCTGATGGACGCGTCCCCTTGGGAATGGATTAGATAGTGCAGGGTCTTATTTGGCACAAATTCATACACTAGAACTGGAACATCAAAATGCAAACTGCAACCAAGAAGCTTAACAATGTTGTCGTGGTTGACCCGAGAAAGTATCAGCAGCTCCTGTCCAAATTCCGTCCTCCTACTCTCGTCAAATCCCTTGCATCTCTTGATTGCAACTGGATTGTTGTCTGGATCCAGATTACACCCTTTATAAACAGTCCCCTGACCTCCTTCTCCGATGATTGCCCAGTCGTCGAAGTTGTTCGTTGCCATCTCGATTTCTTCTCGGTCATACAACTTGAAGGAAATGCTGCTCTCTACTTTCATCATATCCATCAACAACTGCCCTCCGTTCTGCTGAAAATTTTCATGCATCTTTCTCATGTGATCTTGCCTTCTGATTTGTTGTTTGTGCTGGATCCGTTCTTTCCCAAGGAAAAGAATAAAACCAACCAAAACACAGGCACAAAATCCTGGGGAGAGGAGGGCATTTAACCCGTTAATTGACAGAAGGTTGAGGAAAAATGCTTCAGAAGCTAGTCCATGACTAGATCAAACGAATCATCAGTTGATACACACTTTGTCTCGAAGAAATTAAGGTTTCAGTTTGAGGAAAGAAACTGTTAGCATTCATTATCTGAAGAATAATACATTTGAGTATGTGATGAATAAACTAGATGACAAACAGAAATTAATGTAAAAGACATCTCTATTTGAGTATCTGATGAATAAACTAGATGAATAATACATTCATTATCTGAAGAATAATACTATTTGAGTATCTGATGATTTTGAATCGGTTAAAATTTTAATGCCAGCACGAACTGGTTAGTGCTTCCACCTTACTATCGGTTTATTACATCCCAATGTAGTCTAAATAATGGAAACAGCTGTTGGGACCTTGGATGATGTAACAACCTAAGGGCAGCCGCAATGGTGTCTAGTCAGCTATCTATAAGAAGTCCATATCAGCATCTATCCTATGTGGCAAGCAATTAAATGAAGAGAGAGAGCGCTGCTCTCTATAGACCTGGAGATAGTCTATACGTAGAAATCGAGGCTGTATAGAGACATTAAAAAACAGCTATAGATATCTATATAGATTCACCATTGCAAATGTTTACTATAGTATGGTATATAGATGACATGAATCTTACTATAGAGAGCAGTTATCTTTAACCATTGCGGTTGCCCTAACAGGGAGGTACATGTACATTTCCCCTTTTTTGGTATAGTGAGAAGGCCAGTACACTTTGACCAAGGCACATGTATTAAAGGCTATATTACTCTTCTTCACTAGATCATTTATTGTTCTTTGTATAGTGTCTTACTCTATTCTACTGTAGTAAGTGGCATTGGAAACATGACTATATGTGCTTATTGTTCTTTGGATGCTAAAGAGGAGGGATATAAAAAAATGATAAAAATCGTCTTAAAATTGTAGAATGGTATGTATTTAGATACAATTTTTAAAAGCTAGCATGACATGTAATCAAAAATAGAAGAAATATTTTCAAACTAGGGCACATGCATTGATTGTCGTACCACAAACATATTGTTGTGAAAAATAAATAAAGAAAGAAGAGCAGGAAATACGGGAGTACCAATAGCGATTTTTGCTCCGAGGGGGAGTGCTTGGTCTTTCTCACATCTCCCGTTGTATGGGGCGCCTTTGGGATAACGAGAAGGGCACGAACATTTGAATCCGCCTGGAGTATTTTTGCAAGTTCCATTCACAGAGCAATTGTTGCTTTTTGCATCCTTACACTCATCGATATCTGCAATAAAATATCAAATCTAGATAACAATTGAACAGTGGACGAATGGCTTGGTGTCAACTTATTCATTTATTCTTTCAGGAAGCAAATTAAGTATTACTTAAAATTACATTTTACAAAATTAAGAAAAATGAAATACGTTTTTGTTTTTCCTTTTTTTCATTGGTCATTGTGAGTCCCCAAAGTTCAAAGATGGCATAAAAGAGTTGAAACACAATTTGAAATGGCAAACATATATTCTCCAGATTTTTCGATGGAGCAACAGTATATCAAATCTACCGCATTTTCATACAGTATGATTTTTTTAAAGAACAATATGAGTTACAACTTATAACAGCAAATGTTGACAGATCATTGTATTTTCAGAATCTTCTAGTTATTGCAGGTCAATAAACATTTGAAACTATCTTTTATTTTATTAAAACAACTATCAGAGTGGACCACACAAATTGCATATTTGCGTGGCTAGAGTATATGCTCTATTATTTAGTTCATTTCTTTATGAATTGTCTTTTTGGATGACATAAGTTAATTCTAAAGTTTCTTAAAGGGATTTTGGTTTACAAATATATAATCATTCTTTAAAAAATACTGATTCAAATTGTCGCCTTATCAAAACTCACAATTTAAAAGTAGCCACCTAATACTACCTTTCCTATTGTTGGAAGAATAGCCGGAAGGAGGAGGCATCCACCTGTCACCCTAGCGACATTTGCGAAAAACCTCATCCATTTCTTCAAATACGGATAGGTTCATGTGGATTACGAATAGGTCCTTCGTGATTTTTTGTGAGGGGAAAATATTTTTTTCTTAATCGCGTTTTGGTCCCTAGTGCGCCATTTTATGAAAAAAAATTCCCGTTAAATTCAAATCACGAACAAGCCCTTTTCTAATTTTTTAGGATAGCGGACAGATCCAAAAACGTAACAAACATGCCCTTGCTCCTTACGTCTAGGTCCTTTCTCCGTTTTTCTCGGAAAAATGTTTTCACCACTAGAAATATGTGGGCAGCTCTATCTCTAGACTTTTTTCCCAGCACGATTTTTCATCTCGATCTCTAATATTTTTTAAAACATGTATTATTCCTCGTTGAACGCATAGGGTGTTAGGCTCGATAAAAGAAGGTTGTCATCTCTAATAATTTTTCGCCCTTTTCTTCTAGACTATTTTTCCACCTCGGTCTCCAATATTTCCCAAATAATTCGTCGAAAGAGATATTTCTACAACTCTATCTTTGGCTTTTCGCGTTTTTTAGGAAGAGAGCCTTAAAAAACGTGGATCTTTCGTGAGAGGACCCTAAAAAGATACCGAAAAAAACGTGGTGACGTTTCAATCAATCTGATTATTTTTTATGAAAAGGACCTTTTCGATTTAACACGATCGAGGATCCTTCATGAGCGAACCCCAGATAGATACGAAACAACGTAATTTCGTTTGTGTTTTTTTCAACCATTTTGCTCATTTATCGATGATCTTAAAAAAAACCCTCCAGGAAAAAAGAAATTTTTCCTATGAAAAAACGACACGCGCGGCGTATTACGCCGCGAAAAATTTCCTAGTAATAAATATTTGTATGCCAAATTAATATATTAAGCCTTCAATAAGCTAATTAATACAGTTGCTGATCAAGATAATTAATTACCTTTGTTAAGCACTAGCATCCGTTTGAAAATGTAAGGCACGTAGTTTTTGCAATCTTGTTTCGGAATATAATTATATAAAACGTGCATGCCAATTTAATGATATTTTCTCTTATTTGCCTGTATTTATCTCCCCTCTCCTCACTACTGGACAACCACACATCACAGGCGGTTTTGTGAACCGTCTGTATCAAAGTGTCAGTGATGATAATATATTATCAGTGAAAATTAACATCACAGACGGCTCCCAGGAGGTCACCCATCCTAATACTTCTCTCGCCTAAAATGTTTAACTTCAGAATTCTAATTGGATCCAGATATTTTAACGCCACACAAGAACTTCCTAAGAGGTCACCCATCCTATTACTACTCTCGTCCAAACACGCTTAACTTTAAAGTTCTTATAAGATACAGTATTTTAGTGGTGGTATGATTATATCTGACATATAATGTGTCCCTCCTCCCTTTAATCCCGTGAAGCATCTGAACACAAGTTTCCAATTATTTCAAATTTGCAAACTATAGAGATAATTAGCAAAATTTAAAACTTTTAAATTTATTTTCCATACTTTTGACTATTAATGATGCTGGCAATATATGTGCCATTACTATTAATGAAACTTGTAAAAACACCATAACTTCTGACTCATACCTTTGATATTGGTGTTCTTGTGCTTTCCGGAATTATCACACGATGAACTCTCCGATTATATTCTTTTGGGCACCGATTCTTGTTTGAAAATATGAAATCCGAGCGCGATTGTTAAAATGGACATAACTTTTAACTTGTAACTCCGATCGGGCCGTTCTTCCTTGTTCTTTGCAAATAGTCTTTCCCATCCAAAACTTTTGGAAGGAATTTTTTGTATATATATTGTGATGCTTATATATATATGATGTTTCATTTTACTACTCTAAACGATTCATAGACGGTTTATGGATAAAACCGTCTGTAATATTTTCTCATCACAGACGATTTTATCCACAAGCTATCTGTGCATTTCATGCTTTCATCACAGACGATTTCTGGATAAAACCGTCTGCGATATTTCCTCATCATAGACGGTTTTATCCACAAACCGTATGTGAAGTTCTTGCTTCTATCACAGACGGTTTGTAGATAAAATCGTTTGTGATGATCCGACATCACAGACAGTTTCAGCAACAAACCGTCTGTGAAGTTCTCGCTTCCATCACAGACGGTTTGTGGATAAAATCGTCTGTGATGATCTGACATCACAGACAGTTTCAACCACAAACCGTCTGCGATGTGTCCGAAACACATCACAGATAGTTTTCATAAAAAACAGTATGTGATGATGTGCCTAATATAACCCTTTTTGTAGTAATGCCTAAACACTTACGCTAACTATTCTCTCTTACTATAAGACATTAACACTAGGGATATTATGGCCATTTTTCTCTACTATATTATCTTGGTTTCATGACCTACTTATGGTGTGTTTGGTAGAGCTCCAGCTTCATCAGATCCGTGGATCCGGTGGAGCTGAGTATTCCTAGCTCCACCAGATCCGTGAAGCTGGAGCTGTGAGTACATTAAGAGTGTTTAGATAGATCATTTTGTTTACATTTTAGACTAAAAATATAAATATAATTCACTTTATTTTAGCCTACAAGTTTTAGATCTCAGGTGAAGCTGAGATCTGGAGCTCTACCAAACAGGTCCTTAGTCTCCTACTTGACCAAAAGACGCATATCTAATTGTCTGTTACATATATCTTGTTACGTTACATGTCAAATTGTTCGTTTGCAATGACCCCAGAAGCAGCTCATAAGTGTTCGTCTTCTGCATTTGTTTAATTATCATGCAAAAGGCTTTGTAACTCTGATATGTGATATCAGTCTAAGTTCATGCTTTCTGGAGATTTCCCTATATACTTAGGGTGTGTTTGGTTGGCCGCACCAGGTTGAACGGGATCATCCCGTACAGGATCTGATTTCATTCCTGTGTTTGGTTGGTTGAATGGAACCATTCGATATTGGATAAGGTGGTATAGATTCCTAGAATATTCCTTGAAGATACTGTATCATTCTATACGGCTAATTTCGCTGAACCGATCGGTATAGGACCGTCTCGTTCACCTCTCGCACGCCTCGCCCAGATGCCCACTCGCACGCGACTGGGGGCTCCTCGCCCACTCGCACCCGAGGCCTCACTTGCCCCACTCGCCGTCGTCTCCGCTTCACCGTCGCGCCCGTCTCCCGCAGCGAGCACCGCTCTTTGCCATCGCGCCTTCTACGACTGCGTCGTCAAGGGGGAGATCCTCACCACGCCAGATCCGCTTCGTCTTCCACTCCGGTGATCTCACTCCGGCGTCGTAGCTCTCCTTCTCCCAAAGTGCCGCCTCTTCTCCCTTCCCTCTCCTCTTCTCCCGGTCAGATCTGACCATTTGCGGCGGTGACCTAGGGCATTCCCTCCCCCTCCTCCCTTCCCACGCCAAGCACGATTCCGGCCCGGTGGATCCTTCCGCCCTCAATCCTTGCTCTCTCCTCCGCTACGGCCGTCTGCATGTTCTTCTTCAGGTCAGCTTCTTCATGCATGCACAATTTGTATGGAATGATACTTCAGAACCGAAGTTATTTTGTAGTCAGATACTCACAATCAACCTTGATATTAAACTTTACTGGTTGCATACTCTGATCTACAGATCAGAAATTCAGTTGTTTCACTTGTTTTGTGTTCTGCTAGTAGAATTTTGATAAAGCAGGATTTTAGAATTTGACTGATACTGATAAAGCAGGATTTGGATATCTAGCTATCTATGTTGAGGTGAGAAGGATGAATAGAATAGAGAATGCTGACTGCAGTGGTCACCTTTCTCTGGTTTTAGAAAGTGCAGCTATCTCCCTCCCCACAAAATTGAATTGCCATGCTACATTTATCTTTCTTTTGTGTATGATTGAACTTTTAGATCAAGCTAGTGCATGTACGCAAGATTCATGCTGCATTGATCCATTCATATGGCCTTAAGAGGCGTCTGATCATGAGAGGCATATATTGGTACTACATGTTTGGCAAAGTAGATCATCAGGATTGTGAAGAGAAGAAAAGCCCAAGTATATTGCACATTATGGGTCTTGCATTGTTAAAATGGTTATGAAAATAAGAATGTGTTGTTTATCTCGATCTAAAAAAAAAGAAAATGCATTGTTTCATCAGAATATATATGGTCGTGGAAATTAAACTGAGTTGTTGAATTGATCACATTACGGCAAGAAGAGTAGCTGGTAAAATACCTTCATTTTGTATGTGCATATTCTCATTCTCATTGTTCTTTGTCATGTTGTCATGCTCTATAGCTAAACTCCTCTGCCTCCTCCATTTTGTCGCTTGTAGAGCTGCTCACCATTTTTGCCGTCTGAAGGTAAGCGGCCATCAAATCCCGCTCATTCTTATTAGTGTGTTTTCTGAAATTTTCAAGGATCTCACTGAACTGCTTGTTGTACTCATTTTACTCTGGTTGTATTTTAGTTAATCGAGATGCTTAATCCAGAGAGCAGAATACTTTATGTTGATTATTCTTTATGCTTTAAATGCTT
The DNA here is from genome assembly GCA_036346375.1 of Guadua angustifolia. NCBI lineage: Eukaryota > Viridiplantae > Streptophyta > Magnoliopsida > Poales > Poaceae > Guadua > Guadua angustifolia. Next base: position 415,247 of record JAYEVE010000722.1, on the reverse strand, counting down.
TTGGAATGATACTCTGTTTTACATTAGTAGTGGCCACATTCATGTAAAAGGACTTTTTCCTCAATTTATTCTGTTGGACCCTTTGCAGTGCTACTACATGTTAAGATGCAGTGCTATTACATGTTAGATGCATATAACAGTGTAATTTCTAACTAATGTACAATGGTCCGAAATGTTGGTACTGAAGCTAAAATGTGTTCCAAGTATTGGTTACTGATCAAAGTAAAGCTAACTGTTAAGGTCCTCATCCATTTCATTTCCTAGATAAATTGCAACCGAGGAGGCTATTTTGAATGTATCATAGGTGGTCTGCAAGGTTAGATTTCTAGGTTACATCTTGGTTTTGGTTCAGTTTAGTTGCCGACGTTTTGAGAGGCTTCCTTTAGTTTTGATGAGCGATAATTGCTAGTTGTCCACTTCATCTCAAGTAATCTATATTACCATACTTGATGAATTGCCATAGCCATTCTGTACCTTTGTGGGTAATGTTAGGTTTGGTTTGTTAATCATTGGCTAGCAGTTAAAGCTGATGCAACCCTACCTACTACATTGATCAATTATATTTCAAATTCTCATAGAGCTTAGGTACATGAATCATACTTACTATTGGGTTTTCTATAAGGAATTATCAAGAAAATGGCTTTCCTTTTTCAATCAAGATCGATATTCAGCATTGGATAGTGTTGCTACTGCTGTATGCTCATTTCCTTTTCTGCTACTTCACACGTATTCACCGTTATGTTGTTTGGCGCCGTAGCATGGGGCCAGGGACGATCCTATTTTACCGGCTACTCTTCTTGCTGTAATGTAGATGCATTCTTGTAAGTTATAAATAATTTGTTAATTTCAGTACAACTTTTTGCAATTTTCTCCTAAGTTATAAATAATTTGTTAATATCTGCAGAGACTAGAAGCTTGAACGCTCTGTGGAGTTTATCTTGTTTGTTGATTAGCTACTCGGAGGCACTCTCCAGTCAGAATGCAACAAACGCTTGCACTCTCTACTCTGTCATATTCAGTGGTCTTGAGGACGTTTGTTTGGTTACTTGGTTTGTACTGAATTTCTGGCGGAGTGGTTCCATCAGTCAGACGTATAGTTTATTGCATGTATTTTTTGTGGTACTGGTTATATGGTGATGTACTTGATCTTGTGATGGACTTGATCTTGTGAGACCTTTTATTTTTTAATCTTGTGGGAATTAGAATTAATTCCTGTTTTTGAATTTGTGATGGTGTATTGCTATCTGGCGGTATTTGTCCTGTGTTATTGTGTGCAGTTGAGGTCGCGGTTGAGACTGCTCGTTGTGTTTAGTAATGTGCCCCAATTCAACACATGATTTCCTTTATTCAAGAGTTACTTATCAGTCATCGAAGACATGCCCAACAAATTAGCATCAGAATAAACTGCAAGAGCCAAGGGGCGACTGACAAGCACAAACAATCCATGAATTGACCATAGATGATATCACCAAAACAATATTAGCACAGATCAATCTTCCACCAAAAGGGCCTTTCTTACTCTCGATCATGCCCAAGTCAGAATGCAACAAACGCTGGGAAGGAAAATAAGGTGAATCAAGATGATCCATGATAATGACAACACAAAGCTACAGCTCCGATACACAATCCACACCTAGATCACAAAATCCTATCTTTAACATCCAACACCTCAATTCCCCAATTCAGCGTCCAAATCCCCTGCTCTGCTCGACACCATCGCCATCAAAGAACCAAACGAACACTCATGGACAAAGAAAAGAACTTTCCTATCCCACACAGATCGACTCAAAAGGGTCAAACAACTGATACAATTTCATGAGATTCCCTCAATCCAACTTTATCCTGCCAACCGAACATCATCATGTACCATTTCATTCAAGCAACCAAACATCATCTCGTACCATCCTGTACCATTTCATCCAAGCAACCAAACAAAATCTTGTATCATTCTATTCAGGCAACCAAATACCTTCCCTATACCATCTCATCTAGGACCATCCCATTCATCCTGTACCATCCCATCCCATTCATCCTCGTTCACACAACCAAACGCACCCTTACTTATTTCCATCGTTGCCTAATCCTCCTAGGGTTTGCTTCTTATTAATCTATATTCCCTAGTGATGGCAATCCTATTTTTCCTTCTCCATATATAGTACATCTTTTTAAGTCCGGATGGAATCTCTCTTTTTGGCCAATATTTTTTATGTTTGCTTCTTTTTTTTCTAATGTAAGAAAGAAATTTGTTTTCTTTTCGTTTTCATCCTATGATGTGACCATTTTAGGGACATGGCATATGGGTCAGAATAATGTGTACTAGTGTATGTCCAACTGGCAGCGCAAAAACCATCTGTCATCATATCATAGATGGTTTTAAATACAAATTGTCTGTAATAAGTTCATATCACAGACGGTATTAACTAGAAACTATCTGTGATATGATATCAGACCCCTATATAACCATATCGATAGAGGTTCGTAGCACAAACCCATATGTTTCGTCTCCCGTAAACCCTAGAGTCCTAGCAATCCTCTTCCCCGGCGAACTCCTCCTCGATGACCTCCTCCTCAATCGGCTACCTCCACGAGCACCTTCTCCTCGATTGGCTACCTCCGCGAGCACCTTCTGCTCGGTCGGCTGTCTCCTGGATCAGCTATCTCCATGAGCACCTTCTCCTCCCCATCGACTACCTCCTCCTCCGTGAGCACCTTCTTCTCGGTGAGCACCTTCCCCATCGGCTACCTCCTCTTCCTCCCCGTCAATGAGTTGTGTATGAACCGATATGCTTGACTAGGGTATGAACTGATAATCCTCATTTTGAGTTTGTACATGATGTTTGTGAATGATGATTGGCCATTCATAGTTGCTTGTATGGATGCTATAATCTAGCTTCACTCATCTTAGCTCTGGAGTAGTAATATGAAGTATATCCTCTCCCTCTATCTCTAAAAAAAAATAGAGTAAGCAATAATTAACCTACAGGAGAGAATGGCCTTCGCGGATCAGCCTCGAGAGTTGCAGGCTCACAGGAACCTGATTGTCAGTTTGTTGTTTGTGTGATCTTTGCTACATATTAGCTAGCTAGCTTATATTGATACAGAGCCTTAGCTCTAAGGTATGATCGGTATGCAAAAGAAAGTGTACTGGAATAGTCATGGAAACTGCAAACATCTTGTGTCGATTGCGTGTGATGAGTCAATTTAATTAATTTATTAGTTTTACCAACATCTCAAAAATAAGTTTTATTGTATATATGTATGTTCCTGTGAGGAAATACAGGTAATGCTATAATGAGTGACAGTCTTAAACTCTTGAGGCAAGAAGGGAAGAACTTCCTAGGTTTATCATGTTCACTTCACTCTTAACTCAAGAACATGTGCAATACCTAACATGGACCTTTTAGGCTCCATCAGTATTGATTGGCCTGATGGAAGGGTTTGGTCCAATTAAACTGTCAAACAAAGAAATCAACTTGGAGTAGTTTGGCTCCTCATCAAACTTCATGTTAACTACAGTCTCAAGAAACTGCCTGCAAGGTTGAGGATAGATGCCACAAAGGCTTTCAGATGAGGTGCTCATCTTTCTCTTGCACACCAGAAATGATTTATTACCACCCTGTAAACACACAAAGAAAAGAAAAAAGAAAATACCAGCAATTCTTCCTAAATGTGCATGGATATTAGCATACTAGCTTCGGACATTTGTATGTAGAATCCTTCTCTGTCGCAAGTATGTAGCTCCTCATAAGCAAAAATAATCCATTGTGGGCTATGGTACTGCATATTCTAATTCATGTATGGATGTTATACATTATGTATGCATATAAAACTGTATAGCTTACTCATGATTTACACTTTTATCTTTTTTCTTGTTTGTATATCTTACTCCTAAAAGTTATTCAGTGATCAGTCAATTATTCTGATATGTGAGAACATCATTTTATTTTTGATCTAAATTAATTGACAATATTTAAATATGATTTTGGTAAAATAGACAATATGAAAAAGCTGTTATAAACTAAACAAAAACTTGAGATAGAGATCGAACAACTAAAGTGTAAGATCGCAGAAAGACTTGATTTGTTAGGGCTGTTTTTGGTCTGTCTTTGGGGTTTTGTGGGGCTACCTCTTAACCCTAGCTCCTCTCCCCTTCCCCCACATAACCCTCCCCCACCTTCTTTGCTTTTTCCCCTCCCTCCTCCCTGCTCCTTTGTGCAGCACAGCCTCCTCCTTGGTGCAGCACTCCCTCCTCCCTGCTTCTAGGCGCAGCACTCCCTCCGCCCTACCCTGGCCGAGCTACTCCTCCTTCCTCCTTGTTTCTCCCCCTGGGTAAGGACAGATAAGTGTTCTAGGGTTTGTGTGCTGTGCTTTGAGGGAGAATTCCTCATTTTGGGTGTTCTAGGGTTGTGGATTTGTGGATTTGGGCGGGTTTTGGGGAATCTAGATTTTGGGAGTTGTTCTGAAATCTCGAGCTATGCTTATACCCTATCAAATTTGCGTTATTTGGGATATTTCGAGGCATTTCCTGGAGGGTTGACCGTAGAAAAAGTTGTAGATCATCATTTTACTTTTAATTTGAGTCTAGGAACTCAAATTTTGGTTTAGCCGTTTAGAAGTTATGCTAGTTTCTTTGCCTGCTGCGCAATCTCTATTCCAGCAGGCACGAGCCGTGTTGAATAGCAATTTAGGGCAAGTTTAAAGCCGATTTGAAATTTTTCAATAACTAGAGTTAGATGGGAAATTTTCTTGTAGATATCAAAAATATCTTTATTTACTTGGTTTGGCGTTGTTTAACAATATTTATGCTCTATTGAATGTGCTGTCCAGAACATTGAATTTCTGTTGTAAGTTCAGAAATGGGCAGATCTGGACTGATGTTCAAGTCATGTTTTGGGATTCTCTTGTTCAGTTTAAGAGTTGTTGGGTTCTTTGAAAGTTGTAGATCTCTATCTTAAGTTTAATTAGAGTCCAAGAATGTGAATTTTGGTTAGGTAATTTGAAAGTTATGGCTGTTTGTTTGACTGCTGCCCAGAATCTGTCTCGCGGAAAATTACAGAGTAGGGCTATCTAGAAGCTGAATTAAATTTTCTAATGACTAGATAAGTTAGGAAATATCCTGTATATTTCAGAAATGTTATCCTTTACTTCATTTGGAATTGTATAAAATTAGTTATGCTATTTTGAAGTCTACTATCCAGTGTGGTAATAGATCAAGTTTCAGGGCTTAATATGAAAGGCTAAATATTTCAATTGATAGAATTGGTTATTGGGTAAAATGTGGGTAATTTTCAGTAGTTTCATAAAGTTCTTGGCCCCTGAGGTTTGGGTTATAATGGTGGAACTTACAACCTTTAAACCACCGGTGCAGCAGAGGGGTGGTTTTGTTCGCCGAGTGAGAAGGTTATTAGAATTGTGGTAGGGTGTAGGTTCGATGTCGCTAAATTTTATTGCTTATGCTGGAATTACATTGTTGAGTTGCATGTAACTTATTCTTAGGTGGTGAGACTTCAGGAATGGCGTCAATCCCGCTCCACCTCGCTCCTCATGGTTATGGCAAGTGCATCTTAGAATGATAACTTGGTTGAGGGATGAATTATTGATTAGATTGGTAAATATTGCCTTGCTGTTTTAAATGACTAATGTTCATCATTTAAATTAGTTATGCTTGTTTTTGAGATGATGATATTGAATATATAATGTGGATGGTCACTTGGGAATTGTTGGCACATGGTGGTTGGTTATTTAAGAGTGTTGCATCATTCGCATTCAGGTCATTAAAAGTGCATATGAGTCAGGTTGGTAAAAGAGTCATATAACTAATCCGGAGTGCTTAGGCTAGGTCGGTGAGAAAAGTATATAACTTGAATTGAGTGCTCTTGAGTAATACCTACTTCGATAGGTCCTTCCACTGGGATGGAAGGGAATGGGAGTGTAACATCGACAGGTGTGCACTCAAGTTATACCGGTATAAGCTATAAAAGGTGCATATGAGCATACAAGCATATTTGCATTGCATAGCATTGCTAATAATGAATGATGGTTTAGGTGATGATTGTGATAAATGTTTATGTGGATGAATCGTGAACTCATCCAATGATAACTAATGTGATAATTGTGACAACTGGCATGATATTGTTTCTTACATTTTGGTTGAGTCGTGGATTCACCCTTGCTAGATCTGAATGTGATAATTGGTTATGTTATTGTTTTATTATGCACTTTGCTGAGTTTTGGACTCACGCTTGTTTGTTTAATGTTTTTAGGTACTATGAGACCTGCATGATGGGAAGGGAGTAGCACAGACACGAAACCGAACATCACTTTACCCACTTGTTGTACTTAGTTCTTGAGCATGCCTAGCCTTGATTAAACAGATAGACTCAGACATGAATTAATACTAGGGGATACCTTCTTGATTGGTTTTAATCGGTTTGGCTCAATGCTTGGGTTCCATGTAAAGTGTTGTGGTTGTCATTGTTATGCTTCCACCCTTGTTTATAGCTTGTGGTTGATGGTTATTGTCTAAAGTTAGAAATAGATGCTTGCTGAAATTATAGTGTAAAATGGTTAGTTGCTATTGTTGCTATCCTTGTTTTGTAACCTAGTTTATAACAAGGTGCTGTTGGAATTTTTAGTTGAGCTCAGAGGATTCTTAGGGTGCTAGCTTGTTATGGTTCGTTGTTTATTATTAGAAGTGACTTGTCATGTGTCGTGCTTGATGAAATTTGGGTACAATTGAATTATTTCACTGTGGTTGAGCTTGTGTTGTCGCATACCATCCTTCAATGTTCTCTTGTACTTAATTTTGAATAGATCATTTGATTAAATTTAGACTCTCCCAACCTTGGAATATGTTTTAATAAAACTGGCTATGTGAAAGGTTATTGGGTTATGTGTATGTTACTATTAAGATTAGGATAGATGAAAATTATGGCCATGGATGGACTATTGTTAAACAATGTGATGGCGTTAGACTTTGCCATGCTAAATTATACTTGTGGTTTTTGTTAATGTTATGAGACAATCAAGTTTAGTTTGTTATTATTACTCCCATTGTATTTATTTGTGACTAACCTTTAGTTGGTGCTTAAGGTTCATTTGTCGATTGCTCTAGTGATTGATTAGTTTGTTTGGAGTGGTTAAAAAAGAAAAGGTTTTGCTTAAATTTATGTGCAAATTGATTAAGTCTTGGCAAAATAGTATGATGTTGTGGCATTCAAGGCACGTGAGATGCCGGAGTGTTATAATAGCTTGCTTATGTGTAGTTATGGTTGCATGGTGATATGTTGGGTTGAGCTCATGTATCTTAAATTGTTCATGTGATTCATCATGTGGTTATCGCTTGTTTTGCTCCACTCACTAAGTATGGTACTATGGTTGTTATATGTTGTATTTGCTCTTTCTTGTTACTTATGCTCGAACGGTTATATTATGATTGCTATTATGTTGTTGTTGTGTTGTTTTGCTCTAATTGCGTAGAGGTTATAATGAAATTTTTAGTAATTTAGTAGTTTTGTTGTTTGTTGGTGCTTGTGGACGTAACATTCGAGGCATGGGGTGCCGGGGTGTTACATAAAGGGCAAGTCTAAATTAGCTAAAAAGATTTATGAGATGAAACAAAAACTAGAAGGCATAGATGACACATTGTAAGATATTGAATCCCTTAACATGGCACTCATCAGTAAGGACCGCAGGGCGAATGCAGAGATGGAAGAAGCCAAAGCTAAACTTACAGAGGTAATATAAAGGTTTCTAGTACTGAATTTAATGTGATTACTGATAATATACCAATATTCCCTTTTTTACAACAACATGATCACTTTTTATTTGTAGGGACTAAGAGATATGACTGAAGATCAATCGGTTATTGATATCAAACAAATCAGCACTGCAATGGAGTTATGAAACTTCAGAGAGAACCGAGAAGCCTCTGTTGCAGAAGCTATGGTACATATGATGGAAGACATGAAAAAGTCCTAAGGTTTTCTTGTCTTGAACTATGAAATAATGTGGTTTCTCAATGTACACTTGTTGATATTTGTGGTATATATCAAATTTTGTTAATATATTGTCACCAGAACTATGAAATATTTCGTTGTAAAATATTATTGTCTTGAATTATGAAATAATATTTTTTCCCTACCTCTCTCGGCAGAAGTTCCATGATTAGTATGTGTTGTTCAAAATTTCTTCTTTTTAGATATTTCTGCAATAACATTTACAAGATATATCTAGTTATAGATTTTACAATTGAATATCAAAACATCATATATGCATTGAGGCAACAGCTTATCTTATAAGGAGGGTCTTAAAATATGAATATTTGTAGCACTTTCATCACCTTCTTATTCTAATGTTAATGGATTCCAACGTAAAATCCAATTCCATGAATAGTTCGTCCTGAAAGTTCATGCTCTGATTTATTTTCCATTTTATCCTCATCTCCGAATGAGAATATATACCACATGCAACCTATTTTTACTCTGATCTTGTATTGGAATAGGATCAGAGTGATCAGAGCGAAAATAGGCTAAATATGGTATTCTCATTCAGGGATGAGGATGAAATAAAAAATAAATCAGAGCATGTACTTTCAGGACGAACTGTTTACGAAATTGGATTTTGTATTAGAATCTATCAATATTAGAATAAGAATGTGGTGAAAGTACTACAAATGTTCATATTTTAAGACCCCCTCATCAGACAAGCTGTTGCCTCCATGCGTTTAGGATGTTTTGATATTCATTTATAAAATCTATAACTGGTTGTGTCTTGTAAATGTTGTTGCATAAATATCTAAGGAGACTAAAATTTTGAACAATAGATACTAATCATAGAAGTTATGCCAAAAGATTTAGGCGAAAAAACATATCACAGACAGTTCTATTTAAAAATCGTCTGTGATTACTTGTCATCAAAGATGGCTCTATCCTAGAACCGTCTAAGATAATTCCTCATCATAGACGGTTCTTAGATAGAACCATATCTGATGTTAGTTTTTATTGACTGTTCAAAAACCGTATATGATGTGTTCTTCTTGTCACTGATATATGTTTACAGATGGTTCAGAAAACCGTCAGTGATAAGGTTTCTGAACCATCTGTGATGAGCTTTTGTGTAGTACGCGTGTGGCTGCTCATTTTGTTGCACCTGGGCAAGTAGTGATAGTCTAGCATGGGGGCAAAGAGCAGCAAAGAGTTTCTATTGAGCGTAGGACTCAAAACGTTTCTATTGAGAGCAGGTGCATCCTAGAAGTTGTGATTTTTTATGAGTTTTTGGTTGAAATTCACTATAATATCATTGAAATTGTGTTGAAACCTACTCAAAATATGAAGCTGTGTTTGATTTTTTTTTAAAAAAACTTTTGGCTAAACTTTTTGCGTAGACCCGTGAAACATTTCTAAAACTTAGTGAAACATGTTGAAACCTGCTTGTAACTACTTCTGAAAATTCTTGAAACATGTGTTGAAATTTATATAAAACTTTTTACAAAATATGCTGAAACCTGCTTGAAACATCATGCTGGGATCATGTAACCTTTTAGTTTGTTTTCCAATCTCAGCTGAAACCCTTGTAAAACTCATTGAAACTTTGATGAAACTCTTTGATACTTCAAGTTTCAAATTTTATAATTGTTGATAGATGTTGAAACTCTATGAAACTTGTTTCAAATTTCCCTAAAAATATGGATAAAAATTGCTGAAAGTTGAATGAAACTTCTCTATCAAATTTGAAGTTCCAGTTTTCCAAAGCGTAAAATTCAAAGTTTCAGTTTTGGAACTCTGGAGTTTTCTCCTTTGAAACTCTAAATTTTTAAAATTTTCAAGTATGAGAATTTAAAACTGCATAAAACTTAATTTTTTATTTTTAAACTTCATGAAACTTGAAGTTTCAGATTTCAAAAGCAGTTTTTAACCAGTTTGAAAATTCTCATACATGAAATTTTCAAAAGTTTGGAGTTTCCTACGAAACTTGCTTGAAGCTCTCTCTAAAACATATGTAAAACCTTTCGAATTCGTTGAATCATCGACATGAAAACTTTTCACGAAACATCAAATTTATGGAAACTTGCGAAGTCTTTGGCATGGCGTTGAAGAGCACTTTCACGGTCATCGCGATGCGCCGATTCGTGGCAGCTTCCTGTTTTTTTAATTACTCGTTGGGTTAAACAGTGCCAACTCAAAAAGCCAATTTACTCTTGTATTTCTATACGTATCCAGGATTACCTTTCTTCCCATTATCATAATCCAATATAAAAAAGTTGATGGTGTCAAGCAAAACCAAAAACAGACTGAGTTTGCTATTTTGATTTAATTCGTCCTATTAAAAAACTTGGGGATTTGAAAACAATAAGTTTTTTGAGTTTGAAGAAAAAGGAATAAAGAAAGAAAGCAGGATGAAAGGGAGTGGGGAAAGAAGGTGACACTACGTCACAAGGTAGCTAGAGCCTCTTGTTGAAGGTGTCATCAAATTAGCAATTTCGTTTTTTTTTATATTTGAGATAGGAATCATAGATATATATACACGGGGATAGACATTTTATTGATAGATATTTTAATTTTATAGGACTCTGAATTAGAAAACTTTGGTGGCGCTTCCAAGCATCAAGTGGTTATGATTTATTGACCATAATCATCGTCGACAAATTAAAGGGTTAGATTTTTTTCTTTTTTTTGTGAAGATTTCCATCATAGTATTATATTTTCTAAGCAACATCCAATGGCTATGGTAACAAGGGTCCAGCAGATTGAGCACCAGCTATTTCTATTTTTCTAGGAATTTTTAATTATATTTTTAGCAACTCTAGAAGTCTATAGTCAACTTTTAGTATATAATAGATGGATTTAAAACGAGCTCTGGATGGATAGATGTAATTAATAATTGATGAATTGATGAATAGATGTAATTAATAGGTTAGGGAGTTTCCATACCTTTGCACCCGAGCTCCGGATCTTGCAGGTAAGGATTACCTTGGAACCCTTTGGAGCAGTTGCAGATGTAGCCTGGTCCGTTTGGTGAGTTGAAGCACTCGCTGTTGCTGCTGACGCACGCGTACGACTCGGTCTTCTTGCGGGCTTCCTCGCACGTTTCGTTTCCGATGGCCCAATCCACCACCAACGGCACCCGCCCGCCGTAGGTTTTGTTGAACTCCGACGTGGTCACGTAGCTCGATGAAAAGGAGAAGTTTGACGAGTCCATGAGCACCCCGTAGCTGCAGCGGCTGAGGTTGTAGATCTCCGTCGTGTTGAAGCCAGTGGCAAACCACACCCTGTAGTACTGCAACCCCGTCGGAATGGTCGTCTGGCAGCAGCCTATCCCGGAGCAGGATCCATTCGTAAGGCTCAACCGGTCTCGGCACATGGCCACGCAACCGCTCGTGTACTTGCCGACGTTGTACTCGTCGCCGATGTAGGCCAGCGTCCTGCACCCGACGACCGTGAACTTGTTGCAGGTGTTGGATAGCCTGTACGGCGTGTACGTCAGGTTCAGCCACCACACACTCCAATTCATTCCCTGAGTCGTGGTGTTGTAGCAGTATGAAGATATTTCGTTCATCACCCGGGCCTGACCTCGCTGCAGGGAGATGTTGACCACCTCGACGTTAAAGAGGAACGGCTTGGGGGTATCGTTGTGGCAGCTCAGATTGAATCCCGGCTTGAAGCAGTGGTGATCAGGCGAGTCAGACTCGATGCCGAACGGATATGGGATGTCTACGTCGCCGCATTTCCTTTGGCACTCGTTGCTAGGTTGAGGAGGCAGTGCTCCAACGGCGGGTAGCCTTGCCGCAAGCGCTACGCCTAGCCATAGTAGTGCAGCTTCAAGTTTGAGGAACGGCATGGACGCACGCACGCGAGTTTAATTTCTTGTGTTTCTGACCGAGCGCTTGCTTTTCCAGGAGTTTTGAGTATTGGTCATATATTCACATCTTGTGTGTCGTTATATAATTTCCAGGAGATAAGATGGCTGTGGATGGTATGGACCGGCCAGTAATCCGACGACGACTTGGTCTTCGTCTGGATTACTCCTGTAGCACCACCACACATGCAACATTAATTTAAAAAATATTAAGAGAACTTCACTTTGTAATGGGAGCGTGTAATTTACATCACACTCACGGTTTGAGCAGTGCAGATGAGCTATAGCTCTCCCTCATGATGCCACGTGTCAATTTCTCATTCTTCACCCGCTACCACGGACTCCACTTCTTTTCTTAGTGCCTCGTGGTTGTATAAAAAAAAGAGAAGTTTCAACCGGAAAATTTTAACTCATGAAAAAATTCAAATCAAAATTTTCAACTCGGAGAATTTCAACTCCTCACAATTTTTAGGTTCGATTTTAACTGGCAAATTTTAACTCGCACTACTACCAAACTGGCCTTCAATCCCGGTTGAAAAAGGTCTTTAGTACCGGTTTTTGAACCGGTATAGGCCATCCGGGACTGATGCTCATCTCTCACCCAGTACTGATAGCTCATCAGTACCGGTTAGAGGCACCAACCGGGACTAATGCTAGGGCATCAGTCCCGGTTGGTGCCTCCAACCAGGACTAATGAGCTATGAGCCGTATATATATATATATATATGTGTGTGTGTACAACTTTAATCACAACTAATGTATTATCTGTACACATATTAGCTTTCCTGTTCATTGGACATTTTTAATGTCACACAAGGACTTCATTTCCCAGGAGGTCACCCATCCTATTACTACTCTCCTTCAAGCACGCTTAATTTCAGAGCTCTTATAAGATTCGGTACTTCAGTGGTGGTATGGTGACATCTGATATATAATACATCCCTCCTACTCGAAGTACCCGAACACTGATTTTCAATTATTTTAAATTAGCAAATTATAGAGGTAATTAGCAAACTATATAGGTAATTAGCAAAATTTAAAACTTTCAAATTTATTTTCCATACTTTTGACTATTAATTATGCTTGCAATATATGTGCTATTACTATTCACAGAACTTGTAAAAACACCATAACTTTTGACTCGTATCTTCGATTTTGGTGTTCTTGAGTTTTTCGGAATGATCACACGATGAGCTCTCCGATTATATTCTTTTGGACACTAATTCTTATTTGCAAATAAGAAATCTGAGCACTTTTGTTAAAATGGTCATAACTTTTGACTCGTAACTCCGATCGGGGCGTTCTTTGGCCTAAATCAGATGGTCGGATCCTGATGGTTTGTGCGAGTGCGTGCGCGGCGACGAAATTCCAAAAAACGTCATTTAAGGCCTCAAAACGGCCTCTGAAGTTTTGAATCTGTTTCGACCATTCTTTTCGATTATTGTAAATGGAATATTAGTTCCAATTATTTCAAATGTAATATTATTTAATTAAAATTTTATATTTTTATTATTTATAGCGGTTTCAAATTGAGAGGAGGAAGAAGTTTAAATTGGGTCTTATTAGTACCGGTTGGAGGCATCAATCGGCATCGATATCAGTTACATCGATCGGTTGATGCCTCCAACCGTACTAAAAACGACTCTTTAGTACCGGTTCATTACACTAACCGATCGATGTAAACATCATCGATCGGTTGGTGTCTTGAACCGTATTAATAAAGCTTGCTCTTTAGTACCGGTTTATTACACTAACCGGCATCGATGTAACATCATCAAGACTGTTGATGTCTTGAACCGTACTAAAGAGCCCTCGCACTCAAGACTATTGAACCGGATCATTGTAATCGCTACCTTGCTTCGAACCCAACCGGCACTAATGAGCCGGTATCAAAGGCTAATTCTGTAGTAGTGTCGTGAAAATTTTATTATTTCAATTTGGAAAGTTTCAATTCAGAAAATTTCAACTCGAAAAGTTTCAAAACAAAAAGTTTTAACACAAAAATTTTTAAATTGAAAATTTCAAATCAGAAAGTTTCAGTTTGGAAAGTTTTAAATCGAAAAGTTTCAACTTAGAAAACTTTCGATTCAAAAGATTTCCGTTCAAAAAGTTTTAATCAAAAAACTTTTGATTCGAAAAGTTTCGATGTAAAATTCAAATTGAAAATATTTCAAAAAAAAAATTTCAACTCCAAAAAAAATTTAATAAAAAAATAAAAAAAAGAGGCGAGCGTGCTACACTTCCACACGTTTAATCGGTTCGTGAGTTGTTCTGTCCAAACAGAAAACGTGCATTCTGAGATCACCACGTGACATACGAGGAAGGGTTCCGTACGAATTGATCGTTGAGGTTAACCGTAAATTACCATTTCCGCTTTGTAATACCTAACTGGACCTCTGTTAGTGCAAACAACCAGGTTTAAACTTCCTTTGCACATAACACTAAGATATTTTGATATCGCATTGCACTTTGCACCACCCCCTTGATCCCAACCCGGAAACACAAAGGAAGAAATGATTACATATTAAAAATCAAAATAGCGGAACAACATGTATTTAAAAACAAAATTTAAAAGCTAGAATGATGTGAGGACTCACCATTAAAGTACAGAAGGCCCTCCATGTGCCCACAGTGCTAGTTCTATAATCAGTGACTAGTACGCACATGTTTACAATATTGACATCACATCCATACACAGATTACATTGCATATTGGTATTAAAAGGTTTGATTATACATTGTTCTTACAAACAGAAGTAAATAGCAGCGGAAATAAGAAAAACCAAAAGCCTTATTGTTTGCCCATTCAAGACCCACAAGCAACTGACAAAGTAACCCTAGAAAGGTTTGTTATCAAAATACCCGTAGTATAAGTGAAAGTATGAATCATTCAGAATCTCTCATTCTTCATCTTCTGAACCAACAATTTAAGCAAGTTTGAATATTTATGTACTCAGTAAGACTTATAGTGTTTCATAAATACATATATAATTAAGAATGCAGGTTATGACAATAGGGAGGTTTCTACAGCTTTTTTGCAACGGCAGAAATGAATCATAAGCATATGATAGATTGCAAGCGGAATTTATAAAAACAAGCATGAGTAGTATTAAAGTGTTGGCAGAGTTTAAATTTCGCATCACAATCTACCACGACTATTTCAAGTCACTTCATTGTTGACCCTCGACATGTAGTAAAATTTCCAAACACATTTTCCAACCAAATCCAGTTTTAGAAAATACCAAGACTTTTAACTATGTGATGACTCTACAGAGGTGTATAGTTTTATCCACAAGAAATAATCAGCCTGTTTTGCCAGGCCAATACAACTTCCATTGGTGTGTCGAAAAGGAAATTATAACATAATCGTTACATTATCTAAATATGACTTTGCGCCACCCCAGTGACGATAAACCTTCGCTATGGCGGTAGAAACACACACCCGGGACATAATAGTCTATCCCTGTCATTAACACAACAACTCAGGCTGTCTATTCCTGCCACACACGTTTCTCTCAATAGCAAGGCTTACACCATTGCATTAGTATATAGAAACCCCTACAAGCTGACCTAATCGGAATGCCTGCTTCAGCCTTCCAATGTGCAAAGTTATATCTAAGTAACTTATTAGGTTAAGACCGTCCCATACCAGCACTTGTGGTTGTACTTATTTCTTGGCCTGAAAACAACTTATAGTTCGGTCATTAAGGGGCTGTTTGGTTGCCTTCTCTCATAAGCCTGACCCGTTCGACACAGCCAGGCTGATGGGATACGGGATGCACAGATGCAGAGACGGTGTTTGGTTGAGTGTTTAGTAGACATGTATTTTGAAATTTATATAGCAAGTGTGGTCTAGTTTTGTTTGAAAAAATGTCAGGAACACGTTTTTGAAATCGATTCGGTAATCGGAGATACTAATCAAAAGATACAAACAAAAAAGAAAAAAAAGGAAAACTTACATACCTACGTGGCACCGCATGCATGGTTTGCTATTGTGGCTGACAGTGGCCCCTTGCGCAGAACACAAGGCTGCCATGCGCTACATCCAGAGATATGCCCATTTTCTCTGTATCTCCAGAGCCAGGTTATATGGAGAATCTTGCATTCAGAGAGCTAGGCTCAAAACTAGATGCAGACAACCAAACATAAGAAAAAAATAAGATTCTGTATTTGTATATGCAAATCTCTGTGCATGCAGGTAACCAAACAGCCCTTAAGTTGGCCTGAGCGATAATCTTCCCCTACACTACGTGCAAACCACATGCAAATCCGACTATTACCAATAATTGCCCGTGTCTAAATTATAGTTTTATTTTCATTTTTAATCAAAATACCAATAACCTTAAATGCCATATCCAACTTTTTTAAATTATCTCTACTACTTCTAATTACAAGTTGGTGGCGGTGGTCCGTTCTCCCCCCTGCGGGCATACCCACGAAACTGTTATTGTTCTGATCTTCTATACATTGGCGAACGGAGAAAGTTTTAATTCGGTTGGATATATGAATGTGTGATATCTCAATCAGCCGATTCTATTTTCCAAATACTGCACGGCCAATTCTTTTTCATATATTGCATGCATACAGCTTCTGAGTTACCATGTCTCTTTGAGTTTCCATATGCATCCATACCATTAAATATTTACTTGCATGTGTAGATAAGATCATCTTTTCTTTTTATGTATCACATATGGATTTAATTTCGGCCGGCCTGTCATGCGCACGGCTATGCATGACGCAACTAGATAAATTTGTTATCTCTATCTCTACTAATTCTAATTAAGAGCGGGTGGTGGTACGTCCGTTCTCTACCCTCATATGTGTGCGCACCCGTGTAGCTGAGTGGGAAGAGGTAGTGGCTATTCCGGTAGATTGGATTGAATTATTCCGTCATGGGAGGTAAATGAATATGTATGACTCATTTATTGCTTTCCTTTCTCCCATTATTCTGGCATTTGAATCGGCGGTGATTGTTCCGGGTCCTTTTCGGATTAGATTGATTGATTCCCTTCTAAAAGAAGCAGAGCTCCGATTCATGTAGTTGAGTCTCTTCTTGCTTCTTTCCTTTTTGTTAACTTCATTATTCGATAATTTCTTAATCTGGATTCCATAGATATCTCCTCAGTTATTGAATCTATATAACCCGCCCATTTCTTGCCTCTCTAACAGATGTGTTGAGCTTATCTGTTAAGTGGAGGTAATGGGCGACCTTCTAGATCTCGTCGATGCGGCGCAGGGGTAGGTCGCCGGTGGTGGGCGGCGAGATTGGCTAACGGTGCTGCTGGCATCCACGGCCTTGTTGCTTTCCTGGCACTGGTTCACGTTCACGCCTGGCATCCGAAGGCTGGTCGCCCAGCGGCTTGGGGGTCTTGGCCCAGCCTTCCGACGTCTTCGCCGGCGCCAGCTTTGTTGGTCGCCCGGCGCTTCAAGGTCGGTCGCCCGATGGCTTGGGGGCTGGTCGCCAGTGCCTCAAGCCGCCGCCGCCAGCCTTCCGGCGTTTCGCTGGGCGCCCGAGCTTGTTGGTCGCCGGCTGCTCAAGGTCGGGTCGCCTGATGGCTTGGGGGCTGCCGCCCATCTTCCATGCCGCCGCCTTTCCGACGTCTTTCGCCCGGCGCCCGCTTTCTTGGTCGCCTGCTTCAAGGTCGGTCGCCCGGTGGCTTGGGGCTACTACCAATGCCCCAAGTTGCCGCCCAGCCTCAAGTCGCTTATCCTGCGGCGTATAAAACAAGATAAGCGCTCTATACCGCATTTGTTGGCCATTTCCTTACGATCATATCCTAAGATGGGTCGAACTACGCGTGATTATCACAAGTATGGGAAAACCAACGGCTCCTCATGATAAAAGAAGATGTGCTAAGTGTTAACGTCCGGCGAGACGAAGTCATCGGAGTGTCAGTTAGACGCAGCGCTCCTGCACGGCTCGCACGCCTCGGGTTGGCTCCATGAAGCACCGCTGGTCGTCTCCGTTGAGTGTTGCTGGCCTAAGAGCGCTTCCGAGAACTTGTTGTCCCGCGGCGTTACGCCGTAGCATATTTTCAAGCAATCATCAGGGTCTAAGTTCCGGAAGACTGAAACCTGCGATAGTCTCGCGCAGAAACTCGACGCTAAGGCCTTACTGTGTCTTGCGTTCCTTGTTCGATTTAAGGCCATTTTCACCTACATTTTATGTGGTCCGCATAATCTATGCTTGCGATCACAGCGGGCACATGAAATCACTTGGTAGGACTTAGAAACGCTACCCTGAATTAGGTGTTTTCGAAAGCGTTTTTGCTAAGTCAAGTGACGGCCGTCTAACAAGCAAATGTAGTGAATTCAAGCATGCAAGAATAAGCAAACACATGAATAACGATTAAACATCTAACTTTCATCCAGAAGTTGTCCAAGGTTTTTCTGGACGCAGGTTCACCGATGGAAGCAACAAACAAACGAAGCATGCAGGTAATTTTAACTAGAAAATATTCAAAGTTTACTGGTGCACGCAGAACAGATGAAAGTCAAGTGACGATAAAACAAAAGGAGCAATGCGGCATCCCGGCTCGTCAGTCGTCGTCGCCAAAATCAAGCTCGTCGTCGCCCTCGCCTTCCGCCGCCAGTGGGGTGGAGACGTCCATGACCGGCTGGTCTACTTGCAACAGCCCGGCCATGTGTTCGGCGGCGTCGCGCTACATTCGCCTCCCGCTTTGGGCAACATCTCTCGACGCCGGCCGTCACCACCGCCATTGATCGAAGGCGTGCTGCGGTGGCGCGTGAGCGTAATGTGGGTCGCGGTCATGATCGCGACCTCACGCCCTTCTCTGGCGAGCGAAGCGGCGGGCCGGGCAGCCCCGGCGCCTCTGCGGCCAGTTGGTCGCGGTGAATCGCAGCGAGTCCTCCAATGGCGTGTTCAACCACCCCAAGGGTTCGAGCACCTCTTGGTGCGCTGAACACCTTCTTAACATGACGGATAGGTTGCGCCAGCAGCGAAAGGACTCGGCTCCGAGGTCTTGGCGCCATCTCGCCTCTCCGCCTGTTCTTCGCCCTCTTCGCCTCGCAACCGCATGGCGGTCGATCGGTCCTCTCTCGCACCAATGTCGCCTCGCGCGTCGCCCTCGCCAAGCAAGAACTCACCTCTCACCGACGCCAGTGCCTGGGTGGTCTCGGCTCCGTGCCTGGCGGCTTCGACGAGGGTGTTGCCGAATGCGCTCTGAAGATCGCCGAGCCGGGTGAAGATCTCGACGTGGCGCGTGGCGGGGGGAATGGCGGCGTGGGAGGCTTGGAGCCCGGAGGCGCTGGCCTCGGGGTTGGCCTCCGCGGTTCCCCCCGCGGCGGCAACCGGAGGCGCTGGGGCGGGCGCTTCCTCCGTCTCGGTGGGTGCTGGGGGCGCCATTGGCGCGCCTCGAGGGGCCACCCTTGGCGGCACCCTCAAGCGGAGCCCGGCCGTCGGAAGCGTCAGACCACCATGGTGAATGGTGGCCTGGGGTCCCGTGGCCGGAGGTGTTGGCGCCGCGATCGACGCGGCGGGAGTCGGGGGAGATGGTACCGGAGCTGGCGCCGCAGGAGGCGGTGGCACCAGAGGCGAAGTCGTAGCCGGGGTGGTTTGCATTGCCGCCCCTTGTGAAGTCGCCGCCGCAGCAGGGCTGGCGGCGGGAGAAATTTGTTCCATGGCCCGGGCCCTCTTAGGGTCCGAGCCCGTGGCGTCCGGGGCAATCGGTCGCTTGCCCGCGGCCCGATCGCCGACGGCAGTATCGTCCTCGATCACCGGCGGATCATGGGCGTGTTCACTGGTGGCCCGTGGAGTCCATTTATGGAGCTGCCGACGTGTTCGAGCGTTCGGCGACTGGCAGATCAATGAGCGGCCGAGCCAGCCATTGAAAGATGAACTGCCCACAGATAGCGGCATCAGTACGGAGAGCCATCTGCCGATGACTATATCCTCCAGGTTTCTCGCGCCTAGCGAAAGGCAAAGGAAATTGGCTGTCGGTTGGTAGGGAGCCATGGGAAAGAACAGGTGCGCGGAAAAGAAAACTAAGAAAGAATGATGACTTATGCCCGGGCCACGTGCGTGTGCTATCATTGTCACCCGAGTACTGCCATGCTGGGCGGTGGCGGCGGCGCAAAGGGCTGATTCTCCGAGATGCGAAGTCCCAAGCCACCATCGCTCCGGTCAATCCGGTGACCCACAGTCTATTGATGCGGGCAGCCATGGCAAGGATTTCCGCCGTCTCCTCGACCGGCGAACTCCGGTTGGCGCGTCGCCTGCCCGGGGCACCCAGTGAGTCGACCCATTTATTGTTGCGTTGACGTCTGACCCGATCGGCCGCGCCATGTCTTCCAGTTGGATTTGGGTTGGAAGGCAATGTAGTGGGAGGCCATCCCGCCCCGAAGACGAAAGTAGCAACTCCCCACTACCTCATTGTCGGTGGAAGCGCGACAGAGGAAGAAGTAGCGGAAGAGAGGAAGGTTCGGCATCACCCCCATGAACATTTCACAGAGGTGTGCGAAGATGGCGAGGAAGATGATAGAGTTGGGGGTGAGATGAAGATGGTGGATTTCATAGAAATGGAGTACGGTAAGGAAAAAGTCAGAAAAGGGAGGGACCAAACCCGCCATCAGCGCCCAAGTGTGTATGATGATCTCGTTTGAAAGGCACCGTGGCGTGGCGGTCCCCGCCCGGAAGCGGAAGGTGCCCTCCGGCGCTATGATGGCCATTCTCTTCACCGCGAGAGTATCCGCGGTCGAAGCAGGAATGGGCTGCGCCATGGAATCAAAGAAGACGAAGGGCTTTGGGAAAAAGAGGCGAAGGAACAAGAAGGCAAAGTGTGCGAAAAAGCAGAAGGCGTGAATCGCTCGATATAGATGCATCTATATATGCGTACCCCACGCCGACGGTTCGCGAAGAGACAGAGTTATGGGCCGTTTCGGGTCCCAGGAGGAAACTGCAGGATACACGCGGGAACCGAAGCGGTCGTATCCTCATGAGTGGTGGCCCTGCCCAAGAGCGCGCTAGGCATTAAATGCATTAAATGAAGGTTCTAAAAAAAAGGGGAGTCTTAGGCTGCGCTTAGGGCGTGCCCGGCTATCTTGTCAGATATACGCTAGGGTACCTTTCCACCGCATAAAGTACAATCCACGTGGCGGCACGCAATCGGGCGGGCGATCACGGCTCGCCGGCCCAGCGCCGGTCCACGGGCGCCGGCGGCGGTGGCGAAGACGCCGCTCACCCGGCGTCGATCACGTGGCGGCTCGCAATCGGCGGCGATCACGGCTCGTCGGCCAGCGCCGGTCCACGGGCGCCCGGCGAAAGTGGGCGAAAGCACGCCTACCGCCGCCCGGCGTCAATCACGTGGCGGCACGCACGGCGGCGATCACGCCGCCGGCCAGCGCCGGCCCACGTGGCGCCCGGCGGCAGTGGGCGAAACACGCCTCGCCGCCGGCGCCCGATCCACGTGGCGGGTGGCGGCGATTGGCGACGCTCGCCGCTTCGCCGCCGCAAAGGCAAAAGGTGGGCGCGGTGGCCGCCTCCAAGGCTCCTTCCGCCGCCGTCATCGTGTCGAATGGCGAGCTGCCACAAAGAGCTTATCGGCTGCAAGGGTTTCGCAACAAGCCCATTCCTCGACGCCTCACCTACATCACGAAGGGTCCCATCCGGCGGACCGGGCAAAGGCACGCGTAGGCATTTAATGAGGCCGAGGAACGGACAACACGGAAGGAGCATTAAATGTGTTTAGATCAAGATGATGACCTCCTTGTACCTACCCCGTTAGCCTGGTCTATATAAGGGCCCTCGGGCGCATGGGGAAGGGGGGGATCGGATCCTGGACATATCAACCAAGCAATACTAGAAAAAGGCTAGCAGAAGAGCTTGTAACTCAAGAACTCGGTACTGGCTCAAAACACCCCATAAGAAATTTAGCAGGACATAAGGTTATTACCCTTCTAACAAGGGGGCCTGAACCTGGGTAAAAGTCTCTTGTTCTTCTTAGTTCATAGGCGCCGGAACCCCCCGCGTGGGAGTCCTCTAGGGTTTTCACCCTCTCGATTAGTCAGCCGCAAAGACGCCCTCCTACCGAACAAAACCCGGTCTGTAGATCACGGGCCTGTCAGGTGGAATACACCGACAACTTGAATACAATTATTTTGCATATTTGGGCTCTTTACAGGATGAGTAATTCATAAAAATTTAATTTTCTTTATTCTTCCTACAGTTGAATAACCAATTTTCTTAATGCATTAAGCTCTTCTTATGTATTTTATTTTCTAAAAATTGCATAGTGACTCTTTTCAAAATATTTTTGCATATTCCGAATCTACTAGATTTTACACGAATTTATAAATTTATCTCACTCAATTTGGACTGTTAGTTCAAAAGTTATATAGGTTTGAAAAAAATCGGGTTTGAAAATTATCCAAAAATTAGGTTTTTACTAAAAACGGAAAGAACGTTTTTCAACCAGAGAAAAACACTTTCCATATTTGGACGTCTCTCTCAAGCACTGATGGTTAGGACCCGCATGTCAGCGACAGAAACAGGGGAAGCTCGGTTTTTGGCTCGCCGCCGACGAACTAGCTCTAGGACGGCGGAATGGGTGGAATTCTCGGCACCAGTGGACCATGGCACATGCAATGTTGGTACTCATTCGTGCTAAGACCACCGGAAAACTGGCCGCCACCGCGTGGGTGCGGCGGCCGCCATAGACATCCGGCGAAAGCTCATGGCCGGTGAAAGCATCTAGGCCCCTAAATTTAAGTTGAGTTTTGGTAATTGATAACAATAAAGTTTTAAAGTGCTAATGTCTTTAAATTGAGTTGTTTGAGTACAGGTTGTTTTAAAAGCAATGGACAAAAAAATATCAACGCAAAAATAGAAGACCAATGCATGAAGGCAAGATGACCCAGGTATAATATATAAGGACTTTTTTTCATAGTTTTACCGATCTCGGTGATAGAAGAGAAAAGATCGGATCACTAGAATAGGTGCCGTACTATTAAGAGGGGTCATTGTCAAAAGTTTTATGTCGAGTAAAAGTGTCAAGGCTCAAACCAAATTAAAATTGACAACTCTGGAATTGATGGTTTAAAAATGAAATCATAAGAGATTAAAAATGAAGTTTTTCTTGCCAAGTGCGGTATGACCGCAAAGTCGTGCGGTAACACCGGCCAAGTGGTGCTACCGCACCTCGCGCGGTGCGTTTTTTCCAGAGCGCTTGCTTTCGCCGATGTGTGCGGTATGATCCGCAAGGTCATGCGCAGTAACACCGCTGCTGGTGCTACCGCACTTCGCATGGTGTGTTTTTCCAGAGCATATGTTTCTCGGCCACAGCGTGCGGTATGACCGCAAGTGCCTGAGGTATGACCGGCGAGCGGTTATACCGCACCCTCTGCGGTAACACCAGCCAAGTAACCGTTGGACACCGACCGATGCATTTATTGCTCTCCAGTGATCGTTGGTCACAGAGGTGCGGTAGCACCGGCCATGGGTGCGGTAACACCGCCCTCTCTGCACGTTTTTGAGCAACTTTTAAGCAACGGCTACATTTGGTTGGTGAGGCTATATATACCTCCTCACCTGCATTCAAGGCAGCTTCTTGAACCTCATTGAATACACTTGAGCCATTGTTAGTCTCCACATCTCTTTGTACATCAGGTGCCGGATCCTGCTTCTTTCCTTTATTCCGCATAGGGTTTCCAGAAAGGAAGCGCTTCAGGGTCTCGCACTCCTTGAGCTTATGCTTGACGGAGTACCCGTGATGTGGGCACGGGGCTTCCATCAACTTCTCGAAGTGATCGGTTGCGGCCGCCTATCGCGACTGCTGGTTGGCAGGGCGTTCTGCGGCTGCAACCTCCTGGTCCTCGCAGACCTGCTTCCCCTTCCACTTCCGTTTGTCGGAGCGGTTGGGGGTGTTACTGGCTCCGGCGCCAGATTCCTGTTTGGCCTTCCCCTTGTCGAAGATTGCCCCCACAGCCTCCTCGCCGGAGGCGTGGTTGGTGGCGACGTTCAGCAACTCCTTGGTGGTCTTGGGCTTGATGCAGCCCAACTTATGCACCAAGGCTTTGCACGTAGTGCCGTAAATGAACGCCCCGACGACGTCGGCGTCGCTGACATCGGGGAGCTCATTGCATTGCTGGGAGAAGCGCCGGATATAATCCCGGAGCGTCTCCCCCGGCTGCTGTTTGCAGCTTTTCAGATCCCAGGAGTTCCCAGGGCGTTTGTACGTGCCCTGAAAATTGCCGACGAAGATATTCCTCAGGTCGGCCCAACTTGCGATGGAGTCGGCGGGCAAGTACTCGAGCCAGGCCCGAGCCGAGTTCGCCAGATAAATCAGGAGGTATTGGATGATAAAGAGGTCATCCGTAGATCCACCGGCTCGACATGCGAGCCGGTAGTCCTCAAGCCAGACCCCGGGGTTCGTGGCTCCCGTGTATTTGGCTATGTTGACGGGTGCCCGGAATCGGGCGGGAAAATCGGCATTGCGGATTTTTCGAGTAACGCCGCGCCCCGCCGTCAGATCGGGTCGGATCGCGATGCCGGCCGCTGTCCGCAACCTGCGACCGGGCCGCCACGGCCGCCGGTCTCCTTCGTGCGTCAAGGGTGTCATGGCAGTCGTAGTTATGGCCGAGGCGCTGGCGAGCTGGAGTGTGTGAGGCTTGGGGCCGCTCTAGCTGCGGCGCCGTCCTGGCGGTATTCTGGTGAGCATGGCTTCGCTTGCTCGAGGGGGAGCCTAACTGGTGGGAGCCTGGGACCGGAATGTGCTGGACAGCACCACGTTCTACCAACCCTCGGAGGTTCTGGTAGGCGGCCCTGGCTCCTGGCTCAGTTGGCTCGGCGATACCGCGGAGTAACATTGCTGCTGCAGCAATATTCTGAGCCGAAAGGGGGAAGTACGAGACGCCGTCCGGCCCTTCCATTAGTTGCTGATGTACCTGACGGGTGCGCCCGCGCGCGCCGCCAGGTATTTGCGGGGGAGCGAGCTGACTCGCCCCTTGGGCAGCCTGGCTTCCGCCAAGCTCGCCTGCGCCGGCCTTTGGCTCCCCGAGCTGTTGCCGAGGGCCAATGGGGTAAGACTGAGAACATTCAGCGCGTTGGTGCTGGCGGTCCCCCTCCTGCACGTTATCACGCCGGAAGCGGGAGTCGTGGCTCGCGTTCGTCTCAACCGGAGGGTCGCCCGTACCGGCCATATTGCACTCACGGGAGTACATTTTCGCTGGAAACTGCTCCGTATCGGAGCTGGAATCACTGCTTGAGGAGCCTTCCAGTATCTCGTGGACGGAGGCGGGCGCGTAGCTGTCCATCACCACGAAGTGTGAGTGAGCGGCAGGCAGTGCCTCTGCCCGCGTGAGCTCGTGCGCACCATCGTTAGGAACGGCGCACCACTCAGTGGGCTCCGAGGTCCATACGGTAGCCTCGAGCCGGAGGTTGCCGAAAATGTCAGCAAAGTGGGCTAGGCCCCTGGCGGGGGCCTGGTCCTGGGGATCGACGGGGATGAGCGCGAGCTCTCCCGTCGGCGTGGCGACGAAATTGATGGAGCCGAAGCGGATCCAGCCCCTCAACACCGACGCATCATCGCGGGTGAAAAAGGCCATCAAGAAAGAAAACGGGGATCCAGAGATGACAACGCGCGAGCCCCTACCTAGCGCGCCAACTGTCGGTGTTTTGTAAACCGGCAAGTAAATTTGTGAGTCAAGGGGCCGCGCGCTCCCACTTCCTTGAATGGTTAGACTACAGGAGCCTCGGGTTTATACTGGTTCGGGCTGAATGTCCCTACGTCCAGTTCGTGTGGTAGTATTGTATATATGGGGGTGCAGAAAACTGTGTTCGATTACAGTTCGGACGGGTCCGAATGCTTGGTTTTCTTGCTAGTGTGGTGGCTCAGATGGATAATCGATCCCCCTCCCCTGGGGTCCTGCTCCTCCTTATATAGACACGGAGAGGGCAGGTTACACGGGAGTTTGAAGGGAGAAAAAATGAGTGAGGGGGTACCCTACGACTAGGCGTTGTGTCCTATGTGTAGACGCCGAGTCTTCGGCCTCGGAGTCTGGTCTTGGGCTCTGACGCCTGTCCGTCAATCGTTTTCGCCATATCGGGTTGGTGGACACACTAAGTCGGAGTGGATGTCACGTTCCTTTGGGAAACGACGCACTGGCTCCCTGTGCCCCTGTCAGATGCTGACGTCTGCAATGGCTGGCTTCTGGACTTGTCTTGGTAGGGCGCGCGTTTCTCCAATGTGCGTGACGGTGTGACAAGACAGTAGCTTGACTTTGGCGATCCCTCGGGCCGCCTCGGGATGGATCCACCCTCCCTTGGTGAGGGCGTTGTGTCCGTGGGGCAGGTGTCCGTCCTGTGGCCAGCTGGCAGCGTGGCAGAGGTCTTGAGTTGGAGCCTGTTGGGGATCTCGCCCGAGGGTCCGGTCGGGACGCCCGACCAGGGTCCTGGTCGGAGCCTGTGGATGCGTCCGACCAGGGTCCTGGTCGAGGCCCGTGGATGTGTCCGACCAGGGTCCTGGTCGGGGCCCGTGGATGACCTCGACCAGGGTCCTTGGTCGGAGTCTGCGGGTCTGACGGAGGCCAGCGATCCTTCATCGTCCTTGGGGACTTCCGATTCTGGGCTGGGCTTTCGTCGCCCCATTTGACGCCCTTGCTTATTTTGAATGATAACCCCTACTTACTAGAGATAGAGCCTTTGTTGTGGGGTACCCCCGGTACAAGTATTCGTCATTTAGCCATTGATATTGTTGAGTAGATATTATTATTTGGTGATCACTAGAATTGCTAAGTATTAAAATTTTTAAAATTGTCACTAGTTCTTAGAAATCATTAAACTTGATTTTTAGTGATTGAAAATTTAGAAAAGCCTATTCACCCTCTCTAGGCTCATCCTCGATCTTACAAGTGGTATTAGAGCGAGGACTCTTAATTTGGGCTTTACCGCCTAAGAGTAAGGATGGCTAGTGATGGGGTGTCAATAGGCAAGGTGCCATTTTTCGATGGCACAAACTATGCATATTGGAAAATCCGCATGACCGTTTATCTAAAGGCCGTGAGTCCTAGCATATGGAGAATTGTAGTTGAGGGTTTCGCTCCGGGACCAAATCTCACATTGGAACAAGAAGAGCAAAACGTTCATCTAAATGCTCAAGCCATCAATGCTCTTTTTGGCGCTTTGAACGCGGATGAGTTCAATCGCGTGAGCAATCTTCAAACTGCTCACGAAATTTGGACCACCCTCTTGGAAATTCATGAGGGTACATCCTCGGTCAAAGAGGCCAAATTGCATATGCTACGGATCAAATATGAGAACTTTATTATGTTACCCCATGAAAATATAAATGAAATGTACTCACGGCTAAATAATATTTTAAATGAGCTTAAGGGACTTGGTGCATCACTAACCAACTTTGATATTGTTCGAAAGATGCTTAGGGCTCTTCCGGAGAAGTATGAAACTTTGGTGACCTTATTTCTCAACTCACCGGAATTGCCAAGAATGACTCCAACCGGTCTCCTTGGAAATCTAATTACAAATGAGCTTTACAAGAAGGACAAGGAAGAGTTGTTGGAACAAAGCTCATCGAAGAAAAAAAATATAGCTTTCAAGGCGAAGGTAGAGTCAAGCGATGAGGCTCTTGAGAATACCGAAGATGAAGACACGGAAGAGGAGATGGCTCTACTTGTGAGAAGAATGAAGAAATTTATGAGAAGACGCTCAAGCTCAAGTGGCTCACAAAGATTCAAGAAAGGGCAACATTCTAGCACCAATCGGTATGCAAATATTCGGTGCTATGAGTATGATGAAAAGGGGCACATCGCCTCGCATTGTCCCAAGAAGAAGGACAATAAGAATAAGTCACCCAAGAAGAAGAAGTTCTTTCAAGGAAAGAAGAAGCTCTTCAAGAAGCTTCAAAAGGACGGCAAAGACGAAGCCCATATTGGTGAGTGGGATTCCGAGGAGGAGTACTCGGATTCCGATTCATCTGAAGATGAAGCACCTTCAAAGAAGAAAGGACTTGACGGCATTGCTATCAAAGAGGCATCGTCACCATTTGTCACTCCTTTGTGTCTTATGGCCAAAGGAGATGTTAAGGTAAATTCAAATGACGATGATGATCCTTCATATGATGATTTAATGGATATGCTTGAAGATTTAAATGAATATCTTGGCAAAGAGAAATCAAAATTTAAGGTTTTGAGAAAAGAATTTCTTTCTCTCAAAAATTCTTATGAGGAGCTAAAGGAAGCTCATGAAATTCTCCTTGCTAAAAATGATTCAAAATCTACAAAAAATATTAGTATTGAATGTAATATTGTTGATGTCTTGCCTAGACTAGAAAATGGCTCATTTTGTGTAGAAAAGTCAAGCATATCTATTTCATGTGATGATTTAGTTGATTTATCATGTTCTAGTGCAAACTCATGTAATGGAAATTTGATTGTCGAAAATAATGAGCTAAAAGAACAAGTAAATAAACTCAACAAAAACTTAGATAGATGTTTTAAGGGTAAGGACACCTTAAACAAAATTTTAAGTAGTCAAAGATGTTCGTACAATAAAGAAGGACTAGGATATGTGCCTAAAAAGAACAAGAAATTAAGTAACAAGGCTCCTCGCTTTGTGAAATCTAATGGCAAATTTTGTTACAAATGTCATGACATAGGACATCTTGCTATTGATTGTTCATTAAGTAAAGCATCTAAAGATAATATTCATGATTCTTGTTATGTTTAAAAGAGATAGAAATGGTAAAGTTTTTGCATGATTTATTGGAACCCCAATAATTGGCCAAAGAAAGAAAGCCGTTTGGGTTCCCAAAACCTTGGTTACTAACCTCCAAGGACCCAAACAAATTTGGGTACCTAAAAAGGTTTGATTTTCTTTTTTAGGTGAACTATAAAACCGGTGGACGACATTGGGTGTTGGATAGTGGGTGCACCCAACACATGATCGGCGATCAGAAAATGTTCACCACATTTGATTCGGGAAGTGGACAACATGACAAGATCACATTTGGAGATAATAGCAAAGGAAAGGTATTGGGGTTAGGTAAAATTGCTATATCAAATGACCTCTCCATTTCAAATGTTTCCTTAGTTGAAACATTAAATTTCAATTTGCTATCCGTTGCTCAAATTTGTGATCTTGATCTTGTTTGTACCTTCTCTAAAAATGGTGTTGTTATTTCTAAAGAAAATGATAATTCGCTAGTGTTCAAAGGATTTAGATTTAGAAATTTATACTTAGTTGACTTTACTTCAAATGACTCATGTCTTCAAACATGCTTAATAGCAAAAACCTCTTTAGGATGGTTGTGACATAGAAGACTAGCTCATGTTGGGATGATTCAACTTAAAAAGCTTTTTAAAAATGATTTAGTTGTGGGCTTGAAAGATGTGAAGTTTGAGAAAAATAGACTTTGTAGCGCTTGTCAAGCCGGCAAGCAAGTTGCTAGTTCTCATTCTTCAAAGAGTATCATGTCCACATCTAGACCATTAGAGCTCTGATATATGGACTTGTTTGGCCCGACAACCTATAAGAGCATTGGAGGTAATTCTTATTGTTTAGTCATTGTTGATGATTACTCTAGATATACATGTGTATTCTTCTTAGATGACAAATCCAAAACCTCCGATATTTTCAAAAAGTTTGCAAAAAGGGTTCAAAATGAATTTTATTTTAAATTAAAGAAAATCCATAGTGATAATGGTTCTGAGTTCAAAAATACAAGAATTGAAGATTATTGTGATGAACTTGGAATAAAGCACGAACTTTCCGCAAACTATACTCCGGAACAAAATGGAGTTGTGGAATGGAAAAATCGAACATTAATTGAAATGGCAAGAACAATGCTTGATGAATATGGTACTTCCGATAGTTTTTGGGCGGAAGCCATCAATACTGCTTGCCATGCTACAAATAGACTTTATTTGCATCGACTTTTGAAAAGGACCTCTTATGAGCTTCTTGTTGGAAGAAGGCCGAATATTTCCTATTTTCGAGTCTTTGGTTGCAAATGTTATATCTTGAAAAAGGGTATTCGGCTTTCTAAATTTCAAAGTCGGTGCGATGAAGGTTTCTTGCTTGGTTATTCCTCAAATAGCAAAGCTTATCGAGTTTTTAATAAAAATAAAGGTTTTGTAGAGGAAACGTGTGATGTTGAATTTGATGAGACTAACGGCTCTCAAGAAGAGCAAGAAAATTTAGATGATGTAGGTGAAGAAGGGCTAAGAGAAGCAATGAAGAATATGATGTTAGGAGATGTGAAGCCGGAGGTCGACATTGAGAATCAACCCTCATCCACTCAAGTCGAGCCTTCAACCTCCGCAACTCCAAGTCAAATTCAAGTCATTGATGAAGATGACAAGAATTATGAGCAACAAATTCAACCTCTACCTCAACATATTCATCATGGTCTCTCCAAAGATCATCCAATAGATCAAATATTGGGTGACATGAGTAAGGGTGTTCAAACTCGATCTCGTGTCACTTCTTTTTGTGAGCACTATTCTTTCGTGTTATCATTTGAACCCACTCATATAGATGAAGCATTGGGTGATCCGGATTGGGTAAATGCTATGCTGAAGAGTTAAATAATTTTGCCCGAAATGATGTTTGGACTTTAGTTGAAAGACCTAAAGAACATAATGTAATTGGCACCAAATGGGTCTTTCGGAATAAGAAAGATGAAAATGGTATTGTTGTAAGAAATAAAGCTATATTAGTGGCGCAAGGTTTCACTCAAGTCGAAGGATTAGATTTCGGTGAAACATTTGCACCCGTAACTAGATTAGAGGCCATTAGAATCTTGCTTGCATTCGCATCATGCTTCGATATTAAATTATTTCAAATGGATGTAAAGAGTGCGATCTTAAACGGACAAATATCCGAGTTGGTATTTGTAGAGCAACCTCCCGTTTTGAAAGTCATAAACACCCAAATCACGTTTACAAACTCTCTAAAGCGCTATACGGTCTTAAGCAAGCTCCTAGAGCATGGTATGAGCGACTTAGAGATTTTCTACTCTCAAAGGGATTCAAAATTGGGAAGGTTGATACTACACTCTTTACAAAAATAATCGATGAAGATTTCTTTGCATGCCAAATTTATGTAGATGATATTATTTTTGGTTCTACTAACGAAGATTTTTGCAAAGAATTTGGTGATATGATGTCTAGGGAGTTTGAAATGTCCATGATCGGAGAGTTGAGCTTCTTTCTTGGACTTCAAATCAAGCAACTCAAGAGTGGGACATTCGTGAGTCAAACCAAGTACACCAAGGATCTCCTTAAAAGGTTCGGCATGGAGGACGCAAAGCCGATCAAGACTCCAATGGCATCGAACCGGCATCTCGACCTAAATGAGGGAGGTAAACCGGTAGACTTAAAGCCTTATCGATCAATGATTGGTAGTTTACTTTACCTTACCACATCTAGGCCCGATATAATGTTTAGTGTTTGCATGTGTGCTCGTTTTCAAGCTTCTCCTAAAGAATGTCATTTGGTTGCCGTAAAGAGAATTCTAAGATATTTAAAGCATTCCTTAAATATAGAGTTATGGTATCCTAAAGGTGCTAAATTTGATTTAATTGGATATTCGGATTCAGATTATGCGGGTTGCAAAGTGGATAGGAAGAGCACTATGGGAGTTGCCAATTGCTAGGTAGATCCCTAGTTTCATGGTTCTCCAAGAAACAAAATTCCGTAGCCCTATCCACCGCCGAAGCCGAATATATATCCGCCGGTAGTTGTTGCGCTCAATTGCTATGGATGAGGCAAACTTTAATGGATTATGGAATAAATTTCAAAAAGGTGTCTCTTTTGTGCGATAATGAAAGTGCGGTTAAAATAGCTAATAACCCGGTCGAACACTCAAGAACCAAGCATATAGATATCCGCCATCATTTCTTGAGAGATCATGTTGGTAAAGGTGATATTGAAATTAGTCACATTAGAACTGCAAATCAATTAGCGGATATACTCACCAAACCCTTAGATGAAGCTCATTTTTGCAAATTGAGGAATGAATTAAATGTAATAGATATCTCAAACGTAACCTAAATGATGATTTTTTTTGGAAGTTTATTGGTCTTATGTGATTTGCTTGTTCTTTTAGATGCGTCTCACATCAAGGGGGAGTAATATGTTTGTTATGTATATATCACATCCTTTGAATGTGAAAAATAAAAAATTGTGCTATTTATCTTCAAAAAATGAAACTAGACCTTTATAGGTCAAATTATTTGGGAAGAATCTATTTTAGCTTAATAAAGTGCAAAGTTTCTTAAAACTCTCATTTACAATCTATGATTATATAAATCTCATCTTTTGAAACTTTTATCATATTATATTCTCCTTGTGTTAATAATGAAAATAAAACTTTTGTTTTTGAAAGGTTTGTTAAATCCAAAATCTTGATCTATGTTGATCTAGCTTAGGCACAAATTGAGTCTTGCAAATAGAGCTAGAATTAGAAATATTTCTAGTACTCTAAATGGTTCTTTCGACTCAAATAAGGTCAAATATAAATGACTACTTGATTCTTTCTTGAGTGTTCATCCTTTGGCTTGTCTCTTGGTTAAAAATGCTCAATCAAGTGATTTACCTAAAATATCTTCCATTTTGAGCTATATCCTTTTTTTGGTGGTCTCTATTGTGTTTTGGTCTGCCAAGTGCGGTTGCACCGCACTCCATTGCGGTAGCACCGCATGCGCGGTATGACCGGCCCTCCTTGCGGTCATACCGGCCGTGCGGGTTGGGCTCGGGTAAGGGCGGTCCAACCGACCCTTCTCTCTCCCTTTTTCTCTTCTCAGCCGCACCCCTCCTCCTCCTCCTCCATTTTCTCCTCTCTACTCTCTCTCTCTCTCCACTCAAGAACTTCTCCTCTCCCAAAATCAAAATCCTTTGATTCAAGGCTCTTCTCTCAAATTCCTTCCTCTACTCATGTTCATCGGATTCAAGGTATCTATTCTCCTTCTCCTCTTCTCATTTTCCTTGAAAAATCCATGCCCTAAGGACCTTTTCTCAAATCTAGGGTTAAATGCATAATGTGGCAAAAATACGCGAATCGATTGGAAATCTTTGTGAGAAATGGGTAAATGGATGTGTTCCAATGATTATATGCAATTTTTATTGGTTCGATCCATCTACATCACTAGGTTGTGCGAATTTCTTGCAAAGTCCCCTTATGGCCGGTCATACCGCAACTCCTTGCGGTAGCACCGCATGGGCGGTAACACCGCACCTACCTACGGTAGTACCGCACTAGCACTGTCTTACCGGCCACAAAATAAATTTTTCGCATACTCTTGCCACATTTAGTGTATTTAACCTATCTTAGGGTATCCTAGCTCTTCTCCTTGGTTTTCACATCCTTCGTTCTCTGTCATCTCAGTCATTATGCCAAGGACCAAGAATATTCCCGCTTGCGGCAGCGGAGTGGTTCGTAAAACCACTCAAAGTCGAGGCGTGCCCACTCCTCATGATAGTGAAAGTGAAGACGCTTAGTTTCGAAGGGCAAGACACTTGTCTATCCGATAGAGAGTAAGGCAAAAACTGGGTGGATCATCTCGTGGAGGAAGAGGCAAGGAAGTTGCCTCGGAATCGAGTGAAGAGGATGACAGCATGGACGTTGACTTTGAGGGAGGAAATGGAAGTGACAACGAGAGTTCGGAAAATGAAGAAGAGAATTTTGAAGGTTTTCAGCCAACAATGGATCTGAGGAAGATTAAAGGGGAACAATATTATTCTTTCCGCCAAGCAAATCAGTACATGCTTCCTCGGTCTGCAACCCTCAGCAAATTCAGAACCCTCTTCCAGCAAAAGGTATATCAAGAAATCTATTTAGATAAGGATTTTGCTGAACATAAATGGGTCAGCTAGGAGCACATCAGGAAGATACCCCTATTTGTTGGAGTGCCAGAACTATTTCATGGAGCAGATGTGGCATCATTTGTGAGCATGAAGTGTGATTATAATGAAGATATGATTCGCCAATTTTATGCCACCGTCCACATCTCTGATGCATTTGATGAGATTACTTGGATGACTGACTCCGCAGTATATACGGTGACTAAAGAGGAAATCGAGCAAGCTTGGGGTATTTTTCACAGTGGTCGGCACAAAATCCACAATGCTCCTATTCTATTCTTGGCTGAGCAACTTTCCTTCTATGACCCCACTGCTCGCATCAGGAGGCCCGATAAGATGGAAAACCTTCTCCCCACAGCAAGTCTCATAAACAAGATTGTGAGAGTTACCATTCACCCCAAGAGTGGTAATTTTGATATGATTAGAGGTTTTTCTTGGAACATAATGGACAAAATCATGAAAAGGGAGCGATTTGATGTAGTAGATTTCATTCTTTGTGAGATCTATTCTTCTGCTGGAGACCGCGGCAAGAGGATTTACTTCGCACCATATATCATGATGATTATCAAGAGGGTGAAGGGGTTCCGTGGTGGCTGTGGAGGTGTTCACAAGCCGTATAAGCCAAGAGAATTTGGTCCTCTTAGTCAGCGAGGTCAGTCATCTCACTAGCAACCTCCTTCTGTTGTCCGGGAAGGTCAAGCAGAGGTTCCCGCATATCACTATACCGGCATGGCTCATGATAACTTTGAAGCAATGCATAGTGCCATGATGAGCAACTTTGCGAACCTCCAAATTAATATGGTGGAAAACTTTGCTAGAATTGAGGCATCTCAGGCTCAAACTCGTCAGGTTGTTGAGGATGTTAGAGAGCATGTGCACAACATTGACTCCCAGATCGCCGATCTTCGTTCTTCTTTTGACGAGTATCGCCGTTATGGATCTCGTTATTCATCTCGTCGTCATCCTCCGCCTTCGTCATGAGCTTCGGGGTTTTCTCCTTTTTGGTATTTGATGCCAAAGGGGGAGAAATAGTTGAAAGCTGAAGAAAGAAGATTAGCCGCCGAGGATTAGCTTATATATTTACCTTTCTAT
The DNA here is from genome assembly GCA_036346375.1 of Guadua angustifolia. Taxonomy (NCBI): domain Eukaryota; kingdom Viridiplantae; phylum Streptophyta; class Magnoliopsida; order Poales; family Poaceae; genus Guadua; species Guadua angustifolia. The sequence continues at coordinate 380,466 of JAYEVE010000722.1, read as the reverse complement.
CCTTTTGTAAGCTAATAAACCTCGTTTGTCGTTTTGGTTGTGTTGTCTTGTCTTTTGTTTGTTGTTGGATGATGGCGTAAGTTGAACTCTTTTGGATGCTTTTAAATTTAATGTTCTCCTTGCTATTATATTGTGTTATTCATATTGCTCACATATTCACTGCACATTATTGATAATGTTGTTCTATCATGGTTCCAACTTTCTAAGGGAAACTCTGCCAAAATTTAAACGAATCCATTAGTGCTTTCTCTAAAATACTTCTTATATGCACACTTGTAGGGGGAGTTTCTTAGCTAAAAATTGATGATATGTTGCCATTATAATTCTTTCATCTCTAAAGGAAAATATCGTTAAAACAAACTATCTCGGGTTTACAACTTAAATCCTTAAGTTGCAAAACTCGAAAACTTCATTTTAACTATCTTCTTGAAAGGATTGTCATCAATTACCAAAAAGGGGGAGATTGAAAGCATCTAGGCCCCTAAATTTAAGTTGAGTTTTGGTAATTGATAACAATAAAGTTTTAAAGTGCTAATGTCATTAAATTGAGTTGTTTGAGTACAGGTTGTTTTAAAAGCAATGGACAAAAGAATATCGACGCAAAAATAGAAGACCAATACATGAAGGCAAGATGACCCAGGTATAATATGTAAGGACTTTTTTCATAGTTTTACCGATCTCGGTGATAGAAGAGAAAAGATCGGATTACTAGAATAGGTGCCGTACTATTAAGAGGGGTCATTTCCGCAAGTTTGATGTCGAGTAAAAGTGTTAAGGCTCAAACCAAATTAAAATTGACAACTCTGGAATTGATGATTTAAAAATGAAATCATAAGAGATTAAAAATGAAGTTTTTCTTGCCATGTGCGGTATGACCGCAAAGTCGTGCGGTAACACCGGCCAAGTGGTGCTACCGCACCTCGCGCGGTGCGTTTTTTCCAGAGCGCTTGCTTTCACGCTCAGTGTGTGCGGTATGACCGCAAGGTCATGCGGTAACACCGGCCTATGGTGCTACCACACCCCCGCGCGGTGTGTTTTTTCTAGAGCATATGTTTCTCAGCCACAGTGTGCGGTATGACCGGCGAGCGGTTATACCGCACCCTCTGCGGTAACACCGGCCAAGTAACCGTTGGACACTGACCGATGCATTTATTGCTCTCCAGTGACCGTTGGTCACAAAGGTGCGGTAGCACCGGCCATGGGTGCGGTAACACCGCCCTCTCTGCACGTTTTTGAGCAACTTTTAAGCAACGGCCACATTTGGTTGGTGAGGGCTATATATACCTCCTCACCTGCATTCAAGGCAGCTTCTTGAACCTCATTGAATACACTTGAGCCCTTGTTAGTCTCCACATCTCTTTGTGCATCAAATTCACACATTTGAAAGAGCTAGGAGAGAATTGAGTTGAGCATTAAGTGTTTGAGCCTTAGACACTCACATTCGATCTCAAGCAAGCGTCAATACTCATTACTCTTGGAGGTTGCTACCTCCTAGACGGCTTGGAGGCGTGAGGCTCCGGTGATCTTCACAAAGAAGATTGTGTGAAGGCCCGGACGGTTGTGAAGGTAAGGAGCTCGCCTACCCGGAGCGGGGAAGAGCTACCTCTAGTGATCGGGAAAGGCTCAAGCGAGTGGAGCCGGCTTGAAGGAGTTCAAGTCACTTCAACGTGGAGTAGGGGAGACCGGCAAGTCTCCGAGACCACGGGATAAAAATTCACATATTCATTACTTGTGGTTTGCATTGCTCTACTTTTGTGCAATTCTAGCAAATTGGTTATCTTCATACTACATGTTTAGCCATTGATATTGTTGAGTAGATATTATTATTTGGTGATCACTAGAATTGCTAAGTATTAAAATTGTCACTAGTTCTTAGAAATCATTAAACTTGATTTTTAGTGATTGAAAATTTAGAAAAGCCTATTCACCCCCCCTCTAGGCTCATCCTCGATCTTACAGCCGGCCATCCATTGGTTCGACCAATGACTCGACGAGCATCAGGGAAGCAAGAGGGTTCCATCTCACCTGTGAGAAAGGTCAAAGAAGAAGCGGAGATGGCTGATCACGGCGCGCCAGAGTTGGAGAAGAAGATTGGTGGATTCAGGTGAACGGCACTGGAATGAGTGAAATCGGCGATTGATCAGTAACACAGAGGTTCAGGCGAAGCTTTAGGACTAAGCAATTGCAAGGATTATCACCTGGTTTGAATTCTGCGCTGCTTTCCCCTACTCGGCTCTTCGGCGGCAGTGGTGAAGAAATGAAGGAAGAGCTTTGAGCTAGCTCAGCGAATGGCTAAGAGAAAGAAAGAGGGCTTCAACGCGACTCTGAGGCGAAATTTATCGCCAGCGGAGCGAGCTGTGGAGCTTGGACGCGCAGAGGCAATCGGCGTGGCTCGAGACAGAATGCGGCGAGGTGGCACAGCGCGGGAAAGCCAAAGCAAGGCATGGCGGGGTGAAGCAGACGCTGCAAACGCGACAACACGGTGGAATTTTCAATGATGACCTCGGTTGACCGGTGTAATTCGAGAGGTTTCGCCTCTCCGATAGGCCAAACAGAGGGCGAGGGAAATGAGTCTGGCAATTGGGCCCGGGACCACTGTCAGTGGCTGAAGGTTTGTCCATTGCATGCCAACGAAATGGGATGGGAAAAGGAAGGTGGCCCACCTGTCAACCAAAGGTCAAAAGAAAAAGGACGGCTCCAGTTCAATCCATTTAGTCACTGATTTTATTAGGCTGTCAGCTTTGGGTCAAAATTTCTCAAACTTTTTGACCGAAGTCACTAGACAGAGTTTATCGCCTGGTAAAATTTTGAAGTTAAACTAAGTTACCCAAAATTTATTAATATTCTTACAACAGTAGCTGCTCTAAATTTTTTTCAGATATATTTGAGCTAGTAATGCTGTTGTAAAATTTTCCGCTCAAAAAATTACTCTATTATTTAATAGAAATTCTAACATTGTAATCTCTAGATTTTCAGAATTTCGGTTTTTAAATTTTAAAAAGTCATAAATAAAATTTTAATTTATGATATTTTTACTAGATGTAGAAATAGCATTGAGGTTACCATGGTAATTTTTACAGCTCCATTTGTGATTCCAATATTTTATATAAATTCTAACAATGTATTATTTTTATTTATAAGTTGCTCTCTTTATTTAACTCTTCATTTCTCTATGCATAAAATTTCAATTGCTAGCTAAAATGATTTAATTGAACGATCTGGGTTCTCATGGCAATTTTCTAGATTTTTACTCTTTACTTCTCTGTCTTTTTCTCTTTTTCATTCTTCGTTGTTCATTTATTTAATTTTTCTCACAACACAAAAATCCAAATAAAGCAAACAATATTCAGAAGTCCTAGAAATATTCACAATCAAATTTAAATATCATACTTTTACAGTTCTAGAATTTTCGGGCTATTACAGAAGCTAGGTGTGGCCGGCAGCTGGCAAGTGGACCCCAGGCCGGAATGGCCCAGTGGCAACGACAGCCGAGCTGATTTCATGGATGAAAATCGTAGCTTTGCTATTTTATGTGCAGTGGTGCTGGTAGTCCAAGGAGTCTACTTTCCATTTTTCTTAGTTTCATCTCTTTCCTTACAGCAGTTTATGAACAGTAATTCTTCAAATTTGGCTGGTTTCAAACAGTTTTTGAATTTTTGAGCTACATAAATGATGTGCAAAAATTCTGGAAAATTTATATTTATTGTTCAATGCCCGTGCGTTGCTACGAAAAACAAAATTTCTAAAAAAACATGTCAAGCAATAAAAGACATTTAATGCCCGTGCGTTGCTACGAAAAATAAAATTGGTAACAAAACATAAAGGTCAAATAATAAAAGAAATTTTTTTATAAGATCAAACATTTATCTTTCTCGATTACAAAAGTGTCTATGATTTCTTCTTTGACATGAATTAAAACCAAATATATTGTACGTAGTATATGTTTGCTTATCATCTTATTAGAACATATTTAGAAATGATATTCTTGGTATATGTCTCAAAAGATCTGAAAATAAATAGTTACATTGCAACAATGGTATCCTTCATAAGCATCTCTTCAACCATGGTATCCTTCATATCCATCGAGGCCTGAGAGCTCCTGCAACATAGAACAATAAGGTAAACATCTAATAAGCCTTTAAATTTTGGATGAGTATAGAAATGTTATCAAATGGCATACTTTCTCTTGCGCTTACGACTATCTGACACTCCAGTGGAATCGATCAAAGCCACATCAAGAGTAGCAGGGTTCCTCAAAGCCAAGAAGGCAGACAACAGTTGGTACTTCACAGACACAGACATGTGGAACTCCAATTCACTCAAGAGACCATCTCTGCCACCAAACTGCCTTTTAGCACCGCCCTTTCCACCAGAACTACCAGCCTTGCATTTGTCCACTGAAGCTCTCATGAGGATACTGATGCTTCTGCCTTTAAACTTGCTTCAAGTTGATACAAAAAGATGCACGAAAGCAATTACTGTTGTGTTGGACAATGCAAATTCAGAATGTAGCCTGTCGACCAGCACCCACCATTAAACTTAATAGAAAGCAAATAAAGAACACTGCCGAAATCTAGTACCAGCAGAATCTTAGAATATTAGAGATGTCTACTCTACCCACAGAAGGCTTCATATAAAAACATGGGCAATCACAGTAGAAAATACACACTGCTATGGGGTAACAACAGATTGGGCAGTTGAACTTGGAGTGAAATGACAACAAAATTAGAGCATTACGACCGGTGACAACATAACAATAAGCGCTATCAAACACGACAAGTAGTACCAAAATGTTCAGTTCAATACCAGTAGCCTACGGAGTTCGGGAGTTCAATACAAACATGACAAGTGGTTGCACTGCAAAGGTTACAAAAGAGGGTACCATTAATACATATCATCAAACATGAATTCAAGACGTACAATATACACCAGCATTCGTTACACATATATCAAGGAAACATATATACAAGCATGTGTGTTGCTACAGATTAAAAAAATCATACTACATGCTTTGAAGACTCCTAACATTTTATATTTCAGATCTAACATTTTCTCGTCTCAGTGCTTAGTTCAAATTTAGTTCTAAGAACCATAGAGACAGAAAAATAATTACAGGCTACAACCACACTCCATAGCTGACAGTCTCCACCATTCCCCATGGCTGCTAGATCGTGTCAGGTCACCGCATGAACTTGCATGTGCATACTCACTTGAAATTCTAATACATAAAGATAAATATTTGGTAATCAATCCGATCAAGAGAAGGATGCGGTATTTCTTAGTCAACAGCTAAGAGAGGCAGGCACGCATATTATAAAACCGTACATATATATCATCTGTTGCCTTCTACCTGACAATAGATGCAAAATGGATAAAGAAAGAAAAGAAAACAGGTAAATATAAAGAGGGCACCATAACATGAGTCTCAAGTATATTTGTGAACAAAGGGTGAATGGTGGGAGTAATATACCTCAAGTTGACATTGAGATGGATCCTGTTGGCCATAAATCTGCTCATTATATACCAGTAACTTAAGCTAACTAATAAGGGCCTGTTTGGATAGGGAGGGGTTAGACCAAATCCCTTTGGACTGGAAAGGATTTTAGTTAAAATTTTCTATCCATCCAAAGGGATTAGACCTAATCCCTATCTAACAAAGCAGGCCTTAAGGAAATTAACCTTACTCTGTAATTTTCCTCTTCCTCTCTAGTCTTGAACTACAACCAAGTATCCAATATAAGTTAACCAATTGGGTTAACAAGCTTCAGGACATGAATCTTACCCTATGATTTCCCATTTCAGTTTGATCCAATGAAACATACCTAAGCCCAAGCCCAAGACCCATTTTAGGCTGACCTAGTGCAAGTGCTTCAAATTGGCTGACACAGCTTGTAATTGCCCTGTAATTGCACAACACGGCTGATTTATCTTCATGGTTCCCCTAAAATGTTTGCTAGGTATAAATTATAATGCTAAAGGGCATCAGCAAAAGTGTAAACATTATCCTCACTACTTGCCCCTTCTTACACAATCTAAGCTAAAACAATACGAAAGAGCCAAAGTGATGGCATCATCTTCACGCACAGCATACACCCTTGTACTATCATTAGCCTCACAATCCAAATTGCCTATTACGAAACCAATCTAACAAAACAACAAAAAATCCCGTTACATCAGAGACTCCATACATAGTAGTCATTAGTGGGCAAAAATAAAAGTTCTGCAGAGTGTGCAGTTGTGAGACCCCAGATTTACCATCCGGAATCTCCTGTGTATTTCTGTACTAGTCCCAGATCAGTTGCTAGTACACACAGTGAAGCAGTGATAATCATAACCAGAACATAACAAAGTAATAACATAAATGTAAAGTATCAGCCACATGGCTATTTATTACATCACCTGGTCACATGACCTGAGTTCACAGCAGCGGAAATAAATAACAAAGAGGTAAAACCCAAAAGACACCACAGGCGACGACTAGGAGCGCGCGCTTAGTTATCCTGGCGATCTTCATCAAACTCCTCGGTATAGAACTCGTTGCCTTCAACTGCATCTTGGTAGATCTCTGATGAAAAATTTGTGTGTAGCACGTGAGTACAAACGTACTCCGCAAGTCTGGGAACATGCAACATGTAGGGCTTTCCAAGGAAAGGCTTAATAGGGTTCATTTGCATAAAGCCAAGTTTCATCAAACCATACATAATAATAATTTTCACAATGCACATTTTAAACAATTATTTAACAATTGAATTATTTAATATTCTAGTGAGGGTTCTATCTACCATCACTAGTAAAAAGGCTCTATCCGCACAGTTTAAAAGATTAAGGTAAACCAACTCATGACTCTATCTGTCATGATCAAAACAGGTTCCATCTACCTGATTGGCTCAATCTGCCAAATAAACATCCGAGAGTTCCATCTACTCCCGAATCCCAAAACAAAACATCAGTTATTTTCTTTTAAACCAAAACCAAGTCTACCAGTATGAGAGCATTCTTCGCTTTGCCTTTGACCGTAGGCACGGCTATTCGAATAGTTTTAACTCTGCAGAGGTGTACAGCTTTACCCACAAGACATGATCATCTCTTTAATGCCAAGCGCTATGAACACACTTCCTTTGGTGTGTCGGCAGAGAGATCATGACAAGGCCTTTACAATGTATACGCCTAACCCGACTCACCCGCTGAGGTTTCACCGCTATTAAGGTTCTATCTGCCCAGTATAGAAGCCCCCTCTTGCGCCGTGTGGGAAAATACGACCTGCCTCCATCCGGCACCCACATTCCACCATCTGGTGAGTCTAAGTTAGATTTCTACAAATTATTCAGCCAGGTCAGAGCCCATTTGACATGTGGTTGCACGGTAATGCTTAGAATGGGCAGTCATAAGCGTCGGTCCTTAAATCGATTAGGGCGGCTTTCACAAACCAGAACCAGTGCTCTATCTGCACCCACCCGACAAACCATTCCGCCCCAATCTAAACCATTTTTATTTTATTTTTATTTTGCAATCACAGCAGCAAGAACTTTGCTACAGTTTCAATAAAACATATTTCAACAACATTTTCAAAGCAACCCATCCATAGGTATTTTAATCAATTCATAACTAAGCTCATCTAACGCACTAAACAAAATATATCACAACCTAATATGATCATGATATATCACAGCAACCTAGGGTTACAATTAAACATGGATTTCAACATCAAGGAGGTATTATCAATTTGGATTAACTACCAACCTATATTTTAACATCATCTTTATATAAATAGCAATGCATGTTGTAAAACTTTTGTAAAACATTTGCAAACCATAGGATCAATGTGCGTCAAGGAGACTTGCCTTCGTCGACGAGATGCGCTGCGATACTCTGAGAGTCTTCTCCTTCGTTGGCGGCTACGGTAGCTTCTTCGACTACGCGCAAAACGGAGCGACACAAAAGAATAAAATAAATTAAACAGAAACTAAAAATTATAATAAAAATACTGGCAGATAGAGGATGATTTTACATGAATTTAGCAATTTGAATCACTTGATTCGGAGTTCGGATGACAAAGATAAAAATGTTTGAAGTTTGCACAAATTGGAAAAATAAAAAACAAAGAATATTCCGGGAATCTTCTTTTTGACCGAACGTTTTCTGACTTCATTGGTCTCTGACTGTGGGGTCTACACGTCATCCTCTGGAGCTTCTTCTTCAACCTCCAGACTCACCATGGAAACACAGAGAGGCTCGGGCTTCTCCTAGCGCCGGAGTTTGGAGCCTCGGAGGGCTACGGCGTACGGAAAAACGGAAAGGCGACGCGACGGGGAAGCGAGGGCACACGGCGGCAAGGGGCGGCACGGCCGGTGGCGGCGCGCGTAGGGCCCGCAAGCTGCGGCGGTGGAGCTGGACGGCTCGCCGGCGAGGAAGAGGCTGCGACGCACGGAGGAGGGGTGCATGAGGGGCGGCAGGGTCCGGGGAAGTTGGTGGGGAGCTCGGCAACCGACGGGATTGACCGAAATGGCGTGCCCACGGCGGCCATGGCCGGCGCAACCGGGCGTGCGCGGGGACGGCAAACGGCGGCGAGGCGGCGGTCGGCGAGGGCGGGGAGGAGTGCGGTGGGGGCGGCCGGAGGTGGTGCTTGCGCTGGAGATGGCCGGAGAGACCTCCTGCAGCAGGGGCTTGAGCTCCATTTGGCATCAATGGTGATGCACAGTACACAAGCAAGAACAGGAGAGCAAAAATTTGGGGAAAGCCCCAATTCGCGAGATTTTGTAAAATTGAAGAGCGCAATAGATAGCAAATGATAGAATGAATATAGGGATGCGAGGAATTGAATTGAAGATTACCGATTCGCAAGAAATTGGCGATGAACGACGAGACGGCGACGACGAACAATCTTCAAATCCGAGACCGAAACTGTAACGAAAGAAAAATGCGATTGAGGGCTTTTGATCTACAGACTAAAAGACACGATATGACACGGTTAATTCATGGCTTGGCTCACCAGATTGAAAGTTGGTTCGTCGGCGACGGCGACGAACGTTGAATGGAGGTTCTTGCTCAAAATCGGGGGCCGAAACGACGATAGAGCGAAGGAGCAACTGAAGCACTGCGAAGAGGACGTTGAGACGAACAAATCGGGTACTCAAGCACACGAAGAGACAAAGAAACGGCCGAGATATGGAAGGTGCAACGTTTCGCGGATTGGACTTGATTGCGGCCGTTTCGGAAGAGGAAAGGACGAGCTAACTGCGGGATTTGATTCTCCGGACTCTTACCATTCCGATGCATCAGTTTCCAAATTGATTGGTGAAGTAATTTGGCTTGAATTGATTTGGAAAGTTGGAAGGGAGAGAAGCCATGGATGCCTGGGAGCTTGCTGCCTGTTTCGTTCATTCCAGAACACGCGCAGAGCACGAAGATGGGGAGGAGAGAGAAAAAGTGACTATTTGGATTTTAAGTCTGTCAAATAAATTTCGGCCCAAAAGAAAAAATGATCAAAAATTAGAAATGAGATTAGAATTGAATTTCGGATTGAATGAATGCGATGGCGAATTTGAATTTGATTTAAAATTTGAATTCGAATTTAAATTTAATTTGAGGCGAATTTAGAATTTGAAGATAAATGTGGAATAAATTCCGAATCTGGGTGGAAAGGATGCCAGGATAGATATTCAAACCAAATAAAATCCAAATCTTTAAATTAAATAATTTAAATTAAATTTTTAACAAAGGCTGAAAATGGGGATGTTACAGCAGTACAACATACAACAACTATTCCAGTGCTATCTGGGAGTAAAAATTAGCAGCATACGACGGGAAGAATTTGATTCTATACCTGAGCAATAAAAGATCAAGTGGATCTTGTGAAGGCCCTGAAGGTGTTATTTCAAAAAGCTTCTTAACAATATAAGCACATGTAGCAGCACTGAAAAAAATTAAAGAACAAAGGTCGATCATATCTAGCGAAATAGAAACACCTTCATTCAAACATAGAATATTAGCAAGAAGGAATCAAGTACCTGCGGAAACAAAACAACAGAACTACCCAAAAGACAGAAGTAATCCAATTCACTTCCTTGTAGTAACCCAAGTCTGAAACACCATAAAAGAAAGAAGCGCCTCTAGCTAAAGTCAAGCTGGAAATAATGTTCTAAAATTGGATCTCCGTACATGAACCAGCAATTGTTACATGTGTGTTTTTTATTTTATCTTATATTACTTATATCCTGTACACAACTATTTGATTCTCATATCTGAGATGCAATCCATGTACAATCATTAGTGCTTCAACCAAAAAAGAGGTAGTGTAGTTAGACATATGGCATCAAATTTGAGAAATTTAATGAATTCCTTCATACAGATTCAGAGGAAAAGACAATAAATTGATGTAACGAAATTATGTATGCAAAAATACAAGTCTGACACCAAGAACTGACTCGGATGCAGACTCAAAAATGTCTCAGATTCAGGCAAGGCATTACATACATATCTTTAAGTGCAGGTAACATGACTAAAGAAGCAATATAAAAATGTAGTTTTGCAAGTAGTCCAAACACCAAGACATGTAAAAATGAAGGGCAAAAGAGTGTCATTCACTTGTCTGGTCTTATTGAAGTGTAACCTGAATTGTCTCAAATTGGGTGACCAAAGTGACTCCACCATCAATATGAGCGCCTCACTGAAAGATGAATGAGCTCCTCGACAATGGGCACACCATATCATGATAGTAGAAACAAATAACTTAGCTCCACACAAAATATTTCTCTCAGTGATGGTTGCTAAATTGTTTTGTAAATGCGTTGAGCGATTCAACTACAATTTTGATTCCCTCACATCAGATAGTCCTGTTATTGATGCTATTTACACTGCACTCAAAGCAGCAGAGGGTTGCTCTACAGACCTTTTACCATACTGGAAGGTAGGTACTTTTGTCATGTTACACTTCTAACTTAGGTCCTTTCATTCAAATTGGGCTATCTATATTTTAGAAAGTCAAACTGCATGACTGATGTCTGATATGATTCTTGTTTATATTTGACAGGTTGACTATCTGTGCAATATAGTTCCTAGACAGATAAAAGCAGAAAAGGCAGTTAACATAATAAGGAATACTGTTGAAAAGCTAATTACAAAGTGCAAGGAGATTGTAGATGCTGAAAATGAACAGATAGAGGGTGAGGAATATGTAAATGAGTACCTACCTTCCAGTATGGTAAAAGATCTGTAGAGCGAACATCTGATTCTTTGACAGATTGACTATCTGTGCAAGACAGTTCTAGACAGATAAAAGCAGAAAAGGCAGTTAACATCATAAGGAAACTATTGAAAAGCTAATTACAAAGTGCAAGGTGATTGAAGATGCTGAAAATGAACAGATTGAGGGTGGGCAGATCCTAGCATCCTGTGTTTTTTGCATTTTCAGTTCTCAAAACAAAGGACCAAAGCAAAAAGATCCTTAGCCATACAAATGAAGTGATCCTAAGACATATGGAAGTGTTCAAAGAAGTGATCATCACATGTCACTACAAATGAACTACCTAAAAACTTTTACCAGGATGTGTGCGTGTCTAGAATAGCAATACCTGCTGCCGTGCAATACCAACTCTAGCTTCGAGCTTCTGCCCGTGCAGCTTCAAAACACAACACTAAAATATATATAGAGAGATGGAAAATTATCCATTCCAATAGAAGTATACAAAATTCTGCATTGTTAAAGAGGTGTATAAGCCTACAAGTGCACTTGAAATCTGGTCCACATAAAAGGATGCTTACATAAACAATCAATCATATGGCAGTACAACACTATGTTATCAAAAGAAAGCAAGCAAGATGTATGCTTATGTACAATAGCAACATACCGGAGAAATTCCTGACAACCACTTGGTCACGACAGAAAGGTCTTGACGCCACCTCCTCCCCCGCGCCCGGCCGGGATCTCATTCCGTTTCATGGTATGTCTTGGATTTCTTTGATATCTGAAGATATCGGACCTGCAGGGGTAAAAGGAGAAAGTTCATTCATATGGACCTAAAACATTCTGCAAGCCAAAATATTTGAGTACTGAAGGCGTCCAAGAATCATACAAGCTACATATAGCTACTCGCTGTTCAAACATACAGAATAATACAATAGATAAGCAAAAGTGTTCCAAATAATTTGTTAGTGGAGACACATCCCACAAAGGTAGCATACTTGAGCAGATGTCCTTACCTGCAATTTTGAAGCATTGTACATCGGTATAGTGAAATTCGACACAATTGGGTCTCTCTACTAACATAGGACAGATCTAAGCTTGTAGCAACTTGTCTTTTTCTCAACATGTATGAAATCTTTGGCATTCCTTAAACATTTTGGCCCATAATTAGCAAAAACATGAATTATCAAGTTAATCAACAAAAAAATCTGATCACTCTGTACATGAACTGAGATTTAAAACCTAAGCTAATATCCAATTATCACAATGTGCATCAATAATATGGAAATAAATAACAATTCCTTGCTTAGTACCTTCCATCTTATTGGGGGTCTCCTCATCAATCTCGCAACCGAACCCAAAATATTGCTCGTAGGACACATTGTAGATCCTCTTCTTTGCCTCCTCCTCACTACACACCAGCACCCACCGCACAACCAAAATTAATCTCATTCCGTGAACCAGCCATGAGTTGGGCAGTTCGATTGAGTTATATGCATACGAATTACCTCCCTACGACCTTGGCAAGGAAAAATCCATGATTAGCGAGCACTAAAACCAGTAAAGGAGAGATGGATTAAGAGAGGAGTGAGGGGAAAACACTTAGCTCGTGGATGGAGGTAGTCATAGTAGTAGCAGCGGCCGGGTAGGAGGCGGTGGGGTTGGTGTAGGTGCCTACCGGTCGTCGTCGTCGTGGACAGCCGCTACAACACCAGAGCCAAGGAAAGCCATCCTCGGTGCTGCGGCACCGAGGCCGACCGAGTGGTGGTGGCCTAGAGAAAAAGGGAGAAGAGGGTGAGTGGGAGAAGAAGAAAAGGAAAAGGAAAGAGAGGGGGGTGGATTCTAACCTCAGGGCCGTTAGATCTGGCGAAGGGGCATCGGCAAGGGTGGCGAATCTGAGGGTGGCGGTGCCGGAGAAGGAGAGGGGACGAGCACATGAGTGTGGAGGAAGGGGGGATTGGGAGGCAGGAGGCGGTGAAGGAGGCGGCCACCGCCGTAGGGCAGGGAGGGGAAGGAGATGGACCTCGCCACGCTCGGCAACCTCTGCGTCGACGTCATGCTCAGCGTGCCTCGCCTCCCGCCGGCGCAGCGTGAGGAGCGGAAGGCCTACATGGAGCGCCTTGCGCCGCCCGACCATGTCGAGGTCGACTCGGCTGCGGTAGGGGAAGTCGCGGTCGGAGATGATGCGCAGGAACTCCTGCTCCACCGCGCCGGTGGCGTGCGGGGGAGGGATACGCGCGCCGGGGGGTTGGGGGGCGCGGTCGGAGGGGGCGCGGGGGCATATCGGTGGCGGCGCGGGTGGAAAGGAGACGCGGGCTAGGGCTGGCGGAAAGGAGACGTGGGCGGAGTCGTCCGCGCGTGGGGTTGGGGGCGGGCCTGCGGTGTGCGCGGTGTTGTTTGGGGATTAGAAATTGTAGAACGGACCACCACCAACTCAAAATCAGAAGTAGTAGAGATACATCTTATGTGTCCTAGTATTTTATGAAATTACTTGATATAGTATGTTACATAATGTTTTTGGGAGTTTCTTTGTTGTGGTATGTTAGGCATTTAAATGTTACTAACACAAAATCAAGAGCCTGAGAAATACAGATAAGTTTTAGAAATAAATTCAAACGAAAAACTCAAATATGCAATAAGAGTTACGACATGCCACTTTATTAATTTTTCTCAAATTTCAGGATGTTACACTAGGCTGGGTCGCACAGTCACTTGTCTTCAGGTCGGCTTGATAGTGTGCAGGCATTGGGAGGACGGGCTGCGGCGGATGGGTGAAGACCTCTTGTAGAGTTGTTGGAAATGTTGCATGGCCAGGCAGGAAGGTGCAGGCTGGTGATCGCACGGCAAACTAGAATCTTGTGGACTACTTTTCTTGTCTACAGTCCGTGACATGGCTTGCATTGGCTGGAGGCAGAAAAGGGTCATCGTGTAGGAGGAACAGCAGCGGGTCGTCATAGTTGCCGAGATTAGCCAGCGGAGGAGATGGGCCGCCCGTTGGCACACACAGATAAATGTCCGTTGGGACAGCCTCCTCTGCAAATGCTGCAATGACTGTTGCGGCATGAGGGAGGGTGTACAGGCAGGACTGCCTGCCGCAAGCTCCATGCAACAACTAATTTTTTTTTTGACACCCCTACTTACGTGATGCAGCTGGAAAAGGCCGGTGGATCACAATGCAAATTCCCGCGCGGGGTCGCCAGCGCCTCCTCTGACTCTGCACGCGCCGGATGTTCTGTTCCGCACGATCACACCAAGGGATACTAGAATTTGGGGTTTTGCATAAGAACACAATTTGGGGTTTTGCATAAGATCTAGACAATTGAGCAATTTTAATAACCCCAAGAATTCGTAGCACCCCTTTAAGAAGTGAAATGATCATGACATGCATCTTGCAGGTACAAGTAATACCTGTATGAAAGAGTGCAATTTGCAACATGTCAATCGAAACAAATAACCTCTTTCTTATTGAGAGGTGTTTCCATACTTTTCCTTTTGACAGTTGCACAAATATTAAAGCATGAGCGAATGGTAGATAGTGATTACTTACCCCTTCGCTTGCTTCAAGATTTGTACAACTTGTACTGGGAGGGAAAGCATGAAGCACTGCTATCTATCATTTCAATGAAACTTTTGAGAATTATTTCTCATGCATCCCACATATTAACTGTTACCAGTATTATGTAGGTAGGGCAGGGGCCTTATTTTGCAAACATGCTTTTTTTTTCCATCTCATGTTTATTTTACAACAGCTCATTTGCCACTACAATATGCTATAGCTTACATTACACTATTTCTCTAAGCCAGAGACGTGTTGCACATACTTGAAACATCTTATACAAACCTGGAAGACACATCATCTTATTTATTACATCTCCAATAATGTGGCACCGATATAACAATGGCTATGCATTACTGTGTTTTCATCTAGCAAATTCGATGCTCATCGAGGCTTTCTTCTTAAGGCTGTAGTAATCAGTGGAATCTCCGCCAGTACTATAGTAGTCCGATGTGTTCAGGGCCGACCTTCCCGGCACCGTGAGTGTGCCAACACCCTGAAGTGCTCCGGGACGCTGTTGCACCAGACTAGCCAGTCGCCGGAGTTCCTCTGCCACCTGGCTCATCGCCGGCCTGCTCTCACCAGTCATAACCAAGCATCGACCTGCCAGCTCTGCGACTTGATGTACCAACTCCATGTTGTCCTCGTGACCTATCTCCCAGTCCACGAGATCGTCCAGGCTGCCCTCCTTCACAGCCACCTGGAACACTGACGCGAGGCTCACCTTGTCTTTCGTCAGTGCATTCCTACGTGTTAAAAGCTCCACGAGAACGACCCCAAAACTGTAAACATCGCTCTTGTCAGTGAGCTCGAATTTCAGCAAGTACTCTGGATCTAAGTATCCCACTGTCCCCTTCACCACCTGAACGTTGTCATCTGCTGACCTAATCATCGAGCAGCCGAAATCGGAGACCTTCGCAGACAAATTGTGGCCCAAAAGAATGTTGGCAGACTTCACATCCCCATGAAAGATAGGGTGGTTAAGTGAATGTAGGTACGCAAGTGCTTCGGCAGACTCCGCAGCAATCTTCACACGGATATCCAGTGTTCTGATGGACGCGTCCTCTTGGGAATGGATTAGATAGTGCAGGGTCTTATTTGGCACAAATTCATACACTAGAACTGGAACATCAAAATGCAAACTGCAACCAAGAAGCTTAACAATGTTGTCGTGGTTGACCCGAGAAAGTATCAGCAGCTCCTGTCCAAATTCCGTCCTCCTACTCTCATCAAATCCCTTGCATCTCTTGATTGCAACTGGATTGTTGTCTGGATCCAGATTACACCCTCTGTAAACGGTTCCCTGACCTCCTTCTCCGATGATTGCCCTGTCGTCGAAGTTGTTCGTTGCCAACTCGATTTCTTCTCGGTAATACAACTTGAAGGAAATGCTGCTCTCTACTTTCATCATATCCATCAACAACTGCCCCCCGTTCTGCTGAAAATTTTCATGCATCTTTCTCATGTGATCTTGCCTTCTGATTTGTTGTTTGTGCTGGATCCGTTCTTTCCCAAGGAAAAGAATAAAACCAACCAAAACACAGGCACAAAATCCTGGGGAGAGGAGGGCATGTAACTCGTTAATTGACAGAAGGTTGAGGAAAAATGCTTCAGAAGCTAGTCCATGACTAGATCAAACGAATCATCGGTTGGTATACACTTTGTCTTGAAGAAATTAAGGTTTCAGTTTGAGGAAAGAAACTGTTAACATTCATTATCTGAAGAATAATACATTTGGGTATCTGATGAATAAACTCAAGACAAAAAGAAATTAATGTAAAAGACATCTCTACTGATGATGATTTTGAATCAGTTAAATTTTAATGCCAGCACGAACCGGTTAGTGCTTCGTCCTTACTATTGGTTTATTACATCCCAATGTAGTCTAAATAATGGAAACAGCTGTTGGCACTTGGGATGATGTAACAGTGGAGATACATGTACATTTCGCCTTTTTCGGTAAAGTGAGAAGGCCGGTACACTTTCACCAAGGCATATGTATTAAGGGCTATATTACTTATGTACTAAAGGATATATTACTCCTCTTCACTAAATCATTTATTGTTCTTTGCAGTGTATCTTACTCTAGTACATGGTAGTAAATGGCATTGAAAACAGGACCACATGTGCTTATTGTTCTTTCGATGCTAAGACTATCTCCAGCGGCATCCCTTCAGCATCCAAATCCCTTCGCAGACAGATTCTAAGCACTCCAACGAATTCCCTTCACGGTTCCCTTCAGAAGGGATTCTCTCTGAGAATCTCTTCAGAAAACGATTCTCTTTCTAATCCCTATACAAAACCCTTGAGGGGATGCTGCTGGAGATGATAGGAATGAAGGGAATGAATATGGGAAAGAGAATGAGGGAAGAGAAGGGAATGTAGGGAAATTGCTGAAGATAGTCTAAGACCAGTCACAGTGGAAGTTTGATTATTATTTAATGAGGTGACACATCAGCAAAAATAGTGACATGGCAAAGAAATTATGAGGAGAGAGAGGAGACGAGTTTCATCTGGTTAAAACCGGGTGCACACCGTTTCCAACATATTGAAAATTGAATGAAACTGCACTGAGAGTGCATCGTTTCATCCGACGCATTTTCACGCACCGAAACCGAATGAAAATACACTAAATGGAACATTTGATCATAATACTATGCAACAATTAAATTCTATGGCTAGCCTATGAAACCGCAAAATGAAACTGTGTATTGGGAGGCCTTATTTCATTTATCAACCCAAACCCCTTTAGATGATGTGACACTCCTAGAAACCGTAAAATGAAACTTGCCATTAGGAATGGCTTAAAGAGGAGGGATATAAAAAAATGATAAAAATTGCCTCTTGAAATTTTTGAATGGCATGTGTTTAAAAACAATTTTTAAAACCTAGCACGACATGTTTTCAAAAATAGAGGAAGTATTTTCAAACAGGGGCACATGCACGGATTGTCGTACCACAGATATATTGTTGTGAAAAATAAATAAAAAAAGAAGAGCAAGAAATACGGGAGTACCAATAGCGATTTTTGCTCCGAGGGGGAGTGTTTGGTCTTTCTCACATATCCCGTTGTATGGGGCGCCTTTGGGATAATGAGGAGGGCACGAACATTCGAATCCGCCTGGAGTATTTTTGCAAATTCCATTCATAGAGCAATTGTTGCTTTTTGCATCCTTACACTCATCAATATCTGCAATAAAATGTCAAATCTAGGTAACAATTGAACAGCGGATGAATGGTTTGGTGCCAACTTATTCATTTATTCTTTCAGGGAGCAAATTAAGTATTACTTAAAATTACATTTTACAAAATTAAGAAAAATGAAATACAAAGTTTTTGTTTTTCCTTTTTTTTCATTGGTCATTGTGAGTCCCCAAAGTTCAAAGATGGCATAAAAGAGTTGAAACACAATTTGAAATGGCAAACATATATTCGCCAGATTTTTCGATGGAGCAACGGTATATCAAATCTACCGCATTTTCATACAGTATGATTTTTTAAAGAACAATATGAGTTACAACTTATAACAGCAAATGTTGACAGATCATTGTATTTTCAGAATCTTCTAGTTATTGCAGGTCATTAAACATTTGAAATTATCTTTTATTTTATTAAAACAACTATCAGAGTGGACCACGCAAATTGCATATTTGCGCGGCTAGCGTATACGCGCTATTATTTAGTTCATTTCTTTATGAATTGTCTTTTTGGATGACATAAGTTAATTCTAAAGTTTCTTAAATTAAACATCTAAAATATGTAACACAATATGAATTTTGCATCTTCACTTGTTCTTAGACACGGTGGTCAAGGGTTGTAGATTGTCTAGTATTACCAATATTACTACTTCCAGTTTAATTTATAAAGGGATTTTGGTTTACAAATATATAATCATACTTTAAAAAATACTGATTCAAATTGTCACCTTATCAAAACTCACAATTTAAAAGTAACTGCCTAATAATAAATATTTGTATACTAAATTAGAGTTAAATATATTAAGCCTTCAATAAGATAATTAATACAGTTGCTGATCAAGATAATTAATTACCTTTGTTAAGCACGAGCATCCGTTTGAAAATGTAAGGCACGTAGTTTTTGCAATCTTGTTTCGGAATATAAAACGTGAATGCCAATTTAATGATATTTTCTCTCCTTTGCCGGTATTTATCTCCCCTCTCCTAAACACTTACGCTAACTATATATTCTCTCTCATTATAAGACATTAACACTAGGGATATTATGGTCATTTTTCTCTACTATATTATCTTGTTTTCATGACCTACTTAACCAAAAGACGCATATCTAATTGTCTGTTCATATATCTTGTTACGTTACATGTCAAATTGTCCGTTTGCAATGACCCCAGCTGAAGCAGCTCATAAGTGTTCATCTTTTGCATTTGATTATCATGCAAAAGGCTTGGTAACTCTGATATGTGATATCAGTCTAAGTTCATGCTTTCTGGAGATTTCCCTATACACTTACTGATTTCCATCGTTGCCTAATCCTCCTAGGTTTGCTTCTTATTAATCTATATTCCCTAGTGATGGCTATCCTATTTTTCCTTCTCCATATGTAGTACATCTTTTTAAGTCCCGATGGAATCTCTCTTTTTGGCCAATATTTTTTATGTTTTTTTTCTAATGTAAGAAAGAAATTTGTTTTCTTTTCGTTTTCATCCTATGATGTGACCATTGTAGGGACATGGCATATGGGTCAGAATAATGTGTACTAGCTTTCCTGGCAGCACAAAAACTGCCAGTGTATGTCCAACTGGCACGATACATATATATGCCTAGTGACTAATTATGTAATGGTTATGTAAATCGCAGCTATAGCAGAGGTACTGCGGTTTTTGCACATGGAAAACCAAGCTATAGCACAAACATATACTATTATAGAGGTACTACGGTCAGTGACAGTGATGTTTTTGGCCATCCTGCTTAAGTCGTTCCTATCGGTTTCCTCGCCCAATTTTGGCCATGTGGGCTTGCGGACGATGGTCACGGGCAGCGACACAAATGCGCTGTATGCAGCGCAAAGGGAGATACTCGTTAGCATTAGAGGTGGTCACTGGCCGAGCTATTTTGAGTCGGTATGAGGTACATCCGACTTAGATATTATTGATGCTTCTACAGTCACTACCTTAAAAATCTACATTTATGTCGGTTTAAAACAGATATCAGTGTCGGTTTTAAGACTATTTATGTCGGTTGTCGGTGAATGTCACCGGACAGGATCCCGTCGATAGACTAGGTTTCCCTCAACAAGGGGATTAGGGTTCGGTAAAGGGCGTTTTCGTGGCCGGAAACCCTAATGACTCGCTCACGGGGGAACCGGGGCCTACGGACCAAATGGAACACGACGTGTTGATGAGTATCGAGCTGGTTACAACGCTCTCTCCTTTTCCGACTTGCTTGTCTTCCTTTTTTCCCTCTCCCTCTCTCCATGCACCCGAGCTCACTTATATAGGCCGGGCTGGCTCGGCAGGTGAGAAGGGCACGTCACGCTATTCTACCACATTCCGCACTTGACACCGCGGCATTACATTTATTACACCTATCCCTGCAGCCCTGTCCTCTTGAGCCTCATTCTCCTCACTAGAGCATAGCTTCGCCCGGTCAGTCCGGGAAATGACAGGCCCATCGTGTCATCTGCAGAGTTGGGTACACTACTACAGCGAGGCTTATATCAGACGCACGATCACAGACGGTTTTGAAAAACCGTCTGTGATATGGAACAACACAGATGGTTATATACTCAAACCGTCAGTGTATATATCACAAACGGTTTTATATTACAGCCGTCTGTGATGTAATAAATATCACAGACGGTTTCTAAATATAACCGCTGCGTGATAGCTCTGATACTCATTACAGACGGTTTCTAAGTAAAACCGTCGTAACATCCTGACGGTTATATAACACAACCGTCTGTAATATCTGATAGTCATCACGCATTTATATTTAGAAACCGTCGTGATATTGCTTACATCACGAGCGGTGTAATATAAAACCGATCGTGATATCTCACGAACAAAGAACGAGCCTCCGGTGAACCGCCGTTTATAGGGTTTACGTGCGTGAGGTAATTTCTGAAGTGAGGCGATTTTGTGAAAGAAGGCCGTTGATTTTGAAGGGTGATATTAGATTCGTTTGATTTTGGTGATCTAAGGTTAGTAATGAGTTATAATTGCATGCATCCAATTCAATATCTAGGTTGGTTAGGTGAGAATTAATTTCAAGATTGTTTGATTAGATCTAGCTTGTAGCTGCATGGATCCATATGTTGTTTGTGATATTTGGTTAGTAATGTGTTTTAATTGCATTATATTCAATATCTAGCTTGATAAGGAAGGAATTTGTTGATTTTTTTAGATCTAGCTTGTAGAACCATGTGTTGGCCCGTTGTTTGATCTAAGGTTAGCTAGTAATGGTTCTATTTGCATAATTAGTTTAAGAATGTGTGCATACGCACTACACCTGGTGCACTTAATATTTAACACTAAGTGTTACATGTGTAGAGTAGATGGATCAAAGCTGGATGTACACTGAGAACCGTACGAGTGTTGAGTACCTTAATGGCGTCTCCACTTTTAAAAGAGCTGCAGAGGAGGATATGTTTAATAAGTGGGTGCAATTCATGTCGTGTCCGTGCATTGATTGAGAAAATCTGAAGATGTTTGAAACTTCAGTATGATCGAAGCACACTTGATTCGGAGGGTTTCAAAAGGGCTATACATGTTGGACCACCATGGCGAAGAGCATAATATCTGAGGAAGCGACAAGTAGTGTTAATATCGTCGACGAAGTCAATGATATGTCGGATGATCATATCGATTGTGCTTCCGATGAGGACGAGGTTCTTGAGGATGACAATTTGGATCGAGATCTTTGCGCAATGCGAAGAAACCTTGATGACGGGGAATATGGAAAGTTCGGGGCTTGATGGAGGACTCGGAGAAACCTTTGTTCGCGGGGTGCAAGTTGAAATACACAAGGTTATCATCCGTGCTTGAACTACTCAAATTGAAAGCAAGCAGCGGTTGGTCCGACAAAAGTTTCACAATTATTATGTCTATTGGCGGACATGCTTCGAGAGGAAGCGAGTTGCCGACAACCACCTACAAAGCCAAGAAGGTTCTTTGTCCCTTGGGAATGGAAGTGGAAAGAATACATGCATGTCCAAGCGATCGTATCTGTGTACATAAAAGAGTACACAAACTTGCATATAGTCCGGTGTGCAACGCATCCCGGTACAAGCGTAAGAGTCATTCAGATGATGATGGCGAGAGCATTGAGGTGAAAAAAGGACCTCCTGCTAAGGTGGCATGGTATCTGCCTGTAATTCCCGTTTGAAGCGTTTGTTTGCAAACCCAAAGGAGGCAAAAGCTATTGCGTTGGCACTTTGAGGCGTAAGATTGATGAAATGCTAAGGCACCTGCTGATTCCATCCAAAGGAGAAACATCGATAGGAGCTTTCAAGAATTCGGTGCGGATCCGAGAAATATAAGGTTTGGATTGAGTCTGATGGAATGAATCCTTTCGGTAACATGAGCGTCGGCATAGCACTTGGCCCATAAATCTCTGTATCTACAACCTTCCTCCTTGGTTGTGTATGAAGCGGAAGTACATTTTGTTGTGCATGCTTATCCAAGGACCGAAACAACACAGGAGCGATATTGATGTGTACGTAGCTCCATCGGTGGAAGATCTTAAAACACCGTGGAGTTCTTGGAGTACACGTATGGGATGCGTATAAACGAGAGAACTTTACTTTGCATTTGCTTGTTGTTACGCACCATAAATGATTACCTGCCCTTGCTAACTGTCGGGGCTAGAGTACAAAAGGAACCAAAGCTTGCACTCCTGCTTAGATGATACCGAGAGTGTATGGCTGAATCACTCCCGCAAAACCGTGTACATGCGTCATCGTAGGTTCCTTCGGAGGAATCACCCATATCGCAAGATGAAGCAACTTTTCGATGGAAGGAACGAAAATGGTTCAGCTCAAAGCGTTTGAGCGGAGAGATGTTCATGACATTGTTAAGGATTTGGATGTTGCGTATGGAAAGGGCGTAAATCAAGTACCCGTGAAAAGAGCATGTGGAAGAAGAGATCAATATTCGGGACCTACCTTCTTGGGGAGCACCTAGAAGTTCGCCCTTTGCATCGATTTCATGCACGTGAGAAGAATGTCTATGACAGCGTGATTGGTCTCTTACTCAACATTAAGAGTAAAACAAAGGATGGTATCAGCATGCGGCTTGACTTGGTCGATATGGGCATAAGACTGAGTTAGCACCGAAAGAGACCGATAAAGATCGTGCGTGCTTGGAACACCTTGTTATACTCTGTCAAAGGCGAAAGAACTGAATCGTCCGGTGCTTGCATGGTGTGAAAGTTCCGTCCGTTACTCCTCCAACATGAAGAGACTTGTTTCGTTGGAAGATTTGAAATTAACCGCATGAAGTCTCATGATTGTCATGTGTTGATGACACGATGCTCCCTATCGCAACGAAGTATTTTGCGGTCAAGGTCCGAGAGACAATCACTAGGTCGTGTTATTTCT
Source organism: Guadua angustifolia (assembly GCA_036346375.1). Lineage (NCBI taxonomy): Eukaryota > Viridiplantae > Streptophyta > Magnoliopsida > Poales > Poaceae > Guadua > Guadua angustifolia. The sequence continues at coordinate 357,154 of JAYEVE010000722.1, read as the reverse complement.
TTAACACAATCGCCGAAGGTCATCGATCGAAGGACTAGATGCTCTGCAAGTGAGGTGGTGATGACTCTATGTAATCTTGAGATGTATTTCCCTCCATCATTTTTCGATATCATGGTCCATCTCATTGTTCACCTTGTGACAAAAATAAAGATATGCGGGCCAGTGTTCCTACATAGCATGTACCCGTTCAAGAGGTACATGGGAATTCTCAAGTCTTACGTACGGAATCGATCTCGTCCGGAGGGTAGCATTGTCGAAGGTTATACAACAGAAGAGGCCGTCGAGTTCTGCGTCGATTACATGGCCTAGGTCGAACCGATAGGTGTGCCTCGATCTCGCCATGAGGGGAGGCTCCAGGGTATCGGGACCATCGGAAAGAAAGCAATCACGCCTGATTCGATTGCGTATGCTCGAGCCCATTTCACGGTTTTGCAACACATGGCTGTAGTGTCCGCCTATATCGTCGAGCACAAGCAATGCCTAAGGCAAGAGAATCCAGCACGGCATGAGTCTTGGATCACGAGACAGCATAACCTTCAGTTCAACAAATGGTTGAAGGAGCGACCTATCACTGGGAGCTCGTCAGATGACACGCTGACATGGTTGGCAAAAGGACCAACTTTTATTGTTGTCACATGGAAAGGATATGACTTAAATGGGTACACATTTTACACAAGAGATCAGGATATGAAGAGCACAAACCAGAACAGCGGTGTCCGCATAGATGCATTCAATAATACCGCTAGGTTGACGAGGAGCTCCTACTATAGGTTCACAGAGGAGATATGGGAGCTCGACTACGTACTTTTCAAGATTCCCTATTTGGTGCGTTGGGTCCACCTCCGGCCGTGAAGGTTGACAAGAATGGCATCACTACTGTGGACCTCGAACGTGTCGGATACCAAGATGAACCATTCGTACTCGCTAACCAAGTTGTTCAAGTCTTCTATGTAACCGACCCGTCCAACAAGAAGCGCCACGCAGTTCTTTAGGGAAAAAGGAGAATTGTTGGAGTTGAGAATGTAGTAGATGAGGAAGAGTACAATCAATTTGATGAGTTGCCACCTATCGGAAATGACATACTGGTCCTAGAAGAACAACATGAGGAAGCAAGCTACACACGCGTCGATCATCATGAAGGGCTAATTTTCATACAAAAGAATAAGCATGTGGAGTAGTTGTGAGAAGGGTGTATTGTCATCATGTTTACAAATTTTCATGTGTAATAATATTACATGTAAGGATGATACGACCCATCATGCTTATTGTGATGATCTTTGTAAGTAGCTTGTGAAGCATCTGAATTATGCATATAGGATTTTGATGATGTTAGTAAGTAGCTTGTGAAGCATCTGAATTATGTCAGGATTGTGATGACTATCTTCCTTTAATGCAAGAGGCAGAGCTCCTGCCATTCCTTTCAAAAAAAATGAAAAGGAGAATTACCACAGACGGTTCTAAATGCGAACAAATGCGATATTTATATCACGAGCGGTTCTAAAATAGAACGATGCAGTGATGTTTATTATCACAGTCGTTCTATTTTAGAACCGCAATATCATATCCTGATTCTATTTTAGAACGCTATCGCTATCACAGATGGTTCGCATTTAGAACCGTCTGTGGTAAGTCTCCTATATATATCTCCCGCGTGCAGGCACAGCGCGCCAAACCCTAACCCTCTGTGACATTTTGTCTCCCGCGGCGGCTCCCCCTCGGCGTACGGCGGCCACCCCCTCTCGGCATCCTCCCTCTCGGCGTCCTCCCCGCCATCGACCTCCCCTCCCCGGCATCGACGTCATCCCCCCCGGTGTCCTCCCCCGCAGCGACGTGTTCTTGTGCATCTCGGGCTTCAACCGTGTGTAGCCTGGAAGTTTGATTTCTGGGACACTGTGTTCTTGCGCTGCTTTCTCTGCATCTCGGGCTTCTACTTCGACTTTATTCATAGTAGAGGCAACGGCATTGTATCCCCGAATCACTTTCCAGTGGCTGCGTGTGTAGCCTGGAAGTTTGATTTCTGGGACAGCGATCTGTTCGCGCCTTGTCTCGGCTTCGTCGGCTCGGATCCGGCGTTGTGTAAGCAAACTTTAATCCTCTCTGGTAGTGTTGATTCAGTGGACCGATTGAGAAATTTGAGGGACTAGCCATCGAGCTAGAGGATGTATTTCTTGATCTGGAGGCACTGATTTTATTCTAATACTGCTGCTCGATGATGATTAAATTAAATGAGCCTATATTAATCTGCTAGTTAGTGAATTCATTCTGTAATTCAGCACTGTTTAGATCATTGTGTCAACACTTTAACTTGATCTTTGTTGCTGCTGTATATGTGTGATAAGCTATCCTGTGATTAGTTCCTGTCATGTGACTTGATTAACCTTGATATCCTGGTCTAATCTGGAACTCAATTCTCACTGTTTGGCATCACTGTCGTAGGCAAAATTATTGCAATTCTGCTGTTCAGTAGTTTTTAATCCATAGTTCAGTTCTAGTGAATCAATTTTCTTAAAACGGTGCTGAATTGAGTAGATTCACTAATTTCAGATTTGTATAACCTGTGATATATTGCTGAAATTGGTGTTGGAGGGCTCTCTTGGAGCAACCCATCAGTTTATTAAATCTGAGAGCAAAAGTTGCTAAATCAAACATGAGCTTTATGCTGGTTTGTTTAGTCTGTTTATTGTCCATTCTTGAAGCCATGCTTATATGTTGTCAGATCATGAGTCTGCTTGCTTACAAGCTTGTTCCAGCTGAATTCATGATTTTCTTATATGTTCTTGGCATTATGGATAATTTGTTCATAGTTATATCTGTGTTGGGTTTATGTTTCATTATGCTCATACTGTACATGTTCATATGTGAAATCCTGAGCTTCTGTTCTATTATTCTGTTAACTGTCAAAGTTCAATCCATATGTATTCTTTTGCTTGTCTGCTGTGTGGATGTCCTAGTTTTAGAGGAGGTGCTGCCGAAATTTTTATTAAGTTCGGCAACCTCCTCGTTCACTTCTTTTGCTAAAAGGCTAATAACAAGCCATTTAGGCTAGTTCTTTTAAAAGGCTAATAACAAGCCATTTAGGCTAGTTCTTTTAAAAGGCTAATAACAAGCCATGGTATCCACAAACTTATTCATTCTAATTTGATTTTATTTGTTCTTCTCTTTTAGTTCGCCTGAAACTATTTTAACTTACAAAGAAGATGTCGTCCTCTAATCCATCGACTGAAGGAAATGATGATGTGCCCATAAAAGAAAAATCGACCCACGCAGCAAGATGACCAAACAAAAGGCCAACAGACCGATATACCATTACGGAGATCGATACAAAGGATGGGACCCCTACAAAGCCAAAAAAGGCAGCGAATGCATTTCGGAATATGTGCGGGATAGTGGCACGGGAACGGGTTCCGATCACGCTCTTTTCCTGGAGGTTGCTGACTATTGAGACTCGCAATGCCTTGCTGACGGAAATTCTTTCATCGTTCGACATTCCAGAAGAATCCACTCCCCTAGTGCGACGGTATGCACTGCTAGCGGCAGAAAAAGCATGGAAGACCTTCAAGCACACGCTTTTCAATGACTACGTCAAGAAGGATATGGTTCCATACTCTAAGTATGGGTTCATTGATGAGGACACATGGCGGCGTTTTGTTGAGATGAAGACGACAGACGAATTCTTGCGTCAAAGTGAAGCAAACAAGGCCTTGTAGGCAAGGAACACTCACCCCCACAGACTCGGCACTATTGGCTACGCAGGGAAGAGAGCGCAATGGGAGAGGGAGGATGAGGAGGGTATCTCGCCATTTGCATCGATCACAGATCAACGTGCTAGAGACTGGCAAAGAGCGAGGTCAGCTGCCACGTCCTCTGCAACCGTCTCCTTTGTAAACCCCGCGGACGAGGAAGTCTGCCAACGCCTGGTAATATATAAATCGACCTACCAATTTTATGTAATTAGTCCATGACTTCATAAGTGAAATAACTTGTCGGGATCTTGCAGGTAGTGTTGAGTGCACAATCGGTCGATGGCTCCTTTTGCCAGACAGGGAGAAAGATGCACTGTCCATGGTCTTGGGAAACAAGGAACACCCTGGTCGTACATGAGGCAAAGGGGTTTTTGTTCCATAGAAAACTGGATTCCCAGACGACTCGGACAAATACCGAAATAAGAAGAGAACTAAAACTGAGCGCGAGTCAAATCTTATAAAGAATATGGAGGAGAAGTTGAGAGGAGTGTTGAGAGAAGAGTTGAGGGTAGAACTGAGAGAAGAATTTTATGATATGATATGAAGCCTCGAGGAAAGGCTCAACAATCAACAAAAAAATACAGCCCCACTGTCCTTAAGAGCAGCTGTGCATCCGCCCCTAACATAGATGAACATAGCGGGAATTATCCTGTATGTAACATTAAGGTCCCCACGCGGTGCAATCTCCAAGTGAGAATTAACAGTGGCACCGTTGCTCTTACGCCTGCTTTGGGCATCGCGTATCCATCCACTCAAGGGACCATGGTGCACGGTACCATGATAGCGCCGGGTTTCACCAAGGTCAATGTGGACTATGTATATGATAGTTTCAAGATTGTCGATCTACAGAAGCCACCAAACGACGAGATCGTGAAACTCGGGGATGCCATTGCCACATTCATCCAATGGCCTAACAGCGACATCTCCCTGGTCGCCCCTTCTGTATCTGATTCGCCTATTGTATCTGATCAGTTGGCTACCAAATCAGCAGTCGTAGCCCAGACTCCACTTGAAGTACATAATGTTGACTTCTTTCCTGCCCATTCCTCTCCCGTGAAGGCTTCATCCAATAGAAAGAAAAGCAAGGTCAAGCGGAAGAAAGAAAGTCAAGAACAAATCGACTATCCGTCTGCTGAGCTGGCTAGAAAATACAAGCTAGGAGAGCCGTTAATAACGCAAGACATCTTAAATTCACTTAGTATCTCTTGAAAACAGTTGCATTTGTGGTACACCCAACAAGCTGGAAAGCTAGAGCGTGAACGTACAACAAGTATTTCCCTTAAGTTCCAGTATAAACATCTATTCAACGAGTCAGCGGGGGGCTTCTTTGCGGTTGATTTTCTGGACTTGTTCCATCTCTACAACCTCGACGCCCTCGACGCCGCACTCATCAGATGCTGGACATTGTAAGTGTGTGCTATCACAGTCTACATTCGTCTAATAGTAACAAAATGTCCTCCAATATATATATATAATTCGCCTTCGTATATATAGATTCATGATACTTGAAGCGAGAAAAAAGAAACAATCGATCGGTTTCCTCGACCCACACATAGTCTCAAAGCAAACAATGGATCAAGATATAAACATGGTCGAGAAATACGTGACACAGGCATTGCTAGACCAAAAAGATAAAGAATTCATACTTATACTCCATAACCCAGGGTAAGTGCTACACCACATGCTATACTTTGGTTTGTACTGTGCAAACAACTCTGTTTCGTTCATTGTCCATTGTGATATACCCGTAGGTTTCATTGGGTTCTAATTGTAATTAAACGACCACAAACCGGGTTAAGTACCTTGATTCATACGTGGCTCAAACCACGACTTGGTACCTATCGCAAAATTACTCAGCAGGTAATCACGTTTCCTCCGTACATAACGTACATGGTCATGTAAATTTTTCCAGGTTTATATTGCTATTGGATTGGCTTAGGCTAACCTTTTGCAATCTCGTAGAGCATACAAAGAGTTCAAGGATGGGACTAAACTACAGCATGATTTTAACTTTCCGGTATCCCGCTATACACAATAATCCTATATCAAACCCCGTAATAGTGACTCTAGAACTAACCTATTTTTTATTTGTAGTGCCACCAGCAAGGTCCGGGAAATAACTTATGTGGATTTTATGTTTGCCACAACATGGAAACCATCGTCAATACCAAAAAAAGCACTACGGTTATATCTGCGTTGACTGAGAACCATTTGAGCTACATTAGAGGGAGACTTTGTTACTTCCTGCTCAGCGAAGTAATAAATAAAAATGGCACGTTCCACGCAGACTGATAACTTCTGGAGTTGTACAATTGTCAAATGGTATTCATTTGGAAAACATGTAAAAAACATGCGGTTATTCTTGTTTGTACGATTCATTGTATTGTCACATGATATTATTCTTAATACATATTTGCTCATCTTGAATGCAACAACTTGACAATGTCTTGCTTGTTGGAACTAGATGTTTTTCCTACACCCTCAGCAGAACCTCCATTATTTATGATTTGTTGTTCGAAATTTCCATCTACTTACGTATTTCTGCAACAATATTTACGAGACACAGTTAGTTATAGATGTTGTAATTGAATATCTACACTTCCTATATGCATTGAGGTAACAGTTTATCTGATCAGGATAGACTTAAAATATAAATATTTGTAGCGCTTTTTCTCCCTTCTTATGATAATGTTGATGCAACTCGACTAATAAATGAACCAAGACCCGCACGCAGCATGGCGGGGAGGTGACGGCAACCATAGAATGCTTGATCGAACCCGACGCATTGGAGTGTGTGATTTGTTTCATGCCATACGAAGTGGCCTTGCGCAGCGTCACCGTCGTGCTACGGTGTAGAGTATCCGAACGGTGTGCTCTCGTGCAAGTCGGGTCTTCCATGTCCTCATGGAAGACCCGACTTGCAATCACATTTGTTCAATCTTTAATTACCCTACCTAGAGTAATCTATGAAGTACATCTAGATTTTTTTCAAAGTACCATGTTCTCCCACCGTGGCTCGGCGATATTGCCGCGAAACCGCCGTCCGGATACTCGCCGTGGCTCGGCGGTGTGCGTGCAAAACCACCGTATGGTATGAAGCAAATGACACACTCCAGTGTGTCGGGTTCGATCAAGCAGTCTATGGTTGCCGTCACTGCCTCATCATGCTGCGTGCTTGTCTTGATTGATTTATTAGTCAAGTTTCATCAACATTATCATAACAAGGGAGAAAAAGCACTACAAATGTTTATATTTTAAGTCTATCCTGATCATACAAACTGTTGCCTCAAAGCATATAGGAAGTGTAGATATTCAATTAGAAAATCTATAACTAGTTGTGCCTTATAAATATCGTTGTACAAATATTGATGGAAATTTCGAACAACACCATAAATAATAGAGGTTCTGTTGGGGGTGTGGGGAAAAAAAAGGTCATCACAGACGGTTCACATTTGAAACCGTCTGTGATAATTAAATATCACAGACGGTTATCATTTGAAACCGTCTGTGATAATTACATATCACAAACAGTTTCAAATGATAACCGTCTGTGATATTTTAAATATCACAGACGGTTATCATTTGAAACCGTCTGTGATATGTAATTATCACAGACGGTTTCAAATGATAACCGTCTGTGATATACATTTTCTCAGACGGGTGGAAAACCGTCTCTGATGATCTCCTTTATCATAGACTAATTATTACTGACGGGTCATAAAACCGTCTCTGATGACCTTTACGAACCGTCTATGATGAAGATTTCTGTAGTAGTGGTACGTGCATTCAATGACTCTGACACGGCACGCTAGGGGTGAAGAATCTACAAAGAAGTCTTTCTATTCAACTGGCGCACACCTTTGTGGTCTGGGGGGTCCGAATGCCCGCCCACACACCAAGCCGCCACGCGGGCCGCTTGCCTGGCGAGCAAGTCGTAACCGCCCACCTACTCGCCAGGGGACCACGCGGATCAGGCCGCCTTCGGGGCCTGCAACTTCATAGACGGAGAGGGTACCCCGGTGTGCTATACACCGATAGTAGCCCCTGGGCTCATCCTGGAGCACGCACCAGGCCTTAAGTATTTCTTTTAATGCTTGACGCGCTCTCGGACGAGTCCATCACTTTTGCGCATGCAACCGCTTGGGTCCCCTCTACTTCCGCCGCCTTCATCTGGGATCCCAAACGTCGCGCACCTTTGCTCCTTCCACTTCCTATAATGGCGCAATCTTCTTCGCAGGTACGGGGACGCCTCGGCTTCCTGTGCCCATATTTATTTGAAAACTGCTCGGCTTTTGGACACCCCAAGCATATAAGAGCAATACTGTTGCGGGAACTTGAGTGATCATCAGCCTCGCAAACCTTCTACTTCTCTACAATCCTCAGTTTCGCCTTCTCTTTTTTAAATCTTCAATGGCTTCCCCTTCTCGCTCGCCTCCTTCTGGTGATGAAGCTCCGCAGTCGCCTCTCTCCTCGGAGGAGCTGGATCTTGACTTAGAGGGAGGAGGACCGCCGGCGCCTATGGACGAGGAGGCCTTTCTCATAGAGCTTTTGGTCGACTTCGACCTCGCCATGGCCGAATGGCCTGAGCTAGACGCTGTCGCCCGCGATGCCGCCACTGTTGACGCACTAATCGATGTTGTCCCGAAGCTCATCGGGGCGAGGGATGCCCTTGTGGAGGCGGTTCGGCGTGCACGCGGCGCTTAGATTTGAACGCCACCTTAGGTCCCCTTAGATCTCCTGCCCGTTTGATCGCGCAGTGTTGCCTCGATGTCTTTGAGCTAGGTTGATACCTTGGCGTTTCTTGAACGTGTCATCGTCGTCGTCCTGGTCGTCCTGCTAACAACAGTTACTGTACGAACAATGATCATATGAACTATGCATGATGTTAAGAAGTAAAGTCCTAAGTCTTTATATACGGTTGTCACTAGCTTCTGCCCTTTTGAAACTTTTTATATCCTTATGATCTCTCGGAGCCTGACCATAGCGCCGCGTGGCAAAGCAGCAGGTTCCCAGGAGTGGTATTGGGCCTGCGGTGCTCGCGGTGACAACCAACGGTGCTTCACAGAGCCAACCCGAGGTGCACGAGCCGCATTTGAGCCACCGTGCCACACTCACGCTCCTATCACCCGTCCATGTACGACGTGAACGATGGGCGTCTCCTTTTATCAACAAGGAGTCGTCAGGTTCTCAGCGCTAGTGACAATCGTATACAACTTGACCCAACGGGGCGCAGACACAGAGGACAATAAGTAGTCAATAATACCAAATGCGAACAACTTATCTTGGTCATAGGCCGCCAGGGGGCCAGCCCCCGGCAAAGCCACATGGAGATTTTGGGCAAGGGTGGCAGCCTCCATGGCCAACCAACGTTGCACCGGAAGTTCCACCGCGGCAAGGGGGGCACCGCTGCCTTCCTGTGGGGGCGGCGTGAGGAGATCCCTCGACCGGCGGGAATGCTGTCGGGACGGATCCTGAGCGACTCTAGTCCCCGCCGCTTCTGGTTGCTTCGAATGTGAACCCGCCATCACCAGATGCACGGGCCTTCTCAGAAGAGAAACCGGAACCCACTGGAGGGATAGCTGGATGAACCAACCGCTAGCCCCCTACATGGCGCGCCCCTATCGGCGAATGTCACCGGACAGGATCCCGTCGACTGACTGGGTTTCCCCCAACAAGGGGATTAGGGTTCGGTAAAGGGCGTGTTCGCGGCCGAAAACCCTAATGACTCACTCACGGGGGAACCGGGGCCTACGAACCAAATGGAACACGACGATGTACCCAGGTTCAGGCCCCCAAGATGGGTAATAGCCTTACGTCCTGCTAGAGTTCTTGTTGATGAGTATCGAGCTGGTTACAACGCTCTCTCCTTTTCCAACTCGCTTGTCTTCCTTTTTTCCCTCTCCCTCTCTCCATGCACCCGAGCTCCCTTATATAGGTCGGGCTGGCTCGGGCAGGTGAGAGGGGCACGTCACGCTATTCTACCACATTCCGCACTTGACACCGCGACATTACATTTATTACACCTATCCCTGCAGCCCTGTCCTCTTGAGCCTCATTCTCCTCACCAGAGCATAGCTCCGCCTAGTCAGTCCGGGAAATGATAGGCCCATCGTGTCATCTGCAGAGTTGGGTACGTTCATTCAATGACTCTGACACAACATGCTAGGGGTGAAGAATCTGCGGAGAAGTCTTTCCATTCAACTAGCGCACACCTTCGTGGTGCAGGGGTCGAGCGCCCGCCCACACCGAGCCGCTTCGCCCGGTGGCGGGCGTGGCGCCCACTTTGCCCGAGGGACCACGCGAGCTCCTCGCCCGTGAGCAGGTGTGACCGCCCACTGCTTTCGCCGAGGACCACGCAGATCAGGCCGCCTTGGGGGCCTGCAACTTCATAGGCGGAGAGGGTACCCCGGTGTGCTATACACTGACATCGGTTTTTGGTTAGAACCGACATAGATAACATTATTTGTGTTGGTTTTTGGCTAGAACTGACACAAATAATATGACTATTTGTGTTAGTTTTTGGCTAGAAACGACACAGATAGTATTATGTGTGTCGGTTTATGGCTAGAACTGACACAAATAATATGACAAAAAATGTATCTATTGTTATTATTTGTAATTGTGTAATCTGGCAACTCCGTGCCACGCGTCCACCTCACGTGGCCCATCCTAGTACTACTCTCGCCCAAGCACGCTTAACTTTGAAGTTCTAACGGGATCTAGCAGATTTAACTTCCCGAGAGGATCACCCATCTTAGTACTACTCTCGCCCAAGCATGCAGAACTTTAGAGTTCTTATAGGATCTAGTGTTTTAGTGTTGGTATGATCGCATGTGACGTGTAATGTGTCCCTCTCCCCTTAACCCTGCTAAGCACCAGAACACCAATTTTAATGTTCTCATAATTTGAACATGGTTTGAGTTATATTTTAGTATTGTCATACTCCGAAATGGGTACAAAACTTTGGAGGCCGTTCTGAGGTCCTTAACGATATTTTTTTGAATTCTATCACCACACTCGCACTAACACAAATAATCATTGAAAGACTTACTAATTTTTGGACTTTAGCATTTTCGTATGGAACTTCTCGTTAGCTTTTCAACAAGCTAAAGAATGCTTCAATCGGAGTTATGAGTCAAAAGTTATGATATTTTTACTAATGGTGCGAAGGCGAAGACTATTTGTGTCGGTTTTTTGCTTGAACCGATACAGATAATATTATTTTTGTCGATTTTTGGCTAGAACTGACACAAATAATATGACTACAATTTGTGTCGGTTTTTGGCTAGAACCAACACAAAAAATTAGACTATTTGTGTCGGTTTTAATTAAAAACAGACACAAATACACACAAATAATGCATTATTTGTGTGGATTTCAATTAAAAATTGGCACAAATAGTCTTCCTACTATTTTAAGTTTTAGAACTAACACAAAAATGTTATCTGTGTCGATTCCAAAAAAACCGACATAGATAGACCGTCACATATTTGAGGTTTTGTAGTAGTTAGTAAAACCGTCAATGAGACAATCACAGGCGGTTCTCTTCATGAACCGTCAGTGATATCATAGACGGTTTTAGTTCAAAACCATCTGTCATCATATCATAGATGGTTTTCAACACAAACCATCTATAATAAGTTCATATCACAGACGGTATTAACTAGAAACTATCTGTGATATGATATCAGACCCCTACATAACCATATCGATAGAGGTTTGTAGCACAGACCCATATATTTCGTCTCCCGTAAACCCTATAGTCCCGGCAATCCTCTTCCCCGGTAAACTCCTCGATGACCTCCTCCTCAATCGGCTACCTCCACGAGCACCTTCTCGTCGATTGGCTACTCCGCGAGCACCTTCTGCTTGATCAGCTATCTCCTGGATCAGCTACCTCCACAAGCACCTTCTCCTCCCCATTGACTACCTCCTCCTCCGTGAGCACCTTCTTCTCAGTGAGCACCTTCCCCATCGGCTACCTCCTCCTCCTTCCCATCAATGAGTTGTGTATGAACCGATATGCTTGACTGGGGTATAACTGATAATCCTCATTTTGAGTTTGTAAATGATGTTTGTGAATGATGATTGGCCATCATAGTTGCTTGTATGGATGCTATACTCTAGCTTCACTCATCTTAGCTCTGGAGTAGTAATATGAAGTATATCCTCTCCCTCTATCTCTAAAAAAATAGCGTAAGCAATAATTAACCTATAGGAGAGACTGGCCTTCACGGATCAGCCTCGAGAGTTGCAGGCTCACAGGAGCCTGATTGTCGATTTGTTGTTTGTGTGATCTTTGCTACGTATTAGCTAGCTAGCTTATATTGTTATAGAGCCTTAGCTCTAAGGTATGATCGGTATGCATAAGAAAGTGTACTAGAATAGTCATGGAAACTGCAAACATCTTGTGTCGATTGCGTGTGATGAGTCAATTTAATTAATTTGTTAGTTTTACCAACATCTCAAAAATAAGTTTTATTGTATATATGTATGTTCCTATGTGGAAAGGCAGTTAATGCTATAATGAGTGACAGACTTAAACTCTTGAGGCAAGAAGAGAACTTCCTACGTTTGTCAGGTTCACTTCACTCTTAACTCAAGAACATGTGCAATACCTAACATTAACCTTTTAGGCTTCATCAGTATTGATTGGCCTGATGGAAGGGTTTGGTCTAATTAAACTGTCAAACAAAGAAATGAACTTGGAGTAGTTTGGCTCCTCATCAAACTTCATGTTAACTACAGTCTCAAGAAACTGCCTGCAAGGTTGAGGATAGATGCCACAAAGGCTTTCAGATGAGGTGCTCATATTTCTCTTGCACACTAGAAATGATTTATTACCACCCTGTAAACACACAAAGAAAAGAGAAAAGAAAATACCTGCAATTCTTCCTAAATGTGCATGGATATTGGCTTTGTTCAGTTTCAGAGTTGTTGGGTGCTTTGAAAGTTGTAGATCTCTATCTTAAGTTTAATTAGAGTCCAAGAATGTGAATTTTGGTTAGGTAATTTAAAAGTTATGGATGTTTGTTTGACTGCTACCCAGAATCTGTCTTTGCTGGTAGCAGTCACGGAAAATTGTAGAGTAGGGCTATCTAGAAGCTGAATTAAATTTTCTAATGACTCAATAAGTTAGAAAATTTCCTATAGATTTCAGAAATGTCATCCTTTACTTCATTTGGAATTATATAAAATTGGCTATGCTATTTTGAATTCTGCTGTCTAGTGTGGTAATAGATCGAGTTTCAGGGCTAAATATGAAAGGCTAAATATTTCATTTGATAGAATTGGTTATTGGGTAATATGTGAGTAATTTTCAGTAGTTTCATAAAGTTCTTGGCCCTTGAGGTTTGAGTTATAAGTGTGGAACTTACAACCTTTAAACCATTGGGGCAGCAGAGGGGTGGTTTTGTTCGCCGAATGAGAAGGTTATTAGAATTGTGGTAGGGTGTAGGTTCGATGTCACTAAATTTTATTGCTTATGCTGGAATTATATTGTTGAGTTGCATGTTACTTATTCTTAGATGGTGAGACTTCAGGAATGGCCTCAATCCCGCTCCACCTCACTCCTCGTGGTTATGGCAAGTGCATAGTAGAATGATAACTTGGTTGAGGGATGAATTATTGATTAGATTGGTAAATATTGCCTTGTTGTTTTAAATGACTAATGTTCATCATTTAAATTATTTATGCTTGTGATTTTGAGATGATGATATTGAGTATATGATGTGGATGGTCACTTGGGAATTGTTGGCACATGGTGGTTGGTTATTGAAAAGTGTTGCATCACTCACATTCATATCATTAAAAGTGTATATGAGCCAGGTCGGTAAAAGAGTCATATAACTAATCCAGAGTGCTTAGGCCCGGTCGGTGAGAAAAGTATATGACTTGACCTGAGTACTCTTGAGTAATACCTACTTCGGTAGGCCCTTCCACTGGGATGGAAGGGAATGGGAGTGTAACATCGACAGGTGTGCACTCAAGCTATACCAGTATAAGCTATGAAAGGTGCATATGAGCATACAAGCATATTTGCATTGCATAGCATTGCTAATAATGAATGATGGTTTAGGTGATGATTGTGGTAAATGTTTATGTGGATGAATCGTGAACTCATCCAATGATAACTAATGTGATAATTGTGACAACTGGCATGATATTGTTTCTTACATTTTGGTTGAGTCGTGGATTCAGCCTTGCTAGATTTGAATGCGATAATTGGTTATGTTATTATTTTATTATGCACTTTGCTGAGTTTTGGACTCACGCTTGTTTGTTTCATGTTTTTAGGTACTGTGAGACCTGCATGATGGGAAGGGAGTAGCACAGACACGAAACCGAACATCACTTTACCCTTTTGTTGTACTTAGTTCTTGAGCATGCCTAGCCTTGATTAAACAGATAGACTCAGACATGGATTAATACTTGGGGATACCTTCTTGATTGGTTTTAATCGGTTTGGCTCGATGCTTGGGTTCCATGTAAAGTGTTGTGATTGTCATTGTTATGCTTCCACCCTTGTTTATAGCTTGTGGTTGATGGTTATTGTCTAAAGTTAGAAATAGATGCTTGCTGAAATTATAGTGTAAAATGGTTAGTTGCTATTGTTGCTATCCTTGTTTTGTAACCTAGTTTATAACAAGGTGCTGCTGAAATTTTTAGTTGAGCTCAGAGAATTCTTAGGGTGCTAGCTTGTTATGGTTCGTTGTTTATTATTAGAAGTGACTTGTCATGTGTCGTGCTTGATGAAATTTGGGTACAATTGAATTATTTCGCTGTGGTTGAGCTTGTGTTGTAGCATATCACCCATCAATGTTCTCTTGTACTTAATTTTGAATAGATCATTTGATTAAATTTAGACTCTCCAAACCTTGGAATATGTTTTAATAAAACTGGCTATGTGAAAGGTTATTGGGTTATGTGTATGTTACTATTAAGATTAGGATAGATGAAAATTATGGCCATGGATGGACTATTGTTAAACAATGTGATGGCGTTAGACTTTGCCATGCTAAATTATGCTTGTGGTTTATGTTAATGTTATGAGACAATCAAGTTTAGTTTGCTATTATTACTCCCATTGTATTTATTTGTGAGTAACCTTTAGTTGGTGCTTAAGGTTCATTTGTCGATTGCTCTAGTGATTGATTAGCTTGTTTGAAGCGGTTAAAAGAGAAGAAGTCTTGTTAAATTTGTGTGCAAAATTGATTAAGTGTTGGCAAAATAGTATGATGTTGTGGCATTCAAGGCACGTGAGATGTTGGGGTGTTATACTAGCTTGCTTATGTGTAGTTATGGTTGCATGGTGATATGTTGGGTTGAGCTCATGTATCTTCAATTGTTCATGTGATTCATCATGTGGTTATCGCTTGTTTTGCTCCACTCACTAAGTATGGTACTACGGTTGTTATATGTTGTATTTGCTCTTTCTTGTTATTTATGCTCGAACAGTTATATTATGATTGCTATTATATTGTTATTGTGTTGTTTTGCTCTAATTGCGTAGAGGTCATGCTGAAATTTTTAGAAATTTAGTAGTTTCGTTGTTTGTTGGTGCTTGTGGGTGTAACATTCGGGGCACGGGGGTGCTGGGGTGTTACATAAAGGGCAAGTCTAAATTAGCTGAAAAGATTTATGAAATGAAACAAGAACTGAAAGGTGTAGGTGACACATTGCAAGATATTGAATCCCTTAACATGGCACTCATTAGTAAGGACCGCAGGGTGAATGCAGAGATGGAAGAAGCCAAAGCTAAACTTACAGAGGTAATATAAAGGTTTTTAGTACTGAATTTAATGTGATTATTGATAATATACCAATATTCCCTTTTTTACAATAACATGATCGCTTTTAATTTGTAGAGACTAAGAGATATGACTGAAGATCAATTGGTTATTGATATCAAACAAATCAGCACTGTAATGAAGTTGTGGAACTTCACAGAGAACCGAGAAGCCTCTATTGCAGAAGCTATGGTACATATGATGGAAGACATGAAAAAGTTCTAAGGTTTTCTTGTCTTGAACTATGAAATAATGTGGTTTCTCAATGTACACTTGTTGATATTTGTGGTATATATCATATTTTGTTAATATATTGTCACCAGAACTATGAAATATTTCGTTGTAAAATATTCTTGTCTTAAATTATGAAATAATGTTTTTTCCCTACCCCTCTTACCAGAAGTTCCATGATTAGTATGTGTTGTTCAAAATTTCTTCTCTTTAGATATTTCTGCAATAACATTTACAAGACATATCTAGTTATAGATTTTACAATTGAATATCAAAACATCAAATATGCATTGAGGCAACAGCTTATCTTATGAGGAGGGTCTTAAAATATGAATATTTGTAGAATTTTCATCACCTTTTTATTCTAATGTTGATGGATTCCAACGTAAAATCCAATTTCATGAATAGTTCGTCCTGAAAGTTCATACTCTGATTTATTTTTCATTTTATCCTCATCCCCGAATGAGAATATATACCACATGCAGCCCATTTTTACTCTGATCTTGTATTGGAATAGGATCAGAGTGATCAGAGCAAAAATAGGCTAAATATGGTATTCTCATTCAGGGATGAGGATGAAATAAAAATAAATCAGAGCATGGACTTTCAGGATGAACTGTTTATGAAATTGGATTTTGCATTGGAATCTATCAACATTAGAATAAGAATGTGATGAAAGTACTACAAATGTTCATATTTTAGGACCCCCCATCAGCCAAGCTGTTGCCTCCATGCGTTTAGGATGTTTTGATATTCAATTGTAAAATCTATAACTAGTTGTGTCTTGTAAATGTGTCGTTGCATAAATATCTAAGGAGAATAAAATTTTGAACAATAGATTCTAATCATAGAAGTTATGCCAAAAGATTTAGGCGAAAAAACATATCACAGATGGTTCTATTTAAAAACCGTTTGTGATTACTTGTCATCAAAGATGGCTCTATCCTAGAACTGTCTAAGATAATTCCTCATCATAGACGGTTCTTAGATAGAACCATATCTGATGTTAGTTTTTATTGACGGTTTAAAAACCGTATATGATGTGTTCTTCTTGTCACTGACACAGGTTTACAGACAGTTCACAAAACTATCAGTGATGAGATTTCTGAACCATCTGTGATGAGCTTTTATGTAGTACGTGTGTGGCTGCTCATTTTGTTGCACCTGGGCAAGTAGTGACAGTCTAGCATGGGGGCAAAGAGCAGCAAAGAGTTTCTATTGAGTGTAGAACTCAAAACGTTTCTATTGAGCGCAGGTGCATCCTAGAAGTTGTGATTTTTTATGAGTTTTTGGTTGAAATTCACTATAATTTCATTGAAATTGTGTTGAAACCTACTCAAAATATGAAGCTGTGTTTGATTTTTTTTAAACTTTTGGCTAAACTTTTTGCGTAGACCTGTGAAACATTTTTAAAACTTAGTGAAACATGTTGAAACCTGCTTGTAACTACTTCTGAAAATTCTTGAAACATGTGTTGAAATTTATATATGGCCAGGGTTGGGTACTCCTTGACCGGCAGGCGTCTTGATCGACAGTTCCCCAACTCGGAAGGCCCGACCACGACACAGGTGTGCCTTGAGGCGCTCGACCTCGGCCTTGGTATGCTAAGCTCGGTCGCTTGAGCTCGACCTCGCCGACCTCGAGCTCGGCGGGGTCTCGTTTGATCCTGGTCCGCTGAGGATCTCGGATCTAGCGATTGACTTGCGATTCTTGGAAGAAGCGGGTCGTGGGGATGACTCGGAGTCTGTGGCAAGCCGGGAGCGATTCTGGCTGTCTTGATCGCATTAAAACCCACGATCATGAGTTTCTCCCGCCAGATTCGTCTGAAGGGATATAAAGACCAGGATGCATGAGCTCAAGGACAACGAAGCGGCACTCAACCACAGGCGCTCTGGTAGCTCGGGCTAGAATCACTGCACTTCTTTGAGCTGTAAACCTTGCTTTGTACACCCACATAACGAGAGTCACCGCCGCAAAGCGACTTTGAAATGAAACCATTACCTCGGCGGAGACTCATGAGGCAATAGACCCGGAAAACACAAAGCGAGCACTCGAGGCTCGGTAATCATCTCTTTATACGCACAATTAGTGGATTCCTCGCCTCCGGAGAAAGGCGGGCGTAGAAACTATTACACTTCGGGGGCTCGAACGATATAACTTCGTTGTGTCACGCCCTCTGTCGTCTTCCTCCGACCTCTCTGGCGCAAGCGAACCTCCGGTGAAACAAGCTCGAGTGGGTCCTTACACACTAACACCCTCTTCACTTTTGCGGTCGAGCGATCCGATCGTCGGCAATGGCGCCAAATGGGGCCCGATAAGCCGCTCATTGAAGGTGCGACATCGAGATCTCGGAGGCATGGCGCATCCGGCGGGATCGTTAGTAATGGCTCGAGCACGGGCACAGTTCCCCAGCGATGACTCCACACCCTTGTTTCCGCCCTCGGTAGGTTCATTCCAAGCAATCGCCGACAATGGGGAGAAACTGGATCATGTTAGCCGGCGGCTCGAGATCGCCAGCGCTCGAAGGTGGAATCATATTCTCACCCAGCGTGGCGAGCTAAGGTATGTTGTTACGCTTTGGATTCTCGGCGACTAACAACGTGGCGAGTATGGAGCTCTCCTCGTGGGTCTTCGAGTTTGCAAGCGCTTGGCGTCGTCGGTTGGTAGCCAAGGCGACTCGACTCACGGTCAACAGTTCGGCAAAGACCACCAATGCGGGAGACTTCGATGACAAAAGTATCTCGCCGAGTCTTGTGAAATGGAGAAATGGTTCGGGACACGGAACTTCGAGCACTGCACCAGGAAGGACAACCCGACCACAGATCTCTGTCCCATCTCGGCTCGTCCGATGTGCGATTCCTCGGGCGTCGTCCACGAAGACCTTGGCGTCGCCATCAATCTTCGACGGAGGAGGTAAGTACTTCTTGAATGACATCCACTTGGCCTCTGTGGAGCACATTCTTCTTCGAGGCGATGGTGGTAAGGTTTTCCCGGGGGTTCTCTTGGCCAAGCTAACGCTTCGGGATGCTCGTGACATCATCCATATCGAGCTCGCCCGGTTCCATGCTCGGAACCGCCTCGTACTCAAGACCATCCGCTCGCTTGGCTCTCCTCGACATGGGGGCGCGACATCCTCGGCCCTTTCCCTGGCCGTCGGGGAATATTGCGAACATAGGCCAAAGTTTGCTATGCTTGGTGGCCGTCCATGAGCAATGGAAGCGATGAAAGCGCATAGCAGACGAGGTCGTCCTAGGCATCAAGCGAGTATCAAATGAGCTCGAATGACCGCGGCGAGACCTGGGTGGGCGAACTTCCACCGTCCTATAGTGCATTCGTACCCTTGTCGGCGAAACAGCGGGTCTTCACCCTTAAGCTTATGTTAGGTCTGCGAAGCGAAATCCTGCCTCGGAAGGTCACGCTAGAAGCTCTGCAAAGTTGAAACAGTCGATCACGCCGACTTGGCGTGACGGTCCCTCGACCTTACCCTCGCGAAGAAGTAAGATGCGTGTACCTTTGCTACGATCAGCAGCTACTGCGAGCTCTTCGCGAACATGCGTCTCGATTCGATGCGACCTAAGCGGCTCCTTGTTGGGGACTTGGCTCGGGCGGATTGAGCTCGTCGGCACCAACAAGTTATCCCCATAGTGGGAGGCCCTATAGAGTTGTTTTAGCGAGATCGCCGCGGGGCTTCTGGCTAAGCTTGCCCGATGGCGAAGCTCTCTAGCTCGTGGAATATCGACCAACCGAAAACTACGTATGCGCCTTTATCCTCAATTTCAATCTGACCATTATTCAATCATTATGTTGGTCTTGGTATTCTTTTACAAGTCCATATTTTAAATTAATCGATTTGGGTTTGAGATTTACGTGAGTCAGACACTGCGTACAAGTACTCTTGGTCTTGGCCTCGAATGTCATGAGCTTAATAATGACCCCGGTGGTCGAGCTATTCATAAGCAGAGTCTCTTAGCACTCAAGCTCCCCCTGCGTCGGGGTTGAGTCAAGCCCACATTCGATGCCAAACAGCAGAACACATGGTCATGGTCGAGTCTCAAAGTCTCTCCCAAAAGCGGCCTTAACATCTTTGGGTCTAAGCTTTACCCTATGGATCTCTATTAAGTTGTACTTAGTAAATTTGAGTCGGCGTTTTCTCGACCTTGCGGGACAAAAGGTCGGTCTTGTGTTGCTCTTGTTCTTTTACGAGACCCCTTTTTCTCTGAACCACGACCTTGGCATGTGCGCATTCGCTCATAGTCTAAGCGTCGCGAGTTTGGCGTTCACCCCAGTGGAAGAGCTAAAAGCGTAAGCGAACCTCTTCGCAATCTAGCTCTCCCCAGTGCGGGGCAGTGAGAGCCTCGCCACTTTATTGTTGAGCAATCGCATGGTCATGACAGTCGTTCAGCGATATCTGGGTGTGACCATCTATGCGGGTTCACTTTGTGTCACTCTTGCGGATCGCCCTCAACTGCGGTCGTGGTGCTTGTCGTATCTCGTCTTGTGCAGAGGCCGTCGCTCGACCTCGGATCAGCGAAATGGGCAAGGTATACTTTCTCAAAAGAAAGGCTAAGTGCATAATGAAAACTTTGGTCCTAAGCAGTGAGAACAACTTCATCTCGGACACAATTCATTTACGGCAAAAGGCGACCGTTACATTAATCTTTTTGTCTTACAAAATTCTATGTGCAACTTGTGCTTTGCTAACCACATCTCTGAATCGACCCATATCGAGCAAGCTTCTCTCGCTCACGTTCGGCGGACTTGGCCCTCAAGGTCGTGCTTCGCCTGAGTCGAAGGGCCGTGGCAGTCGAGGCCAGATGGCGCTTCGCCAGGAGTTGGGCCATGGCACTCTTCGCCGCTTGATCGCTCGTTCCAACTTGTCCTCGACCTCCTTAACTCGGGCCTCGAGCTTGGCGGGGTGGCCCTTGGCCGTCTTCTTGGCTCCTCCACCTTGGTTTGCTCGATCTTGGGCAGCTTTGGTGATCCGCCGCGCTCCTCACTTGTTGGGGTATTCTCGGCTCCCTTCCCCACGGAGACCTCGCTCGGGTCTTGGCAAGACCATCCTGGCCGACCTCGGTAGGATCGTGGTCGACCCCAAAGGCGTGGTCGCTCAGGCCTCCATGGTCGGGGCGACCATGGCGAAAGCTTGACCTAAACGGCCTCATCTGCGGCCATTGGGGCGCCATAGGTGCCATCTTCGGAGGAGGCCTTGGCGAGGGCGATCTCGGCGGCCGGTGTCATCAACCGTCTTCATCGGCGCTCGAGAGGCCGTCCGCCAAGCGGGTCGCCGGCACCTTGGGCGGACCGCCGGCCGCGACCAGCTCGAGGCCCGCATGGATGCGGTCTGGCCCGATGAGCGGCGCGCACCAACTCAAAGGTGGTCCCCTCCTCTTTGGACTCGGGCCCATCACGGGCGCGGGCATTGTCGGGATGAGCGGCGTTGAGCTCGGGGCTCAAGGTCTGCGATGAAGAAAAGACTATAAAGCTAAGCGAATGGCGCAAAGTGAAGCCTTTTTCGGCGGGAGTCTTGTATTGGGTTTATAAACCGCAACTTCGGTGAAAATCCGGCCCTTGGCGCCTCAAAAGCGTACCAAGCGATTGTGGGCGCGTGGGGTTGGGACGAGGACACCGCCGGTGCCCTCAACCGTCGTGCCGCACCAACATCGAGAGTCAGAAGGTCGCCCGGTGTCGGGGCCAAAGACTAGCCTCGCGGTCTCGCTGAGCCTCGACCAAGGAGACAAGACCTCTGAAGGATTTTTGCGATTTTTGGGCTCAAGGTGCGTCATGAGGCTCCCTCAGGCCTAGGGCCTCGAGGGCTAGGCGGCGAGTGGGTACTCCTTGGCCGGCCGGCGTGCGGTCGAGCAGATTCCCCAACTCGGAAGGCCCAGACCACGACACAGGTGTGCCTTGGGGCGCTCGACCTCGGCGCGGTATGCTAAGCTCGGTCGCCCGAGCTCGACCTCGCCGACCTCGAGCTCGGCGGGGTCTCGTTGATCCTGGTCGCCCGGATCTCGGATCTAGCGATTGACTTGCGATTCTTGGAAGAAGCGGGTCGTGGGGATGACTCGGTCTGCGGCAAGCCGGGCGATTCTGGCTGTCTTGATCGCATTAAAACCCACGATCGCGAGTTTCTCCCGGCCGATTCGTCTGAAGGGATATAAAGACCAGGATGCATGAGCTCAAGGACAAGAAAGCGACACTCAACACAGCGCTCTGGTAGCTCGGGCTAGAATCACTGCACTTCTTTGAGCGTAAACCTTTGTACACCCACATAACGAGAGTCACCGCCAAAGGCGACTTTGAAATAAACCATTACCTCGACGGAGACTCATGAGCAATAGACCGGAAAACACAAGCGAGCACTCGGGCTCGGCTGTAATCATCTCTTTATGCGCACAATTAGGTGGATTCCTCGCCTCCGGAGAAAGGCGGGCGTGAAACTATTACACGCTCGGGGGCTCGAACAGTATAACTTCGTTGTGTCACGCCCTCTGTCGTCTTCCTCCGACCTCTCTGCATAGCCTTGAACCTCCGGTGAGCAAGCTCGAGTGGGTCCCTTACACTAACACCCTCTTCACTTTTGCGGTCGAGGCGATCCGATCGTCGACAAAAACTTTTTACAAAATATGCTAAAACCTACTTGAAACATCATGCTGGGATCATGTAACCTTTTAGTTTGTTTTCCAATCTCAGCTGAAACACTTGTAAAACTCATTGAAACTTTGATGAAACTCTTTGATACTTCAAGTTTCAAATTTTATAATTGTTGATAGATGCTGAAACTCTATGAAACTTGTTTGAAATTTCCCTAAAAATATGGATAAAACTTTCTGAAACTTGAATGAAACTTCTCTATCAAACTTGAAGTTCCAGTTTTCCAAAGCCTAAAATTCAAAGTTTCAGTTTTGGTACTCTGGAGTTTTCTCCTTTGAAACTCTAAATTTTTAAAATTTTCAAGTATGAGAATTTAAAACTGCATAAAACTTAAATTTTTTATTTTTAAACTTCATGAAACTTGAAGTTTCAGATTTCAAAAGCAATTTTTAACCAGTTTGAAAATTCTCATACTTGAAATTTTCAAAAGTTTGGAGTTTCCTACAAAACTTGCTTGAAGCTCTCTCTAAAACATATGTAAAACCTTTTGAAACTTCGTTGAATCATCGACATGAAAACTTTTCACGAAACATAAAATTTATGGAAACTAGACAAAAACATAAACTTGCAAAGTCTTTGGTATGGCGTTGAAGAGCACTTTCACGGGTATCGCGATGCGCCGATTCGGGAAAATTTTGTATACGATACAAGTCTTGATCCTTATTTACAAAATGATACAACATATTTTCGTATTTACAAAAAGAACAACCATTACCGGAAACAAGGATTACAAATACTGTTTTTTGAAATCACCAAAACCGGTAATGGCACTTTTGAAATCACTAAACCCGGTAATGGGGGGCCCACCCCATTACCAGAATCACCAAACCCGGTAATGGGGGTCCCACCCCATTACCGGAAACACCAAACCCGGGAATGACGTGGCGCACACATGCAGCCGAGAATCTCGCGTCGGGCCTGGAGAATGTGGCCAAACTTTTTTGCACACGCGTTGTATTGCATAGCACGGCCCCGGTTCTTTTTGACACACGTCAACGCTGCAAAACAGGCCCCGGAGAATGCATTGCTTTGCTTTGCGTGCTCATTTCTTCCCCAGCGCTAGAGATGCTCTGCCGTGAATAAAGCAAAGATGCCTGCATGTGAGGAAAAGAGAAGCGAAGGACGGGGATGAGACAGACGAAATTTGCGCTGTCTGCCATGATTAGCGCTTCGCCTTCGTTTTTCCCACTATAAATGGAGGAGGCAGCGAGACAGGAAGGGCGTTGCGTTGTTTTGAAAGCAGGTGAGTCGGGAGAGTGGTTTGGAGAGTGAAAATTTCCTTGTTATGGTGGTTGATTAGGTGTGCTAATAATTTTTTGGTATTTGCAGAGATTGGTTTCGCGGTTGATTAAAAGGTATGTTCATTCTTTTAATTCGTATTTGGAAAAAGTAGTACATTCGTATTACAACAAAGTAGTAGCATGATATTATTTGTTCGCATGGTATTATAATTAGTATGACAGAAGTAATTAATTAGTACGGTATTGCAAAAAGTGTGATGATACTAATGATTTAGCAAATTTTAGTAGCACTGTGCTAGCAGAAAATAGTTAAAATTAGCGACTCACAGTTTATAATTTATTTGTAGAAGAGGTGAGGGAAGATAATGCTTGAGGAATCGTGGAGGAATTTATTGGCATTGTACAACATATAAGGTATGTTCATCCTCTAATTACTCTAGCACAGTAGTATGGTATAATATTTGTTGACATAGTTCGAATGTTAGGATGATAAGTTGGAACGAAAATTAGTTTATGTAAGTACATCCTTCGAATTATTGGAAATATTATGAGGATGGTTAAATTTGAAGAATCGGTTAAATTTTGTAGAGTGCGATAATGATCCAAATTATTATGAGAGGTTAATAATGGACTCAGTGCCATTCTGTGAAATGCAAAAAATAATGTAACCTAATTTGTTAAATATAAGAATTATGAAAAGAAATAAACATTAGTGGGACATAATGATTGTAAGAATTTTATCAATTATATAGAGTGTGATAAAAATCCACAATTTTCAAGAAAGATTCATAGCCTACTCTGTACCACTCTGTAAAATTATCAAAATTAATTAACTTCATCTGTTATATTTAAAAAATGTTGAACAGAATGAACATAATTGGGATAGTATTATTCTAAGAATTTAATTAATGTTGTGGAGCGTGAACATAATCCATAGTTTTTATGAGAGATTTATAATTGAATCATTACCATTACATAAAATTTTAAAAATTATTGAATGTAAAAAAATAAAAAACAGGAATAACATAAATGGGACAGAAACATTGTCAGAAATTTATAAATTGTATAGTGTGTTATAACGATCCAAAAGTTTTATTATAGCTTCATAATTGACTAAGTAACATTATGTAAAATTATAAATTTTATTTAACTTCATTTGTTATTTTTGAAAAATCGAAACATGAAGAACTAGGAAGAACTTGTAAGGATAATTTAATTTTTGTAAATGGATTTGTAGTTGTAATATTTTATTAAAATCAACTGAATTGTGATCATGATGAAAAATGAGATCTTCTCAGATTTAAGACTGAATATTTTGTGTGTAATTATAAAATTATTACTTAGTGAAATTAGTGCAATTGTGTAATCATATAGTTTAAAATGAATATTTTGTGTGTAATTGCTTTGAATATATGCATATGAGATGGACATGCTGTTAAAATATATTTTGGAGAAACGACCGTTGTTTTGAATGGGAGAGTCGTGAGCATTGAGAACTATGCTGCACGTAGATAGCATAATAGCCACCCCAAATGAGCTGTGGGAGCTGAAATCACATGTAAATAAGCCCTCTTTGGGTGTGAACCTTGACACACCGAGTTAAATCTCGAAGGGGTTAGATCACGGTTTGTCTGAGCAGTTCAATGGTTGTGCACACGCTCTTCCCGTTACGGAATGAAAGTGCGTGGGCTTTGTATGTCCGCAAAGCGAGTGAAGAGAGTTTGGAGGTAGGAGTGTACGTGGACATATTGCCACGGCATGGCCCCGGGGAGGTTGCCTCTAGTTCCCGAGCACAAGAACATGACATATCACATGCACCACCTGAAGCAGCCGTTGCAGGGGAGGGGACATCGGGTGCAGGCGAAGAAGAAGCAGATGTGGCGGCGGTGGATGGGGAAAGCAAGGATGACGACGACGGTGGAAGCGGGGATGAAGAAGCGGCGGACAATGATGACCCGACACCGGCTATATAGTACTTCCGAGCCATGGGTCAGCTGGATTGTACCATAGCGGATTACAGTAACATATCCGCATGGGGGTACTCCCAGAACGATGTCCAAACTGGCCAACGTTTCCGTAACAAGGAGGCCATTCACTTTCTTAGCAATTATGCCGTCACGACAAGACAGGAGCACACTCGTCTCCGATCGGAGCCCTCCTCGTATGAGGTGAGGTGCACGAAGTTCCCGGATTGTCCCTTCTACATACGGGTTCACAGACCCAAGCACGAGGACTACTTTGTCATAAGTCGAAATAGGCCTCATCGTGCGGAGGAGTCTATAAGGAACATGAACCGACTTGTGGGCCTTGAGGTTCATAGCTCGGCTCCTCGTGACCATTGTTGGAGCGGACATAGGGATGACTCCCGTAAAATTATCGAGGAGGTCAAACTAGAAGCTGGGATGGTCATCACGTACCATACGGCATGGAGAGCGAAGCGAAGGCATGAAGATGTTGTTGAGGGGATTAGAGGAGTCTTTCAACTATGCCCCTAGGTTCTGCGAAGATCACCATGATGAACCCGGCACTTTCGATTCGCGATGGTGATGAGCCCGTCATGCTGGAAGATGGGTCCATTAGCTTGGGCCACCGGTACCTCCTAAGGATATTCTGGTCATTCGGGCAATGCATCGAAGCTTTCAGGTATTGCAGACCAGTCATATGCGTGGACGGGATGTTCCTTAGCGGGAAGTTCCACGGGACGCTACTTACCGCACTCGCTGCTGATGCAAGTAACCAAATCCTCCTGGTGGCATTCGTTGTCGTCGAGAGCGAGAACAACGATAGTTGGTTGTGGTTCCTAACTCTCCTCAAGAGCCGGGTCGTGGGTACCCGGGGGCGCGTATGTGTTGTCTCCGAGCGAACAAGGGTCTCTGCCGCGTTGGATGTCATGCACGACAACCGTCCTCCTCGGCAAGCGGCCCGATGTCGAGAAGATGGTGCATCGCCACCTTGGCGCGAACCTATACACAAGGTACAAGAACAAGGCACTTTCGTGAAGAGATTCAAAGCTATGTGCATGCGAACCAAGCACACAAGTTCAACACGATATGGGCCTTGGTGAGCGAGAGCACATGGAAGATGATGGAGGGCGATCAATCCCGGAGGTGCACCTCCATTCACAAATGGTGGGAGGCCGACCGTGGTATCTCGGACTCGGCCCACCTTCACCCGATGGATCGCGGGAAGCCGGCGGAGGCGGTGGCGCTACTCCCACGACCTAGCGGAGGCGAGGTATAGGCGAACCATAAGTCCACACAAATCTATTCACTCCTTATTTCATATGCACACTACCTCACATACACCATCGCGGTACAGCGTTATGACAACGAACATAGCGGAGGCATTCAACAACGTCTGAAGGGTGTCGGCGCTCTTCCATTGTGTTCAATCATTGAGCTCACATTCTCTGAAGCGGTGATTACTTAGAGACCGCGATAGCAGCCGAGGCTTCTTGTTCGATGTACGCACCAAGAGTGGAGAAGATCCTCGCGGAGGAGGAGGAAGGCGCATTTCCACCGCACAAGGATTTATGACCTGAAACGCGCATAAATTCGAGGTCATGTGCAAGCGTAAACATGCATCCGGGTATCTCGCGGGGACACCGTGCAGCAATGCCGGTGAGGCGAGAAGTGGCGTGCCGTGCAACAAGCGAAGCTTCGGCACATTCCGTGCTCTCATGAGTTGGCGCGTATCGCGATATGGGTGGAAGCGATGCATCACGGTACATCTTGCCTTACTACACCGCACATGCTTTGAAGAACACTTAGCGTCCGAAGATGAGTTCGTTCACAATCGAAGCGAACTACAAGATTATGGATGGTCCTATCTGGAAACCATATCCCGTGACTAAGCGCACTCAACATGGGAGGCCAAGGGCACAGATTTCCGAGTGACATGGGCGCGGTGATCACGGTGAGCGGTTTCTAAGTGCAACTATGTAAACAACCTGGACACGACCGTAGGAGGTGTCCCAATCCTCCTAGCACATAGTTTGCATGTATTGCTAATGAACTTGTATCGGTATTTTGCATGTTTTTATTTGATGGTATTGTACCTATGCTACATCCTGTTTTTGTAAATGTACTCGTATCTGACGTATCCACCGTTTGAGCAGCACGTCATGGTGGCCATTGCAGTCCCAGAGCTTCTTACTGAGTCGGTTGATGCTCCACATCGTGCGAGGGCAATTTCTGCAGGAAATATGGTACGACGCATTAGCATATTACCTGCGATTACTTCGTTGCGAGACAAATAACCACTTTCTCGTTAATGTTTCAGTTGCCCCCTCTCTTATGCCGGTCTTCCCACAAGATAAAGAAGCTCGACCCTCGGTTCCACATTCCACTAGCTCGTGCAGGTCTACTACCGTTTGCGCTTCTCATGGATGGGGCTCAGCTCGGAGGAGGCTTGAGCACACCCATCCCGATCATTGATCGAGCACTTCTTACTGGTCTTGTCGACCGATGGCGACCGGAGACACACACCTTTCACCTACCGCCCGATGAGATGGCCATCACTCTGAAGGATGTGGCCATGCTATGAACTTTGCCCGTCAGGGGCGACCATTGGTTATTCCTCGGCCCAGCAGACAGCAGTGGCAGCACTACATCGTGCACAGGTATTACATGCACTCCTTAGTTCATGCTCGTAATGTGCACGGTACTATCGACTCTCTTACTCCGTAATCAATGCAGGTTCGGTGTCCCGTACGAACACAAGGACAATGGTGTCTCGAAGACTTGTCTACAGGCATTGCAGGAGTACAATCCATGCCCACCTGATGCCGACACAGATACCTTGGGGCACCATTATGAAGTGTACTTGTACTACTTGCTGGGTGGTATTATGTTCACGAGCACCGCAGGGGACGTGATCTTCTTGCACATTGTGGGCCTTGCTCGTGAGATGGCTATGAACCCTGATGCCATCCCGACGTACAGCTGGGGATCTGCGGTCCTGGCGGACACCTACCATGGATTGTGCGATGCATGCCATCGCAAGACTCCGAAGGGCACTATTACCGGATGCGTGCAACTCCTACAGATGTGGAGTTGGGAGTACCTTCCGATCTCTCGGCCGGGTTTCCGTAGGATGTACTACCCTGTTGCCGTCGATGATGAGATGCCACAGGCCACTTGCCCTACAATGGGATACCGTTGGATACACGCACGGCTTCAATGGTCGCCGACGAGTGACCACATTAGCTACGCGCGTGTTGTCTCCGACATCGACCTACTAACCACACAGCATGTGAACTGGGATCCATGGACCGTGCAACGAGCCGAAGAGATTGCGACTGACGGCCATATATCTTCTTGCTGCACGGTCGACCACGGCGTATGGATGACGACATCCTTTCTCTTGTACATGAACGTGGTCGAGGTCTATTAGCGAAACGGATCGAGCGATTCGGGTTTGGCGAGTAGTCGGTTCCACCACCGCGGGACACCGGGAGGTCCCACGGGTATGTTTTTTAATATTTAATTTTGTAAAATTCTGTCCCCTCATTGTAAATTTGACAATCATAAGGCCTTCCATTTGTAGGAGGAGCGTGCAGGGCACTACGGCCGGAGCGGACTGGACCATCTCGCATGCATCGTACATTACGGAATGGGTCCAGAGCGCATTCCAGAAGGTTGTCCATCCCTCCGGGCCATATGACCCCTCGGAGTATTACAACTACCTTGCATGGTACCGTCCCCGCACGCGTGCCACTTTACTAAGCCAGGAGGTCGAAGAACGAGACATGGCCTATCCAGAGGATCGATCTTGACATTTCCATATTTTGGTACTCACTTTATCGTACTAATGTCTTCCGTACATTTGTAACCCGAGGTGCTAATACACCCGCCATGCAGACGTAGGAGGCCTCTGAGCTATATACCCAAGCAGATCGAGTTGCGGTCAATGCGGCAGGCACCTCTAGCTCCTCTTCCCCAACAAATCGGATGAGACGGTACCTCGCGTCTAGGGGGGCCCGAATCTTCTCCGCGATCCATGATCTTGGAGATTTTGGCGGCCTCCGCCCGCGATAATGACTCACCTCGGATGGAACACGCGAACAGATCCTGCACCCGTCCCCTAGTGCGAGGCGTGCAGCGCCACATAGCGTGCATCACGTCCCATGCTGAGCCATTCATTGCGGCGTCATTCCGTGCCCCGTCGAAGTACCGGTGAGGCCTTCTCACATCATGATGAAAGACACGGTCATACGCACCACCGGAGGTGCCCATTTCTCACACTCGTTGGGACGGAGGTCACTCACACACTTGATGGAAGCGAGCCGAAGGTTTGACTTGACTTCTGTCCACCACCACCTTCACTGGGCTACTAGGTGTGGACCTACATCGACCTCATCCCGACCAGGTGGGGACCTCACAACCAGCAACCGAGGTACTCCATACGGCTCCCCTAGGGACGGAGGATGCTACTGAGTGGTTCAACTGGGTGCCTTTGGGCGGAGTACAATACACTATCAGCGGATCTCCCTACAGAAGATGAATCGAACTACTGAGTGCGAGGGGTGAGGCAGGGGCCATCACAGGTCGCAGGACATAGGGTAAGACATCCCTGAACACGTACACCCGGAGGACTTTACGGAAAGCGAGGTGGATGGGGCGGGGGACACTAAAACTTCTTTTCTGTTTGCATGTAATGGGTTCTTAGCATTGTAAGATATTTATTATTTTCGGCCAATGTAATGGCCAGCTGAAAATTTTGTATTATCTTCTGGAGCCATTAATGCACCAAAGTATAATTTTTAGAAATTAATAAATTATTTGGAATATTTAAAAATTCAAGAATAGAGAGAATTGAAAAGTAGTACTCTGAGTTTCAGAATTTTTATTAAATAATGCAGAAATATTTTGAGCTAAAAATTTTACATAAGAATCCTTAGCTCAAATAAATTTGAAAAACAAGATTTCAAAAATTTATAAAAATATTTGGATTGTCTGATAAATCAAAATCCGAAATCAGAAAACTGTGCAGAGCAGATTGTCAGAATTTTAATAAAATATTTAAAAAGTATTTTAATCCAAAATTTCTACAGTACCTAGATAACTTCCAATTCATTGCACAGAAAAATTGTCATAAATATTGAAGTGACATAAAGCCGATTCATTGAACCTCACCAATCGAAAAGGATCAAAAGCCACACATAAAATAACATGATCATTTGTACTATTTCAACCGCACATAAAATAATTCGTTCAAATACTAAACTTTGAGAAACTAACATAGAAACGCTTTACAAAGTCCATATTGTAAAAACAAGACTAGTAACCTTAAATAATAGATCTGACATACGTAAAACTAAATATCCACAATATCGATCAAAGATCAAGCACTATTCATTCATAGCAAAATATGATCACTTAAGCCTTTTCAGTAGCTCGCATCACAGCTCGTCTAAATGCAAATATTATGAAGAATAACTCAAAAATGATCTTTAGGATATGATGTACAATAATCTAGAAAAATATTCTTATTTTAACTTGCTTTGAACCTGAATCCTGATAAAGTAAACCCCTTAAGTGTTAATCATTCGCTTCACCATTCTCACCGATCCCGTATAACGTGAACTTTATAATACCACGTAAGCCTTTTCAGAAATAAATATAATGAATCATGTAAACCCTAAAATTTATAAAATCAATTTATAAAATCAATTTAGAAACCCTAAGATCATGCAAGAACATAAGATCATACAAGCACAGGGGCGTGCCGTCGGGCGTGGATCGCTTGGGGGCTGAGGGCGTCTTTCGGCGGAGGGACATCCTCGTTCATCTTTGCGGGGCTGCGGGGGCACTGCCCGTCCCGTGTAAAGGGAGGCGTGCCGTCGAGTGGATCGGGCGAGGGCACAGGGCGTTCTCGTCTGGAGGGGCGTCCTCGTTCGTCTGCGAGAGGCTGCCCCGTCCGTGTAAAGGGGAAGCGTGCCGTCGAGGTGGATCGGGCGGGGGCCTAGGGGCGTCCTCGTTTGGAGGGGCGTGCCTACAAGAGGACTCTCCGAGGGGAGAGCCGAAAGCACCTCAATTTCTCATTGAACATTCTTCCCCGGAACCCTGCAATCCATCCACAAATCGAAGAGCTTTCATCCCACCTCCGCTAGCACATATCCTCGTCTTCATCCCGTTCCTTGCCTCAAAAGACTATGTCTCAAACGGCGAGCTCTGGAAATCGGAGGGCTCGTGCACTTACCAATGCAAGGCAGGTCGAATGTCCTAACTGCCACGTGCAAGCTAATGTGTTCTACACCAACACTCAGGAAAATAATGGGCGAGTGTTCTACAAGTGCCTTTTTTTCTCTGTAAGTGAAAAGCTAGTTTCATTCCTTCTTGTGCACACTATTTCTTCTATTCGAGTTGTGTAGTTGTTCTGAGATATCTCATTTCTTCGCACGGCCTGAAAGCTTGTTCACCTCATCACGTAGGCTGCAGGGTGCCAATATTTCTAGTGGGCGGACACCATGGACACACCTCGACGGAGCGTCCTACAACCATTGTACCCACGAGAGGATCGGCATCCTTCTATGGAGAGGGATGGACCCTATGCTTGGCGGAGGTGAACATCTTGATGTTCAAGATGGAGCACATTTTAGATCATATGAAATGGTTAGAGAAGATTGTGTATGTGGCTATCGTTCTTGTATTGTACTCAATTCTTGCGAAGTAGTTCATTTCGTGTAGAGGGGGCAGAGTTGGTCACGGATGTCTTTCGAAGTGGTTTCCAGATATCATATTTTCATGTATCCGTAATTTCATATTATGGTAGTTTATATTATGGGGTATGATTTTTGGCCATTCCCTCAATATTTGGCATTTAGACACGATACTTTACGGGCGGGTGAAAAACTTAGCGACCACTTGATTTACATGATCCCGATGTAGATTTCTTTTTGAGGTTGCGACTACGCCATGTAGGATAATGTGATCATTTTACAGACATTACTTCGGGATATCCCTAAGATTATTTTAAAGTTAGTTCTGTGATATTTCGTATTTATTCGAGATGTTTTTCATATAGACGAGCATTAAGACTTAACTGTTGTCGAATCTGCGCAGTTTGTGGTCATTTAGGGTATTTTTTGTGAATGGATTCACGACAAATTTGGAATGCAGTACAAATTACGGTCCGTAATTATAAATCGATACAACATGTTTGCGTATTTACAAAAAACCCAGCCTTACCCGGAATTTGAAAATCCGTTTAACCATACCAGGAACCTCAAAATCCGGCTAATCCTTAACCGGAATTTCAAATTCCGGGTCGAATTCAAAATCCGGGTATGCATTAACTGGAATTTCAAATTCTGGGTATGGGGTGGGGCCCCCATACCCGGAATACCAAAATCCGTTTAAGATACCACGTATAAAAATAAAATAGGACTCTAACGATGTCGAAAATTTTTGAAATTTTTATCGAGGTTCTTGATAAATCAGTGATATTACCATAAAAATTTCAAATGATTTTAAGATCTGAGGAATTTTTTAAAATTCAAACAATACAACTATCCTGATAAAACACTGGCCGACAAGTTTGAACCAAATGAAAAATGAAACAAACCACGTTATAAAATTCTAAAATTTTTTATCCATGGTTATGATGCATCACTAATGTTCCCATAAAATTTTTATATAATGATCAAGCCCTATGAAGTTTTAAAAATTCAGACAGTGCTAGTGTCCGATATGGCAAAATTGAGGCGGTAGCATGCAGATTTTAAAAATTATAAAGCTTGATAAAAATTTTATGGTAACATTAGTGATGCATCATAACCATGGACAAAATTCAAAATTTATAATCGACAACAACTCATGTTATGAACACTTAAATTATTTGTTGAACATATATAAGGGCACATACTTTGAAAGTTAGGATGATAAAATAGGCAATAGATTAGATTATATTACAAGGGCATTACAACATGATGAAATTACTTGATGAATAACTACTTGAAAGCCTTTGCTTGTCATGGTGGAACAAATGATCGTTCGTCTATCACAGGTGCGCTAGAATGATGTCTCACATTTTACGCATATTATCGACCGTGTTAAATTTGCGATTTGTCATCGGACACGCTCAATCCCTACTATGAAAAGAACTCCATGGGGATCAAAGTGCACCGGTTTGTCGCCGAATGGGTGGCCTATGCCGTACGTCTCGGGTGTATAAGACATAATTTTTTGGTCTTTTTTATGTGGATTTCTGCCCTCCCATATGGGCATGTCATCCCGATTCCTAGCGTCCCCTATAGCAATGTACCAATAAATCTTCCTGAAGATTACTTGCAATATGAGAATCCCGAATGAAATAAATAAAAAATTTTGAACTTTGTGAAAATTTCAACAAACTATGAATACCAACACACTAATATCTCGTCTCCGGGCTCTCTGTTTGCCTTGCCTTGCCATCACGCTCTCTGCTATTGTGAACGTTACAATGCCATCGCAAAGGATTTATAGCAAGGGAAAGGAAGGACACAGCTCATAGGAATCCGTTCGATCGGTGCTTTCGGCGTGCGATGATCGCCCGTGAGATTCCCTGCCACCACCATCCAAATTACTTGCATGCAGCCTGTCACCCAGCCTTTGTCGAAACATGAAATTTCAGGTATGGGGACATAACGAGTCATCACGGCTTTGATGATGTGTAGTGGCGGTCGTCTGGCTTTGATGTGGTGTTGGTCGTGCAGGTTTGATGATGGGTGACAGGTCATGCAGCTTTGATGATGTGTAGTGGCAGGTCGTGCAGTTTTAATGACAGGTGACTGGTCGTGCAACTTTAACGGGCAAAATTTTTTTAACCGATTTTTCGCGGATCCAGTCGGCGGAATAATTTTTTATTATTTTTTCTCCACAATTCTGCGGATCCAGTGAGCGGAATATTTTTTTAATTTTTTTTAAATTTTCCGCGGATCTGAACCGCGGATAATTTTTTTTAATTTTCCGCGGATCTAAAGCACGGAATATTTTCGGTTTTTAATTTATTTGTGAGTTTTTTCGCGGTTTTTCCCGACCACGGGGCCCGGCATTAGTGCGAATCGAACCATGGGATTCCACGGCGCCACCGTCGCCTGTGAGGCGGTGGCCTTGGCGGGAACGCGTCGTGTGGGGGCGAGGCGAGGCACCCGGAGGGCAGGCCGGGTGCACTGTCACGTTGGGAAAAAAAAAAGAGGAGGCGGGGAGGAGGCACAGGCGGGCAAAGCGGCACAACTAGAAACAAAAGAAAGAGGTCGGATGAAAAAATCGTGGCGTGGAAAAAGCGCCATCTTTGTCTGCTGCAAAGCGAAAAAAGCTGTTTGATGCGAAGACAAGGTGGGCGTTCCTACAAAAGGACTCTCGGACGGGAGAGGCCAAACCGCCACCGTTTCTCGAGAGGCTTCCCACAATCCTTCCACATATCGAAGAGCTTCCATGGCCTATCCTCGAGCTCAAGTCGCTGCGAAGAAAAGCACGACAGCAGGGGCTCTGTTGATAGAATGCAGAGATGCAATTCCATAATCTTTGAGGGCATGTCACAAACTGCCCAGACCAATTCGATTCTTCTTCAAGTGCACGAAAAACAATGAGGTCAGTTCTCTGTTCCTTTTGAGTTGTTACCATGTGTTCCCACTAACCTGCATTCCTTAGTGAAATCACTAGGCATTAGGTCCCCAGCAGTTTGTAGTTTACGGGCTTGGGAAGAGGAGTATCGAGCATAACTCCACATTTCGAGAACCATTATGCCAAGTTATGTCGAGCAAAGCCACATGCTCATGAGCACCATCCCAAGTCATGTCGAGGCAAGTTGCCATACAATCACGTGAATTGATACAAAGAGATGAAGTAGAGCACTGAAGGGGATGTAGACCACGATTTGTGTCTTCCTTACGATTACCAAAGTGATGGCGAGGGTAAGCGTGATGATTAGCGATCTTGTGAGGATGAGGGTATCGATATTGATAGTGATGGTTGGAAAGTTCTTGTCTGTTTTAATGTTAAGACTTGTGAACATATTGTAATCTTGATGCATGTTGCTAAGACTTCTTAAGATATTGTAATATTGATGGATGTTGCTAAGACTTGTTAAGATATTGTAATGTTGATGGATGTTGCTAAGGCTTGTTAAGATATTGTCTATTCTTATATTCTTGGTTACATATCTGAGGTTTTAAGAAGATATTGGTGAGATAAATATTTTAAATATAGATTTCTTCATTGTTTTCAAGTTCGTTTATGCATATTATAGCTTACAGAAAGCTTATTACTTAAGGTTGTTCAGCTATTAAGATTTATATGAAAAACATAATGAAATAAGGTTATTTCTTTAGAATATGGTAATCTATACTTTGGTTAGCATTTTTGAACTAATTTCATGAATTTTAGTGTTTAGCTGTGGTATTATATTCATTGCTGAAAAGGCTTATATATCATTAAAGTCTGTTATACAAAATTAAATCGGCCAAATGAGTGTATGAATTACCTTATCACATAAGGATTTTATACTAGCAGGTTTTTTGATGAACGGCAAGTTGCAAATAAAATTTTTTTCTAGAATACAGTACTACATATCCTAAATATCATTTCTAAGCTATTTTACATAAGGTTTGCATTTAGGCAGAGTTAATCTCTGAGTGCCAAAAATGCTTCAATGTTTCTAATATTAGGAAAGCTTAGCGCTTAGGGTTATTTTGCTAGCGAGTTTTATATGCAAATCATAACATAATGATATTCTATTTTCACAATATGGTAGTATATACTTTGAGGAGTATTTTTAAATTGGTTTTATAACTTTTAGTGTTTTGACGAGTTATTTTATCTGTCGTTGTTTTATAACATAAGGCTCTAGCAACATTATCATTTAGGGTGTTTGCTCTAACGAATTTTATATGACAAGCAAATCATAATTGAGATGTTTTTCTATGCTTTGGTTGCCCATATACCGGGGTATGTTTCTGGACCATTTTCCCCAAAATTTATGTTTAGTCCAGTAGTTTTACAAGCCACCGAAAAGGCTTAAGTATTTCTGAAACTGCACAGTTTGTGAACGTTTAGGGTTCTTGCTTTAGTAGGATTCAGATAAAAAGCAAGTTATAATTGACATATTATTCTGGAATATGGTATTATACATACTAAACAGCTATTTTTTACCATTTACCTTCAAATTTACATTTAGACGACATACTTTACAGATTGCCGAAAAGGTTTAAGTAATATGGTTTTGGTGCAGTTTGTGGTCACCTAAGGTATTTGCGGCAACAAGTTTTATATGTGAAGAAGGTTATAAATGAAATGTTTCTCCAGATTATGGTAGTACATATATCATATAATGCTAGTGAACTATCTTTCACTATTTTTCATTTATATAAGATATTTTACGGGTTGCCAAAAAAGCTTATATGACCATTTTGGCTAGTTGTTGGCTGCAGTGAAGTCATGAGTTCAATTGATTCAAAAGTGGTCTTAACAATTTCAAAATTTTGTAGAAATTTTTTTGTTGACAGAGAAAGGCATATAGTTTCCATTTCTTTTGGTTTCATCCCAATCCCTACTGTGGTTTAAGAGCAGTAATTCATCAAATTTGATAGATTTTCTTACAATTTTTTAATTTTCGAGCTATTTAATAAATTGCAAAAATTTTGTAAAAATTATATTTATACATCTTATGTGTCCTATTATTTTATAAAATTATTTTCTATAGTATGTTGTTTGAGATTTGCATGTGTTTCTTTAATGTATTAGTTTGGGTATTTAAAAGTCCTTAATTCAAAAATCAAATCCTGAAAATAAATGAATAATCCCAGAGATAAAATCAAATGAAAATCCAAATGTGCATTAAGATTCATGACATATCACTTTATTCATATTTCTTGGATTTCTCATAAGGTTTCAGGTCGTGCAGCTTTGATGATGAGTGACACGTCGTGCGGCTTTTCTCAAAGGGTGACAAGTCATGCAGCTTTTCTTAAAAAGTGACAGGTCGTGCAGCTTTGATGATGGGTGACATGTCGTGCAGCTTTTCACAGAGGATGCCAGGCCATCAAAATAGACAAATGCTGTAATTGTGTGGAGTAACCCTCACCACCACTATAAAAGCAGGGCGAGGGTAGACATCCCACAGACCAAACCCGACAATAAGCGTCGGTGAATCTATACAAATTAGGGCACAATATCGTTCTCACGTCGCCTCTTGACAGCGAAGTCATCCGCCCGAATATCCGGATGCGATGGCGTCGGCGCCCTAGTTCTGCGGAGATGCCTCGACCCAAATCTGTTGCAACCTCACAAGCGAAGATGATGCAATCTACCCATGGAGAGCAATTGCCGCGCTCGCTCTTGTTGTGCCGCACCTACAAGGTAAACCTCTTGGTGTCCACTGTCTGAGGTAACACTACCATTTCATGCATCGTTCTTTCTTTTCTCGGCTGGGGTGGTGTTGCTTCTTCCAATGGATCGGCGGTAGGAGCAGCGTGACTCAATTTCTCTCCAAGCGCCACAGCGCCTACCCGCTTCACCCAAGAACTTCACCGGTGGGAGGCCGCGGGATATGTCCCTTTTCTAGATCGACCAGAGCTTAGGGCGGTGGGCAAGGGGCCCTCAATCGGTGAGTTTCATCGACATACTCATGTTAAACTCACAAAGTAGTAGTTCTAAACCAGTTCATCGCACCACGAGTTCAAAAGGAAACTTGCGAATTCGCTCAAGTCAAGGAGAAACCTCCTCGGGGCCACCAGCCCGACTTTTGCGAACATGGCTGCGGCGGTGGTTGATACCTACCACGATGATCTAGCGGACGGAGATTCTCTGGTGCCCCTTGGCCGAGGATGAATAGTGCGGCTACTTCAAGCTGGGTGGACCCTGAGATGTACCACCCACATCTAAACTTCTGTATGGGATAAGCGGGAGCAACCCTCTCCGTGGTGCCACTACCGCCCGAAAAGCCGGACCCGAGTGCGCCTCACGGTGTTATTCAGCGACCAAAGCGGGCATCTTGCATTGGCTTGCGAGGGCACGCTTACAGTTGTCAGGATAAGCCCAACACACACCTCCTGCACCATATAGTGGAGTGTGAGCGAAAGCAGGCGGCGTCTCCGCATGTCTCCATGGCACCAACACACCAAAGGTGCAAGAGGTTCCTCCTCTCGAAGAAGAAGGGACAAGGGGAAGCGGTACGTAGAGGTCCGCACCACGCAACAAATCTTTGGCGTTCTTGTGACCATCTGGGAACCGGGTGGTATTAACATAGGGGCGCCGGGAATCGGGATGACTTGCCCATATGGGAGGCAAAATCCACATAAAAAGACCAAAAATTATGTCTTATACACGAGGCGTCGGCATAGGCCACCCATTCGGCGGCAATTTGGGTGCGCCGGATCCCCATGGAGTTCTTTCATAGTAGGGATTGGCGGTGTCCAGATGACAAATCGCAAATTTAACAGGGTCGGGTAATATCACGAAAATGTGGGACATCATTACATTTGTACCCGGATAGGCGGAACGATCATTTGTTCCACCATGACAAGCGATGCTTTTCGTTAGTTAGTTAGTCAAGTAATTTAAATCCTTTGTTGTAATGCCCTTGTAATATAATCTAATCTAAACTATTCCTCATTCGGTCGATCAATGTTTTACTACGATTTGCCATTAAATTTGTCACACACCAAAATAAAATGCGGAAAAATGATTGTCGCACACCAAAATTTTCTATATCACTGAGAAATTAGTTTTCTTTTGAATCACTGGCTGACGTGCACATTTTGCATGCGCTTGCGCTCTTTCTCTGCATGCGAATGGAACGAATGCATGCGGGTGGGACTCTGCAAATCAATCAGCCGAAAGCGGATGGAAGAATGCATGCGGGCGGGACCCAACAGCAATCAGCCGAAACCGGACGAAACCCAGGCAATTTCGCTTTTTGAATTCGCGAAATCCCTCAATTTCGCGTTCTGAAATTGCGAATTCAATCAATTTCGCAAGTTGAAATTGCAAATACCCCGATTTCGCAGTTTGAAAAACCGAAACCACTGATTTCGCATTCTGAGATGGCGAAATTGGGATTTCGCTATTTCAGATGGCGAAACTGGTGGGGATTTCTGCAAATATGCGCGAATATTGTATATTTCTGTAAATACCGGTCGTTTTTTTGTATAAAATACAAAAGTTTCCCTCAATTATATACAGACCTCCTGGACTGTACAGACTTTCTCACAACGCAATGTGACAGCCCATTACCGGGTTTGGTGATTCCGGTAATGGGGTGGGCCCCCCATTACCGGGTTTAGTGATTTCAAAAGTGCCATTACCGGTTTTGGTGATTTCGAAAAACAGTATTTGTAATCCCTGTTTCCGGTAATGGTTTTTCTTTTCATAAATATGAAAATATGTTGTATCATTTTGTAAATAAGGATCAAGACTTGTATCATACAAAATTTTCCGCCGATTCGTAGCAGCTTCCGGTTTTTTTTATTACTCGTTGGGTGAAACAGTCAAAGCATGCATACAGATGTGTCCTTTGGGTCCACGTCTGACCAAGACATGCGCCAACTCAGAAAGCCAATTTACTCTTGTATTTGTATACGTATCCAGGATTACCTTTCTTCCCATTATCATAATCCAATATAAAAAAGTTGATGGTGTCAAGCAAATCCAAAAACAGACTGAGTTTGCTACTTTGATTTAATTAATTCGTCCTAATAAAAAACTTGGGGGATTTGAAAACAATAGTTTTTTGAGTTTGAAGAAAAAGGAATAAAGAAAGAAAGCAGGATGAAAGGAATGCTACCGAGTATTATATTTTCTAAGCAACATCCAATGGCTATGGTAACAAGGGTCCAGCAGATTGAGCACCAGCTATTTGCCTATTTCTATTTTTCTAGGAATTTTTAATTATATTTTTAGCAACTCGATCTAGAAGTCTTAGTCAACTTTTAGTATATAATAGATGGATTTAAAACGAGCTCTGGATGGATAGATGTAATTAATAATTGATGAATTGATGGATATAGGTTAGGGAGTTTCCATACCTTTGCATCCGAGCTCCGGATCTTGCAGGTAAGGATTACCTTGGAACCCTTCGGAGCAGTTACAGATGTAGCCTGGTCCGTTTGGCGAGTTGAAGCACTCGCTGTTTCTGCTGACGCACGCATACGACTCGGTCTTCATGCGGGCTTCCTCGCACGTTTCGTTTCCGATGGCCCAATCCACCACCAACGGCACCCGCCCGCCGTAGGTGTCGTTGAACTCCGACGTGGTCACGTAGCTCGATAAAAAGGAGAAGTTTGACGAGTCCATGAGCGCCCCGTAGCTGCAGCGGCTGAGGTTGTAGATCTCCGTCGTGTTGAAGCCTGAGTCAAACCACACCCTGTAGTACTTCAACCCCGTCGGAATGGTCGTCTGGCAGCAGCCTATCCCGGAGCAAGATCCATTCGTAAGGCTCAACCGGTCTCGGCACATGGCCACGCAACCGCTCGTGTACTTGCGGACGCTGTTCTGGTCGCCGATGATGTAGGCCAGCGTCTTGCACCCGATGACCGTGAACTTGTTGCAGGTGTTGGATAGCCTGTACGGCGTGTACGTCAGGTTCAGCCGCCACGCAGTCCAATTCATTCCCCGAGACGTGGTGTTGTAGCAGTATGAAGATATTTCGTTCATCACCCTGGCCTGAGCTTGCTGCAGGGAGATGCTGAGCACCTCGACGTTTCCGATGAACGGCTTCCCCGTATCGTCGTCGCAGCTCAGATTGAATCCCCGCATCGCGCAGTGGTCAGGCGAGTCAGGCCCGATGCCGAACGGGTATGGGATGTCTACGTCGCCGCATTTCCTTTGGCACTCGTTGCTAGGTTGAGGAGGCAGTGCTGCAACGGCGGGTAGCCTTGCCGCAAGCGCTACGCCTAGCCATAGTAGTGCAGCTTCAAGTTTGAGGAACGGCATGGACGCACGCGAGTTTTCTTGGAGTTTTGAGTATTGGTCATATGTTCACATCTTGGCTCCACTTGCCGAGCGCTTGCTTTTCCAGGAGTTTTGAGTTTTGGTCATATGTTCACATCTTGTGTGTTGTTATATAATTTCCAGGAGATGGCTGTGGACGGTATGGACCGGCCAGTAATCCGACGACTTTAGTCTTCGTCTGAATTGTATTGGTCATATATTCACATCTTGTGTGTCGTTATATAGTAATTTCCAGGAGATGAGATGGCTGTGGACGGTATGGACCGGCCAGTAATCCGACGACGACTTGGTCTTGGTCTGAATTAATTACTCCTTGTAGCAGAACCACACATGCAACATTAATTTAAAAAAATATTAAGAGAACTGCACTTTGTAATGGGAGCGTGTAATTTACATCGACCTCACGGTTTGAGCAGTGCAGATGAGCTATAGCTCTCCCTCATGATGCCACGTGTTAATTTCTCATTCTTCACCCTGCTACCACGTTAGACTCCACTTCTTTTCTTAGTCCCTCGTGGTTGTAAAAAAAACAGAGAGAGAAGTTTCAATGGGAAAATTTTAACTTATGAAAAAATTCAAATCGAAATTTTCAACTCGGAGAATTTCTACTCCTCTCAGTTTTTAGGTTCGATTTTAAGTGGCAAATTTTTAACTCGTGAAAATTTTATTATTTCAAGTTTGGAAAGTTTCAACTCGAAAAGTTTCAATTCAGAAATTTCAACTCGAAAAGTTTCAAAACGAAAAAGTTTTAACACGAAAAGTTTTAAATCAAAATTTTCAAATCAGAAAGTTTCAACTCGGAAAGTTTTAAATCGAAAAGTTTCAACTTAGGAAACTTTCGATTCAAAAGGTTTAGGTTCGAAAAGTTTTAATCAAAAAACTTTTGATTCGATAAGTTTTGATGTAAAATTCAAATTGAAAAAATTTCAACCAAAAAATTTCAACTCCAAAAAATTTTAATAAAAAAAATGCAAAAAAAAGAGGCTAGAGTGCTACACTTCCACACATTCCATAGTCTAGCCATCCCACAGATTTGTAATTCTTCCTTGTAATCAGGGAAACCCCCATCGATCTGTAATCTCTTCATCGATCTCAGTCATCGTCCACACATTCCATAGTCTAGCCATCCCACAGATTTGTAATTCTTCCTTGTAATCAGGGAAACCCCCATCGATCTGTAATCTCTTCATCGATCTCAGTCATCGCCGACACAGGAGTAGGGTATTACTCATCGACGAGACCCGAACCTGTCTACATTGTTTGTTCTTGATTGCGTGCTTGATCCTGCATATCTCGAAGGTACCCGAGTATAAATGTGTTGTCGATCACTAACCTTCGACAACTGGCGCGCCAGGTAGGGGCCTTCAGCTATTTTTGTAGGTTGAGCATGTCTTGGGTACGCACCAACACTGGAATTCTCGTCTTCAGAACCATGTTATTCCGATGGGGTCTGGCCAGCAACCTCGAGAACGTCGGCTTCATCGAGTCCTATTCCAAGGACCCATGGCGAGAAGTGTGCTTCATCGAGTTTGACCATCCGGAGCCCAGCGTCCTCAAATGTGTGGACACAGAGAGTGATAGCGATAGCAGCAGCGATGACCTCAGCAATCAAAGCAGCAGTTGTGCAGATCGCCACGTGTTCATAGCTAGGGCTAGCAAAAGCACAATTGCTGGAAGTTCCCAAGAGAGGGACCCTGGAACAGAAGCCTTGGGTAACCAGGATGGTCACATTCCTCCAGGCACACCCGAAGATCTTGGAGCAGTAACCGCCGCAGCGCATGCAGCCGCGGATATTATTGCTCCTAGCACGGCAGACCATCGTCATGACCCAATAGCTGTAGCCGCTGTGGGGATCGCAACCAGATTATCAAAGCATCTCAACCTGGACAATCCAATGACACCTCATTCGCAAGCGCCAGGTTTCCAAGGGCAGCAGCCTCTTTGGCAGCATGACCACAATGGTGCGCCTAGCCGCGTCCTAGGGACCGCATCTCATCAGAGCCACCCTAGTGACGTCTTTAGTACTCCTGAAGCCAACGTCCAGTGTGCGTACTTGCTGTTGAAGTCTCTTCCACCGTTGGACCCGGCCAACCCTATGACGCCGATGTTTGACCAGCTGAAGACGTTACTCGATGTAACCCAGGCTCAGACTATTCGAGCAACCAATTCAAGGATCAGGAAGCTGTCGACGTATTTCGCCTAACAAGATTTTCTCCCAGGACGGAGAATAAGGTTCGGTACAGGGCGTCTTCGTGATCGGACACTCTAATGGCTCTCCCTCGGAGGATCCTAGGATCAATAGATCAAAGAACACAACAATGTACCTAGGTTTGGGCCCTCGGTGTGGGTAACAGCCGTACGTCCTGCTAGATCTTTGTTGATGTATATTGGGCTGGTTACAATGCTTTTGCCCTAGGTTTTCTTCTCGTTTTTTGCTCTCTCTCTCTTTTTCAGTCCGTCCCCCTCTTCCATGCACCAGAGCTCCCTTATGTAGATCGGGCTGGCTCAGGCAGGTGAGAAGGTGACATCATACTGATCTACGATTCATTTATTACACCCATCACTGTGGTCCTGTCCCCCCAAGCCTCATTCTCCGTGCCCTTGTGTAAGCCGCCGGGATGCCGGGATGTGACTTTCATACTAGCGGGTTAGGTGTGATCGCCCGGAGAGATGGGCCGTCATCGTGTCGGCGAAGTCTTCACAATCAATGGCTCGACCGAGTGTCGAGGAAGGAACTTTGGTGAAGCCTCCTTCTCATCCTTTGGTCTCCGCATGGCACGGCTAGTGGGGCTGATCGCTGCTGCACACGGCCGCCCGTGGGCGGTCACTGGCGAGTGGGGCACGATCACTGCACTTTCGCCCGAGCCGCCCGCGTGGGCGGTCGCTGGCGAGTGGGGCCTGATCACCCTTCTGCTCATCAGGATGCCACGTGGTCTTACTTGTCTGTGGCGGAGAGGGTACCCTAGCGTAAAGTACGCCGATAGTAGCCCTGGGGCTTATCCTGGAACGCGCATCAGTTTCTTTTTAGGCCTCATTTAATGTCGGTGTCGCTTCTGCCGATTTTTCTCGAGACCCGAA
The DNA here is from genome assembly GCA_036346375.1 of Guadua angustifolia. Lineage (NCBI taxonomy): Eukaryota > Viridiplantae > Streptophyta > Magnoliopsida > Poales > Poaceae > Guadua > Guadua angustifolia. Next base: position 312,491 of record JAYEVE010000722.1, on the reverse strand, counting down.
ACGTCGCATACTTTTGCCTTTTCACGAACCGTCGGTGTGAGGGGCCTATATATACGCGCACCCACGACCAGCGGTTCACGCTCTTTCTGATTCTTACGCATTTCTATCTTTGCCCTTTCAACTCCCTTGTCCAAAAGACTTTGCTCTTGCTCCAATGGCGCAATCCTTCCCATCTTCTTCTATCGACAGGGAGAGGGCGACGAAGCTCGCCAAGATCGCAGCCAAGGGTTCCATCCGCCTTCGCCATGGAACCCTCGCACCGCGGTGCAAACCCGGGGAGATTGTCGTCTTCACCTGGGGATTGCTAGCGGGCCTGGGACCGTCCTTCTCTGAATTCCTCCTCAGTGTCCTCCATTTCTATGAAATCCACCATCTTCATCTCACTCCCAATTGTGTTCTCATCCTCCACCTTCGCATACCTCTGCGAGATGTTCGTTGGGGTAACACCTAATCTTCCTCTCTTTTGCTTCTTCTACATCCTTCACGACTCCATCGACGGCGGGATCGCGTGGAGCTGCCATTTTCATCTCCACGACGGGTTGACCCCTATTTCCTTCAAGCGAAGTCAAGCTGGAAGGCGTGGCGGGCTTGGCTGTCTGTGGCGACTTCTGTGGGGTCGACGCTCTCGGGATGCCTTGCGCGCCGATGGAAGCCCGCGAGAGCTGGAGCTCGCCCATCGAAGAGACAGTAGAACTCCTGGCGATGGTGGCCCGCATCAACATTTGCGAGATCTTGGCTGGCCGTGGTGGTAGTCCGGGACCGTGGCGGAGGATCGGCCCCCTTGTCGGCGTGCCCACCTGCATGGTAGTACACGGTGTGGCAGCGACATGACCCAGACGCACCAGTAGTAGCTCTTATTCTTCTTATGAATACATATTTTTTTTGTGGTCGCCATCAATCAACAATCTTGTCTTCCTTTTTTCCGCCAAGCGCAGGGAACTTGGACAGCCTCGCCATCTCCAAATGACTGGCCGGACTGCTCCCGCCAATCCGAAGCGGCTGGATTTCCAGCAGGGCCGGTGTGGTTCTGCGATCCGAGTCATGGGCGCCTCCAGATCATCCGATTGTTTCCAGCAATGGACTCCACCGGCCCTTCGGTGCTGCCAGCCCGCGGTCCATTGGTGATCAGGGACCCAGCCCTAGCCGACGACAGAGGCGCAGGCAAGCGGCCTTGCCCTCCACACGCCACGGGTGCATACCTAAAGAGGCCTCTCACCGCACTCCCAATGGCTTCGTTCAGTTTCCGGTCACCTCCAAGGGCAGCCCCCCATGGTGCTCTGGTAAAGCAGATACCGGCAGCGCCAAGTGACGCAATGGGGACTTCTGCCCAGGGGCCACCCAGCGCCTCCGAAGAGGCCCAAGTGGACGTCGTCGACGCCAGCACTTCCGGCCACCCCGCTCCGATCGTCCTCACCGCTTCAACCTCCCGCTTGCCTGCACTACTCGCCGAACTTGGCGAGGTGCACGCAACGTCGGGCGCCCTCCTCACGGCAGCCACCCAGCGTGGAGCGCAAATGTATAGCAGATGATGGCGCCAAGGCGAGGAGTTAGCGTAGGAGAGGAGAAGGAGACACTCTTGGCCCGAGAGAGGGCGGCGGGGTAGCTTTGTTCGCCAGCGCAGCGAGGTGAGGCAGCCTTGACGGCGGTGGAGGAGCTGCGTCGCACACTGCACAACCTCGCCGTCATGCTCCGGCGTATGGCGGTGTCTGGAACCCTTGGAGTCTTGACCTGCGATACACTTTCATGGCGTCACCGGTCACCAGAAATTTGTCGGCTTGCCGTGCCACGCCGCTTCGCTTCGCTCGAGAAGGGAGGGAAGTCACAGCTGCTACCGCGACGTTCATGCTGGCTTGCTGCGCCAACCGTGACACCTCCTTCGTGGCTGGCATTGAGGAGACGAGGCCTAGGCGCAGGCGCGCGTGCGTGAGGCTGCGGAGCATGTGGCCGGGCTGATGCACGTGATAGACCCAGACATCGATGTCGCACTGCCAGAGGAGGAAGCAGAGGATGCCACCGGGTACATCCAAGTTGCAAATGTTGACTAACTGCCCGTGGCGCCGCCTTTGCTTCCTTCATTTCTTCTTTTTCTTGTTTTGCTTTTCTGTATGCAAAAACTATCTTAGCAATCTTAATGAAATTAGCGCATTTTATCTTTACCTGCATGCTTGTTTGATTGTATTCACTCATGTTTGCTTGATCCAACCGGTGGGCGACCAGCCCCTAGGCTTGCTGTGATGCAATTTTGAATGTTTAGATTAGGCCAGTGCTTTGGCACTTCATCTGTGATTGCACGCAGCCACTGCAAATACAAATAGACGTTACGCGGGACATGCGGGAAATAGACTAGAAGAATATAAGTTCCCGCGCGGGGTTGTCATGGTCCCTTTCTTTTTGGAACTTAAGCCCTTATGATTTTTCTCGGAACCGAACCGTAGCGCTGCGTGTCAAGGTAGCAGGTTCCCAGGAGTGGTTTTGAGCCTGCGGTGTTTGCGGTGACAACCCAAGGTGTGCTAGACACATTGAACCACCGTGCTGCACTCACCCCCTGGTCGCCGTCCCTGCCCGACGTGAACGTCGGGTGTTACCGCATATCAACAAGGAGCTGCCAAACTATCGGTACCAATGACAACCACGCCAAATGCTACCCACCGGGGCACAAGTAGGAAAGATAAAAAAGATAGACCAAAAGCCTTTAAGGCAAACAACTTCACTAACCGTCGGCAGTCGCTGATCAGCTAGGGGAGAGCCCACCCTTTTAGCTAATCGGAGCAAACTGCCAGGTACTTACAGTTCTTAGGGATAAAATTTTTGCAACATTTCCAGGTTCTAGGAGTTTACCAATTCTTGACCGTCCTCAGTGACCAACCGAACCACCCTGGGTCAAGAGACTGAGACCACCTTGAAGGGGCCCTCCCACATGGGAGACAGTTTGTTGTGCTCGGCATGTGCCTAAATTCTGCGCAAGACCAGGTCGCCCACTGCCAGTGTTCTCTCATGAACTCGGGTGGTGTGGTACCGCCTGAGACTCTGCTGGTACCGAGCAACACGCAAGGCCGCCCGGTCATGCACCTCCTCCAGAAGGTTGACTTCTTCTCTGCAGTGGTCTTCCTGGCCCTCCTCGCTGAACGCCGAAACGTGCGGGGAGCCAAGCAACAGCTCGGACGGAAGGACAACTTCTACCCCATAGACCAGGAAGAAAGGTGTTCCTATAATCGCCCTATTTGGTGTGGTTCGAAGCGACCACAGCACAGCCGGAAGTTCTTCTGTCCACCGCGCTCCCCGCTTATCAAGTCAATCAAATGCTCTGGTCTTGAGGCCCCTCAACAACAGCGCGTTGGCGCGCTCCGCTTGGCCATTACTCCTCGAATGGGCCACCGAAGCAAAGCATACCTTAGTGCCCATCTCTTCACAAAACTTCAGAAATGTCGCGTTGGTGAATTGAGTGCCGTTATCGATGATGATACGATTAGCGACTCTGAAGCGGGTAAAGATTCCGTGCATGAACTTGATAGTAGTGGAAGCCATGATGGCGTGCACTGCATCGGCTTAAACACACTTGGTGAACTTGTCGATGGCCACGAACAGATGGGTGAAGCCCCCTGTGGCCCGCGGGAACGGGCCCAGGATATCCAGCCCCCAAACCGCGAATGGCCAAGAGAGCAGGATGGTTTACAGCGCCTGGGCTGGTCGGTGTGTCTTCCTGGCATGAAATTGGCACGCCTCGCATCTCCTCACCAGCTCGCAGGCATCCTAGAGGGCAGTAGGCCAATAAAATCCTTGGCGGAATGCTTTGCCGACCAGCGTCCGACTGGACATATGGCTCCCGCACATGCCTCCATGGATATCAGAGAGCAAATTGCTCCCCTCTTCCCAAGTGATGTACTTCAGAAGAATTTCGTTTCTACTCCGGCAATATAGGTCCCTACCTACCAGAGTATAGCACTTGGCTTTACGTGCAATTTTCTCGACTGACGCATCATCGTCGGGGATCACTTGGTCCCGCAGGAAGGCTAGGATTGGATCCATCCACTGCCTTTCTCAACCAAGTGCGGCGATCACGCGGTGATCGCCCAGGTACTCCGCTTGGCCAAGCGTTTCCCACGGCACCACTCCAGCGGCGCCGGTGTCCTCCCTCCCGGAAGCGGGGGTTGAGGCTGGCGCACTGTCCTCCCCTCCAGAATTGGGGGCTGAGACAACCACGCCGCCTTCCCCTCCTGAATCGGAGGCCGAGACAGCCACACCGTCATCCCCTCCATGTATGGGTTGCGACGGATGGTCGCGGAAGCCTTTCTTCAAAGACCCCGACCGGAACAGAAGATCTTGATGACACGAGCTGTGAAAGCCCGTCCGCCATATGGTTGTCACGCTAAGGGATATGGATATATCCCAGTCCTTTGAAGTGGCGTTCCATCTTTCTGACCTCCGCCAAGTACGCAGCCATGGTGGGGTCAGAATATTGAAACTCCTTTCGGGCTTGATTGATGACCAGTAGGAGGGCCTTTGACTTGGAGGCGCTGGACGCCTAACGCCGAGGCGGCGTGCAGCCCCGCCAGTTGGCCCTTATACTCGGTGATGTTGTTGGTGGCCTTGAATTCCAGGGCGACCACGTACTGGAGGATGTTACCGGTCGGGGAGACCAGGACAACCCCAGCCCCATGCCTTCGAGCCTGAAGGAGCCGTCGAAGAACAAAGTCCAGGGAGAAGGCGTGGGTGTCTCTTCGGCTTCAGGAGCGGCGGGAGTCTATTCGACAACAAACTCCACCAGTTTCTGGCTTTTGATGGCGATGCAGGGTACAAACTTAAGACAGAATTCCCCCAGCTTCACCGACCACTTGGCGACATGGCCTTCAGCTTTCCGGTTGTGGAGGATCTCTCCCAAAGGATAGGCAGTGACCACCGTGATCTCTCACCCCCGAAAGTAGTGTCACAGCTTCTTGGATGCCACCAGGACGGCGTACAACATTTTTTGTGCTTATGGGTACCTGGTCTCTGCTTCGTGTAGCACCTTGCTAATGTAGTAGACCAGCTTCTGGACGCCCTTCCTCTCTGCCACCAGTACCGCGCTCACCACCACGGGGGTAGCGGCGATGTATAGCAGCAATGGTTCTCCAGGCCTGGGGGCGACCAGCACTGGCGGGGATGAGAGGTACTGCTTTAAATCTTCAAACGCTCATTGAATCTCCTCAGTCCACTCGAAATGGTTAGTCTTCTTCAGCAGCTTGAATAGGGGCAGGCTTCTTTCTCCCAAATGGGCGATAAATCGCCCGAGGGATGCCAGGCGACCAGCAAGGCATTGCACCTGCTTGAGCCAAACCAGCGGTTTCATGTGCTCAATGGCTGCTATCTTGTCAGGATTGACTTCAATGCCCCGACTGTACACGAGGAATCCTAACAGCTTCCCAGAAGGCACGCCAAACACACATTTCTCGAGGTTGAGTTTTAAGCAATTCTTCTAGAGGTTAGCGAAGGTTTCCTCTAGGTCTTCGATCAGTTCTTCGCTCTTCTTAACTTTTACAACCAAGTCATCGATGTACACCTCAAGATTTTGCCCTATCTGTGGACGGAAAGAAATATGCATGGCGCGCTGATAAGTAGAATTAGTATTTTTTAACCCAAAAGCCATTCTGATATAGCAATAAACACCCATTGGGGTTACAAAAGCGATTTTTTCTTTGTCTTTCACCGCCATGCTAATCTGGTGGTACCCAGAGTACGCGTCTAGAAAGCACAGCAGCTCGCACCCTGCCGTTGAGTCGACAATAAGATCAACGTGCGGCAGGGGGTAAGGATCCTTCGGGCTGGCCTTGTTGAGGTCGGTGAAGTCGACGCACATCCGCCATTTCCCCCGTTGGATTTCTTAACAAGCACAGGGTTGGCAAGCCACTCGGGGTAAGAGACTTCCTTGATAATCCCTGCGCGCAGCAGCTTCTCTACCTCCTCCCGAATGGCATCTTGCCACTTTGGTGCCTGTCTCCGGACCTTTTGCTGGACCGGACGCACTCCTGGGAGCATTGCCAATCGGTGCTCGATCACCTCCCTAGGGACCCCAGTCATATCAGACGGTTGCCAGGCAAACACGTCGGAGTTAGACCAGAGGAATGTGATGAGCGCGTCTTCCTATTTGGTGTTGAGGTTGGCGCCAATGTTGACGGTCTTCCCAGGCTCGCCCTCGCTTAGGGATACCACCTTAACCTCGCCCGGTGGCCAGGCGAGGCGACGGTCTTCGCCGAGGCCCCGAATAAGCGTCATCGGCTGCCTTGCAGTGGAGCCGGCGAGTCAATCGTGCTTGTGGCGGCAAGGCTTTCGGCCTATCCACCTGGATAACTATAGGGCCACCAGGCCCTGGTATCTTCACCACCATGTATGCATAGTGGGTTGCCACCATGAACTTGGCCAACGCTGGTCGGCCAAGCAAGGCGTTGTACGGGAGGTCGAAGTTGGCAACCTCGAAATTTACCATCTCCGTACGGTAGTTACTTTCCTCCCCGAAGGTGATGGGGAGGCACACCTGACCCAGGGGCACCGAGCCAGCCCCCGGGGTGACTCCATAAAAGGGCAAGGCCGGGCGCAACTCCTACCGCGATATCTGGAGCGCCCGAAATGCCTTGGAGGATAGGAGGTTAATGGAGCTCACTCCGTCCACTAGCACTCGCCCAAGCTTCACGTTCCGAATCATGGGCAAAACCACAATCGAAAGGTGACCCAGGGCGGCAGTGCTCTCAGGGTGGTCGCCCCGACTGAAAGTGATCAGCTCCTCCGACCACTTCAGCATCCAACCACCATTGAGCTCGGCACCATGGCAAAGACCTCCCTCCTCAGCCGTTTGTACATCGTGTTGGAGGGGTAGGTGGCCGAGCCACCATGAATATACGCCACGGTTTGGCTTTGCTTTCTTTGGAAGGCAGTGAGGCGAGTCTTTGTCTTGGTGCGTCATCAGCGGGCGGCGCTCCTTGGCCGCTCTACCATCTTAATCACAACAGCAGGCGGCGGTCGTGGGTGTTGGACCTGTGGATCGGGCAGTAGGGTCTGCCCTCCTTCTCCTCGTGGCGGTCATTTCTTCGACCTCAACAATCATTTCGCCGGTCACGGCGGTCGCGCCCCCGCGGCTTGGTGTCCCTACGCTTGCGCTCAGCGGTCAGGACCCGCCTAGTCTCAACCGCCTCGTGCCTCTTCGCCCTCTTGCTCGTAGGGCTGGGAACCCTTGAAGTCCCGGCTTCATCTCCGTCGTGACCGGCCGCGGGACCGGACACCGGCCCCCAAGCTTTCACCGCTCGCGCGCACTTGTGCGCCAGGGAGAAAAGCTCGAAGGTAGTGGTGATGTTAAAAGTGGCCATCTTCTCCCGCATCTTGTAGTCCCGAATGCCTCTCCAAAAGGCGATGACGACCGACTGCTTAGAAATTTAGGGGATCGTACTGCGATAATGACTGAATTGTCGGATGAAGTCACGCAACGATTCCCCCCTCTCCTGCTCGAGGGCAAGGAGATCGTCCTCCACGTCCGGTTGTGTGTATGAGCCTTGAAAATTGGCGATGAAAAGGCCGCACAACTCCTCCCACGAGTGTACCGATCCTCGCGAGAGGTTCAACAGCCAGGAATAGGCGGACCCTGTCAAGGCTGTTAAGAAATAATTGGCCATGGCCTTTTCGGACCAGCCAGCGGTCCGCACCACCATTGTGTTGATCTACAAGAATTCTTCCAGGTTGGTGGTGCTGTCGTACTTTTCGATGGATGCCAAGTGAAACCTTTCGGGCCACGACACATGGCGTAGCCGTCAGAAAAATGCCTGGCACCCAACACCATAGGGGGAGTCATGCCATCCACCTAAACCCCAGCTTGGAGATCGTGTCAGGGAGTGCGAATCTCAACTCCCCAAAGAGTCGGAGGAGTGGACCTCCTCCTTGCTCCGAAGGTGAGAGTCATGGGAGGAGCTCTCATCCCCAGGAGCCGTCCGCCTGTCATGGCCTTACCCATAGGTGCGACGGCGCTGTAGTTGATTACGCAAATAATCGCCACGTCGCCAGCGATGCTTCTCTAAATAAACTCTTAGGTCCTCATGGCTCCCCGCGAAATCGGGGTCCGTGTCTTGCACGCCCTTTCCTTTGCTCTGGCCCTCCTGCCTAGAGCGCTTCCTGCTCGGGCGGCTGGAAGCTTTGGTGCGGTCAGCACGCACCCTTGATCGAGGGGTACCAATGGTACCTGACCTGTCGGGCATCCCCACGCGGAGCTAGGCCACATCAACGAGGCCAGCAATGTCCCGCAGCCACAGCGTGGCAGGGGTGTCTCCATGAGTTCCACGGAGGTGGTCAAGAGGAGACAATTGCATGCGAGTTCTAGGCAGTGGCGTCTCCATGGCCAATTGTCGCCGAACCGAATGCTCTGCCGCCGCCTCCCTGTAGGGGTGGCATGAGACGATCCCTTGTCCGACGGGAGTGCCAGGACATGTTCTGGGTGTTGCTAGCTTCCACCGCCTCTTTTTGCTGTGAGTGCGAACCCGCCATCACCAGATGCGCGGTCCTTTCAGCAGAAGACCAGGACCCACTGGGGAGATGGCAGAGTGAGCCAACCGCTAGCCCCCTACCTGGTGCGCCCCTGTCGACGTATTTCGCCCGACAAGATTTCTCCCAGGACGGAGAATAAGGTTCGGTAGAGGGCGTCTTCGCGATCGGACACTCTAATGGCTCTCCCTCGGAGGATCCTGGGATCAACAGATCAAAGAATATACCAATGTACCCAGGTTCGGGCCCCCGATGTGGGTAATAGCCCTACATCCTGCTAGATCTTTATTGATGTATATTGGGCTAGTTATAATGCTTTTCCCTTAGGTTTTATGTTTGTTTTTTGCTCTCTCTCTCTTTTTTTCAGTCCGTCCCCCTCTTCCATGCACCAGAGCTCCCATATATAGACTGGGCTGGCTCGGGCAAGTGAGAAGGTGACATCATACTGATCTATAATTCATTTATTACACTCTTCACTGTGGTCTTGTCCCCCAAGCCTCATTCTCCGTGTCACTGTAAGCGAGAGGTGAGACAATGAGTCCCCATCCTTGAGAGGTCGATCTTCGGTGCGACATGTGCGTCGAGGCAAATCTTTGCCCTCAGGGGACCGCTCGCCTCTGTGACACAGGTTCCCCCCTCAGCAAGATGCGCACAGAGGATAGTGCCAGATGACTCCGGAAGATGTCGACAAGGGGTGCAAGGTGTTCACTACAGCACTGCGCGTGGTCAGATGGCCGGACAAGTTCATGCCCGGTTCGGTCGAGAAATACTCGGGGAAGATTAACCCCATTCAATTGTTGCAGATCTACACTACAGTTATGAGAGCAGCCAGAGACAACAAGAAGGTGATAGCCAACTACTTGCTTACCACTCTTGATGGGGCAGCTAGGTCTTGGCTACTTGACCTCCCGCCTTAGTCGATATCGTCATGGGCTGAGTTGTGGGCCCAGTTCATCACCAACATTTAGGGCATGTATGAATGCCCCGGGACATGCAGTGACTTGCATCGACTAGTGCAAAAGCCAGGAGAGTCGCTGCGCAGCTTCATTCGATGATTTAGTGATAAACGGAACCTGATCCCCGACATCTCGGATGACACAGTGATTGTTGCATTCGAGAATGGGGTGAAGGATGGAGATTTGATGGGGAAACTCGCCACTTGGAAGATCACAAACACCAAGGAGCTCTTCGAGTTGGCAAATAAGTACACCATTCGCATCGAAGCCCAAGACCACCTTGATAACCTGAAGCTTGGCAGTGACAAGCCCAAGTCGTCCAAGCAAGGGGCGAAGAGGAACAAGAACCGCGAGGAGAAGCGCAAGGGAGACTCCATCGTAGCGCGATTGAGAGGGGCATAACGCGCAACCTAGGCGACAACAAAGGCTAAAGCCGTGGGGGAAACAAATACTGCCCGTCCATCACTCGGACAAGCACGACTTCGACGAGTGCCAGGTGATCAGCAAGAAAGTCCAGGAGAAGATCAAGGCCGCCCTCACAGAGCGCAGCATCGAGCAGGCTAGAGACAAGTTCGAGGACAATGAGCCTGACTATCGGGGAACTGAGCATAAGCTGGCACATATCTTCGGGGGGTCTACCACGTACGAGTCCAAGAGGCAGTACAAGGCAGCCGAGAGAGAGGTCAATCTGACCATGCCGTCTCTCTCCTGATTCCTCAAGTGGTCAGAGGTGCCGATCACATTCGACCAGTCGGATCATACGACTTTGGTCCCGCATCCAGGTGATACCCTGTGGTGGTCGAGCCCACCATCGTAAACATCAAGTTCACTCGAAGCTTAGTTGATGGAGGAAGCTAGTTGAACCTCATCTTCGCAAAAACGCTGGATAGCATGGGAATTCCCAGACTGAAATAAGAGCCGGAGCTAAGCCATTTCATGTCATAACTCCACGCTCATCAGCTACCCCGCTGGGCCAGATTGAGTTGCTAGTCACATTTGGCACACCGGACAACTTCCGTACCGAGAAGATCCTCTTCGACGTAGCGGATTTCGAGACCGCGTACAATGTGATCTTGGGTCGCCTAATGCTGGCCAAGTTCATGGCGATAGTGCATTATGTGTACCAGGCAGTCAAGATGCTGGTGCCAAGGGAGTCCTCACGATCAAGGGTGACCAGCGTGCGGTGGTTAGGTGCGATAAGAAAAGCCTGGAAATGGCTAAGCATCTCAACAGATCAGCAACCAGTGCCGGCGATGAGATAGCTAAGCGCCAGAAGCCTGAAACCGATAATCAGGCTTCCACATCCAACCGTGCCACCAACGACCAAGTCGACGACGACAAGAAGGGCTATAAGATCTGCGAAGAGGTCAAGACGGTGCCCCTCAACCCGACGGAGCCATCCAAGACGGTTAAGGTAGGCGCTGATCTCGACCCTAAATAGGAACTCGAGCTCATCACTTTCCTTCGGGCAAACCGCGACGTGTTCGCATGGCAACTGTCTGATATGCCCAGAGTCCCTAGGGAGGTGGTAGAGCATCGATTAGTTGTGGAGCCAAGCGCCAAGCCTGTGGTGCAAAAGTAGTGCAGATTCACAGAGGATCGGAAGCAAGCCATACAAGAGGAGGTCGGCAAACTCCTGAAGGCTGGCTTCATCCGAGAGGTCCGCCACCCAACGTGGCTGGCGAACCTGGTCCTGGTAAAGAAGGCCAATGGCAAGTGGAGGATGTGCGTCAACTACACCGACCTCAACAAGGCGTGTCCTAAGGACCCTTTCCCTCTCCTTCGCATCAACCAGATAGTGGACTCCACTGCAGGTTGTGAATTGCTAAGTTTTCTAGATGCCTATTCGGGGTATCACCAAATTAGCATGTCTGTGGAGGATGAATAGAAAATAGCCTTTACTACCCCTTTCGGCGTATTCTATTTTGTAAAGATGCCCTTCAGTTTAAAATGTGCTAGTGCGACGTGTCAACGTTGTATTCAAAACTACTTGAAGTCCTAAATAGGACGCAATGTAGAAGCATACGTTGATGACATCGTAGTCAAATAAAAAACCAGGGGCACTCTGGTCGGGGACCTCGGCGAAACATTCGACGACCTCAGGAAGTATCGAATGATGCTTAACCCCGAGAAGTGCACGTTCGGCGTCCCGTCCGGCAAGCTTCTCGGTTTCCTAGTGTCTAGTTGAGGCATCGAGGCCAACCCACACAAGATCGAGGCGATAAATCAGATGTGCCCTCCACGAATGCTAAGAGTGGTACAAAAGCTTACAGGATGCATTGCGGCCCTTAGTCGATTCATCTCTCGGATGGGCGAGCGAGGGTTACCTTTCTTCAAGCTGCTCAAGTGGACCAAGGAGGCCGAAAAAGCCTTTCAAGATCTAAAAAGGTATTTATCGTCCCCGTTAATTCTAGTTTCACCTAACAAAAAGAGGAGCTTTTCCTTTACATTGCATCCATCCCCTAAGTAGTAAGCACGGTCCTGGTGGTCAAACGGGATTGCCTCGATAAAAAGACCAAAATCCAGAAGCCAGTATATTACATGAGCGAAGTCCTGCACGGAGCCAAATCGCAATATCCTCAGATATAGAAGATGATATATGCCATCTTGATGACTTTTCAAAAGTTACGGCACTACTTCCAGGCACATAAGATCATCGTAATGACCACGTACCCGTTGAAGGAGGTGCTGCACAACCGAGAAGCAATTGGACGGATCGCGCAATGAGCAGTTGAGCTCAACGAGTTCAAGGTCGATTTTATGCCAAGGACCAGCGTCAAATCAGGGATTCTAGCGGATTTTATCGCGAAGTGGACCCATGTCAAGGAGAAGGAAGCTGTTGACGTTTGGAAAACAGGTTCCTTGCTAAGCTTACTTCTTGATTGAGGGATCAACAAGGGCCACTTTTCCGCGAAGGGTTTACATCCAAAGAACGCTGACAGGATGCTACGCTCAAAAGGACATTGGATAGGGAATTTTTATATTGGTTCAGGCCTCTCGTGATCGAGATAACAACCCTACGTCTAGTGGATCTTACTATTGCTTGAGTTACAACAAGGAATCTTGCGTGTATTCTGTGCGTTTGTGATTTCTCTTCCAGCTCCTTACTCTGATCTATCGAAGGGGTATTTATAGGCGATTGAAGAAACTACAGCCGAATAACATGCCATTACTGTGCTTGAACGTGACTATAACTGCGCCCTTGATTTTTGCCATGTTGCGTCGTGGGTGTAATGGACTCAAACCGTGGCACAATGGTCTTTAACCGCAGCGTGATTATCGCCACATCACCTTTATGGACCGAGCATGACCTGCCAGACATGCTCGGGATTTTCCCTCAACTCTAGCCGACCGCTGCGCATATCCAAGTAAACATGCTCGGGGTAATAAAGCATATGCTCGGGGACGAGCCTAAGCATGGTCGGGGCGTCCGAGGATCTTCCTTGGGAACACCATCCAAGGGTATGCACGGTCGACTAAAAACCAGCTATCGGAGTATGATCGTCTTTTTGTAAATCATCCAATCCCCAACAGAAGGCAAGGCAATCGATGACCACTGGACCATGTTCTTCGATGGATCACTCACGCTCTAAGGCTCGAGGGCTAGCATCATGTTAAGATCTTCGATAGGTGAGGAACTCAAATATATCATCCAACTCAATTTTCAAACTTTGAATAATGTTGCAGAGTACGAGGGACTGGTCAACGGGCTTCGGATAGCCGTAGCACTAGGAATCAAGTGATTACACATGAAAGGGGACTCACAGCTAGTCGTAAACCTAGTGTAGAAAGAATACCAATGCTGGGATGACAACATGGCAGCGTACTTGAACAAGGTCCGCAAGGTAGAGCACAAGTTCGAAGGCCTCGAGGTAACGTACATCCGATGAAGTGATAACGACACCTCCAACGAACTTGCCAGGCTCGCTTCATCCCGTTCATCTGCACCCTTGGGAGTCTTTGTCAAGAAACTCTCCAAACCATCTGTTTCCTCTCCGCGAGAGGCAGATGCTGCCCAACTCGACCAGTAGCCTAGTCGAGTTAGCGAGGCAGAACTTGCAGACACGGAAGCTGCACTACTCGAACACGAACCGACCTGGATGACACCATTCCAGGCCTATCTCGAAGGTTGAGAAATCCCTGACGATGATGCCTCAGCCGTGAAAATTACACGTAAGTCCAAGCTGTACATATTGGTAGATGGCAAGCTCTATCGGAAAGGGAGTAACAAAATCTTGTTGAAGTGCATCACTCAGGAAGAGGGCAATAAAATATTGCTCGATGTTCATGGAGGCATCTGTGGCAACCATGCGTCCTATCGCACCCTGGTTGGGAAAGTTTTCTGACAAGGGTTCTATTGGCCAACTACCCTCCAGGACGCTTGCGAGCTGGTGAAAAAGTGCGAAGCACTCCCAGTTGATAGTTTTGGCCATGTCGCTGCATATGCAGCCGCAGCGACAAGCGACCAGATTGCTCCCGAGCTAAGCGAAGTAGCGCTTGGCCAAATCGATCGCAACCCAGACGAAGTAGAGGAGTCGAGCATGTAAGCTGACACCTTACCACTGCTAGTGACCGCCTGTTCGAGCCACGCGATGCCACACTGCACGTCCTCATGCTCGGACTCAAAGAGCACGGCCTTGAGGCCGACAATGAAGTAAGCCTCTAGGTTGCTGGCCCTAGCTAGGTGGCTGATGACGGCAAGGTAGCGCTCATTCTCCATCCACTCCATCGCCTCATTTCGCAGCGACACCCGCTTAGCCATGTACTGATCCTTTGCCACCTTAGACAGGGTTTTGCAACTGCAATATGCCAAATATTAAAGAAAACAAATTAATTAATCAAATCAAAAGAAAACCAATTAAAAGACAAACGAAACAGTGAGTATGTGGCTCGTAGGCTGCAAAGGTCATGTATGGGGCAAGATGAACTCGAGGCTACGAGGCTGATGATATGGGCGAGGACAACATTGGGAAGAATGATGTCAAGTGCCGGCGCCCTTGCCATGGCTTGCAGTGTCGCACACGGTTGCTGGCTTGAAGACGAATGGTTGCGCACGCTTGCTGGCTTGAAGACGAATGGTTGCGCAAGCTTGCTGGCTTGAAGACGAATGAAAAATGAAGAGTCACTTGCGCGGATTTATACCACCGGTCGAGAAGACGAAGCGCCTGATACGATCAGTATCGATTTCTTTGAGAAAACCGATTGAGGTTGAATTTGAAACTCTTAGGCGTTGTACGCCATTAGAATCGGTTTTATATGGGAACCGATTCAGATAACACAATCATAATTGGTTTTCTATGGGAACCGATTCAGATGACAAATCATCAGAATTAGTTTTTCTATAGGATCCGATTCAGATGACTTATCATTAGAATCGATTTTTTATGTGAACCGATTCAGATGACTTCATCAGAATCGGTTTTTTAGGAACCGATTTAGATAGTCCTAAGCATGAATATAATAGTTCTTTCGTGGTTCACTCTCGAATTCATCTGGTCTTTCGCGGTTTTGCCCCCTTTTCCTCGACGCCGCCACCTCCTCTCGTCCTGTCCCCTCCCCATCATGCCCGTTCCTTCCCCGATGCCTTCGTCACCTCCCCCCACTGCCGCCTCCTTCCCCAACGCACTGCCTCCTCTCCTCCTGTCCCCTCCCCACCGTGCGACCTCCTTCCCCGACGCCTCCATCGCCTCCCCCCACCACTGCCTCCTTCCCCGACGCCACCACCTCCTCTCCTCCTGTCCCCTCCCCACCGTCCACCCTCCTTCCCCGACGCTTCCATCGCCTCCCCCCACCGCCGCCTCCTTCCCCGACACCTCAACAGCAGTATTGTTCATAGGAAGAAAATCAAATGAGATTTATTTATTCCAACCCTTGGCTACTGTTGATGTAAAACATAGGTGTCACCGTCGTCGTGCGAGTGAATCAGCCAGATAAAACCTATCATGGGTAAAGAAAATCTAGTTAAAAACTCGCCGGATAAGAAATAGCAAGAACAACTTGGTTTTCTGATAAAACCTATCATGGGTAAAGAAAATCTGGCTACAGTTGCTCTTTGGATCTATTCATCAGTAGAAATAGGGTGTGTATTTAGAGGAAATAGAAACATGCATCGGAAATCAACCTTGGCTCGTCTAAGCCTTATTATAGTTTAACTCCAATACGCTTCCGATAATATCTTTTGCCTATTTTCACGACGGCACAGTTCAATCCAATTTTTCCAACTAGGCCTAGGAAGACGTTTAACTAATCATACATTGGATGTCAATTTCTTGTACGTCATGCCTAATTGGCCAAATGCAGTAACTTTTTTCGCCGTGAGAGAGTGAGAACACAGAAAAATTATGTGAATTGACTTATTCCAATACATGAATTGACTTATTCAAGTCTCTTGGGACACATCTGAAAAAATTTGTATGATACAATTGGAACTATAAAAAGATCAGTATACATCTTGTCACAAAGACTAGCGGTACGCAGACTTGTGATGGGACATATGTTAGAGATCAACGATCGAGCTCACATAGGCGTCGCCTAGCATCAAGGAATAGCAAGTCATACTTGTTCAAATTATGCATCGACTCTACGTACGTCCGAGTGTATTGATGCATGTCTAAGCCCATGTTCTTCTAAGGTCACGTAGCCTATACAGAGCGGTGGTGTGATTAGTCGAGCTTTATTTATAGTAGATTAAAATAATCAAGATAAGCCGTTTATTTCTTTGAATCTAATGACTAAAATCAATTTAGATCTAGTTATGATTTGATTTCTATTATCATTACTTACTACAGATGTTATCCACTGTAATATTTCTTCCAAGTTATCTTTTTTAGACAAAATAGGAACGAAAGTGTAAGCGGTGCTACGCATATGTGGCCCGCCCAACAGTGTGCTTTATCTTTCCTTCTAGATGCATTCGTTGGTTTTTAGAAAAATCCTTTACTTTATGTTAATAACCAATTGAAAAGTCCACAAGTACCCAACTTTTGCGCTGAAGATTACAAATGAAGAATATGTCATAATCAATTCCTTGAGCTGATGAATTTACTGGATTTTCTTATTTTCCTCATCGACTCTGGATTTTGCAATGGCTGAAGCGAGAAGTAAATTGTCGATATATTTATCATTGCTGTCTAGGACCTATGCCTCGGTGACATTATTAGTCATCGGAAGAAAATAAAAAAGATTTATTTATACCAATCTCATACCAGTGTCAAACTACATGTTGGTGTCACCGTCATCCCACTGTATCTGCCCGCCCATCACAAACAAAGAAATTCTTTTTATGAACTTGCTGGGTAAGAACAACTTGATCAAGGAATAAAACAGTGGAAACTAGAGAGCAGAAAAAATTTACTTCTAGAAATTAATGGTCCCAGCCCACTCAACACCAGCGAGAAGCTGCAGAAGAGGGGAGAGGGGCTGGATGTGGATTGACAGGGTTGTAACCAGCGGCAGTTGCTCTGTAGATGTATTTATTGATAGAAATAGATTGTGTATTCAGAGGAAATCAACCATGGCCTATATATCTAAGTATCTAAGCCTTATAGGCATCCAAATCGAATACGATTCCGCTATAATATTTCTCGGCTATTGTCTGCAGGGCAAAATTCAATCCAATTTTTCCACAATGTACATGGAAGTATGGAGGAATTTTTTAAAAAATAATATATTGTTTAAATAATTTTACAAAAATAATATATCATAAAAACAATTACAAAATATACCTCTATCACCATTTCAGTTAGCGACATAAGCTTTGCCGCCAAACAAAATCACGAAAAGTTGGTACTGTTCATCTGTCGCCATTTTAAATAGTACCAAATTTTCGCTAATTGAATTGGCAACAGAAGCTTTTGTCGCCAATGAATTGGTGATAGATGTTTGCTGTGTTGACTAAATTGACCGACAAATTGTTTACTTGTAGATTTAGGGCCTGTTTGTTTTTGTTTTTGATTCTGGATTCTAGCTTCAAAAGCAGAATAGAAAACAAACAGCCCGATTCTAGAATCTGATTCTCACAATCCAGCCCACCCATATACATTAGAATCCACAATCCACTTTATATATTCTTTTGGATTCCAGCTTTTGAAGAATTAGCTTCTCTATAACTACAATCCAAAATTAGCTTTTAGAGAATCAAAAGCAAAAACAAACAGGCCCTTATTTGGTCGACAAGGCTAAGGTATTTGTCGCCATTTCAATTGGTGACCTCGCGAGTCCTGTCGCTAATTTATTTGGCAATAGAGTTTATGTCATCAATTAAAATGGTGACAGAGGTATATTTTTGTAATTATTTTTTTTACATATTATTTTTATAAAATTATTTAAATAGTACATTATTTTTTAAAAAATAGAAGTATGGATGTTACTTTTTTGCACGTCATGTCTAATGGGTCCAGTCCAATGCAACGACTATTGCCTCGTGCGGGGGCGAGAGCACAGGAGAATTATTACATGTTTCGCTGTCTTGCAATTAGGTCCGAAAAAAGGCTCGGTGGTAGGGCTTGTTGGCTTGGTTTAAATTTACTCTAATTATACTTATCCATTGGTTAAACAATCAAAATGAGTCAATTTTGAATGAAATTGGTTTTTGCTCTAGCTTTTGCTGTGAGAGGGAGGGCGATGGCGATGCTGAATGCGGAGGAGGCGCCCTACACGAGGTGGGAGTTGAGAAGTCTGACAACGGGAGAGATGTCGCCGAGGGGAGAGGGGCAGGGGAGGGCGTCATTGAGGGGGCGTGGGGGAGGAAGCCACCGAGGAGGAGAGGGCATAGGGGAGATGCCGTCCGGGGAGGCTACGAGGCTAGGGGCGTCGGTGAAGTCGGGGGCCACGCGACGATGGGAAAGAGGCGGCGGCGGGTACATATAGGGGGGGTATCTGTGACGGTTTTTAATTAAAACCGCCACAGATACTTTTATAATTGGTGGTTTTTATTAATAACCACAACAGATACCCAATTTATTTGTGGCAGTTTTAATTGAAAACCACCACAGATAAAAGTATCTGTGGCGGTTTTTCTCAAAAACCGCCACGGATACCCCTATCCTATACTTAGGCATTTAAAGGGGTACTAAATCTTATTAAAATATTTTTAAACTTTTTTACCCGGTTCAAACGATAATTGTTATTATTCATAAAAAATTTTCTACTAAAATCAGTTACATAAAAATTAGAAAAATTGTAACAACGCTGACTACTTTATTTGCTCACTTTTGTTCTTATTTTTATTTGAGGATGAAAATAAAGTCAAGAATTTTTCAAACTTTTTGAGAGAGTTTGATATGGGCTATTTTTTTATTTAAAAATTTGAGATCAAAATCATGCATATTTATTTTCTATTAATTCTAATATGGTAGTTTTTAGATTTTCTTATTTTCTGTTTTTGAATTTTAATTGGAATTATATGTGATTATTAATTTTTATATTTTTACTCTAATTTGATACTGTTTTTTAGAAGATATGGTAATATTTTTAGCTAGAGAAAATTTTCTAAGATTTTTGTAAAACTCTGACATGACATTGTTTTGCAGTCAAAAGGAGTCATGTCACATTTCACTTCATTATCTTCTTTTTAACATCACATTAGCCTTACTCCACATAAATTCATATTTTTTACATCACATTTACATTACTCTATATAAATGGATACATATTGCCATTGCTCCTAACTAATTATTTTCTTTCACAATTTGGGTAGCACCTCCTCTCTCTTGAAGCTCTTGGCCGAAACTCCACTGTTCTAGTCTCGCGCTACACTATTCTTGGTCGAGCACAGCGGGGGGAGGAAGAAGTTTAAATTGGGAATTAGTACCGGTTGGAGGCACCAACTGGTTCTGATGCTCTAACATCAGAATCGGTTAGTTCCTCCAACCGGTACTAATAAGCCCCCATGCCAGCGGGCCTGTCGTGGCTCTTTAATACCGGTTCATTACACGAACCGGTACTGATGTTACATCATCAGTACCGGTTCTTGCCTTGAACTGGTACTAAAGAGCCACAAGAACGATAACAGAATTGAATCGGGATCGTGGCTATCGGTCTGATTCGAGTTCAACCGGCACTGATGAGTCGGTATCAAAGGCCAATTCTGTAATAGTGTATAGTTGCTCTATGGATCCATTCATCACTAGAAATAGGGTGTGTATTTAGAGGAAATAGAAACATGCATGGGAAATCAACCTTGGCCCGTCAAAGCCTTATTATAGTTTAACTCCAATACGCTTCCGATAATATCTCTTGCCTATTTTCACGACGGCACAGTTCAATCCAATTTTTCCAACTAGGCCTATGAAGACGTTTAACTAATCATACATTGGATGTCAATTTCTTGTACGTCATGCCTAATTGACCCAATACAGTAACTTTTTTCGCCGTGAGAGAGTGAGAGCACAGAAAAATTATTCCATGTTTCACTTTCTTGATTTCTTCCAATACTTGAATTGACTTATTCAAGTCTCTTGGGAGTTGGGACACGTCTGAAAAAATTTGTATGATACAATTGGAACTATAAAAAGATCAGTATACATCTTGTCACAAAGACTAGCGGTACGCAGACTTGTGATGGGACATGTGTAGAGATCAACGATCGAGCTCACATAGGCGCATGGTTTAAATTTTCGCCGAAATTTTACATTTCAGACTAGGACGAATTTTTATGTACTGGCCGAGTTTAAAATTTTTTAAAAAAACTTTGCTACAGAACTACTACAGTAATTTCAAAAATTTCTTTCGGGAAATTTCACCGAAATTTCGGGTTTTAAATCTGGATTTTAAAGTTTGAGCACCGGATTTGGCCGGATTTGGTCCAATAACCTATTAGAAAGTGATCTTCTATGAAAATTTATTGAAAAACTAATTTTTTGAGATTTTTTAAAATTTAGGCAGAAAAATTGTTAGATTTTTAAAAACTTTTACAAACTTGATAATGATATGAAAAATTTATGGTACCATACTTAGTAGTTTGGAATCATACACAAAAATTTTCAAAATAATTTAACATCATTTGTTATCTTTAGAAAATCAAAAACAGAATAGACATAATTGGGACAGTAAACTTGTTAGATGTTTCTAAATTTTCTCGAGTGTGATCATGATCTAAGAATTTTATGACATATTAAGAATTTCCTCAGTACCATTCTATAAAATTTTCAAAAACTTTCAAATTTATTTGTTTGCTAAATAAAATCTATGAATGCAGTAAGCACTGAACTTAATTTGTTGTATTATATTTCAAAAATCAAACAGAGAAAGAACATAAATAGCACTGTTCCTTATAAGAATTTTATAAATTCACTGGAGCGTAAGCATGATTCAAAATTTTTATAAGATATTAAGCTTTTTTTCACCCTTATGTAAAATTTGTAAAAAATTTAAACCTTTTTTATTAATAAATTAAATTTATGTATTGATCATCGGTCTTTTAACAGGATAGTAGCACTGTTCGAATATTTAAAAATTCATGACAGTTTATCATGAAATGAAAATTTTATGAGAATATTATGGTTGTGTCAGTACCATCCAAAAAAAATTTCAAAATTTTATAACCTCGTTTGTTCTAATTTTCATTCGGATGAATCTTGCCGCTCAGCGCTTTACCAAGAAAGTACCAATGTTTGAAATTTTAAAAATTCCTCACATTTTATCATCATCTGAAATTTTTACAGAAATACAATAAATATGTTAGGAATCTCCATAAAAAATTTAAAAATGTTCTAACATCATTTGTACTATTTTTCATCCGGTTCAAACTTGCTAATCAACGTTTCATCGGGACAGTACCAACATTTGAATTTTTTAAAAATCCACAGAACTGATAATCACCTAAAAATTTTATGAAAACATTTCTAATATGTCAGGAACCTAAAAAAAATTTCAAAATTTTTCGACATCGTTTGAACCAATTTTAAGTCAATGCAATTTGGGCGAAATTTCGGGTAATTTCGGGGTAATTTCGGAAATTTCGGTGCCAAACATACCAGATTTGAATTTTGCTTTTTGAATTTTGAATGGATTTTATCTGAAATTTTTGAATTTCGCCAAAATTTCGGATTTCGGCCCACCCTGGTTTTTTTTCTCAAAAACGAAATTTTGATCCTGCGTAGACGTCGCCTAGCATCAAGGAATATCTAGTAATACTTGTTCAAATTATGCATCGACTCTACGTCCGAGTGTATTCATGCTTACCGGCTACCGCATGTTCTTCTCAGGCCACGTAGCCTATATAGAGCTGTGGTGTGATTAGTCGAGCTCTTTTACATTAGATTAAAATTAATATAAGTCATCTATTCTTTTGAATCAAATGGCTAAAAATAATTCAAATCTAGTTATGATTTGATTTCTATTATCACTACTTACTACTGATATTATCCATTGTAAAATTTCTCCCGAGTTAACTTTTTTAGACAAAGTGGGAACGAAAATGTAAGTGGTGCTATGCAGATGTGGCCCGCCCAACGGTGTGCTGGGCTTTATCTTTCATTCTAGGTGCATTCATTGGTGCAGGGGCGCAAAATTTAATCCAATTTTTCCACAAATGTCCATGGAACTATAGAAGTATGGAGGAATATTTTTAAAAATAATACATTGTTTATGTCAATTGGTGACCTCGCGAGTCCTGTCGCTAATTTATGTAGCGAAAGAGTTTATGTCATCAATTAAAATGGTGACAGAGGCATATTTTTATAATTATTTTTTGACGTATTATTTTTTAAAATTATTTAAATTGTGTATTATTTTTTTAAAAAAAATCGAAGTATAGATGTTACTTTTTTGCACGTCTTGTCTAATGGGTCCAATCCAATGCAACAACTTTTGCCTCATGCGGGGACGAGAGCACAGGAGAATTATTACATGTTTGGCTGTCTTGCAATTAGGTCCGGAAAAAAAAGCTCGGTGATAGGGTTCGCTGGCTCAGTTCAAAACTGCTCTTATTATATTTGTTTATTGGTTAAACATTAAAATAAGTCAATTTTGAATGAAATTGAATTTTGCTCTAACTCGGCTTGGCTTAGCTCGTTGGCTCGATTCTAAAAGTATTTCCAAATTATAAATAAAATAATAGTAGCATTTTCCTCGGAAAAGAAATAAATGTCAAACGAAATACAGCACATCAGAAATTAAGACACTGTCTTTACCTTTGGATTTGTTGTAAAAAGAAGAAGCTATACTCAGAATAGGGATAGGTTAGAGCATCTCCAAGAGTTCCTAATATTTAGACTCCTAATATCTTTAGATAGGGACCTTTTCAAAAGTTTTTAGGCCTACAAAATACCTTTTTCTCCAACAGTTCCCATATTTTGCTCCTAAAAAAAAGTTTAGAATTGGTCCACAACGCATACAGTACCTGATCGATTGAAAATCAACTTTCTCAAGAAAAAGGAGCAGATATAGATCGATCGTCCTTTTGACGGGACGGCACCACGGAAGCAATAGAAATTGGAAGAAATACAACACAACGTATATACGTTGCTAGCTATCACATGCATGTGCACATTGCCCTCGGATGCAACCTTGGGTGAGATCGATGGCCCCAGAGTATAAACATCATGTTCTTTTTCACTTTTTTTTTTCTTAATACTTCGTATATTAAAGATCGCAAGGTTCCGGGAAGGATAGAGGGTCCACGCGTCACTATAGCCACTTTGCAAAAAAAAACCCCAGTTTCTCGAAATTACGAATAGGTCCCTGTAAATTACGGATAGGTCCTTCGCGATTTTTTGTGAGGGGAAGATTTCCTTTTCTAAATCGCGTTTAGGTCCCTCATGCGGCGTTTTACGGAAAAAACCTCCCGTTAAATTCAAATCGTAAACAAGCCCTTTTCTAATTTTTCAGGATAGCGGACAGGTCCAAAAACGTAGCATTTAGGTCCTTGCTCTTTACGTCTAGGTCCTTTCTCCGTTTTTCCCGGAAAAAATATTTTTGTGCTCCGTTTTTCCCGAAAAAAATGTTTTTGTGCTCCGTTTTTTCTCTGGAAAAAACGCAAATTCGTTTTTTCCCGGAAAAAATGTTTCCGTGGTCTGTTTTTCGTTGTTTTTCCAAAAAAAAAAGTTTTCGTGCTCCGTTTTTTCGCCGAAAAAAACACAAATTTGTTTTTGTTCACGCGCGCGGCGTGCCACCGCGCTTCCTTATCTAGTTTGTATTACAGTTCATTCATTTCAACCTGGTGCTCGCAGAGCCACGCGTCCAGGCATAGCAGATGGGCGCTGCTCATGGAGGGCATTGCACACGTAAGGGACGAGCGTACGTAACGACCATCCCAGCACAAGACATGAGATGATGGCATGATCGATCTATGTAAGTACGTACGTGCGTACCTGGTGGCAGCAGCAGCCGAAGAGGACAAAGAAGGCTCGCCGGGGATGGGCGCCCAGGCGCAGAGGTATGCGCAGCCGGGGACGTGCGCCGCCGCCTGGTCGAGGATGCGCAGCTAGGACTGCTGGCCGAGCACGAAGAGCGTGTCCATCATCTCTGGAGACGACGAGAGGCGCAAATCGAAGATTGGGAGAGCGGACGCGCTGCGCAAAATTGAGGACGCCTGGGAGCGGTTTAGGGCGCGCGAAGATTTTGGGAGCCAGAACGAGGGACTGTTGGAGTCGTTTTTTTTTCAATCAAACCCAAAATTAGATTTTGAGAATGGATATTAGGAGTTGTTGGAGATGCTCTTAGGTATGTTAGCCTGATCCAACAAACAGAAATGAATTCAACTTCATAGTCAATTGCAAATTTGCAATAGCTATTTGTTTCGGTGGTCTCACATTCTAACTATTTAATTGGCAGCTTGGCACTTGTTTGCGTCAATATTTGATAGGAGCAGTTTAATCGGTAATCCGGAAAATAGTAGAGTTTGAGTAATGCATGGTGTGGAGATATTTGGAAATAGATAAGCTTGTTTAGGAAACCCAAGCCGACACAGATTCTGTTAAACACCGTATTGTATTAGGACTCAGATCGGCCGAAGGGTATATAAGATGAGCTCAAGCCGGCTAGGGAACACACCACATCCAAAAAATCACATCTACTCTTATTTTCGTTTATTAGTTTCTTGTCTTGTAATCTAGCCTTGTAAGTCGATTTTGATCAATAAAGTTGTGCATCGCTGATTATTGGTCTTCATCGATTTCATCCCAGGTTTTGGTTTACTCTGATTTTGTCATGCATCACCTCTTTAGAGTTGATTGGCCTTTACCCTTCTATTAGCCTTAAACGGCTAATCCCTTTTCCGTCTCGATCGGTTTTTAGTTGATCGGAGTTGCACCGATCATCTTTCGATATCGATTTTGAGTGAATTCATGACTTTTCCTTACCAATTGCAAGGTCAAATCGGTTGGTGCGCTTGAACCAAGTGTTCGTCTGATGTGCTAAAGCCAGAGACCATACTTCAAGTTTTTGGCGACAACACACTCTTGGCACACCTGGTGGGACACGTCGGAAAGATGACCTTAGGTAAATCTATTCCACCGGCCAACGTCAATGCCGAAGTCATAATCGTCCCCACATTGGACAATTTAACCCCAGAATAGCGCAAGAAAATCGAAGACTGAAAAGCTGCACTGGAGGAGATGGTTATGACGTTAAAGCCAATGATAGAGAATAGCGTAAAGTCGATTGCTCAAGAGTTGGCTTCATCTGGGAGTCTGCTAGACCCACTGCAAACACTACCAACATATCCTGTCTATTCGGTAGCACAAAACGGTAACAAAGTAAAAGTGTCAGCCCCAACGCCTTCTCTAGTGCTGACTCAGCCCACTGTGTTGACCGCAGGTGACGAGGGCTGGGCGTCCCTTGACCGGCCGGCGCATGGTCAACGGATCCCCAAGCTCGGAGGCCCCGCCACGACACAGGTGCTTGCCGAGGCGCTTCGACCTAAGCCTTGTTGGACCGAAAACGGCCCCGCCGACCCGAGCTCGGCGGGCCCTTGTTTGGAGCCGTAGTCCACCCTTGGATTCGGATCAAGCATTTGACCGGCGGTTGCCCAAAGGCGCTGGTCGTGGGGTAGGAGCAGTCGTGCAACAAGTTCGAGCGGCATCGCCACCCTCAACGTGCATGAAGGCCACTTCCTGGGAATCTCTCCCGTCCGTTGCGTGCAGAGGAGGTATAAAGACCAAGGGTGCGCAGTCTTTTGGGGCGGACGAAGACACACACATAGCAAGCCATAGCTCGAGCCTAGACATAGCCATTGTTAAACTTGAGCTGTAACACACCCTTGTACTCAGAAATAGCCAATAAAACTGCCGGAAGGCGACTGGAGTAGAGCTATTACCTCCGCAGGGGCTCGAACCAGTATAAATCTCGGTCTCACGCTCGTTGTCGTCTTGCTCCGACCATCACCACGTCTTCTCTTTTCCTCCGTCTGGGCGAAGCGCAGCTCGGGTCCCGCAACATACTGACCCCCTTCTCATTTCTTGCGGTTGGCGATCCCGATCGTCGACAGCAGGGAACTCCCGTCCTGGCGGTATTACGCATTACCATGTGTATACTGACACTGCAAAGCTTAACGTGCCGACTAATCTGTCGCCATCGGCTCCGTTCAATACGTTTGTTCAATCGGCTCCTCAACCGATCGAATCTAATAGGGGTCCTCAATTGCATGGGCCGGTTCCACTGAAGAATCCAACCCCACACAGAGTAATCACATATGTTGAGCCCTTTGTTCCCCTACCAGAGCCGCCAGTCATAAAAACCGATGGGTACGATCAAATGCCTCATTAGCATCCGTCGGCTAGATCGAATTAGCAACTCGAGTTCACACTCGGGGGGCAGGATACCAGTTACAATCATAATTGGCACAACCCCGATGCTCCACCAGCCAATAATGTTAATTGGGCCAATCAGATCTCTGTTGTCTTGAGAGATCAATTTGGCTTACAACCGAAGGAAAGGGTTATCGGCTACAGAAAGCCATACCTGGATTACATAGATCGCATACCTTATCCAAACAATTTCAAAGTTCTTGATTTCACCAAGTTTTCGGGAGATGATTCTGTCACCACCCTCGAACACGTCGGCCGATTCATCGCCTAATGTGGTGAAGCAGCCCAGTCCGACGGACTGAAAATTAGGTTGTTTCCTTTATCTTTGTCGGGGACCGCATTGACATGGTTCACGATTCTACCTCCGAATTCGGTTCACTTTTGGAACGATTTGGGCAGCCGATTCCTTGAGTATTTTTTCTTTGTAGCCCTGAGCTCAAAATTTCGGATCTAAGTTCTATCCGACAGAAGTTCAGTGAGTTAGTGGCAGATTATATCAGAATATTTAGGGAAGTACGAAATCGGTGCTTCAGTGTCACATTGCCTGATGACCAATTAGTCGATTTGGCTTTCCAGGGGTTAATTCCGCCTCTTAGGGAAAAATTTGCTGGACAAGAATATATGCCTCATCGTGTATCGGCACAGGAGGGCTGATACCCTGATGACAGGGGATTTAAGGATAAGTTTAGGATAAATGGTAAGAACAAAGAAAAGGCCAAGGTAAACATGGTTGACTACAGTTCAAGCGAGGCTGAGGACAATGAAGCAGATGTAAATATAGCCGAGTGGATAAAAGGTCCTAAAAAATCGCTAGTCTGCTCATGGCTTGTGCCGACGAAAAATAAGTCAAAAATCAAATATGCCTTTGATGTGTCCAAGTGCGACCGCATATTTGATTTATTATTACAAGAAAAGTTAATACGGTTACCAGAGGGGCATGTCATATCATCAGCTAATGAAATCAAGAAACAAAGATACTGTAAGTGGCATCACTCTTTCTCGCATGACACTAATGACAGCAATATTTTTCGCCAACAGATACAGTCAGATATTGAAGATGGTCGGCTAAAGTTCGCAGACGAGCCGGCCATGCAGGTAGATGTCGACCCCTTTCCAATCAACATGGTCTAGTGCTCACGCAAAGGGAAGGAGCCTATGGACGAAGAACCAAGCAAGCTTGATGGGTTAACATCCAATCTAGTTCAAAGGGCGGCGAAACCCTCAAGATAACTATCGGCTCATTCCAGATAGAAGCTGATTAGGACGGCTAGAACTCAAGGACAGTTAAACCAAAGGAAGAGCCACAAGTCGGACGATGGTATAAGGATGAAAGATCACCACCACGGAAGCCAGTGCTTAGGCCCAAGCCGGCGTTTTCTTAGCTACTTGAAAAATATGAAAAAAATAAGCAATCGGCAAAGGTAGCGTCCTCGTCAGCCAGATAACTTGTATTGGCCAGATGACTTGGAAAGAGCCCATCGGCGATGCCCCTTTTGGCAGTTCTGGTGGCAAAGGGGTGTAGCGTTGCCATCGTCGCAGTCATGTCTGATGGAGCATTACCCCAAAAATGATTGGCCAAGGCAATCGGCTAAAGAAAGGCTATCTGGACCGATACGTAATCGGCTTAGCCAAAAATATAGGAAGCCGATCCAGGAACGGATATCTATGCCAGACTAGGCTAAGGAGCGCATAGAGCGTACTGAGGCGAACGATCTGGCTAGGAAGATTCGCAAGTCGATCGAGCCCAAACCTAGATGGTGCTTGTCGGGCCTCAACCGATCCCAATGCAGACAACTTCAGTGACTGAGGACTCAAGAGATTAGGGAGGCTGAATAGGAAAAGTTGAGAGATCAAGCATTCAACGTACTACGGCCAGTGAAGATTGTAAAACAAGAGTGGAGGAGAAAGGACCAAGCCGATGAGGAGTCTAACCCCTTAGACAATTTGGGGTCATCGATGATTCGCGATGACACACCCCCCATGGATATTAATATGGTGTTCACCTTACCAGCCGAATTCAAGATTAAAACCTAATCGGCTAAGGAAGCATTTGCCCAGCTATGTCTAGGTGCACAAGAAGTTGTCTTTAAGAAGCCGCGTGATGCTCATCAGCACTTAAAGTCGTTGTATCTGAAAGGGCACATAAATGGCAAGCCGATTTCAAGGATGATGGTGGATGGAGGAGCTATTGTCAATCTGATGTTGTTCACTACCTGTAAGAAATTGGGTAAGTATGATGAAGATCTGATCAAAACAAATGGTTTTAAACGACTTCACGGGCGATCCCACTAAGGCAAAGGGGGTGATGGTCACGAGATTGACTGTCGGCAGCAAAACTTTGCCGATAGCATTCTTTGTCATTGAGGCTAAAGGCAAATATAGTGTGCTCCTAGGGCGAGATTGTATATATGCCAACTGTTGCATACCATCAACCATGCATCAGTTACTTGTCCAGTGGAACGGAGACGAGGTCGAAGTTGTGCCAGCCGATATGTTGGCCCATGTGGCAATGGCTAGTTCCAACACGAATTGGACGCATGAGGAAGCTGAGTGCATATTGGGCAAAACATTGGATGATTGCGACTTCATTTGCATTGGTAAATTTGGGCTAATGCCGATCAGTGTTAAGCCAGGCACATTTGATTAGGCAAACGAAGTCTTACAGAGATGGGGTCAGAGATGATGAAGGCTCTACAAGACAAGGTGCAGAGCTATCAACAGATAACAGATTGTTGTGATGCCATTGAAGATTTTCAGGAAGAAAAGTTAGGTCAAGGTTTCACTTCTACCGATCTGCTTGAAGAAGTCGACATAGATGAAGGTGATCGGAGAAGACCAACTTTCGTAAGTGCGAAATTAGATGTAGCATATAAAGCAAAGTTGGTTGAAATACTTAGAAAGTTTATAGATTGTTTTGCTTAGAAATATTATGAGATGCCTGGTTTGAGCCGGCAACTTGTTGAGCATCGGCTACCCATAAAACCAGGGTATCGGCAGTTTAAGCAATACCCATGACGCTTTAATTCGGCTTTGTACAATGTCATTAAAGAAGAGATAGAACAATTTTTAGAGGCTAACTTTATCAGGCCTTGTCGATATGCTGAATGGGTCTCTAACATCGTTCCCGTTATGAAAAAGAATGGTAAGCTCCGGGTATGTGTGGATTTTAGGGATCCGAATAAAGCCACACCAAAGGACAAATACCCGATCCCAATAGCTGATATGCTTATCGATGTCACGTCAGGTAATAAAATTATTAGCTTTCTTGACGAAAATGCCGGATACAACCAGATATTCATGGTAGAAGCCGACGTATCTAAAACTGTCTTCAGATGCCTTAGTGCTTTAGGGTTATATGAGTGGACAGTTATGACGTTCGGCTTAAAAAACGTTGGCACTACTTATCAACGTGCCATGAACCTAATTTTCCACGATCTAATCGGCCATATTGTCGAGATCTATATTGATGATGTGGTAGTGAAATCCAAGGATGATTTACAGCACTTGGCTGATTTGGAAAGGGGTTTTCAGAACACAGGGGCACACGGCCTGAAGATGAATCCCCTCAAGTGTGCGTTTGGCATATCAGCTGGTCAATTCATAGGTTTTATGGTACACAAAGTCAATTCCTAGGTTTTATGGTACACGGAAGAGGAATTAAGGTTAATCAGGGGAGGATTAAAACCATAGCCAACACGAAACTGCCAACATGCAAGAATGAGTTGTAGAAGCTGATCGGCAAGATCAATTATCTACGACGGTTTATTTCAAACTTATCCGGTCGAATTCGATCTTTTAACCCATTGCTAAAATTGAAAGACAATCAGGATTTTGTTTGGGGAGCTAATTAGCAAAAGGCTTTCGATGACATTAAAGAGTACCTAATGAAGCCTCCAGTTTTGGCCACGTCGAGGAAAGGGATTCCATTCAAGTTGTATGTGTTGGCTAAGGAAGAAACCATCGGAGCAGTTCTGGCATAAGAAGTTGATGGCAAGGAAAGGGTGATATTCTATTTAAGCTGACAACTCCTGGATACGGAAATCAGATACCATTTCGTGAAGAAATTATGTTTATCCCTATATTTCGCTTGCACCAAGTTGAGACATTACATCTTAGCATCGACTTGCACAGTAGTGTGTAGAACCGATAGCATTAAATATATGTTGTCGGCACCGATTTTACATGGACGACTTGGCAAATGGGCGTATGCCTTAACAGAGTTCGACCTAATGTACAAATCGGCTAAACAATAAAGGGGCAGGCAGTGGTCGATTTTATTACTGGGTGTGAAACTACGGCCGGGATAGTTTTTGTCGCCCCCTGGAAGTTGTATTTTGATGGATCAGTGTGCCGAGAGGGCGATGGTATTGGCGTAGTGCTAGTTTCACCGAAGGGGCACAATTTTAAATTCGCATATTGGCTCAATAACCGATGTTCCAACAACCAGGAAGAGTATGAGGTGCTACTCAGAGGACTGCAATTGTTGAAGAGTATCGAGGTATGCGATGTCGAAGCCTATGGTGATTCGTTGTTGATCGTGCAACAGATCAAGGGAGAATATCGATGCAATGATGAGATACTATTGAAATATTTAGAGCAATGCCTCAGTTCTATCGGCTCATTTACATCGTTTTCCATTAAACACGTTCCTCGAGAAATGAACGACAGAGCTAATTCATTGGCCCAACAAGCGTCGGGGTACAATGACGGTAGCCGATATGAAACTCTTGAGTCGGTCGACACTGTAGTAATGTGTGCCGATGCTGCTGACTGGAGGACAAAGATAAAGGACAATTTGACAAATCCATCTAGGCTGACCGAGCGCAAAGTCAGGTAGCAGGCACTAAAATATGTGGTACTAGATGAGGTATTGTACTATCGAGCATATGGGAGTCTCGCACCTTCTCCAAGAAGAATTTTTCAAAAAGGATTTTTCTATATTTTTCTAAAAATCAAACACTAACTACTATGTGAATAACAAGTTCTGGATAGAGTTGCAAATTGAAAGAAAAGATGATCTCTACTCAATCCAAGAGTGCAAAAGAGATTTAAAACCATATGAACACACTAAAGACATCCAAGATCAGTATTTAGAAGGAGGGGAAGCAAATCCAAATTGCAAGAAAGTAAATTGCGTGAAAGTAAATTGCAGGAATTTTAATGTTGAATTTAAGACATAAAGTAAAAGCATAATGTAAATTCAAGCATAAGTGAAAAGATTTGTATTTCTAGAAGGATGAGGTTTACAAACCCTCACAACAAGGTGGACAAGCTCAAAGGAGCACAAAAACATCTAAAATCTTCAAGGGGAGGAGACTACCCCTCCACCCCTATTTATACTACTCTTGGGCCACCTACCACCCCTAGATCAGTCCCTCAATGATGAGGACATCACTTCCATGGATATAGCCACATCTACACATCAATTTGAACACGATGCTATTATCCAAAGACCGGTTACTCGAGCTAGCGCACGACAGTTTAATCATCAGGTGAATGCGTTCCACAGCCTTTCCATTAGTGATAATATGAATGGAATGCTATTTAATACTTGTGATGATTTGATTATTCTTAGGAACCTTGGGGAAGACTTGCAAACCACAAGGGAGTTCGCGTCCGGAGGGAAAAGCAAATTGGAATCAGTTTCGGACTCTCAGAGATGGTCAAATTCAAACGGCCATAACTTTTGTTCCAGAAGGCTTTTGGAGGTCTACGAGTACAAGAACGAAAGATCTGCTCGTCCTCTTTCAAACGGATCCGAGATCTCCTCCAAATTCCTTCCGAGTCAACGGGAAACTGCAAAACAATGGAGACTACTTTTCCTGTCTGAGCCAGTTTTGGCTGCGGGTTTTCTAATCCGAGTTGTATTAGTTAGGCCCATGTTAAGGCCTGGTGCTGCATGTCCTTGGACTATAAATAGCCAGCCGCCACCATAATTAGGGTTTGGGTTTTGTTTGATTAGGTTTAGCCATTGCTACCGATTGTACTCGCGCGTGTCGACTAGACCGCCCGTCTACTTGTTCATCGGAACCCCAATTTCGAGTGTTCTTGTTTCAGAATCAATCTACATTCATATTCGCAATTGAGTTGCTTGTGATCCCTTGTTCTTGCTGGTTCTTCGATTGCTTGCAGGAACAAAGACCTTCGTGGTCAGGTTGGTCGCGCTTCATGAGATCAATAACCTTCGTGAGGGTGGTGTACCGTCGCTAAGGCGCAACGTCGAGTTCGTTGTAGTCGGGCCGCCAACTTTGTCCTCCACCAAATCGACACTATCTTCTCTCATCGAAAGATCGGGACACCCAGTCCATATCAGGTGGTATCAGAGCTCAAGGTTGCTCGGTGAGATCTTCTATCAATTTGCGTTTTTATACCTAGAGTCCAGAAAATTTGCCCTACCAAAAGCAAGATTTGTCCCTCTGTCCAAGACTTTTTGTGCCTTACTTTTACTGCGTAGTTCTCCGCTTGTTGAATTCACGGTTGTTTGTCGAGTTGGGTTGCTGGTCTTTAGTTTACGCCCTTAGAGTTTGAGTTCGAGTCACGCTTTTGATCACGATTGCGTTTGAATTGAGTCGGAGTCCTTAGTAGATATCGATCAAAAAAAAAAACAAATCTGATGCTGCCGAGTGCTCGCTTTGTCGCGTCTTGTGCTCGCCCATCGCGTGCAGTGCTCGCCAGAGTGCTCGCCCATCGCGTCGATGCTCGCCCGAGTGCTACTTTGTCGTGTCTTGTGCTTTCGCCGAGTGCTCGCCCCTCGCGTGCTGTGCTCGCCCATCGCGTGCCGTGTTCGCCAGAGTACTCGCCCGAGTGCTCACCCGAGTGCTCGCCTGTCGCGTGCTGTGCTCGCCCGACTGCTCGCCCGCCGCGTCAACTGGTCGTTGAGTGCTCGCCCGCTGGTCGCCGAGTGCTCGCCCAGGTGCACTGGTCGCCCGAGTACTCGCCCAGGTGCACTGGTCGCCCGAGTGCTCGCTAGCTGCAACAAACTGGTCGTTCGACTGC
The DNA here is from genome assembly GCA_036346375.1 of Guadua angustifolia. Classification (NCBI taxonomy): domain Eukaryota; kingdom Viridiplantae; phylum Streptophyta; class Magnoliopsida; order Poales; family Poaceae; genus Guadua; species Guadua angustifolia. The sequence goes on along the minus strand of JAYEVE010000722.1, from coordinate 279,295 downwards.
TCGCCGACCGCTCGAACTGGTCGCCGAGTGTTCGCCGACTGCGTATCAGAGAAGAAAAAGGCAAGTGCAAGTTCCAAAAGCCGCACGAGATCAATTGCAAACCAAAGTTCAGAGAGAGAGAGAGAGAGTCTTTTAATTACCCTTATACCCCTGGTAAAAAAAAAGGGTGTGTGTGGTGAGTGTTGTTCGGAGTCCTTGTGAGTCTGTTATTTCAGTTTAGGGCTCCCACAAAAAAAAATCAAAAAAAAAAGAGAAAAAAAAATTCAAAAAAAAAAGAAGTGGAGCCCTAGCTGCTTTCTTTGTGTTGAGGACGTTCTCATTGCGTTTCTGTGGCATCGTTGGTGATTAGGCTCGCGTCTCTAGTGTGGTTGAGGCTAGGACCAGCACCACACTGTCGTGGAATGTTTATTCAACTTGTTGTGACTATTGTGGTACGAGCTATCCTTTGCTACAATTACCAGCCACCTATAGCTCCACAGAAAAACTACAACTTACTAGGCTCTTGCGTTTTGCACCTGTACACTACCTCTCCAGGAGATTTTGACTCGTGGTCGCCGACACCTCCTGCTAAGGCTTAGTAAGAATTGGTAAGAACTTGATTGAACAAGTTGAGTGTGAGCGACTCGTTTAGCCACATCAAGTAGTTGATAGGGGATTACATATGGTTTTGTTTTTCCTTGTTATCTACTAATCATGACAGGTCCACATGAAACGAGTTCACTTCAATTCAACCAAAAGATTTGCGACATAAACAACATGAAGGCTTCGTCTCCTACTCCTGAACACGGTAACCTCAAAATAACATTGCCTCCATATGCTGGAAATTTTGATCCTGAAGCATATATTGATTGGGAAATAGCGGTAGACAAACAATTTAGCATGTCTAATGTGTCTGAAAATGAAAAGATTAGTTTTGCCGCTAATGTACTTTCTGGGTATGCGTTAACATTGTGGAAGCATGTTTGTAGAAAAGGGAGAAAACCTGAGAATTGGAATGACATGAAACAAATTATGAGACTTGAATTTGTTCCTGAATATTATGCTGAGTGTTTGCTTGCTAAACTTCAATGCTTAAAACAAGGGAGTAATACTGTTAGAGAATACTATCGTGAATTGCAAACTTGTTTATTACGTTGTGGTTTAGAAGAACGTGATGAAGCTATCCAGTTTAGGTTCATTCATGGGCTTAATAAGGGTATTCAGGATATTCTTATTGGTCAAACATATCGATCTCTTTCTCGATTGTTTGAAAGTGCTTGTAGTATTGAAAGTTTGAATGCACTACTAGCTTCACTTGAGACGCCAGTTGCTGCACCTCCTCTTGTGGCTAACATTTTACAGACAAATGAGCACAAGCAAAAAGAGATTGACAACGTGGACGATGAGAAAGTCGAGCATGGGATATTCCCTTCGACTATGGAACGAGATATGGATACCCCAACACATACAACAACGGATGAAAATTTAGGAGGTTTTGATGTTCCTACTTCTGAGGAGGAGACCATTGACCATGGTACAGATCTGATTTTACAGCAAGAAAGGGAGCAAATTGGTAAGTATATTCCTACTATACACAATTCTTGTGAACTACCACCTTGTGCCACAATTGTAGAACCATATGACGAATTGCATGCTTATAATTTTGATCATGTGGCGCTGATTACGCATAAGGAGGTGATAGCTAGAATATCCCCTACCACTGTTTTGTGCTATATCATGTTGAATGAGCCTGTTAGTTTGACTTGTGCTATGGACAAGATTTCTGAAATTTCATCTCTTAAGTCTTTGTCCAGCACCTATGCCTACTATTTTAAATTCAACTTATTTGGTGAATATGGCATAGATGGCAAGTTTCTTGCTTATAGAATATGCATAACTTGTGATAAACTTGCTGAATTGAAGCTTGCTATTTTGGGCCATTCTAGTTGTAAGCAACAACTTGTTTCATTTGTGGCTCCATCAAATTTTCCTAATAAGTGTGATACCCATAGCTTGCTGCCACATTGTTCAAATTTTAGTACATTAACTTGTATTACAAATCAGCATGTCGTAGTTGATGCGTGGAAGCCCATTAAAATTGTGTCATCGTTATTGGAATGGTTTGATATTGCTTGTTTACAATTTGATGATATGAATGAGCTATGCTTGATGCCAGAACTTGTAGTTTTACCCACAAAACATGTTATTGAATGCGGCTCACAAAACATGAGAATTCTTTATCAAAGGTCAGGGATAGATACGTGCTTTACTTATATTTGCAAATCAAGTTGCAAAATAAATCATGTTAATTTTGATGCCATATGCTTCACTTACACCCATGAATCAACTTGCAGAATTGTGAGGAAAGGATATTTGCTTAAATTTGATTTCTTCTTTTGTTGTTATGAAAATAGCCTGCCGCGAATCCAAAAGAACAACGAAATATGGGATATATACATATATGTTGTATACACACTCTTCTTTTTGTTAGTTGTTTCTTTTCCAGCATGTCCAAAACCGAGGACGGTTTTCCTTCAAGAAGGGGAGGAAGCATCGAATAGTGCTAGCGCTCATCAAGCCATTATATGCTGGAAAGAGGTCTTGAGCTATATCGATAATTATCAGGTGAATCCTCTAAATATTTTTCTTGTATTTAAAATATATAAAAAGGCAGAGCTACTATTTTATTTAAATAAATGCAGATCCTATATGAGTATGTTTTGTGCTGAAGACGTCCAAAAGGGTGAGCTTGAGTCGAGGACGACTCAAATGCAAGAAGGGGAGAATGATGAGGACATCACTTCCATGGATATAGCCACATCTACACATCAATTTGAACACGATGCTATTATCCAAAGACCGGTTACTCGAGCTAGCGCACGACAGTTTAATCATCAGGTGAATGCGTTCCACAGCCTTTCCATTAGTGATAATATGAATGGAATGCTATTTAATACTTGTGATGATTTGATTATTCTTAGGAACCTTGGGGAAGACTTGCAAACCACAAGGGAGTTCGCGTCCGGAGGGAAAAGCAAATTGGAATCAGTTTCGGACTCTCAGAGATGGTCAAATTCAAACGGCCATAACTTTTGTTCCAGAAGGCTTTTGGAGGTCTACGAGTACAAGAACGAAAGATCTGCTCGTCCTCTTTCAAACGGATCCGAGATCTCCTCCAAATTCCTTCCGAGTCAACGGGAAACTGCAAAACAATGGAGACTACTTTTCCTGTCCGAGCCAGTTTTGGCTGCGGGTTTTCTAATCCGAGTTGTATTAGTTAGGCCCATGTTAAGGCCTGGTGCTACATGTCCTTGGACTATAAATAGCCAGCCGCCACCATAATTAGGGTTTGGGTTTTGTTTGATTAGGTTTAGCCATTGCTACCGCTTGTACTCGCGCGTGTCGACTAGACCGCCCGTCTACTTGTTCATCGGAACCCCAATTTCGAGTGTTCTTGTTTCAGAATCAATCTACATTCATATTCGCAATTGAGTTGCTTGTGATCCCTTGTTCTTGCTGGTTCTTCGATTGCTTGCAGGAACAAAGACCTTCGTGGTCAGGTTGGTCGCGCTTCCACGAGATCAATAACCTTCAGGAGGGTGGTGTACCGGTCGCTAAGGCGCAACGTCGAGTTCGTTGTAGTCGGGCCGCCAACTTCGTCCTCCACCAAATCGACACTATCTTCTCTCATCGAAAGATCGGGACACCCAGTCCATATCACTCAACCCTAGAACACTCATCTAAGGGCTAGGATTAACCCACACACACAGCCATGCAAGGGCTAACCCAAAACCCACACACATACCGGGTTTTCTTGCACGGTTTTCAAAGCATACTACCTAGACCTGCTAACCTATCAACTAGACCGCAATCCGACAGCCCTCATTGATCCACGTGGCATCTAGCTAGCATCATCTCCTTTCCTTGTCTTCTTGACTTGCCCAGACTCCGTCTCCGATCATCTTCCGGCGATCTCCCGACCGTCTGAACCTCCGATGCTCTTCGCCTAGTTCCGGTCATCCTCCGCCTCACCATAACCTAGCACCGTTGCCCTGCAACCATCAAAGATAAGGAAAAACCTTCACATAGCAATGCCCGCATATATATTCAATGATTATTCCAAAATCATTAATCAATCATAATTTCACACAACGGTCCGATGCTACTACCCCCAAACCGGTAGCACTAGGAAAAGCAACCTACACTCAAATTGCTTCAAATCAAAAATCTAATTCAAATCAAACTCAATTTCAAATCAAACCAAGCTCAAATCTCATCAATTACTCATCACACATAAGGATAGACCTCCACATGGTCTTTCAGGAGTGAATAGGCAGATGAAGCTTTTCTGCAGTTAAAATGGGCAATGTCTTCAGTGCCGTTTTTGAAATTGCTGGACTTTGAGCGGAATTTCGAACTGGAGATGATTGCTTGCGAAACAGGGGCGGGAGCAGTTCTCTTGCAGCAAGGACATCCGATTGCTTATTTCAGTAAGGCTTTCAGTATGCAACACCAAGGATTGTCTATTTATGAGAAGGAATTTTTAGCCCTCATGCTCGCAGTGGAAAGGTGGCATCCATATTTGCAGCGCAAGGAATTCATCATCCGGACAGATCATAAAAGCCTGTGTTACTTGGAAGAGCAACAATTACAGTCTAAAATGCAGTGGAAGGAAATGACTCGATTGATGGGGTTGCAATTTTGGATTGTATACAAAAAAGGGAAAGAAAATGTAGTTGCCGATGCACTGTCACGAGCCGAACAGTATATGGCTCTGCAAGCTATTACTGAAGTGAAACCAATGTGGGTGCAAGAGGTGATTAATTCATATGTGACCAATCACGCAGCATAGCAAAAGTTGGCCCAGCTAGCCATTTCTATTCCAGATGGAGAAGGCTTCGAGATTTATCAGGGGTTAAATCAACAAAAAGGGAAAATATGGATTGGAGAGAATTCGGCCTTACAAACCAAGATCATTCCGGTTTTTCACACTAGCTCATTTGGAGGCCATTCAGGAATCCATGCCACTTATCAACGCCTGAAGAAACTATTTAGTTGGGTTGGTATGAAGCAAAGAGTGGCGGAATTTGTCAGATAATGCCAAGTTTGTCAATAAGCTAAAGAAGAGAAGACTCGACCGGCCGGCTTACTTCAGCCCCTACCCATTCCTGAGCAGGCCTAGCAGGATATTACGATGGACTTTGTGGAAGGACCTCCAGTGTCAAAAGGATGTGATGTTATATTGGTGGTTATTGACCAGTTCTCGAAATACGCTCATTTCATCACCCTCCATCATCCATACACAGCTCAGAAGGTAGCCCAACTGTTTTTAGAACAAGTGGTGAAGTTGCACGATGTGCCCAGGACCATTAGTTTCTATTGAGACAAGGTGTTTACCAGCCACTTCTGGAAGGAATTATTCAAAGCAATGGGCACCCAATTACAGATGAGCACCGCTTACCACCCCCAAACTGATGGGCAAAGTGAGAGGGTCAATCAATGTCTGGAAATGTATCTGCAGTGTGTGGTGCAGGACTCTCCAAAGCGGTGGAATGCATGGTTAGCACTAGCCAAATTCTGGTACAATACCAGTTACCATACGGCGCTAGGAGCATGTCGGGACCCGGATATGCAAATCCAAAACAGTCTGTGTATTCTGCACTAGTCCAAGATCACGCTAGTGCACACAGTGGAAACATAGATGACATATCATTCCATACATCGAAATAACTAAGAAGAAGCAAATTATTATTGAATAAAGCAAGCGACCTTATGGTTAAGGTTCATACACTAATGCCTCATGGCTTAAGGAACAAATAAAACTATTGCAGTAGAAATAAGATAACTTGGGCCATTCGACATGCCATAGGCAATCGTCTGGGGAAACACCATCCTAGTCGACGTAGTCTTCATAGTACTCCTCTTGATATTCATTACCTGGTCCTTCCTCAGCAACTGAACAACTAGGGAGTAAAACCGTGAGTACAAAACGTACTCAGCAAGCCGTAGGGAATTGATGCAGTATATTCATGCACGGCTTGACAAAGGATAATTATATGGTTCATTTGCAGAAAGCAATAACTTGAATTTAAATACAATAAATAGATTGAAGGCAGTTTGATGAAAAAGATAATAAATAATTGGTAAATCAATGGTAGACAACATGAACATAATGGCAAGGCATTACCCTACATCATTCAAAACTAGTATCAACCACCAAATTCAACAGTATAGCTTGAGACCACAAAACAACAGTGAACTGGTTCACAACCCAACAATTCCACATTTCATGAAACACTTTATACCCCGTGTGAAATCCCCGGGCTTGTCCATGACCGCGGACACGGCTATTCGAATAGTTTGATACTCTGCAGAGGTTGTACAGCTTTACCCACAAGACATGATCATCCCTTTGTGCCAAGCGCTACGAACACACTTCCTTTGGTGTGTCGGCAGAGAGATCACTACAAAGCCTTTACAATGCATGTCTAAACTCAGAAATGCCCTCTAAGGTTTCGCACCTCGGGGCCCCCGCTTGAGCCATGTGAGTCTCCCCGTCCATCCAGGAACCCACACCAACACTTGGCAGTACTCAAGACTAGACATCACAAATTAATCAGCTAGGACTGTCCCATACCAGACTTATGGTTGCACGGTTAGGCCCAGTTCAATGGCGCACAAGATTAAATCCTTAAGTTATCTCAGGCAAGACAACCACATCCTAATGTGCTAGACAGCACCCCCTTTACTGTACGATCACTTGCCTGAGGGAAAACATTTTGTTCAACCAAAATCAAAGTCATCCCCTGCCGTGGTACAACAAGTTTTACAACAGTAGTTAACAGCCACAATTCAATATCTCATTAAGTTAAGATTAACATTAATTCATATATGACATAAACCCCATCGTATGACTAACCAGGTCTAAGTATAGCTACGTTAACCCAATGTTGGTATTATGATTATGTCCAACTAGTAATGTTCCAACCTAAGGTTAACAATAGATACATGGCATTCCAATAATCAAGGTGGCATAATAGCAATCAGGTGAATAGCTACTCCCATAAACTAGCATTGATACACGAATAGCATGCAATTGTACAAAACAAAATAAGTTCGCAAACATAGGTTTAACATGATCAAATGTTACAACTTGCCTTGCTGATCAAGCGCTGAATCTTGGTCTTCAAAGCCTCCGTTCGCTCTTTCGGGATTCGCATCTACCGGAAAAGAAAGTAATGAAACCAATTAAATACAAAACAGAGACTCAAAATAAATAGCTCTAGAAGGTAGAGCTTGATTTTTCAAAAATTTAGAAAATTGAATTGCTTCAATCGGAGTTCGTATGAGCAACAACAAGCCTCCAAAAGATTAAATTCAAAGAAATTGGCTGAAAATGAATAAATCCAAATTTTCTGATTTATTTTTATACGGGAAAATCGATTATTGCGCAACGCTGACATCAGCAAGCAATTTCCCAAAATAAAAATAAATCTAAAAATCCGTATTTCACTGGCATGTGGGACCCACGATCCATAGACCGAGTCCACGAAAAGGCGTTGGTCTACGATGGACCGGGTTCACAGAACAGCGCTCGAGGTTGACGTCATCGCCGACCGGGGTGACACGTAAGCATTAGGGCTGACGCGGAGTGGCTGATTGGACACGACACAAGGTGGCCATGCGGCGATCATCCGACGGCTTGGTGCAGATCAGACGGCTGAGAGGAAGGACAACAGTGAATAGACGTAGCACGATCTGGGGCTTCCTCTGGCGATCGAACGGTTGCGGCTGAGCAGGGGAGTTCAACAGCGAGGGACGGCGGAGCACTCACCAGCAGTGGAGAAGACGACGATGTGCACGACGAAGACGTGGAGGATCGGACGGAAGACAAAGCAAAACCGGAAGAGGATGACGCGACGAGTTCGGTCGTGCAAGTGGCGACGGCGGAGGATGACCGAAGCGGTTGGACGACGGCGGAGAAGGTGCTCGGCCGAGGAGGAACTTCGGCGACCTCGCGGCGATGGCAGGAGGGGTGTCCGGCAACGAGGAAAAGGGCGGCGGGCACAGCGCAACGAGGCGAACCTCGTACGGGGTCCTCGGGGCTTTAAATAGCCCCAGGAGGTGTGCAAACCTCGGAAATCGAGATGGCGGAGGCCAGGGTTTTGCGGGCGACGGAGACGCAGCGTGGCGACGTGGCTTGATCCAAGCCGAATGCGTGGCATTGATCAGACGGTGGCAGCTTGCGGGCTGGATGGGCCGAGTGGATGTGGAAACAGGCCGGGGCAGAGGGGAACCAGGCTGGAATAGGAGCGGGGCGACGGCGGAATAGGAATAGGCTGAGGAGAATTTGGCCCGCGGAAGATTTTGAAAATAAAAACAATTTTTTAAATTTAATAAATTCCAGAAATTCAAGTAAATCCAAATAAATTCACATAAATAGCAAGTAAATTCCAAAAAATCTCCAAAAATACAAACAAATTCCTTCAAGCACAAGGAACCCAAAAAAGCTAGAAAACTTTGATTTGATGCATGGATTAATCAAATTAAATCTTTTCATTTTTAGAAAATTCAAATTAAGCTTCGATTAATTCCAAGAAAATGTGAATGGTTCATTATTTTAACTTTAAACATTCCAAAACTCAAATTTTAGGATGTTACAGAGCATCTCCTTTCAAAGTCTTGTATGGTACTGAACCAAATTATGGAATACTACCAAGAAGGTTTGATGGAGAATCTGAAGAGGTTGTTGGAGTATTGCAGGAGCGAGCGTAGCATATGGAGCTAATTAAACAACATTTGGTGCGGGCTAAGAATCGCATGAAAATGCAAGCGGATTGGAACTGGAAGGAGAGACGATTCGAAGTTGGTGAGAAAGTGTTACTTAAGCTTCAGCCGTATACTCAAAGCTCGCTAATGAACAGACCCTATCCGAAATTATCATACAAGTATTTTGGACCATATAGTGTGACTGAGAGAATTGGGCAAGTGGCATATCGATTGGATCTACCATCGGGCAGCCAAATACATCCTGTCTTTCACGTGTCCCAACTCAAGCCATTCAGTTTTGATTATTCCCCTGTCTTTGTGGATTTGCCCAAAGTTGCCTAATTGGACACAGTGTCGACCGAACGTGAGCAAATCCTGGAGCGCAGATTGTTCAAAAAGGGTAATGCGGCAATTGTACAAGGCTTGATTGTAACAGCTCGAAATTTACTTAATTTGAATTTTTGGAGTTATTTGAATTTCTGTGAATTTTTGGGATTTATTTGGAATTATTTGAATTTAATTTGAATTCAGTCTTCTCTTTAAATAATTAAATGATAGAAAAGTATTTACCAAAAATAAATAAAAATATTTTATTTGAGTTCTAAATCCCATGAAATATTTTGTAGAATTTTTCGGGTATTTTTAGTGCTCTAAATAATTAGTTCGATTTCCTGGAATTATTTTAATTAAGAAAACATTGGTTATTCGGGTGAACAGTGTTGGGCCGAGCCCAACACTGTACACACCGGATCCGCCTGGCATTAGAAACCCTAAACCGTTTGACTTTCCACCGTGCGATCGCAAGCGGTGGCTGTGATGGAGCCACATCGCGGTTGCGCGGGAGACGTTGGATCATGGTTGCTTGAACGCACCGAACGCCGCCACGTCGCGAGGAGATCAACCACCAGCTGCCGCCATTAACACCGGTGGGGAGCAGTAGCATTTACTTCCTTGCGCGCGGAACGAAGCGTTGTTGTACACTATGAAATAGCGCGTTGGACTCAACACTTCGTTCCGCACCTTTTTACCTCTCACCCGTACACCGTGGTGTGCCGTAGCTTCAACAGTTGGTCGTCAGAGTGCCATTACCGTTGCTTCGGTTTTCCTTGTTTTCCGCCGCCGTCCATCGCTCACCGCCGCACCTGAGTCCCACTCCAAGTCCACCGTGTCAAGCCGCGTCGATTGGAATAAATTTTCCTCACCGGAAACGCCGAAATCGCCATCAGCCTCGACTTCTTCTCCAAGTCCGGTGACCAAGCGCCCCGCGCCACCGTCAAAGCTTCACGAACGTCGTCGCCCGTTGGATCTCCATCAAGCCACACCGGTGAGTCCACGCAGCATCTTTTCAGTAGCTTTAATCCGGGCCGTAGAATGTAGATCATGCGGTTAACGTCTGTCCGTGTAGATGTAACCTAGAAGTGTTATTAGCCGTTCGATCCGGAGTATAGCGCTTAGATCCGAGCCATGTGCCGTAGCGGTATTGGCCCACGCGTGCCCTAGAAGAAAGGGCCGTGCGCTGGCAGCCGTTGGATCGTTTGTGGACGGCTCAGATGCATCCACGCGTTCACAGCCGGGTCTCAGCCATCGATTCCGAGCACGATTGGGATTGTGCCATGTGTTCGCACGAAAAACGAAGCGTCACAGCAGCCGCCGAGACAAGATCCGACCGTCGAATTCAAACGGACGGCTCGGATTTTGCCATGTGCTAGCTCGGGATTCGTTGGGGCTCGCGGGTGTAGGAATGACTGTCAGATTTACATCCAACAGCTGGGATTCGCGCGTCCAAGCCCAATCGAGCGGTGCCACGTGTCGATGTGAAAGCTACGGACCGTGCATCGCACAGTATTGTTGGGCCCGCTTGGAAATCACACTGTTCGGTGAACCAAGTCCACCGTAAACCCGAGATGAGCCATGGACCAAGTCCGTAGACCGAGGCGACGTGGCTAGCTCTGGTGCTGCCACGTGTTGGCCGAAGGATTTATCGCGATTTTCCAGAAGAAAAATAAATCCATTAATTCGGGTTTTCTTTTATTTATGTTTACAAACTTATAATCGCTATAACTTTTGTGTTTTAACTCCGAATTGGGTGATTCCAGTTCCTAAATATTTGTAAAAATGTAAACTATTTATTGATGAATTTTTTTATTTTTATAATTGATTTTGTTCTCTGTAAATGGTATTTATTATGTGTATATTTATTCCGAGTAGACGTTGATTTGCCGGAGAGCTACGAGGGAGAATTTCCAGCATAAGACCAAGCTCCGGATTAGGACCAGCCACTGTTTGAAGGAAAGTTGTGCTTTGACCATTTTTCTCCTAAGTTTTGAAAATATATTCTGATTCGAACTATGCATGCTAACTTAATTTAAAATGGATTTAAATGATTTGGGTGAATTAGTTAAACCAACCTATTTGTTATTGCCACCTTGTCACTAGTATTTGTATGCCATGATTTCATTTGATGCCCTAAGTTTGGTAATATTAGTTGGTTGATAATATTGTGCCAACACGGAGGCTAGACCGTGAATAGTTGCTTAGCCTTGCATATATCGTGAATAATCTTTTTGAATACAAAAGCAACATTGACTAAAGGAATAGTGAATGCATTTTGATAAAAGGTGGAATGTTGTTGATATTGATATTTGAATGTAGAGACCTGTGTGGTTCTACATGGAGGATGATTACCGGCATATGTTGCACCGATAAACAACTTGGGGTGGGAAATGATTTAGACTGGGGCAAGTGACAAGTGGCTTTGTGCCAGGTGGGCCATCGTGGCATTTCGGAGGGTTGAGTGTAGTGAGCGCTGTGTGCCAATTCTGAGAGAAGGATGTCTTGCCTTGGTCAGTTAAGGACCTCACCTTGCAAGCCTTTGACCTGAGTCTCTCGTACAACCACATGTCTAAATGGGAAGACATAGTTTAGGAGGATTCTGATATCTCACCTTTGATACTCGGGGTGGCGCTTACACGGGGTAATCAGTATGGGGAGCGTGCCTGCTACGGAGTTGGTACCCTATCCAACGGTGTTCGTCGGTCCTATACTTTGGCTCTGTCTCGGGGGTAACTGTATGGGGCAACCCGGAGAGGTTCTTAGGTTGAGCTAGAAGTCTCTGAAAAGCTTTGTTACGATCAATCACCTGTGTGGTGAGCGATTGTATCTTGTGGGTAAAGTGTACAACCTCCGCAGAGTACCAAAACTATTCGAATAGCCGAGTCCACGGAACTGGACAAAGCTCAGGGATTACTGTCAAGGGGGAGAGTTTTGAAAATAAAATGGGATGGAAGGCTCTGTGCCATGGTTGATGATGAAAGTTGATTAAGGACTGTGTGTCCAAGATTATGTGGAAAACAATTGAGTAACTTTTATATTATTATGGTTTTTCTGCTTTATATCTAAATAAAAAGTATATTAAAATATTGAAGCAATGCAAAATAACCAAATGAGCCATTCCTTTGTAACAAGCCATGCATGTAGTAATAGAATTGCATTGTGTGCATGACTTGTTGAGTACGGTGTGTACTCACCCTTGCGGGCAATAATTTACCAGAGGAGGAGTCTACACCTGCATGGGAAGAAGAGTTTGCTGGAGAGCCAGAGAACTAGGGAGCAAGCCTTGTCAGGGTGCTTGTGGCTGGAGATGGATCATCACAACGTTTTATTTTCCGCTGTTGAATTCTTATGTCTCTGATTTATGTAAGCCCTGCATGGCAAACTATTGTAAGGAAGACCATAAGGTCATACAACTCGTTTATTTACATGTTTGAAGTACTTTATTATTATTCTGCTGTGTATGTTTATGGTACTTTAAACTCTATTTAGCCTGTGTGCACTAGCGTGATCCTGGACTAGTGCAGAATACACAGAGGGTCCGAATTTACAGATTCGGGTCCCGACAGAGGTGGTATCAGAGCATACTGACTGTAGGACTTGACCCTAGATAGACTAGCCATGGAAGATAAAACTATTTTTTAAAAGAATAAAATTGAACAAGATTATCAATGAAATCTTGACTAATCTCTTTCTTCTTACTTCGCACCTATACTGCATTTTTCTATTGTTGCTTTGTGATTTTAAAATTTAGGCCTAATGTGGTGTGTTTGGCAGATGAGGAGGATCCACACTTTTGGTGAGCGCACTAGAGGGTACGCCGCTGAGCTGTAGCGTATGATGCAGTTGCTTGAAGGCTTTGACAGACCGATCTATCGGGGAACCTCTGTGGTTTGGGCAGGACTGGACATTGCTTGAGACGTGAAGATCACGGTTTACGCTCAAGAAAGGGGGAGAGCAAGTCGTCCTATCTACATCACTGCTAGGAGATCTACTTTTGAGGTCGGGATCCAGGAGACAACACGTCTTGTGATGCGGCAGATCGCTCGCACCTACTCCGCAGAGTTAGTGGGCACTGTCTTTCGTCACCACCCGCGCCGGGACAACCATTTCGACAGAGATCCGATCAAGGAGGAGGACGCTACGATCACCCACTTGGTAAGGTTCATCATCGCCCCAGGAGGAGTCGATGGACGAGACAGTTCAGGAGCTGCATAGGGCCCGTGACTAGGTTACGGAGGTGAGGACTCAACTGCGAGAGGTGAGAGAGTACCTGGCTCATTCCATTCAGAGGGTTCGTGAGTTGGAGGAGGCACTATATGCACCCGAGCCAGAGCCAGAGCTGGAGCTGCACGACCCGGACCCCGAGGAGCCAGAACAGGAGGCACCAGTGCAGGAGGTGCCGGAGCCATCGGCACAGGAGTAGGCAGCTCAGGGACCAGTAGAGTCGGTGAGGTCGTTCGTACCGCCGGCAGTGGGGCATCAGGACTAGTTCGCTCCTATTCCGCCGCACCCACCGCAGTACCCACCAGGAGGACCGCAGCCGGGGTGGCTCCATGATTGAGAGTACTTCTTCTTTCAGAATCGACTCAAATGTTGAGTCAAGTTATCGAGTCAGTTTTATCAAGTGATTCCTTAGAACATTTGTTTAAGTTAGTCTTATCGAGTCTGTCCCTAGAACGTTTGCTTTGATTCGAACTTTATGAATTGTTATGGTTATTTGATGTGTGCTTGATATGTGTCGCATTGCCCGTAGGCACTTGTGAGCGATCATATCATGTAATGATAGTAAAATTTAGTATTTAGTTTTGAGTCAAACCTTTCTTCCCACACTAGTTTCTTGTGTACTTATCTTCTCTGTTTCCCTCTTTCCTATAAACCTTATTGTTCCTCAGATGGTGAACACTCGTGGAAGTAGTGGAGCGGCAGGAAGTGGTTCGTAGCAGGGCGGAACCAGAATAATGCACCAAATGGAACCAGAATAATGCACCAAATCCTCAACCAGCACCACCTGTTGATATGAATAATCTAGGAGCTTTCTTGACTGCTCAGACCCAACTGATGCAGACCATGATGCATCAAATGCAACATATGTAGAACCAGGCTGCAGTCAATAATAATCAGGCCATGAACCACGGACACCAGTCTAGACTGTCAGATTTCATGAGGGCCAGGCCTCTGACATTTTCTGGAAATGTCAATCCTATTGAAGCAGATGATTGGCTACAAACAATTGAGAGGAAGCTGCACATATCCTAGTGTGTAGGCAATGAGAGAGTCCTGTATGCCTCTCATCAATTGGAAGGAACTGCCGCGGAATGGTGGGAAAATTACTGTGCTTCCCAGGAGCATCCCCAGGAGATCACCTGGGAGGAGTTTACTACAGCCTTTCGCCAATACCATGTACCGGAGGGTATGATGGAGCTTAAGAAGGAAGAATTCGGGTCCTTGAAGCAGGGAGGCCAGTCAGTGGCTGACTACCTGAACAAGTTCACCCAACTTGCACGCTTTGCTTTGGAGGACGTAGTAACTGACAAGGCCAGGCAGTCCCGATTTATGAAGGGACTTAACACTGGACTGCAGGTGGGATTGATTACCCATACATTCCCTGACTTCTAGGAACTAGTCAACAAAGCTCTGATTCTTGAGGACAAGCGCAAAGAGCTGGAAGATAATCGCAAGCGTCATATGGCTCAACAGGGAGGACGCTAGAGTCAGCAGAAACCAAGAGTGGTACCTCAGCAGTTCTCCAGGTTCCAGGAAGGGAATATTGTCAGGACACCGCCACCAATCCCTCCAGACGCTGGTTAGAACTGTCAGCCAGAGTGGAGGAAGCCAGCCGATGGTTGGAAGACGCTGCTACAACTGCAATGAGATTGAACACTTTGCCAATAACTGCCCCAAGAAGGGAGGAGTCACCCCTGTCCGTTTCAACTTGGGAAACACGCCTGCTAAAACTCCTACCCAAGCAGGAAGCAGAGGACCTACTCAAACTGGAACTACACCCCAATCAGTTGTGCGAGGAAAAGTCAACCACATCACGGCAGATGAAGTCCAGAACACTACGGACGTTGTACTGGGTAAGTTTCTAGTTAACTCAGTACCAGCTACAATTTTATTCGATTCTGGAGCTTCACATTCATTTATTTCTCGAGTTTTTATGGTGCAAAATGATTTGGATATGGTCAAACTTAAGAGTACGCTTATAGTCCATACCCTGGATCAGAACTCCGAGCTAAAGTAGGATGTTCCGGGGTAAAATTATTAATAAATGGAATAGAGTTCCTAGCGAACCTAATCATATTGGATACCCAGACCCTAGATGTTATTTTGGGAATGGATTGGTTATCCAAGCACAAGGCAGTGCAAGATTGTGGACGAAGAATAGTAACAGCTGAGAGCCCAAGTGGTAGGAAGGTGGAGATTCAAGCAATTGCTATTCGGGATGGTCAATTAATGATCAATAGTGTGAAGGCTGTTAATATGGAAGATATTCCAGTAGTTAATGAATACCTGGATGTGTTCCCTGAAGAATTACCCAGAATGCCACCAAACAGGGATATAGAGTTTGTAATTGAGTTAGTACCCGGAACAGCTCCAATAGCCAAGAGACCATATCGGATGTCCACCGAGGAGTTGGTAGAAATGAAGAAGTAGATCGAGGAACTATTGGAAAAAGGATTCATCAGGCCAAACTCGTCACCTTGGGAGCACCGGTCCTGTTTGTTAAAAAGAAAGATGGGAGTTTTCGGATGTGTGTAGATTATCGTGTACTAAATGAAGTAACAATAAAGAACAAATACCCGTTGCCCAGGATAGATGATCTATTTGATCAATTAAGAGGAGCAAGAGTTTTCTCTAAGATTGACCTTAGATCAGGATACCACCAGCTGAAGATTAAGACAGAACCAAAGACTGCATTTTCTTCAAGATATGGACACTATAAGTTCACTGTTATGTCTTTTGGATTGACAAATGCACCAGCATACTTTATGAACTTGATGAATAAAGTTTTTATGGAATATTTAGATAAATTTGTAGTTGTATTCATAGATGATATTCTGGTTTACTCAAAGACGAATGAAGAGCATGTTAAACATTTGAGATTGGTTTTGGAAAAGTTAAGAGAGCAGCAGTTGTTTGCTAAGTTCAGTAAATGTGACTTCTGGAAGAGTAAGGTAGAATTCCTAGGGCATGTAATGACCGCCGAAGGAATTGCAGTGGACCCAAGCAAGGTAGAGGCTGTGCTGCATTAGTCACCCAAGACGGTGACCCAGATCCGTAGCTTCCTTGGGATGGCTAGTTATTACCATCGATTTATAGAAGAGTTCTCGACAATTGCTAGACCTCTTACGCAATTGTTAAAGAAAGAGAAGAAATTTGTTTGGACACCGGATTGTGAGAAGAGTTTTCAGGAGCTAAAGAAACGTTTGACGTCAGCACCAGTGTTAGTTCTACCAGATGTGCACCAGAGTTTTGATATATATTGCGATGCATCACGTCAAGGACTTGGATGCGTGTTGATGCAAAATGGAAAGGTAGTAGCTTATGCATCAAGGCAGTTGAGGCCACATGAAGGGAATTACCCGACGCATGACCTAGAATTAGCAGCAGTAGTGCATGCCTTAAAGATATGGCGTCACTATCTCATTGGAAATAGATGTGAGGTGTATACAGATCACAAGAGTCTCAAATACATTTTCACCCAATCCGACCTGAACATGAGGCAAAGACGGTGGTTAGAACTGATCAAAGATTACAACATGAGGATTCACTATCATCCAGGCAAAGCCAATGTGGTGGCTGATGCCTTAAGTCGAAAAAGTCAGCATAAATATGTTGGTAAAAGAGAGCCAGACAGAATTGTGCAAGGATTTTCAAAGGTTGAAATTGGAAGTTGTTCCGAAAGGATTTTTTAGCTACTTTAGAAGTAAAGCCTACCTTAGAGGACCAGATCAGGGAAGGTCAAAAGGATGATGATAAGATTAATAGGATCAAATCCAAAATGGACAAAGATTTAGCCAAGGACTTTAGAGTAGATGAGCAGGGTACCTTGTGGATGAAAAATAGAATCTGCGTACCTCATAAACCTGAGTTGAAGTAGTTGATATTGGAAGAAGCTCACGACTCCAAGTATTCGATTCATCCAGGAAGTGCAAAGATGTACCAAGACTTGAAAGAAAGATTCTGGTGGCCGAATATGAAGAGAGAGGTAGGCGAGCACGTGGCGTTATGTGATGTATGCGGTGAGTCAAAGCTATGCACGAGACCGGCGGAGATGCTGCAACCATTGAAAATACCAGAGTGGAAGTGGGAGGAAATCAGGATTGATTTTATCACCTGTTTGCCAAGGACGCAAGGTGGTTATGACTCCATATGGATCATAGTAGATCGTTTAACAAAGGATGTGCATTTCATACCGGTAAAGACAACTTACTCAGGAGATAAGTTAGCAGAGCTATACATGACAAGGATCGTTTGCTTGCACAGAGTGCCAACGAAGATAGTATCGGACAGAGGTAGCCAATTTACCTCAAGGTTTTGGGGCAAGTTGCATGAAGCTATGGGAACCCGTCTGAACTTCAGTATAGCTTATCATCCACAGACAGATGGACAAACCGAAAGAGTCAATTAGATATTAGAAGATATGTTGAGAGCTTGTGCGTTAGCTTATACAATGTCTTGGGATAAATGTTTGCCATACGTAGAATTTAATTACAACAATAGCTACCAGGCTAGTTTACAGATATCACCTTTCGAAGCATTGTATGGTCGACCTTATAGAACACCTTTGAATTGGAATGAGACAGGTGAACGCCATGTCTTTAGACCAGATATACTTCAAGAAGCCGAAGAGAAAATAGCACTGATAAGAGAAAGATTGAAATCACGCAGTCAAGGCAAAAGAGCTAAGCGGACAATCGCCACAGGGATTTAAGCTTTGAGCCCGAAGATTTTGTGTATCTTAGGGTTACGCCTCTTAAGGGAGTCCAAAGGTTTCACAAAAAAGGGGAAACTCGCGCCAAGATATGTAGGACCGTTTAAGATCATAAGTCGCAGGGGAGAAGTCGCATACCAACTGGAGTTACCGCAGACATTAGCAGGAGTACACAACGTCTTTCATGTATCGCAACTCAAGAAGTGTCTCCGAGTGCCAAACGAGCAAACACCCCTGGAAGCAATTGAACTGCAGGAGGACTTGACCTACAAAGAGTACCCGATGAAGATTCTGGACACAATGGATCGGAAAACAAGAAATAAGACAACCCGCTTTTGCAGAGTTCAGTGGAGCAATCACTCAGAAAGCGAAGCAACCTGGGAGTGCGAAGAGGATTTGAAAAAAGAATTTTCGAACCTATTTTCTAGTTAGCTTCGAATCTCGGGGTTGAGATTCTGTTAAGGGGGGTAGGTTTATAACAGCCCGAAATTTGCTTAATTTGAATTTTTGGAGTTATTTGAATTTTTGTGATTTTTTGGGATTTATTTGGAATTATTCAAATTTAATTTGAATTCACTCTTCTCTTTAAATAATTAAATGAAAGAAAAGTATTTACCAAAAAGAAATAAAATATTTTATTTGAGTTCTAAATCCCATGAAATATTTTCTAGAATTTTTCGGGTATTTTTAGTGTTCTAAATAATTAGTTCGATTTCCTGGAATTATTTTAATTAAGAAAACATTGGTTATTCGGGTGAACAATGTTGGGCCGAGCCCAACACCGTACACATCGGATCCGCCTGGCGTTAGAAACCCTAAACTGTTTGACTTTCCACCGTGTGATCGCAAGCGGGTGGTTGTGATGGAGCCACGTCGCGGTTGTGCGGGAGACGTTGGATCAAGGTTGCTTGAACGCACCGGATGGCGCCACGTCGTGGGGAGATCAACCATCGGCTGCCGCCATTAACACCGGTGGGGAGCAGTAGCATTTACTTCCTTGCGCGTGGAACGAAGCGTCGCCATACACTATGAAATAGCGCGTTGGACGCAGCTCTTCGTTCCGCACCTTTTTACCTCTCACCCGTACACCGTGGTGCGCCGTAGCTTCACCAGTTGCTCATCAGAGTGGCATTACCGCTGCTTCGGTTTTCCTTGTTTTATGTCGTCGTCCGTCGCTCGCCGCCGCACCCGAGTCCCACTCCGAGTCCACCGTGTCAAGCCACGTCGATTGGAATAATTTTTCCTCACCGGAAACGCCGGAATCGCCATCGGCCTCGGCTTCTTCTCCAAGTCCGGTGACCAAGCGCCGCACGCCACCGTCAAAGCTTCACGAACGTCGTCACCCGTAGGATCTCCATCAAGCCACACCGGTGAGTCCACGTAGCATCTTTTCAGTAGCTTTAATCCGGGCCGTAGAATGTAGATCGTGTGGTTAACGTTTGTCCGTGTAGATGTAACCTAGAAGTGTTATTAGCCGTTTGATCCGGAGTATAGCGCTTAGATCCGAGCCATGTGTCGTAGCAGTATTGGCCCACGCGTGCCCTAGAAGCAAGGGCCGTGCACTGGCAGCCGTTGGATCATTTGTGGATGGCTCGGATGCGTCCACGCGTTCACAGCCGGGTCTCAGCCATCGATTCCGTGCACGGTTGTGATTGTGCCGCATGTTCGCACGAAAAACGAAGCGTCGCAGCAGCCGCCGAGACAAGATCCGACCGTTGAATTCAAATGGACAGCTCGGATTTTGCCACGTGCTGGCTCGGAATTCGTTGGGGCTCGCGGGGGTAGGAATGACTGTCAGATTTAAATCCAACGGTCAGGATTCGCGCATCCAAGCCCAATCACGCGACGCCACATGTCGACGTGAAAGCTGCGGACCGTGCGTCGCACAATATTGTTGGGCCCGCTTGGTAGTCACACTGTTTCGTGAACCAAGTCCACCGTAAACCCGAGACGAGCCTTGGACCAAGTCTGTAGACAGAGGCGATGTGGCTAGCTCTGGTGCTGCCACGTGTCAGCCGAAGGATTTATCAGGATTTTCCAGAAGAAAAATAAATCCATTAATTCGGGTTTTTCTTTTATTTAAGTTACAAACTTATAATCGCTATAACTTTTGCGTTTTAACTCCGAATTGGGTGATTTCAGTTCCTAACAATTTGTGAAAATGTGAAATATTTATTGATGAATTTTATTTTATTTTTACAGTTGATTTTGTTATCTATAAATGGTATTTATTGTGTGTATATTTATTCCGAGTAGACATTGATTTGCCGGAGAGCTACGAGGGAGAATTTCCAGCACAAGACCAAGCTCCTGATCAGGACAAGCCACTGTTTGAAGGCAAGTTGTGCTTTGATCATTTTGCTCCTAAGTTTTGAAAATATATTTTAATTCAAACTATGCATGCTAACTTAATTAAAAATGGATTTAAATGATTTGGGTGAATTAGTTAAACCAACCTATTTGTTATTGCCACCTTGTCACTAGTATTTGTATGCCATGATTTCATTTGATGCCGTAAGTTTGGTAATATTAGTTGGTTCATAATATTGTGCCAACACGGGAGGCTAGACCGTGAATAGTTGCTTAGCCTTGCATATATCGTGAATAATCTTTTTGAATACAAAAGCAACATTGACTAAAGGAATAGTGAATGCATTTTGATAAAAGGTGGAATGTTGTTGGTAATGACATTTGAATGTAGAGACCTGTGTGGTTCTACATAGGGGATGATTACAGGCATGTGTTGTACTGTTAAACAACTTTGGGTGGGAAATGATTTAGACTGGGGCAAGTCGCAAGTGGCTTTGTGCCAGGTGGGCCTTCGTGGCATTTGGGAGGGTTGAATGTAGTGAGGGCTGTGTGCCAATTCTGAGAGAAGGATGTCTTGCCTTGGTTAGTTAAGGACCTCACCTTACAAGCCTTTGACCTGAGTCTCTCGTACAACCACATGTCTAAATGGGAAGACTTAGTTTAGTAGGATTCTGATATCTCACCTTTGATACCTCGGGGTGGCAGTTACACGGGGGTAACTGTATGGGGGAGCGTGCCTATGCTACAGGTTGGTACCCTATGCAACGGTGTTCGTCGGTCGTATACTTCGGTTCTGTGTGAGGGAAGTGATAGTGAAGGAAACTCAGAGAGGTTCTTAGGTTGAGCTAGAAGTCTCTGAAAAGCTTTGTTACGATCAATCATCTATGTGGTGAGCAACTGTATCTTGTGGGTAAAGTGTACAACCACTGCAGAGTGCCAAAACTATTCGAATAGCCGAGTCCACAGAACTGGACAAAGCTCGGGGATTACAGTCAAGGGGTAGAGTTTTGAAAATAAAATGGGATGGAAGGCTCTGTGCTAGGGTTGATGATGAATGTTGATTAAAGACTGGGTGTCCAAGACTATGTGGAAAACAATTGAGTAACTTATTATATTATTATGGTTTTGCTGCTTTACATCTAAATAAAAAATATATTAAAATATTGAAGCAATGCAAAATAACCAAATGAGCCATTCCTTTGTAACAAGCCATGCATGTAGTAATAGAATTGCATTCTATGCATGACTTGTTGAGTACGGTGTGTACTCACCCTTGCGGGCAACAATTTACCAAAGGAGGAGTCTACACCTGCATGGGAAGAAGAGTTTGCTGGAGAGCCAGAGAACTAGGGAGCAAGCCTCGTCAGGGTGCTTGTGGCAGGAGATGGATCATCACGACGTTTTATTTTCCGCTGTTGAATCCTTATGTCTCTGATTTATGTAAGCCCTGCATGGCAAACTATTGTGAGGAAGACCATAAGGTCGTACAACTCGTTTATTTACATGTTTGAAGTACTTTATTATTATTCCGCTGTGTATGTTTATTGTACTTTAAACCCTTTTTAGCCTGTGTGCACTAGCGTGATCCTGGACTAGTGCAGAATTCACAAAGGGTCCGGATTTGCAGATTCGGATCCCGACATTGATCAAATGGACAGGCATACCACCAGAAACGGCAACCTCGGAGAACTTAGATGTGTTGCGTAATCGGTTTCCAATGGCCCTTGCTTGGGGACAAGCAAGGTTTGAAGAGGGGGGGCAAATGTCACAGACATCGATGAAGCTAATGGCGTAGAAGAAGGTTGATCACGCGAAAGGAAGGAGTTTGAATGGAGCATTCTCCAATGAAGGGTTGAGATTACAAAGTAGAACCTTTAAAGTGTAATCGGACGTTCATTAGTGGTATTTTACTGTAGCGGTAAGATTTTGTCTGTTGAGCGTTGTCGTTGTCCAGGCAGTAAAATTTAGAGTCACTCGGGTCCAGGCTGTAAGCGAGTATATAAGCATGTAAGGAGAGAAGAGCATATCATGATTGAAATGAAATAGAAGAAAATACATATTTCTTCCTTCCCAAGTACTCTTCCTTTATCTCATCTGATCTTGATTGGCGGTGTGCTCATGCTCCGAAGGGAAGATCGGCGCCACAGATCATCACAGCAAGGGAGTAGATAGATGAGGGGCAGGAACGGCACCTGCAGGTGGACAGAGGCAGCGAGGCCACTGGGTGGAGCCGAGCTAGCGGCTGCTGCATGCGAAGGGAGGAGGCTGAGCTCCAATTTTTGCTTGGTGAGGACGGACGGAGGAGGGGGAAGCAGAATCCCTTGCAAAATCCGCCCGGAGCGGCAAGCACTGATCCCGTCGATGGCTGTGTGCGATGTGTCCGGAAGGTAAAGAACGCTTGCCCGCACTCAAGCGCGTGAGTGCACGCTGCCCCTCCGCTTGCCCGTGCGAATGCGCGCTGCCGACCGTTCGTGATGTGTTTTTTTATAAAGCCGAAATTTGCAAAAAATTTATGCGTTGAAAACCGCTCGAAAACCGTTGAAAAACAACGGTTTTCGTAAAAATCTGCTCGAAAAACCGTTTTTAGGAACATTCAATTGATCGGCTGGTTTTTTGCGAAAAACCACAGTTTTTCGTGAAAATCGGTTTTTCGTTGAAAACTGAACGGTTCTCGATTTTTTCTTAACTCTTGGTTTCTGACGGTTTTGAAGCGGTTTTTGCGGTTTTCATACCGCGAATTTCGAACCGGTTTTTGAAAAAGGTTTTTCAATCCCTGCTATGTGATATATCACATTGCTATATACAGTATTCATCAAACTATAATTTTAACAGTCGTGTTTTTAAAATTATCTATGATTAGATTTAATATAGATAGTTTATGAAAACTGTATATAATGAGTGTCTAATATAATTATTTCTGTAGTAGTGCCAGCACCTCATATAGATGGCAATGTAGTCGTGAATTCCTTTAATCCTGCTGCCGATGTCCTCTTCTCCTAGACCACGCACCTTGCTCACGGGCCGAGCACCGAGCCCTCCTATCCACAGCTATATAAGGCAGACCTTGGCCACTGTCAGCTCTCCACTCACACCTCCTGCCCTTCTTCCTCCCAGAGCCGACGCCCTTGCGCTGCTGTGAAGCTCTATTCCTGCCAAGAGCTCCAGAAACAAGCGTTGTGTCTGGTGGCAATTGCTCTTTAGATGTATTTATTGGTAGAAATAGATTGTGTGTTTAGAGGAAATCAGCCTTGGCCTATCTAAGTATCTAATTAGCCTTGTGATGGACCAACTCCAATATGATTCCGCTAATATCTCTACGCTATTGTCAGGAGGGCATAATTCAATCCAATTTTTCCCACAAGGCCCACGAAGACGTTTAACTAATCATACATTGGAAAGTATGGATGTCATTTTTTGTACGTCATGTCTAATGGATCCAATCCAAATATCCAATGCAATGACTTTTGCCTCGTGCTTGAGCGAGAGCACAGGAGATCAATTATTGCATGCTCCACTGTCCCCCAATACAAGACTTGAAATATTCAAGTCTCTTTAGAGACATCACATCAAATACTAATACTAATGTATGTATACTATTATATATACAGTGGAGAGATTTTGGAGACAGCCAGCCACGTCACGTCGGCGGCTTCGCGAGAAGACCCTCTAGAAAGTTCAAAACTACGTTTAGATTCTTTGATCGGTTTTTAACGGAAAGTATCTAAAAATACCGAAATTACATTTAGGTCCCTCTGCGGTTTAAGTTCAAATCCTCCCGACGTTTTCTATGAGTGGACCTTAAAAAATAAAAATGCGTTTAGGTCCTAAAGAATCAGTTTTTAGCATATTGGACCCGAAGAAAAACATAATTATGTTTAGGTCCCTCCATCATTTAAAAAAACCACAGATTCGCCGATGGTTTATAGCGATCTCTGATTTTGAGGGTCCCGTGACCCATTTTAAGACGAAAGCGTAGAGGACATAAAGTAATCTATTTTTTCGGGATCCGTTCCGCTAAAAATCACTAAAGGACCTAAATGTAATCCGCAGATGGACCTAAACGTATTTCTGAATTTTTTCCAGTCTATTTTATTAAAAAAACCAACCAGAGGACCTAAACGCGATTTCGCATTTTTCGGAGGACCTCTTTGCGCACACGTTGACGTGGCATAGGTGGGAGGCCTCCAATCCTTCACACTATAATATATAGCAGTTTTCGTATTTTTTTTAAAAAAAATGGGTCATTAGGACCCGTCGGCGAATCTATGGGTTGCTATAAACCTTCGACGAATCTGTTTTTTTTAGAAAACCACGGTTAAGACTCGCTAACGAATCTATAGGCTACTATAAACCATCAACGAATCCATGTTTTTTTTTGAGAAAACCATGACCGTCTTTTTTTACGTAATCTAGGAAATTTGGTCGTATTTTTAGTTTTCGTATTTTTTTTAAAAAATGGGTCATTAAGACCCGTCGGCGAATCAATGAGCTGCTATAAATCTTCAACGAATCTGTGTTTTTTTTTGAGAAAATCACAGCTCCTTTTTTTTATGTATTTTCGGTTTTTGTGTTTTTTTAAAAAAAGTCTCTAGGACCCGTCGACGAATCCATGGGCTGCTATAAACCTTCGACAAATCTGTATTTTTTTTGTTGAGACGTATTTTTGTTTCTGAGTCCCCTTCTCTAAAAACCGCTGAGAGGAGCTAAACGTAAACTGCATAGGGACATAAAGTAATCTATTTTTTTCGGAATCTGTTCCTATAAAAATCACCAAAGGACCTAAATGTAAACCGTAGATGGACCTAAACGTATTTCTGAATTTTGTCAAGTCTATTTTATTAAAAAAACCAACCGGAGGACTTAAACGCGATTTCGCATTTTTTGGAGGACCTCTTTGCGCACACGTTGATGTGGCATAGGTGGTAGGCCTCCAATCCTTCACACTATAATATATAGTAGTTTTTGTATTTTTTTTTAAAAAAATGGGTCGTTAGGACCTATCGGCGAATCTATAGGTTGTTATAAACCTTCGACGAATCTGTTTTTTTTTAGAAAACCACGGTTAAAACTCGCTAACGAATCTATAGGCTACTATAAACCATCGACGAATCCGTGTTTTTTTTTAGAAAACCGTGACCGGTTTTTTTACATAATCTAGGAAATTTGGTCGTATTTTCAGTTTTCGTATTTTTTTTAAAAAAAAATGGGTCATTAAGACCCGTCGGCGAATCAATGGGCTGCTATAAATCTTCGACGAATATGTGTTTTTTTTTAGAAAATCGCAGCTCCTTTTTTTTTATGTATTTTCGGTTTTTGTGTTTTTTTTAAAAAAGTTGCTAGGACCCGTCGACGAATCCATGGGCTGCTATAAACCTTCGATGAATCTATATTTTTTTTGTTGAGACGTATATTTGTTTCTGAGTCCCCTTCTCTAAAAACCGCTGAGAGGAGTTAAACGTAAACTGTAGAGGGACATAAAGTAATCTATTTTTTTGGATCCGTTCCGCTAAAAATCACCAAAGAATCTAAATGTAAACCGCAGATGGACCTAAACGTATTTCTGAATTTTTTCAAGTCTATTTTATTAAAAAAAACAATCGGAGGACCTAAATGCGATTTCACATTTTTCGGAGGACCTCTTTACTCACACGCTGACATGGCGTAGGTGGGACGCCTCCAATCCTTCACACTATAATATATAGTATATGTCGTATTTTCAGTTTTTGTATTTTTTTTAAAAAAATGGGTCATTAAGACCCGTCGGCGAATCAATGGGCTGCAATAAATTTTCGACGAATCTGTGTTTTTTTTTAGAAAATCGCAGCTCCTTTTTTTATGTATTTTCGGTTTTTGTGTTTTTTTTAAAAAAGTTGTTAGGATCCGTCGACGAATCCATGTGCTGCTATAAACCTTCGATGAATCTGTATTTTTTTTTGTTGAGACGTATTTTTGTTTCTGAGTTCCCTTCTCTAAAAACCACTGAGAGGAGTTAAACGTAAACTGTAGAGAGATATAAAGTAATCTATTTTTTCCGGGATCCGTTCCTATAAAAATCACCAAAGAACCTAAATGTAAACCGCAGATGGACCTAAACGTATTCCTGAATTTTGTCGAGTCTATTTTATTAAAGAAACCAACCGAAGGACCTAAACGCGATTTCGCATTTTTTGGAGGACCTCTTTGCACACACGCTGACATGGCGTAGGTGGGAGGCCTCCAATCCTTCACACTATAATATATAGTACTAGGTTGATCTGCGCACTACGTTGCGCCGGCTAAATTTCGATAGCATATGCTCAGAAAAATAAAGTTGCAGGATCCGTATACCTAATATACTGAAACTATAGGGTTCTTTCGTAATACATGTTCGCAAAACCATCCACCGGTGAAAAATAGTTTAGAGGAAAAAGGCGAAAAATTATTAGAGATGACAACCTTCTTTTGTCGAGCCTAATACTCTACACGCTCACCGAGTAATAATACATGTTTAAAAAAATATCAGAGATCGAGATGGAAAATCGAGTTAGGGAAAAAGTCTAGAGATAGAGCTGCACACATATCTCTGGTGATGAAAATATTTTTTTCGAAAAAAATGGAGAACCCAACCGTGAATACAAAAATTATGGATTTTTTTGGAAACGAAAAAATAAAGACGAATGACCCGTACGTGAATATACGAAACGATAGGGCCCTTTTTGCAAAACCACTGATCGAAGGGCCTGGATGTAATTTTTTTATTTTCGCAAAACTACCCACCGGTGAAAAATAGTCTAGGGAAAAAATGGCAAAAAATTATTAGAGATGACAACCTTCTTTTGTCGAGCCTAATACTCTACGCGTTCACTGAGTAATAATACATGTTCGCAAAACCACCCACCGGTGAAAAATAGTCTAGAGGAAAAAAGGCCTATCGTAATTTTTTATTTTTGCAAAACCACCCACCGGAGGACCTGTTCGCGAATATATACAGACTACGATTTTTGTTATAAAATAACCGGCCGAAAGGACTTAAACGTGATTTTTAATTTTTCCAAAAGGATCTAAACGCGATTTCTGAATTTTAGAGGAACCTCGCTCGGGAGCTTTACACGTGGATGGGCTGGGAGGGCTCCAATCCTCCCAGCTTTAATAGATTAGTTATATATTAGTTATATATATATATATATATATATATATATATATATATTAGGATGGCGTGTATATACAACGATGACACA
Organism: Guadua angustifolia; assembly: GCA_036346375.1. Lineage (NCBI taxonomy): Eukaryota > Viridiplantae > Streptophyta > Magnoliopsida > Poales > Poaceae > Guadua > Guadua angustifolia. The sequence goes on along the minus strand of JAYEVE010000722.1, from coordinate 251,752 downwards.
CAAAAATGACACGAAATAGTATTGTATCATCATGTAGTTTAAAAGCTCTTAAATATATGTTAGTGGCATGCTTATAATACCTGGAATGACGCCGATGGTGATATGTTGTGTTTATGGCAGATCGGCGATTGCTCACTCACAACTTGTTATTTTGGGTTTGAGTGTAAGCATAAATGCGAAAACTATAAGATCTTTTTGAACAATTTAATTCAATCGAATAAGCAACCTTTTATATGTGTATGAGCACAAATCATTCTTTATATATGCAAAAGCACAAACTCACTTTGAGACATGTTAGCAATGTTTTGCATATCAATTTTTTTTCTCTCTTTCTTCTTAACCTTTATAGTTCTCTTAATGGTCAGAAAACTCTTCTATCCCTTTTTTTCACTTATGTATGTACTATTCTTTTATGTGTTTGTCTAACCCTACTATCTGAATGCCTTAGCATATATATAACAAGCTTCATCCAGAGTTACAAGCACGAAGCTTTGCTGCACATTTAGTTTCACGAAACTCCATTTATTACATCATTTAATGCACATTTAGTTTTATGAAACTCCATCATTTAAGTAGGCTTTAATATCCATAGTTTTATGAAAGTGAAGCTTTAATATTCAGTACTTAAACTGAAACACCATGCAAAGCACTTCTAAATGTCTCATATTAGCACACAAATTATTTGTTACATTTTGAAAAGAGATGAGAGGAAATTACACCAGAATAACACCTACGCCAATCGCACCGCTAATGCTACCCAAAACTCTAAACACTCAATGACAACTCAATGTAATTGTCTAAAACAACCGCTAACTCTAAAACCAAAGAAAACTAAGTCAACAAAAAGTTCAAAATTTCGCATGACCTTTCTAGAAAGGAGGACATCCACTCGTGACGTAAAGTAATAACAATATAAGTCAATCATTCAATCACGGTTTACATTCTAGCAGGTCCTTAGATATCAATCACACATTCGCTAATAAAAGATAAACTACGCGACGACAATTAACATATTACAACCCCACTAAATACAATCAGGCTTTATACATTAATTAAATGAGATGGCGAATCGGGTCGTGGCACGCTTCTACTCCCAACCCGATGAGCCAACTTCAAGTACCTAAAACAAGAAACAACAAGTGTGAGTCCAAGACTCAGCAAAATGCTATCAAACATAAAAGTAATGAATTCGATTACTTCACCATTTGCTATAACCATTACTTAATTGAAATTATCCAGCTTAATCTAATCGAATCTAACCCTACTTACCACACCCAACTCTGAAACATAAATAACCTTACTCAAGCTTCAACAATCATTTCAGAATGAGTCCATGACTCAATACTCAACCTGTCATTTCTATTCTCATCAATTAACATTCACCAATTGCAACACACAATGCAATGCTTTTATGCTCTCATCCTTTTTCTCATAAATCATAAAATGAATGCACCATGCATGCTCATAATGCACATTGTCATAGCGATACCTATAGATTTGAGTGCACACCGTCGGTGTGCACCCTTAATCCCACCCATCCGTGGCGGGCCTACTTCTCGACTCGCTCCCATTCACCTCGAGGCATGGGACTACGAGGTAGGACTTTTGTGCTCACTACGGTGAGCACCGAGGCCCGCATCAACATGGGACGCCTCGTCCATCATGAATGCAATTATGCAATTGACGTGAATGCATTTCATCCCTCATTCATTTTCACCACACATAGCCATATCCAATATGGAAGTACCAATTAACTTGCATCAACTTAACCATACTCGTTCGTACAATTTCGTAATGCAATGCAATAAATGGGAATTGAATAACTTACCAATTTGCTAACAATTCATCCATCCTCATCACCATACTAAGAACAACTTCCAGATATGCTATTAAACGTAACTAAATCATTAGAATTTTCATAATGTTATCGCAAACAAAGCAATTAACATCATAACAACGCTCTAGGAGTTGCACTTGCCTTTAACCTCGGCGAGAAACTGACGGTCCAAAGCGGCGCTAGAAACCACCAACCCTAAAGAGCAGCAACCCAAGATAGGGCAAGGCACAATTGTCACAATCACAACATAACAGAAGTTAAAGGTGCATGGTTAAACAAGAGTATATTAACACACTCCTCAATATGGGACTTATACATTTCAAGATTAACTATGGCATTACTAACTATAGGTCCTTCACCATTTTAAGCATAAACACATGCATACCTTGGATGAAAACACAAGTTCAGAACATATGAGGAATCACAGTAAAACAGTGCATTAATGCAATCATGAGCAATCTAAACAATAAAAGAACACACTAACACGTTTCTCAATCTGGGATCTTGTGCTCAAGAAAATGATTAAGCCATTCACAGCTCTAGCTCATCCCCTATTTAGACACACACCTTTCACAAAACAAGCATGCATAAATATTTAGCCAAGACAAATGAAGCACACATTTATCCTGTTAACACAGAGTAGTGATGCCCAATCCGAACAAGTGCAGATTCAATTACCCAACACGTGTATAGGTTGCTACTCATTAAACCCAAATTTCGCAACTTAGTGTACCAAGAATCACATAACTGAATGAGCATACTCTTGCTAAATCACAGCACACATAATTCAGAATAGAGGCATAATCATCTCTGTGAAATGCATTAGGAACATGTTAGGCTAGACATACATGAATATCCATAACAACAACGGCCTAGAAGTTAATTCCATGTCATGCTAACCAATCACAAAAGTCCAAGAAATGAGGCATTCCTAATCGCACATATATTTGAATAACCAAAGCATTAGCATGTATTTATATATTCCGATTGACATCGCAAACAACTTAGGAAATAACTATGGGGAGAATCTAAAAGTTAAAACTAATAACAGGAGTACATGACCAAGTAATCCCATTTCTTTCAATTGACAATAGCAAGTTTACATGCATATACTCTCTCTTTGGCAAATCTCAGTATCCCCAAACCACTAAAGAATCAAATTCTGATAATCAAGCAAGATTAATCATCATGGAAAAAATGTAATATACAGTCACAAGTACTAGGGTTGAGCATGTGAGGCATTTCCTCAAACACCTTATCTACAATCATGCATCCACAAGCTAGACCCCACCTCCACATACCACAAGAAGGGAGAGGAAGTGCCGGCTGGACTTGCTGCCGCTGGTTGCTTCGCTGGAGCTGGAGTGACGCCAGGGAAGGGGAGGGGAAGGGAGGCGGCGCCGGCTGCTGAAGCTGCACTCGCCGATGGTCTGCTTCTTCAAGATCGCTCTGGGCGCTGGTGCTGCTAGCCTGCTTGAGCTGCCACACGCCACCGAGCCAGGAAATAGGGTGCAGGGGAGAGGGCGCTGGCCAAGGGGCGCACCGGCCAGGGGAGGGCGACCGGAGGAAGCTAGGGGATGCTCGGCCAGGGTAGGATCGGCCAGGAGGGGAGCAGGAGTGCCTGGAGGGGGCTCGGGCTGGGAGATGCGCCAAATAGGAAAGAAAAGGAGAGGAGGAGAATCATTCTACAGGATGGGTAAAAAGACAAGACTCAAGAACAATGTCACCACACAAACCAGAGGAAGAGAGAGATTAGGTGGAGAGGGAAAATATAAACTACACAACTCTAGAGACCACAAATCAACCATCTCCAATGACCGACACTTCAAATTCACTAAGCAAAAGAGAAAATCCTTGGATTAAGAAAAATAAAGGAATCTACCAGATACACTCTTCCCCCTTAACAGTAATTCAATTCTAATTCACCACAACAAGAACATCAACAAGAACAACAGAAACAAAATACAAAACAAGGATACCCGAAACAACAAATCCGAGTATTTCTCACGCAAGAGGAACTCCAAAATTCAATCCACTTCTTTTTCCAATAAAAGAAGCAAGAACTTAACTCATTACATCCCTTTTGAATCAACACTGACTTTACCTCCTTAAATTGGCATGGCACAAGACCCGAAGACCCGGTCTTACTCAAAGACCAAGGCTAAACCAAATCTACTTTGCGTTCTCACCTCCAAATAGTTTTCTTAAATCAGGAATCCCAAAAGCACTTTCTCAACCGGAGAATTCACAACTCTCTCACGCTTAAACTCCAATAGATCTAGGCAAACAGCCAAAATCTCAATTCAAATCATTCTCATCACCTGTCTGACAACTCAGACAATTTCTCTTTAATGCTTCAACGTACGACCTGCAATCAACCAATGACTCTTCCCGGAAGATCATCTCACTAGTCTCCAACTCAATTCTAATTTTTTTTCTATTCAATTTCACTCACCAAAACTTTCTCCTCTCTCTCAACCTCTACTTCACAGATCAACAAACTCGAGATGACATGATTAACACAAGCAACATCACTCTATTAAGCATCCAACCAATTTTCACCGAATCACTGAATTCTATTCGGTTGAACACTTGGGGTTCTAAACTCAAGACCCCTAAAAACCAAGAAAACCCTGATTCACATCTCTCCTCATTAATTAACCTTTATAACCACATAACCATTATCAATCCGTATCATCAAACGAGTTAGCCCACTATACCATTAGCTTAAACCACGGAGCCACATGAGGCTTTTCAATCCAACATGCTTCTAACCAATTTCCAACATATCACTATTTCTAACCTTTTAACACCGGAATCCTGCAGGACACAAAACATAAATCTTTATCTTTTGTAGACGTTTGTCCTTGGAACAAAAGAGTCAATGTCATTCCTTACTATCGAAACGAATCGCCCATCACGGCACAAATCCCCTTTCCATCACAGTACCAAAATCATAGTCCACCTTCCTTCGTACCTTTCTCGCACATTGAGACAACCACTCAAAGAAACAATTCATAACTTGAAACATTGATTCCAACCCAGGAAACCAAGGTTGCCAACACATTTAGACCAAGGTATTCGCCAACCGATTCTAAACAGTCCACCAACAAAAATAATCACGCACGAGCAAGAGACAACAAAATCAATTGATCCTCCCACAAAGGATTTGGATCAAAACATGCCACACCCTTCAATGCTCTCCACTCTGGATCCATTTACTATCCACATTTACTCGCAAATAAATTAAAGAGTATAATCTTCTACTATACTCCACCAAAAACTCACTACTCAGCATTTTTTTTTCTTATATCACACTTGAGAACAAAGAGAATCTCGCTTAATTTAACAAGGCCAACCACTTTCCTCAACTTGAACTCAAAGCAATAAATTTCACATTGAGGAAAAACTCAACCTTAAAAAGAGACATCTATACACACAACCACCAACCTTTTTCTCAAGAGAAAGGGAAACTCAACTTAAACGAGAAACATCGCACAATTCTCTTCAGAAGCGACCACGAAACCAAAGAAAACTGACTTTTCCTTAACAACAAAAATCCATTTTCATCACCTTAAGATCCATGGTGTACCACCTCACACCAAAGAAAATGCGAATAAGAAACAACACAACTCGAGAAAGAAACCCTGTTCTGGGACCCAAATCTCTTCACTCACAACCAACACTTGCCTCCAAAGAGAGGGAAAATTTTCGTTTTCTAACCGAAAACCACTTTTAACAACTAAAGATTTCATCTTTTAGACCATTCCCAAAGATCATTCCCATTCAAGAACTTCCAACATTTTCCATACCTCTATTTATTTCCTTCATTTAGTAAATCCACAAACTACCATCAAATCAATTCATGATTAAGCATTCTTTCTTCCTCATCTTCATTCATCCACTAACTTCGCAACTTGGTGAGACGCAACGATTCTAGAAATTCTCCGTTGCACACCAACAGAACGCCTTAACAAAGGCATACACCCAACAGATTACACTGACAATCCAATTCCATAGATTTTAATCATAAATCCAACCTTTCACCTAAATACATCACCCTCGGGCAGGTTACCACCAACATTAATCAATTCTTCCCCATGGTACTCATCACGGAAGGTAAGCTATAACTCCAACCATAATCAACCTACCAAATCAAAGCCCACTTCATAAGCTACATTCAAGTTTTCCCTTCTCAAAGCAATTTCAGTAGGTTTAACGTCTGCCATCCATACTTCCGATTTGTTAGCAATACGATCAACCACTAGATCAAACCATTTAGGTCTCCCTCAATAAACAATATCTCCTCGAGATATAAATCGTCCAAAATGGCCATAAGACCATCCATTGCTAGCAGCAAACCAAGCTCCCACATACTCCATCTAATGATTCTTCGCATTTTAACTCCAATTCCATTCTAGGTCATTTTATCGTCACCTTGTAGAAACTTATCATTAATCAACCCATTCCGAGCACTGAGGACACCTCTAGACAAAGCAATCCCATCAACTTATTTAAACAAGTTCCGCAACTCAACTTGTTATTTCTTCTACATCATAACCACTACTAACCTTTCGCACACACACCATTACCAATCCTCCACTATAGCCGTGGATCACCATAACCACCACTATAATCCTTGCCCTCTATCAAATTTAGGGTCAACCACCCTAACCACCCAATCGTTCTACTAATCTGCTAAAGGAGATCTTCAACCAACCCACAATATACTCTGATTGCTGCACTTTCCTTTCCAGAAGAACCCAACCAGAAACTTCCAAGGTAGCTCAACTCTCAAAAAGTTAGAGAATGACAGGTCTTAATCCTAGTCATTCAACAAACCCTCAAATCATCATCAAACTCCCAAAATTCCACGAAGGAAGGAGTTGTACAACTAAATCCACGAGAAGTAAAAGCGGGTCGATCAAATAACACTTTTCCTTTAAAACCCCAAATCTTGAGTTCGCACGACCTAAGTTTTCACAAAACTCAATAACTCCTTTTTAAACTGGAAGAAGGGTCAACACCAGAAGGAAACCATGACTTTCTCCGCAAAGCAACCAAAAAGGTGCAACACAAAACTCTCTTCTTTGACTTAAATCCAAGAAGACCAAGGAAGACAAAATTCACATACGCACTCCATCAACTCCCTAATTTATGACAGAAACACAAGAACTCTCCTTCGGTGCTGGCTCTAAAATGTCGCACCAACAACCACAGCCACCCAACAAGGCCGAACCCTTCGGAACAAAGAGTCCCACCGGACTCCACTAATCAATCTACCACTTCAAATACATAGCCATAAATATTACCATAGCCTTAACAAGACTAGTATATAACATATCAACAAGTATCAATATAGCATAAATCTCAAAAGAACATTGTAACACAATACAACGATATCCCATCCCTTTCCTACTGTGCCTCAGAGTGTGTCAAATTTTAAATTAATTCGTCATTCTACATCAAGTTTTTACGGTTATTGCCCTAGGGCCACATTTTAAAGGTTCAATCTAAACCATGTTTCTATCTTCACACAGCAAAATTTTAATTCATTCTAGAATAAAATTGCTAATTTCACATACCACGGACCTAAAGCCCGCTCTGATACCAACTGTAACACCCCGGCGCCAATCGCACCGCGAATGCTACCCAAAACTCTAAACACTCAACGACAACTCAACAGAATTGTCTAAAAACAACCGCTAACTCTAAAACCAGCAAAAACTAAGTCAGCAAAAAGTTCAAAATTTCGGCATGACCTTTCTAGAAAGGAGGACATCCACTCGCCAGATGTAAAGTAATAACAAGATAAGTCAATCATTCAATCACGGTTTACATTCTAGCAGTGTCCTTAGATATCAATCACACATTCGCTAATAAAAGATAAACTACGCGACGACAATTAACATATTACAACCCCACTAAATACAATCAGGCTTTATACATTAATTAAATGAGATGGCGACCGAAGTCGTGCACGTGCTTCTACTCCCAACCCGATGAGCCAACTTCAAGTACCTAAAACAAGAAACAACAAGTGTGAGTCCAAGACTCAGCAAAATGCTATCAAACATAAAAGTAATGAATTCGATTACTTCACCATTTGCTATAACCATTACTTAATTGAAATTATCCAGTTAACGAATCAGAATCTAACCCTACTTACCACACCCAACTCGGAAACATAAATAACCTTACTCAAGCTTCAACAATCATTTCAGAATGAGTCCATGACTCAATACTCAACCTGTCATTTCTATTCTCATCAATTAACATTCACCAATTGCAACACACAATGCAATGCTTTTATGCTCTCATCCTTTTTCTCATAAATCATAAAATGAATGCACCATGCATGCTCATAATGCACATTGTCATAGCGATACCTAAGATAGCTGAGTGCACACCCGTCGGTGTGCACCCTTAATCCCACCCATCCCGTGGCGGGGCCTACTCTTACTGACTCGCTCCCATTCACCTCGAGGCATGGGACTACGAGGTAGGACTTTTGTGCTCACTACGGGTGAGCACCGAGGCCCGCATCAACATGGGACGCCTCGTCCATCATGAATGCAATTATGCAATTGACGTGAATGCATTTCATCCCTCATTCATTTTCACCACACATAGCCATATCCAATATGGAAGTACCAATTAACTTGCATCAACTTAACCATACTCGTTCGTACAATTTCGTAATGCAATGCAATAAATGGGAATTGAATAACTTACCAATTTGCTAACAATTCATCCATCCTCATCACCATACTAAGAACAACTTCCAGATATGCTATTAAACGTAACTAAATCATTAGAATTTTCATAATGTTATCGCAAACAAAGCAATTAACATCATAACAACGCTCTAGGAGTTGCACTTGCCTTTAACCTCGGCGAGAAACCGACGGTCCAAAGCGGCGCTTAGAAACCACCAACCCTAAAGAGCAGAACCCAAGATAGGGCAAGGCACAATTGTCACAATCACAACTTAATGTGGTTAAAGGTGCATGGTTAAACAAGAGTATATTAACACACTCCTCAATATGGGACTTATACATTTCAAGATTAACTATGGCATTACTAACTATAGGTCCTTCACCATTTTAAGCATAAACACATGCATACCTTGGATGAAAACACAAGTTCGTAACATATGAGGAATCATAGCAAAACAAAGGCATTAATGCAATCATGAGCAATCTAAACAATAAAAGAACACACTAACACGCTTCTCAATCTGGGATCTTGTGCTCAAGAAAATGATTAAGCCATTCACAACTCTAGCTCATCCCCTATTTAGACACACACCTTTCACAAAACAAGCATGCATAAATATTTAGCCAAGACAAATGAAGCACACATTTATCCTGTTAACACGAGTAGTGATGCCCAATCCAACAAGTGCAGATTCAATTACCCAACACGTGTATAGGTTGCTACTCATTAAACCCAAATTTCGCAACTTAGTGTACCAAGAATCACATAACTGAATGAGCATACTCTTGCTAAATCACAGACACATAATTCGAATAGAGGCATAATCATCTCTGTGAAATGCATTAGGAACATGTTAGGCTAGACATACATGAATATCCATAACAACAACGGCCTAGAAGTTAATTCCATGTCATGCTAACCAATCACAAAAGTCCAATAAATGAGGCATTCCTAATCGCACATATATTTGAATAACCAAAGCATTAGCATGTATTTATATATTCCGATTGGCATCGCAAACAACTTAGGAAATAACTATGGGGAGAATCTAAAAGTTAAAACTAATAACAGAGTACATGACCAAGTAATCCCATTTCTTTCAATTGACAATAGCAAGTTTACATGCATATACTCTCTTTGGCAAATCTCAAGATCCCCAAACCACTAAAGAATCAAATTCGATAATCAAGCAAGATTAATCATCATGGAAAAATGTAATATACAATCACAAGTACTAGGGTTGAGCATGTGAGGCATTTCCTCAAACACCTTATCTACAATCATGCATCCACAAGCTAGACCCCACCTCCACATACCACAAGAAGGAGAGGAAGTGCCTACCGGACTTGTCGCCGCCGGTTGCTTCACTGAGCCGGAGGACGCCAGGAAGGGAGGGAAGGGAGGCGGCGCCGGCTGCTTTGAGCTGCACTCGCCGATGGTCTTTCTGCTTGCCATCGCTCTCTGCCGTAAGCTTAGGCTGCTGAGCTGCTTCAGCTGCCACCGAGCCAGGAAATAGGGCGCAGGGGAGAGGGCGCTGGCCAAGGGGCGCACCGGCCAGGGGAGGGCGACCGGAGGAAGCCAGGGGATGCTCGGCCAGGGTAGGATCGGCCAGGAGGGGAGCAGGAGTGCCTGGAGGGGGCTCGGGCCTGGGAGGTGCGCCAGCAGGGAAAGAAAAAGGAGAGGAGGAGAATCATTCGGCAGGGATGGGTAAAAAGACAGCACCCCGAAGAACAATGTCAGCCACACAAACCAGGAGGAAGAGAGAGATTAGGTGGAGAGGGGAAAAATATAAACTACACAACTCTAGAGACCACAAATCAACCATCTCCAATGACCGACACTTCAAATTCACGGCAAAAAGAGAAAATCCTTGGATTAAGAAAAATAAAGGAATCTACGGTATTACACACCCATAGGCTCTAAATACTTTTAGTCTAACAACCATCACACTTAGACCTTTTAATTATAAGAACCTTTGGTAATTTACATGGGCCATATTATGTTAAAATAATTTAATAATCTCCCACTTGGCCCTTGCAAAAACTTGATGATTTAAAAACTTTTAGGTGTATAACTTTTGTCGAATCTATCAAGTCATCGTTAAATTGAATTGTGACGACATAATTATGGCGGTCACAAGTCATATAGTGACAAAATCCCTTCTATATATCACAATCGACATAATCCAAACTGATGTTAATGGAAAACTCCCATTGTTATCCATCACTACTATAATTGTATACGCGATAATATAGATAACCGGCAAAACAATACTTTTATTTGAATTCATAGTTCATAAAAAACACAAGCGACTCAAAGTCATGTATATATACTCATGCTACCAGGGATTTATATATAATGCCTATCCTCTCAATATGACCACTAAAAGTCTTGGGTGGCAGTCCCTTAGTTAGCAGATCTGCTATCATCAGATCTGTACCAATGTGCTCGATTGATACTTTTCGCTTTTGCACTTCTTCTTTTACCGTTAAGTACTTCAAATCCATATGTTTTGCTCCTTTCGAGTACTTGTCATTTTTAGAGAAGAAGACTGCAGCGGAATTGTCACAATAAATCTTTAAGGTTTTTTTTAATATTATCAACAATATGAAAGTCAGACATAAAATTTCGCAACAACAGTGATTGAATAGTAACCTCAAAGTATGCCACAAATTCAACCTATACACAAATTCAGCCTTTACAGTGGAAGTTGCAATGACAGATTGCTTTTCACTGTTCCATGAAATTGCTCCTCCAGCCAAATGTAGACTTCCTTGAGTCCACACATCTGGTATAATCTGAATCTGAGTAGCTAATCACTTCAAGATGGCTCAATCTTTGTATGTGATCATATGATCCTTGGTATCTTGCAAATACCGAAGAACCTTCTTCGTAGCTTTCTAATGATCAATTCCAAGATTACTTTGATACCAACCAAGCATTCCAATAGCAAAGTTGATATCTGGTTAAGTGCATGTTGAAGCATATATTAAGCTCCCAATAACTGATGCGTACAGAATAGATTCCATCTCCTTCAGTTCCAAATCAATTTTTGGACATTGCATTTCACTAAATTTGCCCCCTTTCTGAATTGGAACAATTCCCACAGAGCAATTTTTCATTCTAAATCTCTCTAATATTTTGTTAATGTAACCTTTTTGAGGTAGTCCCATCAATCCATAATTTCTGTCACGGAATATTTCTATTCCAATCACATAGGTTGCCTCACCCACATCGTTCATTTCAAAATTATTGGAGAGAAATTTCTTTACATCATGCAACAAAGATTTATCATTAGTAGCAAGCAGAATGTCGTCAACATATAGGACTAAAATAATAAACTTACTCCCACTAACCTTCATGTAGATACACCGATCAACTCAGATTTTCTACAAAACCATACATTGAAATTGTATCATTGAATTTTATATACCATTGTCGAGAAACTTGTTTCAGCCCGTATATTAACCTTTTTAATTTACAAACCAAATTTTCTTTTCCTGAAACCAAGAATCGTTTAGGTTGGTTCATATACACTTCTTCATCCAAATCACCATTCAGAAAAGTAAGTGGTCTTCACATCCATCTGGTAAAGCTCCAAATCATAATGTGCCACTAGAGCCAAAATAATTCTCAAAGAGCCCTTCTTTGAAACTGGAGAGAAGGTCTCCTTGTAGTCAATACCTTCTTTTTTAGTACAACTTTTGGCAACAAGTCTAGCTTTATATCTTTTAATGTTGCCTTTTGAGTCGCGTTTGGTCTTAAAGTTCCATTTACACCCAACTTATTTTGAACTTTATGGCAACTCGGCTAGTTCCCAAACTTTATTGTCATCCATTGATTTTAACTCTTCTTTCATGGCATCAAATCACTTTTCAAAATTATCACATTCCATGCCTTGCTTAAATAAGACTGGGTCATTTTCGATACTTAAGTCACATTCATGTTCAAGTCAATAAACCACATAATCATCTGAAATAGCTGGTCTTTTATTCCGTACAAACCTTCTCACTATCCTTTCATATGGAATTTTCTTTTCAGTTATGACTTGCACATTAGTAGTTGGTTCAATAATTGTATTTTTTGCAGTGTTATGTAATGGTGATACAACAATGCTAGGAGTAGGGTTGGACTGAATTTCTTTAATATACACATTTCGTGGATCACTACTCCCACTAATTTCACCATTTTCAATGAACTTAGTATTTCCAGACTCAACTATTCTTGTACTATGGTTAGGATAGTAAAATATGTACCCTTTTGATTTTTCAGGATAGCCGATGAAGCAACCACTAATGGTCTTTTCATAGAGCTTCTTTTTATGTAGATTGTATATTCTTACTTCTGTTGGGTAGCCCCAAACATGCAAGTGCCTCATGCAAGATTTCCTTCCCGTCCACAGTTTATAAGAAGTTTTAGGAACTGACTTACTAGAACACCTATTCGACAAGTACATGGTAGTTCTTAATGCATGCATCCACTAAGAAAAGGACACATCACTATAACTTAACATGCTCCTAACCATTTCTATGAGAATACGATTCCACCTTTCAACCACCCCATTTTGTTGAGATGTTCTGGGCAATGTATACTATGCACAAACGGCTTTCAAGAAACTTTGCAAATGGATCTGGACATTGTCCATTTTCATCAAACTTTCTAAAATATTCACCACCTTGATTTTCTTATTGAACTGCCTTTCCACCTCATTAACAAACACCTCTAGAATGCTCACAGTTTGTGACTTTTCATACAGCAAGTATAAGTAACAATAACGCGAGAAGTCAATAGTAAAGGTGATAAAATATTTTTCACCACCCCAGGAAGGAACATCAAAAGGACCACAAATATCAGTGTTTATTAACTATAATAGTTCACTACTTCTTGTAGCTGGGTGCTTTGATATGTGTGAGGTTTGCTTGCGCTTGATGCAATCCACACACACATATTTCAATCAATAAAATTCAAATGAGGTAAAATTTCACTTTTACCTAACCTCAAAACTCTTTCTTTGGATATGTGACCCAATCTTTTATGCCACAAGAAAGCAGAACGTTTATTATGTGCACTATGTTTGTTACCAATAATATGTTCAATATGAAACAGGGATTCAAAAACCAGTATTAAGATTGAAGCGGTATAAACCATCAATTAATGTACCAGAACCATAATAGTACTTATTCTTATATAATGAAAATATACCATCTTTAATAAAAAAACTTAAAACTTATTATATCCAACTTTCCCATAGATACTAAATTTCTAGTACATTCGGAAACATAGAGATACTCTTTCAAATCTAAGTGTAGACCGGTATCAAGGATTATTCTATAAGTCCGATCCCTTCAATTCGTGCCTTGATTGTATTCCCTATGTACAAAAACTTTTCAAATCTACTTATGAGTTGGATTAAAAGGTATCCTTGTGTAATATATGAAATATGAGTAGTGGCACCAGAATCTAACCACCAGATATAGTTACAAACTTCAACAAGATTTGATTCAAAGCATAGAGAAATATAATGTATACCTTTTTATTCGAATCATTTCTTTCTCTTAGGACAATCCTTCTTGAAATGACTAACCTTCTTGCAGAAGTGGCATCTCAGCTTCTTATGGATTTAGCCTACACTAACTTGATGTGGAGCCATGTCCTTACCCTTCTTCATTGTCTTTTCCTTACTGCTACTTGCACCATTGTGCATTGTGAGATGGACAGAGTGATCCCTCATTTTCTTTAGTATCCCTTCTTCCTGAACCAACTGGACTTTGCATTCTTAAAGGTTCTATTTTTCTTTTATGGTGTTATAATGCACTTGGAACAAGACAAATTTAGGAGGTAGGGAATTCATGATGAATTGGACCAAAAATGATTCACTTACATCCATTCCTATGGATGTTAACTTTGCGATAATATTTGCCATGCTAATCACATGATCATGCATGGGAATAGACCAATCAAATTTCTTGGTCATTAGTTCACTCATAAGACTCTCAACTATTGACTTTCTGTAATGTCTGATTGAAAATATTTTTTAACTTCGTCATGAATTCCTTTGCATTATCTTTTTTAGGCAATGACAGCTTAGCATTTTCAGCAATCATCAAGCACATCAAGTTCAAGCTTAGGCTGTTAGACCGTTTCCAGGCTTCATAAAGGGAATGATCCTCGTCAGTACTTTCATCCGTAATGGTTGCAGGCTTTTCATCAAGAACTAATGCTGGATTTAAGTCCATGACACCCAGTTGAAACTGGATCTGTTTGGACCAGTCAACATAATTCAGCCTATTAAACTTGACAAGCCCAAAACCCTGACTCATTAAGTTAATAGATGCTGTAAATTTAAATATATTCATAGATTAATACTTTGAGTAAACAAAATAGATTCATGGAGAAAAAACTTCGAGTGTGTATCTAAAAATATCTTTGGATGAAATTTAGATACACGGCTCGAATCAGTAATGATGTTAAAACAAACACCTTTAATAGATAATCAACAATACTCAAGCCAATGTGCATGCTATCTTTGGATAAACTAACAAATTAACCAAGCATATTGATTAACCTCTTTCATGTCACCAATTGTAAGCAATGATCCACCTTTGGGTGACCTCCTAGCGTTACAATTCACGAAGTCATTTGTCCATTATATTTTTTAATTAATAGCATCAAATAGAATATGAACAATTGAAATGCTCAACTAAATATATATGATCCTTTTTAAGCAAGGCCACTTTGGTGACAAACATGCCTTCAATAATATAAATATTTAATTAGCATGTCACTTTTTAATTATGCTCATAAGAATAAAATGTGATCTTATGAACAAAAGAAAAAATCTGTCTTTAAACATTACAGACAGATGCAAATATATTTCTTACATATTATTCAAACAATAATACTGGAAAAGAAATAACATTTTACTACTCTATATAACATTACTATGATGAATAATGCAATTTTACTTATGTGTTTCGATCAAAATAGAGCAATATATGTACCATGCCACAAAAGAATAACTTTAATGGTGAATCAAAAAGTGTCAAAACCATGCTCTGATACCAAATGTAAGCAGAAATGCGAAAGTTATAAGATCTTTTAGAACAATTTGATTCAACAGAATAAGCAACCTTTTATATATGTATGAGCACAAATCATTCTTTATATGTGCAAAAGCATAAACTCATGTTGAGATATGTTAGCAACGCCTTGCATATCAATTTTTTTTCTCGTCTCTTTCTTGTTAACCTTTAGAGTTCTCTTAATGGCAGGGAACTCTTCTATCCCTTTTTTCTCTTATGTGTGTACTATTTTTTTATGTGCTTATCAAACCCTATTGTTTGAATGCCTTAGCATATATATAACGAAGCTTCATCCAGAGTTACATGCATGAAGCTTTATTGGACATTTAGTTTCATGAAACTCCATCATTTATTGCATCATTTAATGCACATTTAGTTTCATGAAACTTCATCATTTAAGTAGGCTTTAATATCCACTGTTTCATAAAACTGAAGTTTTAATATTTAGCACTTAAACTGAAATACTATGCAAAGCACTTAAGAAATGTCTGTTATTAGCACACAAATTATTTGTTACATTTTTTAAGAAAGAGGAGAGGGAATTATACCCATAGATTCTTAATACTTTTAGTCTAGCAACTATTATACAACCTTTTAATTATAAGAACCTTTCTGTAATTTACATGGGCCATAATATGTTAAAATACTTTAACATTGAGGAGTTGCCACTTTTCATGAATATTTCACATATTCTAAAACATATCCATGAAGATGGGTAGACTAGCAGAGATTAATGTGTTGACGGGCAGCAGGACGAGGATCGGGGTCACATGTCGCCTTCACTTGAAATAACAATGAATGATTTAACATCGTGGCACATACTAGGATGCAAACCGAGCCATTCCGGCAAAGAGTCTTTGGGCGCCCCGCCTTGGTCCCTACTTCTTCCTTGAGTACCATGGCAAGAAGGAGCTCTACAACAAGTTTAGCAATGGTGAAACTTGCATGTATAGGAGAATGGGTATCCCATGAAAACAATTTGGATGAGGCTCCGATAATGATTGCCCAGATCTCAAAAGGAGCTTGCTGGTCCTGCCTGTCGACGATCGGAATCGCCAACCGCAGAAGTGAAACGGGGGTTAGTGGAACTAGGGACCCGAGCAGAGCTTGGCTCAACGAAGGGAAGGATCTGTAGATGGCGAAGGTTGGAGCTAGGCGACAATGAGCGTGAGACGAGGGTTTATACTGGTTCAAGTCCCTGTGAAGGTAATAGCTCTACTCCAGTTGCCTTGTGGCGGTGATCCTTGCTGTTCTCGTGTACAGAGGTGTGTTACAGCTCAAGCTTAACAATGGCTATGTCTAGCGCTCGAGCTCCGTCGTCCCCTCAAGCTACGTATCCTTAGCCTTATATCTCCCTTGCCCGTAATGGGCGGGAGATATCCCCGGGTGGTGGCCTTTCATGCACGTTGAGGACTGGTCAGCAACCGCTCCGGACTTGCTGCACGCGCCTGCTTCATCCCCACGATCCGCATCTTGGTAACCGCCAGTCAAACGCACGTTCCGGAACCCAAGGGGAACCATGGCACGAACGAGGGCCGCGCCCGAGCTTAAGGTCGTGCGGACGCCATGCTAGAGGGCAAATGCGCTCTAGGTCGTGGTGCCCCCGAGCTCAAGAGCTCATGACCACTACACGACCGGCCGAAGGGTTGCCCAATCCTCGTCAGCTAGCCCCTGAGGCTCTAGGTCGAGAAGAGTACCTGAAACGACCTCGAGCCTCATCTTGCGAGCATGGGGAGCAAGCTTCTGTAGGTCCCAACCCCTTGGCCGAGGTCGGGCGGAGAACACAAAGTGAAACCTTCGGCCTCGACATCTGGTGACCCTTGATCTTTGCAATGATGGTGCGGATGCAAACGGCCGATGAACACCTGGGACGCCTCGAGTCCGCGGCCCAGGTCTTAATTGCGCCATCAAATCATGGCTGGCACGCCTTTTGAAGCACCGCAGACTGGTTTTATTAGCGACGCGGCCCACGAACCCTGGTACCACAGCAACCGCCGAAGAAAAACTCACGACTCTGTGCTTCGTCTTCCAAGCCTCTTCGTTCGGGCAAGACTCCTCTTCTCCCTTCGACCATACTCGCTGCATTCGCCATGGCCAAGCTGGGGAGGAGCACATTGTCGCTGGCGAGGATGAAGGAACTCGAGTCCCTGGGGCTGTTCGATCCGGTGACATGGCGATTGTCGGGCAACGAGACCGAGCCATGCCTGTGGATCGATTTAAATCGCTCGCACCGAGCACTACGCCCTCTTCGGCCTACGGACCCCAGAGAGCGAGTTCATCGCGGCGGTCCTCTCCAGCTGCGAGATCGAACTCCTCAACCTGGTGCTGAACTCCATCCTTGTTCTCACCATCTTCTCCCACCTATGCGAGGGGTTCCTAGGGATCCCTCCCACCCCCTCGCTTTTCTTCTGGTACTTCAACCTCTTTCGCTCTGGGAAGGACCCCGTGGTCGGATGCCTCTATTTTCGGCTGCGGGCAGGGCTCAAGTGGTCCTTCCCCAAGCTCCATGCTCGGGACTCCCTCGGCCCATGGTCCGAGCGGTGGTTCTACTTGAAGAAGGGGGAACTCGGCACGCTGGTGTACGAGGGGACCCCCATCACCGGGAAGAAAGAGACCCCGGAGGCGGACGACCTCGAGGTCGACAAGGAGGCCATTGCCATGATACACATCTGCGCCATGCACGGCCTCACCGGGCAGGCGATTGCCAACGATTTCCTGCGGAACTGGGTGTCCCCCCTGCGAAGGAGGATGCATCCGTTCTACGAGATCCAAGGGCGTATCGACTTGACCCGCGAGGGCACATCTGGTAAACTTTCTTGCCTCGGGGTCTTACTCGAGCCCGCCCTTCGACCTCTTCTGATGGTCATTTCCCTTGCAGCGCCGAAGGAGTCCTGGGTCGCCGCCAGGATAGTCGAGATGTTTGGGAAGTTGGCGCACGAGTATACCCACGACGACCCCGTCCCGAAGAACATGCTTCGCCGAAAAACCAAGGTAAGCCGCCCCGACCAGGACCTTGCATCTGGTGTCCGCGAGGCCTTTCTTGATCCTCGCACGCTCGCAGGACCATCAGGAGCTGTTCGAGATGGCCAGGAGGATGCTCCCGCTGCCCGGCGGGGGCAAGAGAAAGAAGGGGAAGAAGAGGTCCCACCTTACCGGAGCAAGCCGCCAGGAAGCGAAGAGATCCCACGTCGAGTGGGGGGATTGTGCCACGGTAAAGATTCCCACGGCCGAGGTCCCCGAGCCCATGCCCGCGTCCTCGGTTGCTTGACATGCTCTCCCCTTTGCAGCAGCAGAGCGCGACAGCTGCTGCCAGGCCCTCGAGCCCCAAATGCCCAGGCGCCCAGGCCCGTCCCTGTGGTTGTCGCCATGATGATGTGGACCGGCGAGGCCCGAGGGCCCAGGCTGGTGGATCGCGGAAGCGGAGTGCCCCCACAGCGCCGGGGCAACAGGACCTACACCGGCCCTCGACAAGGCGGAGGCTGGTGGCTCACGTAAGCTTTTTGGCCTTTCGATTCGCTCCGCCCCCTTCGTGTCTTTCTAGCTTAGTGTCTGCTCTTGATCGCAGACCCCGAGCGCGCGTGCTCGAAACTTGCCCGTTTTGACGATGGTCGTTGTCCGTATGAGTCCGAAAAGTAGGAGGAGACGATTCCCACGTCTTGGCCCCCGACCGCCCCTGCCGGGCACGATTCCTTCCGAGCCCTCGAAGGGACCCGGCCGACGAAGTTCGACTAAGGGCTCGACGACTACCGAGGGGACCACTGCGACCAGCGAGGACTACGGCATCGACGAGACGGACACCGTCACTGTCGTCAACCCTCGCGAGGTCGACGCGAAGGAAGGTTCCCAGAGCGCCCCGGTCGCAGCCGTAGAGTCACCCCAGGATCGCCCGACCACGGTCGCTCCAAACTTCGAGGTTGTGGTGCCACCGGCCACCGAAGACGGCCATGACGCTTCCAGTCTCCGCCTCGACCAAGATGCGCTGGCGCCAAGGCCACGCACCCCAGTGCCGCGGAGGTTGATCGCGCGGCGGTGGGCACGTGGTGGATCCGCCGTCGTTCCCCAGCCGGAGGCGAAGCGAGCCTGACCTTGCCGGCCGGGTCCGGTGTTGCCGCTGCGTCCGCCCCCGCCGTCGAGCTGAACCCACCGGGGAAGACGCCAGAACTCCAGGTCGTCACCGGCGCGGAGACTCAAGGTCTTGGTCCAAGCGCGTCGGTGGCGGTTGACGTCGGCCTCAGTTCGGGGGCACCGAGCGATGTGCAAGAAGAGATCTCTCACAAGACGACGACCATGAGGAGTACACCAGCCAAGACGCCGAGAACCGCTTCAGGCATGGTAAGGACCCCGGCAAGACTCGCACTGGTTAGCTTGGGTTTCCTTGTTTTTTTTCTTACTTCGAGCCACCGTTCCTGTCTTGAAGGCGATTGGCAACGTCTCCCAAGGGCTACGAGGCCTTCAAGAGCACGACGACGTGTTGAGGGGCCTCCTGAACTTGGTGGAGGCGCGGGAGGCTGAATGCTTCAGGCTCATCGAGACCATCGAGGTCGAGCAGGGGGAGCTCGAGCAGAAGACCCCGGAGCTTGACGACCTCCGCCAGACGATGAGGGCGTAGGAGGTGGCCCACGCGGCCGAGCTCGAGCAAGCCAGGGTCTCCGAGCGCGAGCATGGCTTCAAGGCCGTGGAGCAAGAGCGCGCGCGGTCGGCAAAAGCGCTCGAGGCCGAGCGTGCCAAGGTCGAGGCGCTGGAGAAGGCCGCTGCGGAGCAGGCGTCATCGACGAAGGCATCCTCCGAGCTCGAGGCCAAGATCCTGGAGCTCAATGGGAAGCTTGGGCGCGCCAACGAGGCGCTTGAAGCCGAGCGGGCCAGGGTCGAGACGCTGGAGAAGGCTACCGCGGAGCAGGTGTCCTCGACGAAGGCATCCCCCGAGCTCGAGGCCAAGATCTTAGAACTCGAAGAAAAGCGCGGGCGCGCCAGCAAAGCGGCGAGGAGCGCCCTGGCCCAACTCGAAGAGGAACGGCGCCGAGCCGTGGTTGCCTCCGAGGAAGCCCTTCAGTACCGGAGCGAGCTATCGACCTTGAGGGCCAAGGTGGCCGAGCTCGAGAAGAGAGCTGCGCCATGAGATGGCCGACCAGAAAAAGCACTTAAAATGGAAAACTCTAGTAGAGCCGCATTTCTTTTGGGGAACAACAAACTCTTTGTTTTAAGCCTGTTAGTCGAGGATCCGAGGTGTACGTCTCTTCCGCTTCTTAGTCATGCTCCTTAGGTCGTTATTGTTCGCATGTCCTTATCCAAATTTCGTTGGGACCAAGGTCGAGCAACACCGGCCTTGGGCGTAAGATTCAGACGCGAGCAAACGACCACGACCTGCACAGCTGAAAAAAAAGGTCCAGAGGGAGTAAACGCGACACAAGCTAGCGAGGTGGTGACACCCGAAATGATGTTTGAATCACGACCATGACCCTGTGCACCGCTCAATGGTCAAAGCAGCGAGGCTTGCGTCTCGAGCCCGAACACAGGGGAGAGCTGGATTGCGAAGAGTTTCGGCTTAGGTGTAGCTCGACCACAGGGAGCGAGCGTGAAGCTCGCGACGCTCAGACCTAGAACGAGAGCACTGGGCACGGAGATTGTGTTCAAAGAAAAGTCGCGGATAACAAGGACATTGTAGTCACAAGCGAAAAGGATATAAAGGGCGAGAACGGAAGAACAACTTTGATTGAAATTTAAGGTAAAGTGATTACACATAAAATTTCCGAAGCTGGTCTATGTTCCACGTGCTAGAGAGCTCTCTGCCATCGGGCATTGCCAGCCGGTAAGCCCCCGTGCGATCTGTTGAAACGACTCTATAGGGGCCCTCCCACCGTGGGGATAACTTGTTGGTGTTGGACAGTGCCTGAATCCGTCTCAGGGCTAAGTCCCTAATAAGGAGCTCCCTAGGTCGTACCGATTGAGACGCATGTCTGCGAAGAGCTTGCAGGTAGTGCATTGATCGTAGCAGTGCACGGCACCTTACTTCTTCTGCGAGGGCAAGGTCGAGAGACCGTTCATGCTCGGTCGACCAGTCGACCAAAGTCGACTCGGCAGAGCCAACAGAACCTCAAGAGGCAGGACGGCTTTTGTACCGAACACAAGCTGGAAGGGTGTGGACCCTGTGGCTCGGTTTGCTGTGGTACGAATAGACCATAAGACGGTGGGAAGCTCATCCACCCAGGTCTTGCCGTAGCGTACGAGCTCATCTGCAATTCGTTTCTTGACGCCCTGGACGATTTGTCCGTTGGCACGTTCCGCCGCGCCGTTGCTCTGGGGGTGAGCGATAGAAGCGAAGCACACTTTGATGCTGAGGCCTTCGCAAAACTCCTGGAACAGCTCACTGGTAAACTGGGTACCATTGTCAGTGATAATCTTGCATGGAACCCCGTACCTGGTGACCACGAACAAGTGAAAAAAACAGACGACCGCCGAAAGCGTTGATGGTCGAGACCGCCGACCTCGACCCACTTGGTAAAAGTGTCAACAGCAACGAACAGGAACTTCTTACCCCCGACCACCTGAGGGAAAGGGCCGAGGATGTCCAGCCCCCAAGTCGAGAAAGGCCAAGCGAGCGGGATGGTCTGAAGCGCGTACGCGGGTTGATGCAACCTCCGGGCGTGGAACTGGCATGCTCGGCAGGTACGGACGATATCGCGGGCATCCTGAAGCGCCGAAGTCCAATAATACCCCTGCGGAAGGCCTTGCCGACCATCATCTGTCTGAAGAGTGCGCCCACGAGGCTGAGTGGATGTCATTTAACGATGCCACTTACTCCTCCTTAGAGATGCACCGCGTCAGAATGCCGGAGACATTCCGCCTGTAGAGCGTCCCGTCGACGAGCGTGTATAAACTCGCCCGGCGCTTGATCCTGCTTCTCTCGGCAGGGTCGGGCAGTAGGTCGCCTCTTGTAAGGAAATTATAAATGGGTTCAGCCCAGGAGGGGATACCTTCCACCATGGCGAGCAAGACCTCCTGGTCGGAGATCGAGGGAGCCGCCAACGTCTCCAGGATGACGTCGGGCGGGATCCCGTCATCGGAAGAACCGAGCTTGGAGAGGAAGTCGGCACTGGAGTTGTCCTTCCTGGGTATGTGTTTGAGCTCTAGGTTCTGGAACCACTTCTCCATCTTGCGCACCTCGGCTAGGTACTGTGACATCAAGTCTCTCGAGCACTGGTACTCCTTGTTGTACTGATTGACGACGAGCTAGGAGTCGCCTTTGACGACCAGCCGTCGCACGCCCAATGCTTTGCAAGCTCGCAAGCTCGCCAAGAGAGCTTCGTACTCTGCCACATTGTTGGTCGCCGGAAACCCAAAACGAACTCGACCTCGGTGATGCTTGCCACGGGTGAGAATAAGGATTCCAGCCCCCGAGCGCTTGAAGGACCTCGAGCCATCGAAGAACATGGTCCAGGGCTTTTCTTCCTCGATCGCGGGCTCGGGCGCGGGCTGGGTCGTCTGCTCGACCACGAAGTCGGCAAGCACTTGCGATTTGATGGCCGTTCGAGCTACGACCTGGACATCGAATGCCGCCAGCTCCATAGCCCACTTGGCGATTCGCCCGCCGCCTTCTGGGTTCTGCAAGATGTCCCCGAGTGTAAAATTGCTCGGGACGACCACAGAGTGCGCCTGGAAATAATGGCGAAGCTTGCGCGAAGCCATGAGGAGGGCGTCTGATGGTTTAGACTGCGGTAGCGCCCTTTGGGCCGTGCAAGACTTCACGACATAATAGATCGGGTGCTGGATCCTCGCGACCACCAAGACAAAGACGACAATTTTGGGTGGTGGCATAAGGTAGAGCAAACAACCTTTCGCCGGGTTGCGTGGTCGTAATGGCGGGTGGGTTTGTCGATATACCTTCAACTCGCCGAAGACCGCTGCGCCCGAGGTCCACTCGAAGTTCCTTGCTTACACGTAACTCGAAGAACGGAAGCCAGCTTCGCCAAGCCTCGAGATGAACTCCGCCGAGGGTGGCTATGCACGGTGAGGCTCAGACCGCTTGACCGAGGTCGGGGGCGCCATCTTCTCGATCGCCTCGATCTTTTCTGGGTTCAGGCCAACCCCCGAGCCCCCGATCATGTAGCCGAGCACTTTTCCCGACGCAGCGCCGAACACGTACTTCTCGGGATTGAGCTTTGTAACAGCCCGATTTTCGTTAATCTGGTAAGTAAGGCTTGCCATGCTAACGTCTTTCATAATGTCATTACATCCTCACTTAATTATTACCATACAAGTGTTAGGACATTTATTTTGCATGAGGAGGGAGTAACAAAATCATAGCAATCATTTTCCAAAACTGCACACATGTTATTTTCACCTTAGTCAATGACATGTGGGCCATGTTCATAAGAGTAGGCTGCACATCTCTACCATGCCATGTCTACTTTACTCACCCTTACCCACTTACCTAACCCATCAATAACATATGGGACCTACCTTGCATGGGAACTTGTGGGCTGCACACCCTCTCCATGCCTTTTCTCACTCCAATTATTCTTACCCACCCTTTCACTTACTCTATGACATGTGGGACCTAGCCCCACATGTAAGGCATGAATGGGCAGCCTTTATAAGGTCCAAACCTTGGTTTCTCCTCCCTTTTCCTGTCCATTTGCTCAGCTCAAACCAGCAAAAACAGCAAGCACACCTTTCTCCAACACCTTGCCATTCTCCCCCACAAATCCACTCAAGCTTTGAGTTTGAGCTTGTGCATGTTATACCACCTTGAAGCCAAGATCAAGAGCTTCAAATCCATCCAAATGGATTCTTGAGGAACCAAGTTTTGGGTGAGTAGCAACCGGTTTTCTTTCTCACCATGTTCTGAAATTTTGGCTATTGTGACTCATTTTCTTCCTCTCCATGGAATCCATCATCACACCTTGAATCGGGTTGCGCATGTCGTATGGAAGCTTGAGGAGGAAGGCTAGTTGCTGTTGCAAGCACGAGCAAGCGAGGTCATCGTCGTCTACTCGAGCTAGGAGAAGGCGCACCACGAGAACCGGCGTTGCGACACCTTCTTGTCATTCCCTCGCCGAAGCCAACCTTCCCCAAGTGCTAAAGCAACCTCGTAGTGGTAATATTTTGCCCTAGTCCACCCCTTCAAAACACTAGTACATTCTTTTGGGGTGTAGGGGACAATAGATAAATAGCCATTTTGAAACAGACTGCTCAGCCCGGACCCTCCGGGGATTTAATCCGGATACTCCGGGGATTTAATCCGGATACTCCGGGGATTTTACCCGGATACTCCGGGGATTTTGTCCGGATATTCCGGACAGGGCAGAATTCGTGAGACCAAGGGGGTCAGCCCGGACACTCCGGGGTTAAATGTCCGGATACTTCAGACATAATTCAATAAAATGCCTCTAAAACATGAATTTTTGACAATCAAGTCCAAATTTCGCAAGACTAAATTGGTATTTTCATATTGTAATCAAGTATTGTGCATTGTGAGCATTTCATACATCTTTCAATCATGTGCATCTTTGGATTCTTGATTTGGTGTTTATAGACTTGGATCTTATCGTTAGGTGTTGACGCTTCGGAAGGCACTCCCGAGTACGACTACGCTTACGAAGTCAAGAACGAGCAGCAAGGCACTACTTTACTCCTTGACCATGATTGCTCCTATTATTTGAAATTATATTGTTGGAATTACTTTATCAATTGCATGCTTACTTTCAATTACAACTATGATTGGGTAGAATTCTTAGCTATTGCCACGTTGTGATGCTATCCCCTTGCCATGTTCCTTTCGTGTTCTATTGTCGCCCTAGGAGGAGGGTTTATTATTGTTATATGGGTTCGTACGATTTGCTTAGCCATGCTTAGAACATCGTTAGAAACCGCGATTGCTGGACTTAGTCCATTGGTCGCAATGATGGAGAATTATTATGATGATGATGGTTTCGAATGTTGTTCAATGATTAGAGATGTTGGCTAAGGACCTTAAGGATTGAATCCTGGTGACGTCTTTTTGAGTAACTATCGTGCGAACCACACGCCGTTTATGGGACCGGCGTAACCAAGTACTTGTGTATGACTAGGGTGTGTAAACCATGTGCACTCGGAATTCCTTGAGCTTAGTAGAGTGTCAAGGAATGTCCGCGAAATTCCTTGGGCTTGGTGGAGCGCCAAGGATGTCCTCGAGTCCCTCGAACTTTGTTGAGTTGGGGATGTCCAACAACGGGTGTACTCCTTGATCCACACACACCGGGCACTGGGCACGCGGGATCAAGGGTCACAGTCATCCGGGTGGTTTATGCATACTACCATGCATACTGGAAAATGGTTTGTCACGTTCACCTCAGCCTACACATCTAAGGAAATGTGTTAATAGCTTGGCTCACGAGTGTGACGCGTCGTGTGGGTAAAGTCGTACCTCTGCAGAGTTTAAACTATTCGAATAGCCGCATCCATGGTTAAGGACGATCGCTTGAATTGTCAGTCACTGGACGAGTATTAAGGTTTTGGTAAGAATGGGATGGGAGTGGGAAAAAGACACAAGTATTGGAGTACTTGTGTGTGTAATCGAACATGAGCGATGGAACTCATGGTTCAGAGAATGCTTGAAGGCATGATATGAATGTGATTATGATGATGTTATATTATGTATTAGATTTTGCAAATGTTTACTAAATGCAATTCTTTTCAATCCATACATGCTTATGAATTATCCCAAATATTGCTTTATGCTGAAATTGCCATTTTGCCTTCCTTTGATGTAGCAACCACATGTAGCTAGAATTCAACATGCAATGTATATTATTGTGCGAGTACACTCCTTGTACTCAATCGGATTGTCCACTTGCTGCAGGTGAGGATGAGGCACTCCCCGGTGACTTTTACCAGGCAGATTTTGATAATTCTAACGTTTAGTAGCCGTTCTTGCCCCAGTTGGTTGCCTGAGGGTTTTGGGGGCATGCCATGCTGGCCCTTTTGTTGTTTATCTTATATTTTCCGTTGTTACTTGATGTAATAACTTTAAATATGTCGTTATGGACAGCAGTCCAACTTTTGGAATGTAATGATATTTATGCTTCCGATAATTATGTATGTGTTGTGATGTCAACTGTTGGATGAGAATGCTCGTGTTGGCGAACTATCCTGGGACCAACACGGGTATAATCGTGGAACGCCCGAGGTTCCCTTGATTCACTTGAGATGTACCACGCAATTGGGTGAATCAGTGGAGTCCCGGGGATGGTTCCCCACAGGATTGGTATCAGAGCCATACTGACTGTAGGTTAAAACGGCCATGCTACGACTAGTTAGAAGGTGTTTTGAGTCAAAAATTATTTTTCTATCAAATAATTTCAGAACTGATAACATGGTGCATTCCTTTATTTCTTACCCCTCTTAGTTCTATATCTTACCCTTATGTTCATTTGGTTATGCAAATGAGTTTCTAACCCTTCTTATCCTTTTCAACGTGACAGATGAGTTTTGGGACATTGGTTTTAGTCACTCGCGCTGAAGATGTGGAGGGCTATCCTTCCCTCCTGAGGGATATGCTGTGGAGAGCAAATTTCACTTATGCACCAGAGTACGCGGTTTATGGTCGTGCCATAGGACCCGGATTGAAGACCTACACTGCCACGGTTCACATCATCGCTAGGATGGTGACGGGGAGTATCCCCTATCACTTCCGAGCGAAGGGGACGTCCGTAGGAATGGCTATCCAAGAGGTGGCGTATGCTGCCATGTGCCATCTCTGTCATGAATTGTGGGAGCTGACTTTACCTCCGTATCAATACTTCCCGCAACGAGGACCGACAGACGAAGTCAACAGTGTTGCTGAAATTGAGATGGGAGAAGACTCTTCTATTCGACAGTTATCGGGCTTGGTCCGTGCCTTGGACCGGGCTAATCGTTGCATTGTCCATGAGCTATGGGAGACCCGTGCCCGACTTCACGCGGCACAAGGGCATCTTCACCAATTCGTCCAGAGTAACTTGGTGCCACGGGACATATTGTGTGGGCGCAACTCCACGACGCCACACGATGCAGCCCCACCCGCCTTTCAGTTTCCACCTGTGCCAGGGATAGAGACCCAAGATGTTGTGAGCATCAACGCGCGCATCAACTCGGGGAGTGTGATGCGTCGGCGTTCCCAGGAATCTCCAGGGGTACCTAGGTTCTACATAGGATCACCACAGCGTCTCACTAACCCCTTGGACCCCGAAGACACCGGATCTCCGGGATATCATCTTTTGGTTGTGTTTCCCCAAGGATTCCTTAGAGACATTTGAGTTGTCCTAGTAAAGCTCATCGTGGAGGGCAAGTAGAGATGAGCTGAAATGATTTAATTGATATAATAGGCTACATTATGAACCTATGCTAGCTCTTATATTTGGACTTGTCACCCCTAGTTGTCACTCCTGACCATCCGGAGTCCTCGCATCGCCAAAATCAGCACCACCCTCGCATGGAGGAGGAACTTCCACCCCCCTCCTACCATGGCTCAAGTTCTTGCTCTGATTGAGCAAAACCGGCAAGATCAAACTTTGATCCTGCAGTAGATCGCCCGTAACACGGCCTATGCCCCAGCCCCTTTTCGAGGAGCCGAGGGGGCAGGACATCACGCGGCCAGCGGACTTGGCGAGTTTCTTCGCACGAAGCCGCCAACATTCTCCCGTGCTGCGGATCCACTCGAGGCCGACGATTGGCTTCGGACTATAGAGTGCAAGCTGGCCATCGCTCAATGCCAGGACCATGAAAAGGTCCTCTTCGCTTCACATCAACTCGACGGTGCGGCGTGCGCATGGTGGGACAGCTATACCGCCATGCAGCCCGCCGATCATGTCATCACTTGGGCGGAGTTTCGCGTGGCTTTCCACGAGGCTCATGTTCCCGCGGGAGTTATGGCAAGGAAGAAGCGTGAATTTCTCGCATTGAAGCAAGGTGGCAAGACCGTCGTGGATTATCTTCACGAGTTCAACTATCTGGCTCGTTATGCCCCGGACGAAATCTCCAACGATGAGCGCAAGCAAGAGCGCTTCATGGAGGGACTTTCGGAGGAGTTGCAACTAGAGCTCGCTGCTCATGACTTCCGAAATTTCCAGCACTTGGTCCACAAGGCAATAGTGGTGGAAGAGAGGTGGGGAAAATTGGAGGATTCGCGCAAGCGCAAGCGAGCTGCACAAAATTCAGCAAGCGGCAACTTGTAGCAACCGCGCATGGTATGCCCCTCACTTCCAAGCTATCAAGCTCCGGCACCGCCGAGGCCTTCAACATTCATTGCTCGCCCACCGCAGCTAAGTCTTCCACCAACTGTAGGTGGAAATCAGCAAGGAGCCAACACTCAAGCTCGTCCAATTCTTGTTTGCTTCCAGTGCAAATAGCCGAGGCACTTTGCACGTCAATGCCCGCAAAAGAACCAAGCAATGTCGGGGATTCGACCCACTATCGCACCGGGGGCAGCAACACCTCCACCTCGACCAATGCCTCCAAGAACCGTGCCAACCCCACCACGTGGTCGCATCAACCACGTGACTGCTGAAGAAGCACAGAATGCACCGGAAGTGGTGTTGGGTACGCTTTCCGTCAACTCACACCCGACTACCGTATTATTCGATTCTGGAGTATCTCATTCATTTATTAAAGAGAAGTTTGCTATGCATCATGAGTTCCCTATACAACCTATGCATCCACCACTCCTCATTAAAACCCCGGGATCGGAATTGAGGACCGATCGAGTCTGCCGGGAAGTAAAGATTGAAGTCAATGGGGTAGAGTTCCTAGATGATTTGATAATAATTCAAACGGAGGGAATTGAAGTTATTCTTGGGATGGATTGGCTATCCAAGCACCAAGGATGCATCAATTGTGCAAGCAGATCTATTTCACTTACCAACGCAAGCGGCAAACAAGTCGTGTTTGCGTCAAGTCCAGATTTCGCTCACCTCTGTGCCTTGAAGGGTGAGCCATTCCTTGGAATAAGTAGCATACCAGTGGTATGTGATTACCCAGATGTATTTCCGAAAGAGTTGCCGGGGATGCCACCTGACCGGGAGATTGAGTTCATCATTGAGCTTCTACCCGGAACAGCCCCAATATCTAAGCGACCTTACCGTATGCCTCCAAATGAGTTGATCGAGTTAAAGAAACAACTTACGGAGCTGCAAGAGAAGGGCTTCATTCGACCGAGCTCCTCACCTTGGGGATGCCCGACGCTATTTGTGAAGAAGAAGGATGATAGCTTGCGGATGTGTGTTGATTACCGTCCATTGAATGAAGTCACGGTCAAGAACAAGTATCCCCTTCCGCGGATCGATGATTTGTTCGACCAAATGACTGGAGCATGTATCTTCTCCAAGATTGACCTGAGATTAGGCTACCATCAAATTAAGATCAGATCGGGAGACATTCCAAAAATGGCATTCTCCACCCGTTATGGTCTATATGAATATACCGTCATGTCTTTCGGTTTGACTAATGCACAGCATACTTCATGAGCCTTATGAATTCGGTTTTCATGGAGTATCTCAACAAGTTCGTTGTCATCTTCATTGATGATATCCTTATTTACTCCAAGTCTGAAGAGGAGCATGAAGTACACCTTCGGAAAGTCATAGAAAAGCTGCGAGAGCACCAACTGTACGCAAAATTCAGCAAGTGTGAATTCTGGCTAAAGGAGGTTGCCTTCTTGGGCCATGTGCTATCGGAAGGCGGAGTTGCAGTTGACCCCAGCAAGATACGGACGGTACTTGATTGGGAGTAGCCTAAGAACATCACGGATGTTTGAAGTTTTCTCGGGTTCACGGGTTATTACCGCCGATTCGTAGAGAACTTTTCCAAAATCGCGAAGCCACTGACCGAACTTTTGAAGAAGGAGAACAAGTTCGTATGGTCAGCAGAATGTGAGGCAAGCTTTCAACTGTTGAAAGTTCGCTTAACCACTGCACCCGTCTTAGTCCTGTCGGATATCCACAAAAGTTTCGACATATATTGTGATGCATCTCGCCTCGGGCTGGGTTGTGTACTCATGCAAGGAGGCCGAGTTGTGGCCTATGCATCGAGGCAATTGAGACCTCATGAGATGAATTATCTCACCCATGACTTAGAGCTTGCAGCGGTAGTGCATGCTCTAAAAATCTGGCGATATTACCTCATCGGTAACCATTGTGAAATCTACACCGATCACAAGAGCCTGAAGTATATCTTTACTCAAGCCGATTTGAACTTGAGGCAAAGAAGGTGGCTTGAATTGATCAAAGATTATGATATGGGACTCCATTATCATCCTGGAAAGGCCAATATTGTTGCCGATGCTTTGAGCCGAAAGTCTCAATGCAATCGTCTTTCGACAGAGACGGAATCAGGAGCCATGTGCGCCGAGTTCCGAAAGCTCAATCTAGAAGTGGTTAGGGAGGGATCCCTTGCTGTCATGGAAGTCAAATCTAATCTCTTGGACCAAATCAAAGAGGCTCAACAGACAGACAAGGGCATGGCACTCATCCGAGCCCGCATCAAGCAAGGCAAGGCCAATTGTTTCACCGAGGACCCACAGGGTGTCTTATGGTTCGGCAAACGGCTAGTGGTGCCAAATTGTAAGGAATTGAAGGCACTAATTCTTAATGAGGCTCATAATTCCACATTCTCTATTCATCCCGGGAGTACGAAAATGTACCAAGATCTTAAGCTAAGACTTTAGTGGACCCGGATGAAACGAGAGATTGCCCGGTATGTCGTCGAGTGTGACATATGTCAGCGGGTGAAAGCCAACCATTTGCGTGCAGCAGGCACACTTCAACTACTGCCCATTCCCATGTGGAAGTGGGAAGAGATTGGTATGGACTTCATCATCGGATTGCCCAAGACGCAAAGAGGTTTTGATTCCATATGGGTAATCGTCGACCGATTGACAAAGACTGCTCATTTTCTTCCTGTCAAGACGACGGATACAGTGAACAAGTTAGCCGAGTTATATCTTCATCGAATTGTGTCTCTCCATGGTGTTTCCAAACGGATTGTCTCAGATCGAGGTACCCAGTTTACCTTGCATTTTTGGCAATGCCTCCACAAGGCCATGGGGACTCAACTCTCTTTTAGCACCGCGTATCACCCTCAGACTGATGGACAAACTGAACGGGTGAACCAAATTCTTGAGGATATGCTTAGAGCTTGTGCCCTTACTTACGGCAAGAATTGGGAGAAATGCTTACTTTTCGCGGAGTTCTCCTACAACAATAGCTATCAAGCTAGTCTCCAAATGAGTCCATTTGAGGCTCTCTATGGAAGATCTTGCAGAACTCCACTTAACTGGTCTGAATCCGGAGAGAGACCCCTCTTTGGTCCTGAACTAGTCACCGAAGTGGAAGAGCAAGTTCGATTTATTCGCGAACGGTTGCGGACCGCGCAGTCTCGTCAAAAGAGCTACGCTGATCGTCGCCGCCGTGAACTCAAATTCGAAGTTGGTGATCACGTCTATCTCAAAGTCTCACCAATGAAAGGTATTCGTCGGTTTCATGTGAAGGGAAAGCTAGCCCCTCGTTACATCGGACCTTTCCGGATCATAGCAAGGCGAGGAGCGGTGGCATACCAATTGGAGCTTCCCCCTTCGCTAGCCGATGTGCATGATGTCTTTCATGTTTCTCAATTGAAGAAATGCCTTCGTGTCCCAACTGAAGCCACAGAGTTGGACACTCTCGAACTACAACCCGATCTATCCTACAAGGAGCATCCCATTTATATTCTCGACGAGAGGGAGCGTGTTACTCGAAGCCACACCATCAAATTCTTTAAGGTTCAATGGAGTAATCACACCCCTGATGAGGCCACATGGGAGCGGGAGGATCACCTTCGAGCCGAATACCCCTACCTCTTCAATGACTCCGGGTAATCTCGGGGTCGAGATTCTTTTAAGGGGGAAGGGCTTGTAACAACCCGATTTTCGTTAATCCGGTAAGTAAGGCTTGCCATGCTAACGTCTTTCGTAATGTCATTACATCCTCACCTAATTATTACCATACAAGTGTTAGGACATTTATTTTTCATGAGGAGGGAGTAACAAAATCCTAGCAATCATTTTCCAAAACTGCACACATGTTTATTTTCACCTTAGTCAATGACATGTGGGCCATGTTCATAAGAGTAGGCTGCACATCTCTACCATGCCATGTCTCCACTTACCTAACCCATCAATGACATATGGGACCTACCTTGCATGGGAACTTGTGGGCTGCACACCCTCTCCATGCCTTTTCTCACTCCAATTATTCTTACCCACCCTTTCACATACTCTATGACATGTGGGACCTAGCCCCACATGTAAGGCATGAATGGGCAGCCTTTATAAGGTCCAAACCTTGGTTTCACCTCCCTTTTCCTGCCCATTTGCTCAGCTCAAACCAGCAAAAATAGCAAGCACACCTTTCTCCAACACCTTGCCATTCTCCCCCACAAATCCACTCAAGCTTTGAGTTTGAGCTTGTGCATGTTATACCACCTTGAAGTCAAGATCAAGAGCTTCAAATCCATCCAAATGGATTCTTGAGGAACCAAGTTTTGGGTGAGTGGCAACCGGTTTTCTTTCTCACCATGTTCTGAAATTTTGGCTATTGTGACTCATTTTCTTCCTCTCCATGGAATCCATCATCACACCTTGAATCAGGTCGCGCATGTCGTATGGAAGCTTGAGGAGGAAGGATAGTTGTTGTTGCAAGCACGAGCAAGCGAGGTCATCGTTGTCTACTCGAGCTAGGAGAAGGCGCACCACGAGAACCGGCGTTGCGACACCTTCTTGTCATTCCCTCGCTGAAGCCAACCTTCCCCAAGTGCTAAAGCAACCTCGTAGTGGTAATATTCTTCCCTAGTCCACCCCTTCAAAACACTAGTACATTCTTTTGGGGTGTAGGGGACAATAGATAAATAGCCATTTTTGAAACAGACTGCTCAGCCCGGACCCTCCAGGGATTTAATCCGGATACTCCGGGGATTTTACCCGGATACTCCGGGGATTTTGTCCGGATATTCCGGACAGGGCAGAATTCGTGAGGCCGAGGGGGTCAGCCCGGACACTCCGGGGTTAAATGTCCGGATCCTCCGGACATAATTCAATAAAATGCCTCTAAAACATGAATTTTTGACAATCAAGTCCAAATTTCGCAAGACTAAATTGGTATTTTCATATTATAATCAAGTATTGTGCATTGTGAGCATTTCTTACATCTTTCAATCATGCGCATCTTTGGATTCTTGATTTGGTGTTTATAGACTTGGATCTTATCGTTAGGTGTTGACGCTTCGGAAGGCACTCCCAAGTACGACTACGCTTACGAAGTCAAGAACGAGCAGCAAGGCACTACTTTACTCCTTGACCATGATTGCTCCTATTATTTGAAATTATATTGTTGGAATTACTTTATCAATTGCATGCTTACTTTCAATTACAACTATGATTGGGTAGAATTCTTAGCTATTGCCACGCCAGATGCTATCCCCTTGCCATGTTCCTTTCGTGTTCTATTGTCGCCCTAGGAGGAGGGTTTATTATTGTTATATGGGTTCGTACGATTTGCTTAGCCATGCTTAGAACATCGTTAGAAACCGCGATAGATGGACTTAGTCCATTGGTCGCAATGATGGAGAATTATTATGATGATGATGGTTTCGAATGTTGTTCAATGATTAGAGATGTTGGCTAAGGACCTTAAGGATTGAATCCTGGTGACGTCTTTTTGAGTAACTATCGTGCGAACCACACACCGTTTATGGGACCGGCGTAACCAAGTACTTATGTATGACTAGGGTGTGTAAACCATGTGCACTCGGAATTCCTTGAGCTTAGTAGAGTGTCAAGGAATGTCCGCCGGAATTCCTTGGGCTTGGTGGAGCGCCAAGGGATGTCCTCGGAGTCCCTCGAACTTTGTTGAGTTGGGGATGTCCAACAACGGGTGTACTCCTTGATCCACACACACCGGGCACTGGGCACGCGGGATCAAGGGTCACAGTCATCCGGGTGGTTTATGCATACTACCATGCATACTGGAAAATGGTTTGTCACGTTCACCTCGGCCGACACATCTAAGGAAATGTGTTAATAGCTTGGCTCACGAGTGTGACGTGTCATGTGGGTAAAGTCGTACCTCTGCAGAGTTTAAACTATTCGAATAGTCGCGTCCATGGTTAAGGACGATCGCTTGAATTGTCAGTCACTGGGCGAGTATTAAGGTTTTGGTAAGAATGGGATGGGAGTGGGAAAAAGACACAAGTATTGGAGTACTTGTGTGTGTAATCGAACATGAGCGATAGAACTCATGGTTCAGAGAATGCTTGAAGGCATGATATGAATGTGATTATGATGATGTTATATTATGTATTAGATTTTGCAAATATTTACTAAATGCAATTCTTTTCAATCCATACATGCTTATGAATTATCTCAAATATTGCTTTATGCTGAAATTGCCATTTTGCCTTCCTTTGATGTAGCAACCACATGTAGCTAGAATTCAACATGCAATGTATATTATTGTGCGAGTACACTCCTTGTACTCAATCGGATTGTCCACTTGCTGCAGGTGAGGATGAGGCACTACCCGGTGACTTTTACCGGGCAGATTTCGACAATTCTAACGTTTAGTCGCCGTTCTTGCCCTAGTTGGTTGCCTGAGGGTTTTGGGGGCATGCCATGCTGGCCCTTTTGTTGTTTATCTTATGTTTTCCGCTGCTACTTGATGTAATAACTTTAAATATGTCGTTATGGGCAGCAGTCCAACTTTTGGAATGTAATGATATTTATGCTTCCGATAATTATGTATTTGTTGTGATGTCAACTGTTGGATGAGAATGCTCGTGTTGGCGATCTATCCTGGGACCAACACGGGTATAATCGTGGAACGCCCGAGGTTCCCTTGATTCACTTGAGATGTACCACGCAATTGGGTGAATCAGTGGAGTCCCAGGGACGGTTCCCCACAAGCTTGATCTTGTGCCTGTTCAGGTTGGCGAAGGTTTCCTCGAGGTCCCGAACATGGTCGCCTTCGGAAAGGCTCTTGACGATGATGTCATCCACGTAGACCTCTAGGTTTCGCCCGATCTGAGGGTCGAACGTCTTGGTCATCAGGCGTTTAAATGTGGCCCCGGCGTTGCGCAGACCAAACGACATGGTCGTATAGCAATAGGTGCCGAACGGCGTGATGAACGCCGTCTTGCTCTCGTCGTCAGCCGCCAGCTTGATCTGGTGGTACCCCGAATAGGCATCCAGGAAGCTCAGCCACTTGGCGTTCGCGGTGGAGTCGACGATCTGGTCGATGCACGGGAGCGGGAAGTTGTCCTTCGGACAGGCCGAGTTCAACCCCGTGTGGTCCACGCACATCCTCCATTTTTCGCCTTTCTTCTGGACGATGACCGGGTTTGCCAACCATTCGGAGTAGTCGACCTCGCGAATGAAACCGGCCTTCAAGAGCTTGTCGAGGTTTTCCTTGATGATCGCAACCTTCTCCGGAGAGAAGCGGTGCAGCTTCTGCCGCACGGGGTGGCAGTCTGGCCTGACCTGCAGCTTGTGCTCGATCACCTCCCTCGGGACGCCAGGCATGTCCGCGGGCTCCCAAGCGAAGATGCCCTTGTTGGCGCAGAGGAAGGTGATGAGTTCGAGTTCCTATTTGGAACTCAGCTCGACCGGAACATGGATGCATCTGGCCGGGTCGCTCTCCTCGAGTGGCACGTCCTTCGTCGCCCCGCTGGGCTGGATCGCCGCCTTCTGGCGAGCATTCTTTTCGGTCGCCTCTGGGCCTCGCTGGGGCAGCATGCCGGCTAGGGCCAAGGCCTTGGTCTCACACCGTCGCGCGCCCTCAGGTCGCCTCAAGCGGTTATGATGCCGTTAGGACGAGCGACTTCATACCGATGGCCATAGTGGTTGGCCGCCATGAACTTGACCAGGGCAGGCCGCTCGAGGATGGCGTTGTACGGGAGGTCCTCCTCGACCACCTCGAAGGTGATCAGCTCCGTACGGAAGTTGGCCGAGTCGCCGAAAGTGACAAGCAAGACCACCTGCCCCAAAGGGGTGGTCGAGCTTCCAGGGACGATCCCGAAGAAGGGGACAGCGACGTTCTTGACTTTCGACTAGGGAATCTGTGTCGGGACCCGGATATGCAAATCTGAAACCCTCTGTGTATACCGCACTAGTCCAGGATCACGCTAGTGCACACAGTGAAAACATAGATGACATATCATTCCATACATCGAAATAACTAAGAAGAAACAAATTATTATTGAATAAAGCAAACGACCTTATGGTCAAGGTTCATACACCAATACCTCTTGGCTTAAGAAACAAATAAAGCATTGCGTGAAAATAAAATAACTTGGGCCATTCGACATGCCACGAGCAATAAATGCAGGAAATGCCTTCCTAGTCGACGTAGTCTTCATAGTACTCCTCCTCTTGATACTCATTACCTGGTCCTTCCTCAGCAACTGAACAACAGGGGCATAAAGCCGTGAGCACAAAACATACTCAACAAGCCGTAGGGAAATGATGCAATATATTCATGCACGGCTTGACAAAGGATAGTTATATGGTTCATTTGCAGAAAGCAGTAACTTGAATTTAAATACAATAAATAGATTGGAGGCAGATTGATAAGAACAATAATAATCAACTGGTAAATCAATGGTAGACAACATGAACAGAATGACGAGGCATCACCCTACATCACTCGAAACAAGTATCAACCACACAATTCAATAGTATAGCTTGAGACAACAAAACAACAGTGAACTCCCCGTTCACATCCCAACCATTCCACATTTCAAGAAAATACTCTATACCCCGTGTGAAATCCCCGGGCTTGTCCATGACCGCGGACACGGCTATTCGAATAGTTTACACTCTGCAGAGGTTGTACAGCTTTACCCACAAGACATGATCATCCCTTAGTGCCAAGCGCTAAGAACACACTTCCTTTGGTGTGTCGGCAGAGAGATCACTACAAAGCCTTTACAATGCATGTATAAACCCAGTACTGCCCTCTAAGGTTTCGCCTCTCGGGGCCCCCTCTTGAGCCATGTGAGTCTACCCGTCCCTCTCGAACCCCACACCAACAACTGGCAATACTCAAGTCTGGACATTGCAAATTAATCAGCTAGGTCCGTCCCATATCGGACTTGTGGT
The DNA here is from genome assembly GCA_036346375.1 of Guadua angustifolia. Taxonomy (NCBI): domain Eukaryota; kingdom Viridiplantae; phylum Streptophyta; class Magnoliopsida; order Poales; family Poaceae; genus Guadua; species Guadua angustifolia. The sequence goes on along the minus strand of JAYEVE010000722.1, from coordinate 213,975 downwards.
TGCACGGTTAGGCCCAGTTCAATGGCGCACAAGATTAAGTCCTTAAATTGTCTCAGGCAAAACAGCCACATCCCAATGTGCTAAACAGCACCCCCTTTACTGCACGATCAATTGCCCGAGGGAAACATTTTGTTCAACCCAAAACCGATGGCATCCCCTGCCATGGTTCAACAAGTTTTACAACAGTGGTCAACGGCCACAATTCAATATCTCATTAAGTCAGGATTAACATTAGTTCACAGGTGATATGAATCCCATCGGACAACTAAGCATGGCTAAGCATAGCTACGATAACCCAATGCTGATACTATGATTATGTCCAACTAATAATGTCCCAACCTATGGTTAACAATGGATACATGGCATTCCAATAATCAAAGGCATACTCAAACAGTAAATAGCTACTCCCATAAACTAGCATTGTTACACAAATAGCATGCAATTGTATAAAACAAAGTACTTTTGCAAACATGGGTTCAATATGATCAAAGGTCTACGACTTGCCTTGTTGTTCAAGTGCTGATTCTTGGTCTTCGAAGTCTCCGTTCGCTCCTTCGGGATTCACGTCTACCGGAAAACAAAGCAATGAAACCAAATAAATACAAAACAGAGTAGAAAACAAGCTCAAACTTGAAAATAAATGGCTTTGGAATGTAGAGCTCGATTTTTTAAAAATTTAGAAATTTGAATCACTCCAATCAGAGTTCGGACGAAGGAGAACGGCCTCTGAAGATTTAATTCAGAGAAAATCGAGAAATTCACAAGGGTGACACGTGTCACCGATTGGCTGGGATTTTCGGTTTTGAATATCAAAAAGAAAATAAATGCCGATGACATGCGGGCCCACATGTCGGTGGCTCGATCCTGATGGACCCGGATCACCGAGGCGACATTCGGGTGAGGTGGCGAGCTATGCTGACGCGGACGCCACGCAGGAGCTAGGGCTGACGTGGGCGCCGACTTGGCACACACGCGGCGGCCACGCAAGCGATGACACAGCACGGGTGCAGGGTTCGGCCACGCGGCAAGATCTGGGCCGTTGGCTCCGAATCGGACGGCCACGGTTGATGCTCACGGCTGGGGAGACGCGGCGCGATCTGGATCGTTGGCGAACGATCGGACGGCTGAGGGCGAGAGGAGATGCTCACCGGTGAGTGGCGGCGCTATTCCGTCGGAGCCGAGGATGATGACACCGTAGACGGCGGAGGAGGGCGGGATCGGACGGAAGAGAATGCGAGTCTGGGAGAGCGCGACGCGGCGGACTCGATGGTGCCACCGATCACGGCGGAGACCCACCGGAGAGGGAGGAAACAGCGGTGGAAGGTGTCGGGAGGCGGCGATACTTCGGCGAGCTCGATCTCCTCGACGGCAGGGTCTTGGATGACGAGAAGTAGGGCGGCGGGTGCGGCGCGGAGAGGCAAACCTCGGGCAGTGTGAGGCGTCGGCTTAAATAGCCTCGGGAGGCGTGAAAAATACGGAGACCGAGCGGCGGCGGGCGGCGCGAGGAAACCGGAGGCAGTTAGGGTTTCCAGGCGGTGGCGGCGCGTGCGGGGCGACGTGGCAGCATCTACGCCATCCAAGTGGCGCGGATCGGACGGTTGGCACGGCTATGACAATGCTTAAGCCGAGCGCGGGGTCAAGATGTTATGGTGGGCGAGGATGAATAGGGAATGGGCTGGGGCAAATTCGGCCCGAAGAGAGGGAGAGAATTTAAAACCTTTTCCGAATTTAGAAAAATCCCATAAATTCAAATAAAGGCAAATAAATTCAAATAAATGGCAAATAAATTCAGAAAAATCTCCAAAAATACAGAAAAATTCCTTGAAGCACAAGGAACCCAATAAAAACTGGAAATCTTTGATTTGATGCATAGATTATTCAAATTAAATCTTTTCATTATCAGAAAATTCATATTAAGCTTCAATTAATTCCAAGAAAATGCAAATGGTTTATTTTTTTGATTTTAAACATACCAAAACTCAATTTTTGGGATGTTACAAACTGCATCCGGTCAAGCGCTCCAGCCTGCAGCAGATTTAGGGAACTACCACCATCACCATGACACGACCGACCGCGGTGTTGCTGATGGTCGGGCTCACGACCAGGGCGGTTTTCAGATCACGGGCCATACCTTGGAGTGCGTCCTCCGGAGAAAAGGTGATGGTGGCCCCAGCCCACTTGCAGTGCTACTCGATAGGCTTCCCGGCGGCGACCTGGTAGATGGCACGCGAGGTGGCTTTGAGTTCGCGCCGACTGGTAAGCCGACGAGCCGCCGAAGATGACATCGATGCGGCACTCGCCTTGCTGGAACTCCAGGTCGAGGTCGTCACGGTCCGCCCCCGCGTTCACCCTGTCCGACTGGACGTCTTCTCTGGGTAACACGGGCATTTCCTCTCGCCCATCATAAAAAGCTTCTAACTTACTTTGCCAGGCCCTGCAAGCTCGCCGGGGCCCAGGCCGTCGGTCCTCCTGCTGGGGCTGATTCTACGCCTGACGAGGTCGAGGTCGCCCTTGGTGAGGCTGGGCCCCCTCCCGAGCTTGACCTCGGACTTCGAGGACCTTGCACTGGCCGTCTACCGAAACGATCACTCGCGGCAGCCCACCGCCGTTCCTGTGGTCGCGCTTCCACTTCCTAGGAGCGGCGCTGTGGTCGGCGCCCCTGGAGTTGGATGGGCCGGCCTCTGTGGGGATCAGACCAAGCTTACCTTGGTCGTAATCATGCTTCCAGCGGACAGCGTCGTCTGCATCCGCATACCGCTCTGCCATACGGAAAAGCTTGTTGACGCTGAGCCGCGAGATGATCTCCAAGTCCTCGGTAAGGCGCCGATCGCGGACGCCGAACTTGAAAGCCTTTATGACGGCTTCGTCGGAGATGCTCGGAATCAGGTTCCTTGTGCGGATAAATCGCTGTACGAAGTCACCGAGCGGCTCGTTCTTGCCCTGGATGACGCGATCCAGGTCTTTCTCCCTCGGGCCGCCGTAACAACTCGAAAGTTGGGCGAGGCGTTCGGACTGGCGCCACGACCTGAAGGAACCAGGCTTCTGGTTGAAGAGCTAGGTTCGCGCGGCCCCGTCTAGCATGGTCGGAAGGTAATTGGCCATGACGAGCTCGTCACCGCCGGCAGCCACGATGGCGGTCGAATAAATAGATAGGAACTCGTCTGGGTTCTTGGTCCCATCAAAGCGCACTATCAACGCCGGCTTGAATCGAGCCGACCAGTGTACGCGACGAAGGTCGTCGGAATACGCCATGCAGCTGTAGGCCGGGACAGGCGCGCGTCGGGTGTGGTCATTGCCAACAAGGTCCTCGCTACTGCCGGACTCGGAGTCGAGGCTCCTCCGACGGTCTGACCTGTGGTGACAACGGCCATGATGCCGCGCACGGGAGTCACCTGGGAGGTAGCGTAGGCGATCCTGGACCCTGCGGCGCCTGAGCGGAACATCTGGGGAGAGGTCCCTCGATTCATCGCTGGCCGACGTGGAGCTCGTGAAGCTTGGTTCGTGCCTGACCCTGTTTGGGCTGGGGCCCGCAGGTCGGCGACGAGACGGCGTCAAAGCCAGGTCCCGGGACTGCTGCTGGCGAGAGGGTGCCCCCTACGCGGGTGGCGTCCGATGGGTGCGCTGACGACGGCACGACGAGTTGCAATCACTTCTCAGGGAGTGGGACCCCGAGCGATGACTTCGGCGCTGCGGAGGTGCGACCTCGGTCGCAGCCCGATCGAGCTCCTCAGCCAGGGCTTGACCAAAGAGTTCTGATTTCACCCTATCGGGATCAGCCATCACCCGGGCGATAGCGCGAAGGCGTTCCCCCGAAGGAGGAAGCCTGGGATTCCCAGATGACGTGCCGGCCTTCTCCTGGTGGGCAGTTATGGCTTGGTTGATGGCGACATGCACCATCCGGCGAGCGTCCTCAGGGGTCTGCAGATCACGGCCATCCGCGGTGCTCCCGCGCCGTGACTGTCCGCCATCAGGATGCGCTGCTCGAGTGGCGGTGGCGAGGGCGAAAACGGGGACGCGGAGTCGTAGTCCGCGCCGGAACCCACGCTCGTGGAACGCCCGTCGATGGAGCACGCCATGCTCCCGAGATCATGAGTTTTCCCTGCGAATGAGCAAAGCCAATCGGGCCCCACGGTGGGCGCCAGCTGTCGACGATCGGAATCGCCAACCGTAGAAGTGAAACGGGGGTTAGTGGAACTAGGGACCAGAGCAGAGCTTGGCTCAACGAAGGGAAGGATCCGTAGATGGCGAAGGTTGGAGCTAGGCGACAACGAGCGTGAGACGAGGGTTTATACTGGTTCAAGCCCCTGTGAAGGTAATAGCTCTACTCCAGTTGCCTTGCAGCGGTGATCCTTGCTGTTCTCATGTACAGAGGTGTGTTACAGCTCAAGCTTAACAATGGCTATGTCTAGCGCTCGAGCTCCGTCGTCCCCTCAAGCTGCGTATCCTTAGCCTTATATCTCCCTTGCCCGTAACGGGCGGGAGATATTCCCGGGTGGTGGCCTTTCATGCACGTTGAGAACTGGTCAGCAACCGCTCCGGACTTGCTGCGCGCACCTGCTTCACCCCCACGATCCGCATCTTGGTAACCGCTGGTCAAACGCACGTTCCGGAACCCAGGGAGAACCACGGCATGAACGAGGGCCGCGCCCGAGCTTAAGGTCGTGCGGACGCCATGCTCGAGGGCAAATGCGCTCTAGGTCGTGGTGCCCCACCCCCCGAGCTCAAAAGCCTGTTGACCGCGCGCTGACCGGCCAAGGGTTGCCCAATCCTTGTCACTGCCCATCATCTAAACACCGTCGCTCATCACTGCCCATCATCTAAACACCATCGCTCTTTTGCATAAAAAGCTAACATGATAAAAGGCGTCAGTGTTCAAAATTGCAATGTTGTGCTCAAACACTTTGATTTTGAACATCATGTTTCCTTCATACCTCAAGAGTAGAAGTCAACTTTATAACCACAATGAAACACTTAAAACTGTGACAAACCACAGGTAAAGAATACGGCCGATTGATTCATCTCGAGGTCCATGCCAGGGGGCTAAAAGATGGCCATCCATTGTTTAGGTGCGCTTCAATGATGTCTTGTTGTACAAAGTTAGCGAAAAAAGCTAAGAATATACATATGACAATGGGGTTGTGCGTTGTTCATGATGCATCTCGACTCTCGAGCCTAGACATTCCAACAAGACATGTAGTGTGAGAAAAAAATTAGCAGGAAGAGTTTGCAAACCATCTTTTTCGTGAAATTGGACATTCCAACAAGACAAAATAGAACTCGCTAGTGCACTCACCAAGGTAGCAGAAATTGCATTGCAACAACCTTAATCTAAGGAGGCACAATATACAGCAAACAACAAAATGTATCACCAACCATTTTCTGTTATCTCAGTCCTTGCCATGAAGTACATGTCAGATGAAGCAACCAGTTTGAAGTACAACAAATTAACTATTTTACAGTAAACTCAAGAAAATGTAAGCAGAGGTGGGCTGTGAGCTGTTAAGATAGATTTAGTACTTATAATGCGGAAAATTGCTAATGAGTTAACAAAACATTATATGAGCATGGCTAGTTGGATACAAAATTTGTCAATGACTTGTACACGACTACTCCAATTCAATATCCCAAAGGTTAGCACTTGTAATTTAACCAGAGTCTAGACTAACCTTTTTTAAAAAAGGAAAAAAAAGGAGGCTACTCATGTTAGCAATGTTATCCCTAAGGGCATGTTTGTTTTGGCTTTTAATTCTAGATTCTGGCCTCAAAAGCTGAATAAAAAATAAATAGCCTGATTCTAGAAATCGATTATCATAATCCAGTCCACCTCTATACACTAGAATCCACAATCCAGTCCATACGTGCTTCTGTGGATTCTAGGAAATACACATATGAAAATATCACTAAACTTTAAAAGTAATTACCCACCAATACCACTCAACCCTACGTCTCCCGATCCCCCACCCGAGCCCAATTACACTGACTCCTCCTCTCCCCCGGTACTCCTTCCCCTGGCGGCGTACCTCTCGTCACCTCCACCCGGTGCCAGCTCCTCTGCACCCGACGCTGCCTCCTCTCCGACTGCCACCGCCTCCTTCTCTCCACCCAACACCGCCTCCTCTCCAACTGTCGCCGCCTCCTCTCCGCCTGGCACCGGCTCATCCTCTCCACTCGATGCCGCCTCCTCTTCGACAGTCACTGCCTCCTCCTCTCCACCCGGCGCCGACTCGTCCTCTCCACCGAACGTCGCCTCCTCTCCGCTAGACGTCGGTCTCCTGCTCTCCACCGAACGCCGCCGCATCCTCTCCAACCAAGGTAAATCCCACTTGATTTATTTTTGCTTTTATCCTTGATCTGAAGATTAATTGCTAGTAGCTAGAGTGCTACTACTACTGCTTGTTTCATCTAATGTAATGTACTTATGTTAGCATTTTTTTAGATGCAATTTGTGTCTTGGAGCTAAGAAGGCAATTTTAGATGCCAGTAGACTCAGTTCAGCTCCCCTACTTGAACTAAAATAAGGTTGCATGAGATTACCCAGCTGAATTAATCAACTAACAGATTCATCAATGAAATTATGCATATGCATATACAGCACAAGTGTGTTATGTCACTTAAATTATGCATATGCAGGAAAGTTGTAGCCTAGGATGGAACAAAAGGTGAATCCAGGAAATAAAAGACCTGAACATGAACCATCAATAAGTCAAGTCGACCAGATAAAGATGAAATATAGATATGCAAAAAAATGATGTGAGTGCATACAAGCACAAGTAAATAATCAAAATTATGACTTGCAAGTCATACCATTACAGGTTTTAGTACCTAAGCAGTTAATCATAAAACTCATATTGGATATCTTTTATAACTGAAAGACCATGTAGAGGTCTACCTATGCATGTTTATGATGAGAATTTGACTGAATTTGAGCATGGTTTGTTTTGATTTGAGTTTGATTTGAATTAGATTTTAAATTTTAAGCAATTTGAGCTTTGATTGTCTTTTACGGTGCTCTGAAATATGGTAGTCTTGATTACTCTGCCGAGCGGTAGCACTGGACCAGAGCGATTTGGAAAACCCGAGAGGGTATTTTTAGGGTTCGAGCAACCCGATTACTCTGACCATGTCAGACCGGTTCTACCGGGGAGCGGTAGCATAGGCCCAATTGGCCGTTGTGAAAATTCCGGAGGGGGTGTATTTCTGGTGTTGTAGTAGAGCGGTGCTACCGACCTGAGGGCAATAGCACTGGTCTACAATGGGCGATGTTACTGGCCAGGGGGCGGTAGCACCAGACCTTCTAAGCATGATTAAGTTAATTAATGATTTTGTAATGATTATTGCATGTCTTTTTTATCATTGCTATGTGATGGATTTTTCTTGTCTTTGATGGTTACAAGACGACGATGCTAGATCATGGTGAGGCGAAGGATGATCGCAACTAGGCGAGGTGCGTTGGAGGTTTAGACGGTCAAGGATCGCTGGAAGATGATCGGAGACGAAGTCGTGGCAAGCTTAGAAGACAAGGAAAGGAGATGATGCTAACTAAATGCTGTGTGGATCAAGGAGGGTCATCAGATCGAGGTCTAGTTGATAGGATAGCGGATCTAATTAGTGTGCTTTAAGAATCGCACAAGAAAATCCATTATGTGTGTGGGTTTTGGGTTAGCTCTTGCATGGTTGTGTGAGTGGGTTAATCCTAGCCTTTGATGATTGCTCTAGGGTTGAGGGACTCATCCAAGGGTGTTAGATGGCCCAAGAGTAGTATAAATAGAGGGAAAGGGGTAGCATTCTCCCTTTGAAGGTTTTAGAGGTTTTTGTGCTCCTTTGAGTTTTACCCACTTTGTTGTGAGGCTTTGTAAACTTCCCCTTCCTGAAATGCAAATCATTTTCATCTATGCTTAACTTCCTTTACACATTTACATTATGTCTTAAATTCTACGTTTAATTTCAGAATTTACTTTCTTGCAATTTATATTCCCACAATTTGGATTTTCCTCCCCTCCTTCTACATGCTTGTGCTTCTTGTGCCGAGATCGATGATTGATGGATGAATCTTCCTTTAGATCATATCCCAATCATCTAGGAAATCCGAGTGTTCTTCTTGCAAGAAATCGGTTTTTGTGTTCTTCAATGAATGATCTTGTAACTCACGTTTGAGGAAGTTTATACTCATGCTCTTGCTTGCTGTGACATGGGAGAAGCTATCCAAAATCATCTTGATCATAAAAAACCCACGAGCAAGCTTAGATCGGATTCTTGAGTTCTTACATAAACTTGGTTTTTTCTTCCTTCCTAAGTAAAAAGGTCAGAATTTTGACATCAATCCTTGCGATTAAAGGTTGGAATAAGTTCCTGACATCCCTAGGATCACATCTACCAAGTTTTGTGGGTTTTTGTTCAGCCGATCAAAAGATCTCTCTAAATTTACTTTTGAGTCGTGCTGATTTCAGATTGTTCTTGCTGCTTTTCTTGAGCCCGGTGCTACTGCTCCTCATGCAGTGCTACCGACCTTCGGTGCTACCAGACCTCCTGCGGTAGCACCGGCCAGACATGGTGCGCAAGTGGCTCATTTCAAGTAGTTTCTTCCGTAGGTTTTCTTGAGGCCTTGGTTGGAGTATTTTGGGGGGGAAATTTATTTTGTGACCATTCACCCCCCTCTGTTCGTCATCTCGTTCCTTCAATAACCAAGCCTACAAAATGTACATACATAAACATGCTTATTCTTGGCAAGCAAGAGCATTTGCAGATAATCACATGAGCATACATGTTGGCTAGTTTACTGATAATGCATAGATGTTGTGATTGGGATGAGTATATTACTGTGACATATTTCTGTGACTATAGTGCCTAGTATAGTTGCTTTGCATTTTTAGGAAATATTGTGTTCAAGTTTCTCTTGTGATGAATATTCTTTAGGTCCACCTTTTTATTTTATGTTTATGTCATAAAATCTCAATGTTGTACATTAGCATGTTTGAACTTTGCGATACATTGTTCATTTATTCCGCCTTAACTTGTACAAAATGGAAAAAAATTGGTTATTAGATTTATTGGGAGGCCACCCTTGCTTTATCTAAAAGGTACTTGTTGAAAATTAGATGGAGGACAAGACTACTATCAAAGCCAATTGGGATACCTTTTAAACTAGGGTGTTTTGCATTATTTGTGTGGAGGAGATAGCTACTGGAAATAGGCCTCTTGGAACTTTGATTACCAAAGGGTACAAGAACTTAGCTAAAATGTTCTTCTCTAGGATAGAGAAGGATTACAAGAAACAACAACTTAAAAATCGATGGGATTCATTGAAGGGGTTGTACAACTTCTAGATATCTATTAATCGTGCAACTGGACTTGGGTGGGATAGTGAAAAAGGAACAGTTGTGACGGACGACGAATGGTGGGCAAAGAACACAAAGGTACTCATCTTGTGTACATCTATTTTATTACATTATTTATCAAGCTTACACTAATATTATCTTGAATGGTTTTCAAGAACATGCAGAATGGAAGAAACTTCGTGAGGATAACCTTGAGAAAATGTTTGAGAAAAGCCATGTCTCTGGTTCTCCTGCTTGCGTTCCTGGTGAAGGAGTGGAACATAATGCCATTAATGTGGACTGTGAGGATGAATTTGCTGATGTAGGCATGAAGGAAAAAAATACCATCAATGAGGTTGGCAAGCAATTGAAGAGAAAGGCTATGAAGATAGAAAAAAGTAGTATGTCTTTATGAATTGTTGCTTGAATATTGTTACTACATTCATGTATTACTGCTTGAACTTCAAATTGCATTTATGTTGTACTGTTTGAACCTTAAGATTGCACTTATGAATTGTTGCTTGATCATTGTTATTGTCAGTGTGTAACTACTCTTGCGTGTTGTTTGTAGATGAGTTCAAGTGGTAGTTCGGACAATGGATCAAGTGATGATAATGATGATGATGAAATATTTGAGATTGCAAGTAGACACTAATCTATGCTTCAATAGTATGCGATAATAGCATGTGTTGTCGATGCGTACTATAGTGACACCTATTTAAACAAATCTAAGAAGAAAGAATCACTTGTTTCTGGTTATCAATGGGTTATTAACACCTTTAATCATCCAAGAGATTGCTACAAAATGTTTAGGATGAATAAATCTATTTTGATAGGCTCCATGACTTGTTGGTGTCAAATTTTGGCTTAAAGTTAATTAGATCTATGAGTTCTGTTGAATCTTTGGGAATTTTTTTTATGAATTATTGATGGTCCAAAATCACTTAGAAAAGTTGAAAGCTATTTCTAGAGGTCAAATAAAACAATTAGTAGGAAGTTCTGTCATGTCTTGAATTGTATCAATCGCCTAGCAAAAAATAATATCAAATCAACAAATCCAAAATTCAGAATGGTGCATTCTAGACTTCAGGATGCCCATTTTTCACCACATTTCAATAATTGCATAGGTGCAATTGATGGAATATATGTACTTGTTACTGTGCCTTTATCTGGTTGATTGCACATGTTGGATGACATGGATATGCAACTCAGAATGTGTTGGCCATATGCGACTTTGATATGAGGTTCACTTTTGATGTGGCTGGATGGCCGGGTTCAATACATAATAATAGTGTGTTCAAGGAGGCCCTACAAAAATATCATAGGATGTTCCCATCCTCCCCAAAGGTATTGTACATATTATCTTATAATTATTTTTATTACAGAATTGTCGTTGCTAGTGCTAATGCTATATATTTTTGTTCAGGAAAGTATTATCTTATTGATTTGGGCTATTTTAATCAAGAGGGCTACCTAGCTCCATAGAAAAGGGAAAAGTATCATTTACCGGAGTTTTGACAAGGCACACGTCCGAGCGGTAAGAAAGAAGTGTTCAACTATTTACATTCATGCTTTGCAATGTCATTGAGCGAGCCTTTGGTGTTTTGAAGATGAAGTGGAGAATATTATTGAGCTTGCCAAGCTATCCAATGAAGAAGCAAACAAAGATTATCATTGCATGTAGGGATGAAAACGGATAGTAATTCGGATATCAATTTTTTTGTCTTTGTTCTTCAATGGGAAACAAATAGGATATAGAATTTTCTATCCGAATTCATATTCTTGTTTGTGGTGTTGAGCTTATTCAAATTCATAAAAATGAACCTCAAATTTATTATATATTTATTTAAATGATAGAAACAAAATTAGGATATCAATGGGATACGGATTAGGATATTTTTCACCTTTTTATTTATGGGAAGCAAATAATGCGTAATTTTTTAATCTAATTTTATAATCTTATTTTTTATAATGAGCTTGCTAAAGTGTTAAAAATGAAAACCAAAATCGTTATATATCTATTTAAAATGTCGAATTTGTTCGAGAATTAGATATCCGTTTTCATCCCTAATTGCATGCATAGCCCGTCATAACTTCATTCGAGATAGTTCTTTGAGAGATGAACTAATTGAGATGTGTGATCGAGATGAATACTACACTCCAAGCATTAGTGAACCAGCATCATCTCAAAGAAGTAGTGGTAATGCAGTAGGAGAGAAAGATGGAGACATGAATACCTTCCATGATAGTATTGCTAATGCTTTATTTTCTATGAGAAGATAGGTTATTATGTTCTATGATATATATAGCAGGTTATTTTTGAGTGACAAAAATACACTTGTATGAATGAGGGATCGTTTAATATTTCACATGATTTTTATGCCTATAAATTCATATTTCTCAACTATCTACAATGTCAACATGTAGTTGTTACATGTACATTACACTTAGAACAACTAGGGGTATTACAAACATCACACTTCAAAAGCTACCAGCTAGCCCTTCCAAAAGCTAGGATGCCTAACAACTCAACTTTTGAAGATTCAGCTTCTCTACCATTACAATCCAGAATCAGCTTTTGGAGAATCCACAACTGAAACAAATAAGCCCTAAGGGCAAATCGTGGAATGCAAATAGTGGAGTACAAACTCTATAGTCTAGATTCTAGAATAAATTCACTACTAGTAATGCAAATCGTGGAATGGTCATGATACTTAGTAGGCATTAATTGTTCTAGCAGCTGGCGTGAGCATCTAGACTAATGCTAACAGCAGTACAGGGGAAACTAGAGGTGGGAAATTTTTAACCAAAACTGAAAAACCGAATCAAATTAACCGAAAAAATCGATTTTTTCAGTTTTCACTTCAATTTGTATTTCAACTCTGTTCGGTTTTCGGTACTTGGTTCGATAACTATTGAACTAACCTTACCCAGTCACCCGGGTCGGCCCTAGCGCTCCATTCGGTTGATGGTCATTGCCCAATCCCCATTTCCCCGCAGTCCCACACCACCCCTTGTGCCCTCATCTCCTTCCTCTCCCCGCGCCCCACCTCCTTCCTCACCTCCACCAGCGCGCCGCCTCCCTCCCTCTCCACTCAGCCTGCACGCAGCTTGGTGGCTCCCTCCTGTGGCCACGGTCCCTCCCCCTCCCTCCCTTGTATCCCTCTCACGCGGCCACACCCCCTCGGACCTCTCCCCTGCTGCCTTCCTCCCTCTCCGGTTCTTCCTGCGCAAGGCTCCTCCCCGCCATCTTTGCCCCCTCGTGGTAGGCAAGCCATGGATTGGAATTGTAAATCCGTTTCTTGCCATTTTTGCTCCTATTTCCATCCACCGATGGTGCAGTGACGACATGCATGGTGACGGCAACGGTGGGCAAGGCATGCAAGCTGGAGGCCGAGATCGAGGTGGGATGCGTGGCAGCATGGATGAGCTAGCACTGCAGATTGTTCTAGCGACTTGGAGACTCACATGAATCGATCTAGTGAGCATGCACGATGCAACTGTTTATGTATACACAAATAAACTATCTCAAGTAGTACTTATAGTGATAAGAAGCACAGGTTCTTGCTAATTGGTTAGTATGGTAGATGTTGGAAGCAGATCTATGAGATACTGTTAGGTTTGAGTCTTCTTTGTTATGAGGAGCAGGAAACAGCTCTTGATCTGCTTCATCCCTGATCATCTCGGTTTTGTCATCTTGGACCCTGTTGTTTTCTGGAGCCTTCTCGGTTCCTTGGTTGGTCTGGTCATGTGATTCAAAGTGATCTCCTCTGGCTCAAAGAGGTATCCTAGAGAGCTTCAACCAGTCGGCCATCCCTACTGCTCCCTCCTCTGCTCATCTTCTTCTTACCTTTTTCTCCTTTCTATGGGTGTGCGAGTGGGTGTTGTGCTGACCATGGCTGTCGTTGAATTGAAAAACCAAATAACCGAACCAAATTTTTTTCGGTTAATTCGGTTCAGTTTTCAAATTTATTCGATTCAGTGTGATTGACAGTTTTTAAAAACTAAATTTTTTTAAACCAAAAAACCTAACCGAAAAAACTGAATTAACCGAATGCCCACTCCTAGGGGAGACCCAACACCACAAAGCTCTCTACCGAATTTGTCGCAACTAGACCTGGTCAACAGAGGACGAAGGCGGCATACTCATGCGTCTCTTCCTTCTCGAAGGCGTCGCAACAAAACACAGTACGGCAACAATCTTGAAATTTCTCCATATGAAACTTTTCTAATTTGAAATTTTTTTAGTTGAAAGTTCTGGATTTGTGTTGTTCATATTGAAAGTTTCTAGAGTTGAATGTTCCCTTATTGAAATTTCCTCATTCAAAAGTTTTCGAGCAAACCAAAATTTTCTGAGTTGAATATTTTTTATTTGAAATTTCGAGTTGAAAATTTACCTAGTTAATTTTTTCAAATTAAAATTTTCGAGTTGAAGCTTTCCGATTTGAATTTTTTTCGAGTTGATACTTTGTGTTTAAAATTTCTAATTTAAATTTTTTGTGTTAGAGAGATAGGAAGGAGGTGGAGAAATAAGTAAAAGAGAAGGAGGGGTGAAGGTGGACGGGAAAGTTGACACATTTCGTTGTACGAAGGTGCCCTTATTATTATTTTTTGTTTGGTGGTAATCTCAAAATAGTAGCACCTTTTTTTTATGCAACCACAGTGTGGTAATCATGTATATGACATCTGTCACTCATATATGGGTCTCCGATGATATAGCCGGCACCGTGAAAATTTACAGTGGTAATAGGAAATTTCCTCAGAAAAAAATCGGCACCGCAAACTAATTAAGCGGAGCCAGCCCACACCATGTTCGAGCCTCACTTGCAGGACACGATTATGAAAAGGTGCATCTGCATAACCGCGAACCCTCCGACCGATCGCCCGTTGGCGTTGCCTGCGTCCGGACTTAGTCAACAGAGGACGGCGGCGTGGTCACGCCGGCGCCTCTTTCGTCTCGAGGGCATCACAAGTTCACAACAAAAGCGCAGATCGGCGGCATGACCAATTACTTCATAACAAGGATTTAAATTTGTCCAAATTTCACGAGTTCTCGGTTTTGGATGTAGATAATTTTTGAAATGCGGTCGAGTAAAAATTTAAATTACTATAATAATCTCGAAAATCTTAGTGAGATCTCACCATTTTTAACCAGAATTTGATGTTTGATGACCAAATTTGACCGGAAATTGATCAATAACCTTTAAGAAAGTCATCTTCTATGAGAATTTATATATTGAAAAACCGAATTTTTGATATATTTTTTAAAAACTTCAGAAACACTGTCAGATTTTTATAAGAAGTGTAGGATCATACAAAAAAATTTAAAAAATAATTGAACTTCATTTGTTATCTTTGAAAAATCAAAAACATAATAAACATAATTGGGACAGTAATATTGTCAGAATTTTATTAATTTTTTGAAGTATGATCATGATCCAAAATTTTTATGAGAGCCTAATAATTGACTCAGTACCATTATTTAAAATTTTCAAAAAAATTTAATTTTTTCGTTTGCTCAATCAAATCTATGTATGTGTTGAACTTTATTTATTATATTTCAAAAATCAAAAACAGAAAAAACATAAATGTTACACTGTAATTCTAAGAATTTTCTAAATTTATTGAAGTGTGATCATGATTCAAAATTTTTATGAGATCTTAAGAATTTCCTTATAACCCTTGTGCAATTTTCAAAAAATTTAAATTATTTTTGGCTGCTAAAACAAATCTATGTATTACTCATCTGGCTTTTATGAGGACGTAGCACTCACAGAATTTTTGGAACTTCTTGAAGCTTAATCATTAGATAAAAATTCTATAGAAGCAATAATGATAAATCAGGACTATCCACAAAAAATTTTAAAATTTTCTAACGTGGTTTGTACCATTTTAATGTGGTTTGTACCATTTTTTGTTTGGTTGAAGCTTGCCGATAAAGCTTTTATCAGCATAGTAGCACTCTCCGAATTTTTAAAAATTCATGAAGCTCGATCATCATTTAAAAATTTTATAAAAATATTAGTAATGCACCATAACTATGCACAAAAAATTTAAAAATTTTATAACATGGTTTATTTCATTTTTCATTCGGTTCAAATTTGCCAGTAAGCATTTTATCAAGACAGTAGCAATGTTTAAATTTTAAAAAATTCCACAGGCTTTACAATTTTCTCAAATTTTTATGGCAATATAAACAATGCTTTAGGAATCTCCAGAAAAATTTTCAAAAATTTTTAACTTCGTTTCAACTAGATTTTGTGTTGTTAAATTTTGCTAAGATCTAGGCAAGAACCGGCGAGATTTCGTTTTCAAAATCCAGAATTCAATTTCTGATTTTGCAATTCGGCAGAAATTTATTTCAAATAACGAAATATCACTGAAATTTCGTTCTCCGGCTGTTGACGAAATTTAGAGTGAAAACCAGACTTGAATCCTTGCTTCTTAATCGAAACCGTGTCTCCCATAGGCCAAAGGGCGAAACCCAAAATGCAACATGGTTCAAGGGGAAAAAAATAGAAAAAGGCGAACCCAATTGGTGCAATGGGCAAGTCGTGGCAGTGCCCCAATGGGTCTAAAGCACTTCATATGATTTGGGCCAGACCGTCTAGTTGAAACGGCAAGGAACAGGATTGGGTTCGTTTCACTTATTGGGCCTAGGCTTCCTGTTCTAGGGCCGCCTAGCGAAACGCGCTATCAGTAGTGATGCTTGCGAGCTGTCTCGGGTTCGGTAACGAGCAGAAAATAATGCGCAGTTTGGGTTGGTTACGGCATTCGAACCCTTAACGAACCGTCGTGTGGGCTAAATGCTTTTTACACCCCTACTTACGTGATGCACCTGTTCCGCACGATCACACCAAGGGATACAATTGAGCAAATTTTAATTACCCCAAGAATTCGCAGCACCCTTATAAGAAGTGAAATGACATGCATCTTGCACGTACAAGTAATACATGTATGAAAGAGTGCAATTTGCAACATGTCAAACGAAACACATAACCTTTTATCATTTCAATGAAAATTTTGAGAATTATTTCTCATGCATCCCACATATTAACTGTTACCAGTATTACGTAGGTAGGGCAGGGCCTTATTTTGCAAACATGTTTTTTTCCATCTCATGTTTATTTTACAACAGCTCATTTGCCACTACAATATGCTATAGCTTACATTACACCATTTCTCTAAGCCGAGACGTGTTGCACAAACTTGAAACATATATACAAACACTCGAAGACACGTCATGTTATTTATTACATCTCCAATAATGTGGCACCGATATAGCAATGGCTATGCATTCTGTGTTTTCATCTAGCAAATTCGACACTCATCGAGGCTTTCTTCTTAAAGTTGTAGTAATCGGTGGTATCTCCACCAGTACTATAGTACTCCGATGTGTTCAGGGCCGACCTTTCCGCACCGTGAGTGTGCCAACACCTGAAGTGCTCTGGTATTTGTTGCACTAGAGCGACCCGATCACCGGAGTTCCTCGCCACCGGCTCATCGCCGCCTGCTCTCACCATCATAACCAAGCATCGACCGCCAGCTCCGTGACTTGATGTACCAACTCCATGTTGTCTCTGTGGCCTATCTCCCATCCACGAGATCGTCCATGTTGCCCTCCTTCACGCCTCTGGAACAACGGCGAGAGCACTCCTTGTCTTCGTCGATGCCTTCCTCGGTGTTAAAAGCTCCACGAGAACGACACCAAAGTCTGTAAACATCGCTCTTGTCGGTGAGCTCGAATTTCATAAGTACTCTGGATCTAAGTAGCCCACGTTGTCCCTTCACCACTGAGCGTTGTCTTCTGCGACCTAATAGTCGAGGCGAAATCGGAGACCTTCGCAGAGAAATTGTGGCCCAAAAGAATGTTGGCAGACTTCACATCCCCCTGAAAAATAGGGTGGTTAAGTGAATGTAGGTACGCAAGTGCTTCGGCAGACATCGGGGTCACCGGACCCCGGTCCATCAATGCCAGGTCCACCCCTGATGACCTACTTATAGTCTCCTACTTGACCAAAAACGCATATCTAATTGTCTGTTACATATATCTTGCAATGGCCCCAGAAGCAGCTCATAAGTGTTCATCTTGTGCATTTGATTATCATGCAGAAGGCTTGGTAACTCTGATATGTGATATCAGTCTAAGTTCATGCTTACTGGAGATTTCCCTATACACTTAGTGATTTCGAACGTTGCCTAATTAATCCTCCTTGGTTTGTTTCTTATTAATCTACATTCCCTAGTGATGGCAATCCTATTTTTCCTTCTCCATATGTAGTACATCTTTTTATGCCCGGATGGAATCTCTCTTTTTGGTCAATATCTTTTATGTTTGCTTTTTTTTCTAATGTACGAAAGAAATTTGTTTTCTTTTCGGTTTCATCCTATGATGTGACCATTGTAGGGACATGGCATAGGGGTCAGAATAATGTGTACTAGCTTTCCTGGCAGCACAAAAACTGCTAGTGTATGTCCAACTGGTACGATGCATAGGCCTAGTGACTAATTATGTTATGGTTATGTACGTAAATCGTAGCTATAGCGGAGGTACTGCGGTTTTTGCTCATGGAACACCAAGCTATAGCACAAACATATACTATTATAGAGGTACTACGGTCAGTGACAGTGATGTTTTTGGCCATCCTGCTTAAGTCGTTTCTATCGGTTTCCTCGCCCAATTTTGGCCACCTGGATGGTGACTAGATGTGGCAGCAAGCGACCATGGCTATGGACGGGCGGTGACACAAATGCGCTGGTATGCAGCGCAAAGGGAGATACTCGTTAGCATCGTAGCTGGCGGCAACATACAGGCGCCACAAGCAACAGGGCTTGTGCACAATGGCCGCTGCGGGCAACCTCGGCAGCTCTTAGGAAAACAAGTAGTGGCACTACAGGAAAACATTTTTTTCGTCGGCTAAGAACCGTCGAAAATAAGCCTAAAACCGATCAAAATAGTTGTTTTCGTCGGCCGACCGATGAAAATTGGCCGACGATACAATACATTTTCGTCAGTCTAATATAGCCGACAAAAATATAGTGCGTCACGACCTGACGGGGCGAGCTGATGTGGATAAGGATATTTTCGTCGGCCTGAAGTTCAGCCGACGAAAATACAGATCATATTTTCGTCGGCCTGAAGTTCAGCCGACGAAAATACAGATCATATTTTCGTTGGCCAGATGTTTAGCCGACGAAAATAGTGGTTCTTTTTTCGGCAGTCCATATTTGGGCCAACGAAAATACTGATCACATGTTCGTCAGCCTGCAATATAGCCGATGAAAATACATGTATTAATCGTCAGTTATTGTGAAGCCGACGAAACTATCTGTAGTAATCATCGGCTCGGGTTAAGCCGACGAAAACATATATATTAATCCTCGGCTTTTGTCAGGCCGACGAAAATACAATTTTGGCCGACGAAAAATATTGGTTTTCCTGTAGTGTGGCCATAGAAGCATTAGAGCTGCGAACTGTAGACAAGCACGGCAAGCAGCAAGAAGTGAAGTGTAGCGGCAAGCGACTGTCACTAACGGTCACTAGCTAGTGGGTTGTGGGGGCACTAGCTCATCAGTACTGGTTGGAGACACCAACCGGTACTGATAGAGGTCTCAGGGGACTCACGAGCTAGTGCCACGTGTGGTTTCCAACCGGTACTGATACTCCATCAGTCACTACTACAGATCAGACCTTCCATACCGGCCCATCAGTCCCGGTTGGATTTGAACCCGTACTGATGAGGTCTTGATGCGGTTCATTAGCTCTGAGATTGTCGTGGGCTTTCAGATGCAGACATTTAACCGGTACTAATGGTACCCGCCTTTAGTACGGTTAAGTAACACGAACCGGCATCGATGTGAACATTAGTACGGTTAGTATTACGAACCGGACTAAAGGTACCTTTAGTCGGTTAGTATACTGAACCGGTACTAAAGGCGTTCAAAGATACTTTAAAAGGAATGCATATCCTAGTCTATTCAATACGCGTGGGTGCATGGGTTGGGAGTGTCTTGTGGTGGCATGCAAGAGGTTCCAGGCTCGAGTCTTGAGTTTGTTATAATTTTTTCTACATCACGAGAGCGCTTTAGTGCCGGTTAGGGGAACCGGGACTAAAGGTCACAGACCTTTAGTCCCGGATGGCCTGTCCCGGTTTGGCAACCGGGACTAAAGCCAGTTACCAACCGGGACTGTTGTTAGTAGTGAGTACTAGGTGAGAGAACCGGTACTGATGTCATTGACCTCAGTCTCGAATAGCCTGTACCAGTTCAAAAACTAGTACTAAAGGTTGTTTTTAACTGGTACTGAAAACCAGTTCTGTAGTAGTGTCTGGATGGATAGTTGTAATTAATCAGTGATGAATTGACGGATATAGGTTAGGGAGTTTGCATACCTTTGCATCCGTGCTCCGGATCTTGCAGGTAAGGATTACCTTGGAACCCTTTGGAGCAGTTGCAGATGTAGCCTGGTCCGTTTGTTGAGTTGAAGCACTCGCTGTTTCTGCTGACGCACGCGTACGACTCGGTCTTCTTGCGGGCTTCCTCGCACGTTTCGTTTCCAATGGCCCAATCCACCACCAACGGCGCCCGCCCGCCGTAGGTGTTGTTGAACTTCGACGTGGTCACGTAGCTCGACAAAAAGGAGAAGTGTGACGAGTCCATGAGCACCCCGTAGCTGCAGCGGCTGAGGTTGTAGATCTCCGTCGTGTTGAAGCCTGAGTCAAACCACACCCTGTAGTACTTCAACCCCGTCGGAATGGTCGTCTGGCAGCAGCCTATCCCGGAGCAGGATCCATTTGTAAGGCTCAACCGGTCTCGGCACATGGCCACGCAACCGCTCATGTACTTGTGGACGTCGTGCTTGTCGCCGATGATGTAGGCCAGCGTCTTGCACCCGACGACCGTGAACATGTTGCCGGTGTTGGCTAGCCTGTACGGCGTGTCCGTCAGGTCCAGATGCCACGCACTCTCATTCATTTTCTGAGACGTGGTGTTGTAGCAGTATGAAGATATTTCGTTCATCACCCGGGCCTGACCTCGCTGCAGGGAGATGCTGAGCACCTCGGCGTTTCGGAGGACCGGCTTGCGGACGCTGTTCCCGGTATCGCGGTGGCAGCTCAGATTGAATCCCGGCATTGCGCAGTGGTCAGGCGAGCCAGGCCCGATGCCGAACGGGTATGGGATGTCTACGTCGCCGCATTTCCTTTGGCACTTGTTGCTAGGTTGAGGAGGCAGTGCTCCAACGGCGGGTAGTCTTGCCGCAAGCGCTACGCCTAGCCATAGTAGTGCAGCTTCAAGATTGAGGAACGGCATGGACGCACGCACGCGAGTTTTCTTGTGTTTCTGACCGAGCGCTTGCTTTTCCAGGAGTTTTTGAGTATTGGTCATATATTCACATCTTGTGTGTCGTTCTATAATTTCCAGGAGATAAGATGGCTGTGGATGGTATGGACCGGCCAGTAATCCGACGACGACTTGGTCTTCGTCTGGATTACTCCTTAATTGTAGCACCACCACACATGCAACATTAATTTAAAAAATATTAAGAGAACTGCACTTTGTAATGGGAGCGTGCAGTGGCGGAGCCAGGATTTGTCAAAGCCTCGGGCCGAAAATTAAGCGACAATAACTAACACCAAAATATACACACACCGAGATACAATAAAAACACTACACAAATACACAATTAAAGATAAATTTGAATTTCATGCTTAACATTTCAATAAAATAGATAAATTGTTCATCATGTATTTTCTATTACATCAAATTGAGTTCAATCAATTAATTATGAAATGTATAAATTGTTCAAATCAATATAGTCAAATCTAGCATCAATGCATAAGCATAATAACTAATTCATAGATACAATTATACAACTATCTTTTTCAACAGTTCAATCAGTAATCTGTAACAACTAACAAATAGCAAATAATACCGAAGCAATACAATCAGTAATCTATAATCATTCAACATTTCAACAGTTCAACTGAATTCACTACTACAGAATGACACATCACTATCACTGTATCTGTATCGGTTCTTAAGTTTTTCGAAAAAAATGATTGTGATAAGTAACTTCGAGAGGTGTTAGTAATAATCGATGTCGGTTACGAGATTCAAGTGATTGTGATGTAGCAGGAACATCCGAATCGGTTCTCTCTAAAAAGTGATAGTGATGTGCAAGATCATCACTATCGGTTCTTTTCATAGAAGTGATAGTGATGTGCGTGATCATCACTATCACTTCTATGAAAAGAACCGATTCGATGACCGCACATCAAGATCACTTTTTAGTAGAGAACCGATTCGATGTGAATACTGGTTATCACTATCATTCTTTTTATAGAAGCGATAGTGATGACGGTCTTATCACTATCACTTGTTGAAAAGAACCGATTACGATGTGCTCGTGCACATCGATGATCGCTTTTGAAAAGAACCGATTCGATGTGCTCGCTAGGTTATATATACCACTCAAGACCGAACTCTTCTCTGCTTTTGCTCAGGAGGAGATTTCTCCGCCACCCGAGAAAATAGCTCATATTGTGTGGTTGGAAGCAATAGTTGGGTGAGAAAATTTGAAGTCCTCATGGGTGGGTATTAAGAGGGCAAAATTGAAACCCTATCTTGAGGAGATTCCCCTCTTTTTGCTCTCTATTGCTGTTTTCTTCAAAATGTGAGCAGCAATTCTTTCAACCCCTTCAATTTTGCTCTGGTAATTTCAATATGTCGTCAATAAAGTTTAGGTTGCACTGGAATTGTGTAAGTGCTTTCAGATTTCACACTCTTAATTTATTTGACAAGCGCATACCTATTTAATTTTTGTAGTGCGATCTCCTGTTTATATATATGGAATTATTATTGCTATTTGTGGTAACTGTTATTAGAGTTTAGGCGGCGTAACCTCGCCTCCCGCTCGAGAGTGCTTATTTATAAATATGCTGAACGAAAGGGCATATTTATAATTAGATCTCGAATTGTCCACGTTTTTGGACAATTAGAGGATATATATTCGAGCAAGTTCTGAGTGTGTTGTACAACTTTA
Organism: Guadua angustifolia; assembly: GCA_036346375.1. Lineage (NCBI taxonomy): Eukaryota > Viridiplantae > Streptophyta > Magnoliopsida > Poales > Poaceae > Guadua > Guadua angustifolia. The sequence goes on along the minus strand of JAYEVE010000722.1, from coordinate 191,619 downwards.
GAGTAGATTTCGTGGCGTCTCTCTGGTGTTCTCCGGATACACACCCTCTTGACTGTTGTCGAGACGTGTATCCGGAGAACAATGGAGATGTCAAAATTTTCTCTGGAGTTGTACAACGGCTTAGGAACTTGCCCGAACCATATATCCTCGAATGGGATTAGGACCTAACCTATGTAGAGATTAGGAGTCATCGTTGGTACCCTTGATTTGTTTCGTTGTAGTAGAAAGATTTGCAAGCTACTGCACTAGCTATATAATTAGATTATTTGATATCGTTGTTGATGTTAAAAATTTATGTCTCTTATGAAGGGAATTGGCGGAAGCTTTAAACCAGGGAAGAAGCTAGGTATCGATCGTGAGTACATTTATATATCTTGGAACCTGTCCACTATTTTGCAAAGGTAATATTAATTGAAATGATGTCTCAATATTTAAAATAGCTATAGCTAGTTGTCGCCCAGCTTTTTCCTTAATTTATTGTGCAAAATTTAATTGCAGATGGACCGTGAGGAATGGATGTATCGTAAAAGCCGTGTGAGTGCTGAATTTCAGAGGGTGTTAAGGAGTTCAAAAAATTGCGTAAGACGACATGGTGAGGAGGGTGTAAACTTCATATATTGTCCTTGCATTGATTGCACCAATCGAGGAGATTTAACAACTCATCTCAAATTGAGGACCACCGATTCGACGTGGCTTCGTGAGGAATTACACATGTTGGATCCATCACGGGAGGCGGTAGTACCACCGATATGCAACGAAGATACGATGGAACCGGATGACGAGTTGTAGACCGATATGTTTGAGGAGGATAATTTGGAGCAAATGTTGCGGGATGTGGAGGGTAATTACACGGAAAGAGAGTTTGACAAGTTTAAAAGCTTGATAGAAGATTTATGCCAAACCGCTGCTCACAAAGTTGCAAAGCGGAATACACCAAAGTTGGGTTCGGTCCTTGCATTGTTCGAATCAAGGCAAAACACCGCTGAATGATACAAGTTTCAATGCACTACTAGTTCTTCTATCGGATCTGCTTCCGAGGGAAACGAGTTGCCAACAAGCATTTATGAAGCGAAGAAGCTACTATGTCCCATGGGAATGGAAATAGAAAGGATACATGCATGTCCGAATGATTGCATCTTGTACCGTAACGCACATCGAGCTGCACGCTTGTCCGGTTTGCGGTGTGCCCCTGTACAAACAAAAGGAGAAGCGAACGACAAGAAGCGTAAGAGCCGGGCAACGACGGTGAAGAGGTCATCACTAAAGGTGCACCGCCAAGGTATTGTGGTACTTGCCCATCATTCCCGTCTGAGCGGTTGTTTGCAAATCCGAGAGAGGCAAAATTGTTATGCTGGCATTACGAGTCTCGAAGGAAGATGGCAAGTGAGACACCTCGCGATTCGCTTAATGGAGAAACATCGATTGGAAACATGAGGAGTTTGGTGCGAAATGAGGAACATAAGATTTGGGTTGAGTACCGACGGAATGAATCCGCTTTGGTAACATGAGCGATCGTCACAAAGACTCGCCGCTCTCATGGTATCTACAACCTCCTCCTTGGTCAGGCATGAAGCGGAAGTATATCATGATGTCATTACTAATCTCGGGACCCAAACAAATGGAAATGATATTGATGTGTACCTTGCACCATTGATCGAGGATTTGGTAAAATTGTGGAATGAGGGGTCGTCGTGTGGGATGCGTACAAAGAGAGCATTTCACCCTCGAGCTATGGTATTTTGCACCATAAATGATTTCCGGCCCTTGGTAATTTGGCGATTACAAGATCTGAAGGAGCCAAAGCGTGTCCTATTTGTGAAGAGGAGACCGAGAGTCTATGGTGCGAATTCCAAGAAAACTGTATATGGGTCACCGTGGTTTCTACCTCGAAGTCATCGATCCGTAAGATGGATGACAAATTTGATGGGAAGAGGGAAGTCCGCTCGCACCGCAACCTATGAGTGGAAGCCAAGTGTATTCACGTGTAGAGGATATCGATGTTCAAGACGAAAAGAGTCAGAATCTGTTCGATCCTAGGACCATTTGGAAGAAGAGGTCAATATTCGGGACTTACCGTCTTCGAAGGAGTTAGATGTCCGACATTGTATTGATGTCATGCATGTTGAGAAGAATGTCTGCGACAACTTGGTTGGCATCTGCTGAACATACCGGAAGACCAAAGATGGTGTCAATGCTCGTCGCGACATGGCCTACATGGGAATCGTGCCCAGACTTGCAAAGGATAGAGGAGGATGGAAAAGGCCCGACATCCTCGCTGCATGCTACACCTGCCCAAGAAGGAGAAAGAAGATCTCTGCAAATGTCTCCAAAGTATTAAAGTTCCATCCGCTACTCCGCCAACATTAAGAAGCTTGTTTCTATGGATGATTTGAAGTTGTTGGGCATGAAGTCCCATGACCGCCATGTCTTGATGACCCAAATGCTCCTGGGCCAGCAATCCAAATATTCTCCCGAGGATGTCGGGTTGGCAATCACAAAGTTGTGTTATTTCTTCAATGCGATCTCCGCAGTTATTGACCCGATGTACTAGACAACTTACAGAGTGAGGTGGTGCGCACTCAGGTCACCTTGAGATGCATTTCCCACCGTCGTTCTTTGACGTAATGGTCCACCTTGTTGTTCACCTTGTCAGAGAGATTAAGATATGTGGACCCGCTTTCCTACGTTACATGTATCCGTTCGAGAGGTACATGGGTATATTAAAGTTGTACGTGAGGAATCGGTCGAAGCCTGAGGGTAGTATTGTTGAAGGTTATGGGACTGAAGAGGTTATTGAGTTTTGCGTGGACTACCTGGGTAAAAGACAAGCAATCGGTGTTCCTGTATCTCGCCATGAGGGCGATTTGCTTGGTAAAGGAACCGTTGGGTCCAAACTAATGAGTCCGAGGTTTGATATGTATTGCAAGGCGATTTCACGCCTTGCGTAATAGCGCAGGTTCGCCCATACATCGAAAGCAAAGATAAGTTGATATTACGGAAGAGAATCCACAAATGGATGAGCTTTCCATCGCACAAGAACACAATGATCGATTCCTCACATGGTTCAAAGAAAAGCGGAGGTCTCTTTATCGAGAATGTAAAATGGTTGGTGACGGACCAAGATTTAATGTACGAGATATGGCAGGGTACGATATTAATGGTTACACCTTTTACATTTGAGAGTCAAGATGCCAAGAGTAATGCCCAAAACAAGGGTGTGAGTATAAATGCTTTCTCGATGATCATCACTCAAAACAGTATCCCCAACCGCAATGAACTCCTACTATGGGATGATCAAGAAATTTGGGAGCTCGACACGGAATATACCAAGTTCCATTGTTCCGATGTAAGTGGGTACGACTTCCACATGGAGTGAAGGTCTACAAGAGAGGCTTTACTATTGTGGATCTCAGAGACTCGCCACAAAGATGATCCGTTTGTCCTTGCGAAGCAAGCAACTCAAGTCTTTTACGTCGTGATCCGCCAATCCAAGGTTGCACGCCGTTCTTCATGGCAAGAGACGGATCGTAGGAGTTGAAGATGTTGTAGATGAAGAAGAGTATAACCAATTCGATGAGATACCTTCATTTGCGAGATGGGGCTTGTCTTAGCGGGGATGATTTACACACATGGAGCCAATTACATGCGAGTAGATCATCATGAAGGGCAATATTGTAAATAAATGGACTATTATAATGTATGTAAAATAGTATTGTAAATCCAAGGTGATTAATTGATGTTTGGAGGCTTCGATGGAAATGCATGCCATTTCTCTTTATGCTGCACTTTGTGCCATAATTTGTGAAAGAAAATTCCATTTGACGAAATTATTGTTGGGAAAGCTTGTAAATAGTCGAAAGTTCATTTCGAAATTTTCGTACAATTCCAGATTAATTTGAAAAAGTTTTGACTTTTCTACGCTTTACGCACAAATCATGTCTACGAAATGAATTTTGGCATATTTCTTGAATGAGGTCGCTTTTTCCAAAAATTATTTTATGAAAAGTTTTGCAGTATCCTGAAATATGTTTCTTCAAAATTTCTAATAATTTCAACAATGTATGACAAAGTTATGGCATTTTCTCTCTTTGATGAAATGCTGAAAATTCAGAACTTGCAGATGTCTGAAAAGGAATAGTGCAATAAACTACATCAGTGTCGGTTTTCTGAAAAGAGTGATACTAATGGTTAAGCATCAGTATCGGTTTTCTTAAAAGAGTGATACTAATGATAAAGCATCAGTATCGGTTTTATTAAAAAAGTGATACTAATGACTAACATCAGGGTTCTATTAGAAAAGTGATGATAAAGAATCAGTATCGGTTTTATTAAAAAAGTGATACTAATGGTTAAGTACCAGTATCGGTTTTATTAAAAGAGTGATACTAATGATAAAGCATCAGTATCGGTTTTATTAAAAAAGTGATACTAATGACTAACATCAGGGTTCTATTAGAAAAGTGATGATAAAGAATCAGTATCGGTTTTATTAAAAAAGTGATACTAATGGTTAAGTACCAGTATCGATTTTATTAAAAGAGTGATACTAATGATAAAGATTCAGTATCGGTTTTATTAAAAAAGTGATACTAATGACTAACATCAGGGTTCTATTAGAAAAGTGATGATAAAGCATCAGTATCGGTTTTATTAAAAAAGTGATACTAATGGTTAAGTACCAGTATCGGTTTTATTAAAAGAGTGATACTAATGATAAAGATTCAGTATCGGTTTTATCAAAAAAGTGATACTAATGACTAACATCAGGGTTCTATTAGAAAAGTGATGATAAAGCATCAAGATGTCGGTTTTATTAAAAAGTGATACTAATGGTTAACATCAATGATTTTTCTTAAAAGAGTGATACTAATGATAAAGCATCGATGTCGGTTTTATTAAAAAGTGATACTAATGACTAACATCGGGTTCTATTAGAAAAGTGATGATAAAGCATCGATGTCGGTTTTACGAAAAGAGTGATACTAATGGTTAAGCATCGATGTCGGTTTTCTTAAAAGAGTGATACTAATGATAAAGCATCGATGTCGGTTTTATTAAAAAAGTGATACTAATGACTAACATCAGGGTTCCATTAGAAAAGTGATGATAAAGCATCAGTATCGGTTTTCTGAAAAGAGTGATACTAATGGTTAAGCATCAGTATCGGTTTTCTTAAAAGAGTGATACTAATGATAAAGCATCAGTATCGGTTTTATTAAAAAAGTGATACTAATGACTAACATCAGGGTTCCATTAGAAAAGTGATGATAAAGCATCAGTATCGGTTTTCTGAAAAGAGTGATACTAATGATTAAGCATCAATATCGGTTTTCTTAAAAGAGTGATACTAATGACTAACGCAATTCTTAAAACCCCGGCCCATAACCATTCGCGCGCAGCCATTCTCCACGCGCCTTCTCGCCTCCCCGCCCCGTCGCCGACGCGCTTAACCCTAGCCGCCCGAGTGCCGGCCGCCGCCCTTCACGCCTCGCTTGCCCGCCGACGCCGAGGACGCCTCGCTTGCCGCCGACGCGAGGACGCCTCGCCGCCCGCCGACGCCGAGGACGCCTCGCTTGTCGCCGTCGCCGAGGACGCCCCACGCCACCCCCACACCGCCTCGACGCCGACGCCGCTTCTCATCGCCGGTGCCTTCGACGCCGATGCCGCCCCCTCGCCGAGGTGGTGCCCTCGACGCCGACGCCGACCCGCCCGCCCCAATCCTAGCCGCTTGCATTTCGTTTCGCCATCGTCCGTAAGTATTTCATACTACGTTTTATTCTTTTAAGTGAATGCAAAGGGCCATCTATGTGTTTGACTTGGGGACCTTGCATGAGGGCTTAAGTGTTCTGTGAGGATATCTCGGACCGAATAGATGATTTGTGACAACAAACTTGATATCGGTATATATATATAATTGTGATAAGCCCGTGGGTCTCGAAGTTTTGGCGGTCTTTGCTCTGTGATGATATTGGGCCGATTGATGATTATGATGATTAATCTTGCGAGTTAGGCCTTGAACTATTAGTCTTGCATGCTATAAGATTACCGTGTATATATTCATTATCGTAATCGACACCATTTGATAATTGCAAATTGTTGTCTGTGGTATGATTATTCTACTGCTTAGTCTAAGATCTGTCGATTAGATTAGTACATTTTCTAGCTGCCACTTAGTATTTACTGCTGGTTCGGTCAATCTGATACTGGTCTGAACATCATATGCCACTTTAGTACATTTTCTAGCTGCCACTTAGTATTTACAGCATGCTTAGGAAGGTAAGGGTTTGAGGCCTAACTTACTAATTAATTATCTTGCCGTTTTGTGATTGGATTGAAGATCTAATCTTCAATTTCACCCAAAATCTGAGAGCACAAAAATAATCAGCCACTTTGGTTTTGTAGACATGATTCTTAGAGCAATTGACATCAGCTATATGAATTGCTTCATTACTATGATTATGTCAATTATGCTTCCATTGAATTATGTAATCTCCTTCATATTGTTAATTGGAATAATTAGTAAAATCTTGCTCTTAATATCGCATGTAAATCAAGATATTGACTTGGGGACCTTGCATGAGGGCTTAAGTGTTCTCGCCACTATCCAAGAAAGTAGTTGAAGTGATTCTGAGCTGTGCATGTTTGATCGACATTTGATTAACTTAAAACCATCAAGTATTGAATTGAAATTGTGAAAAGGTTGTCACAAATCTATCTGCTTTCGCCTATTGTGGCGAGGAGGGCCTCTTAAGGCAACCCGACATCCGAGAACACTCTAATAATCAACTTGAGCTCTATGTTAGTTGATTTATACTATGAATTGCATACTATGTTCTTTAGCTCTTTGTTCTGTCTTCTGTCACTGTCAACTTGAGCACTCTAATAATCACTTTTTCTCTTTGTTCTGTCTTCTGTCACTATATTCACTTTTAGCATATTACTTTTGTTTAGACATGTGTTTACTTTCAACAGATTACTTTTGTTTTTATCTCAAAGATATGTTAGAGTTTAGGTTGCGTAATCCTCGTCTCCCATTCGAGAGTGTTTATTTATAAATATGCTTTGAATAGCATATTTATAAGTTTGCGATCTCGAATTGTCCACGTTTTTTGATTAGTTCGAGGATATGTGGTTGGGCAAGTTCTGAAGATGTTGTACAACCGAGTTGATTTGGTAGCGTTTCGGTGTTCTCCTGATACACCCCTCTTGACCTGTTGTCGAGACGTGTATCCGGAGAACAATGGAGATGTCAAAATTTTCTCTCGGGTTGTACAACGGCTTAGGAACTTGCCCGAACCACATATCCTCGAATGGGATTAGGACCAAACCTATTTAGAGATTAGGGGTTATCGTTGGTACGTATTTGCTAGTGCTAAATTCACTTGTCATATGGAATGGGCTTTTATTTTTTTATCTGAGTTGGTCAATAGATAGACTTTTGTTCGGAACAATTGCATACTATGAATTATCTTTTGATCCTTTACAAGATTTATTGTCAAGTGCATATAGTAGCTTCAAATTGCTTTCTCTCATATCACACATATGACCTTATCAGATAAGAAAACTCAAAATGTCGCAACTAGGGAGCATCGGCTCATCGCCAGACAGAGTAGAAGGTGCTGCTGAGGGGCCGAGCATGGTTCCAACTACTCAACGGCCGAGTAAGGTGAGGAAGAGCCGAGGACCAAACAAAGGGGCTACAGGGAGAACGCCGCAGGTTCTCCGCTTCAATGCCAGGGGGGTCTGCACGGGCCCTCCTAAGTACATGGGGCGATACCGGTCATTTGTTGGCCAATTGGTGAGGGAGAGAGTGCCCATAACAATTAAGGATTGGAGAAAGGATGTCAGCGCTGAGCAGAAGAATCGGTTGTGGGACGAGGTTAAGAGTAAATGGATTATAGAGGAGGACGATGAACCCACAAATGAGACAGACGCCTTGAATAGGATGGGTGTGGCCTTGAGGCACTTCAAGACCCTTATGCACAATGAGTACGTCTTTGAAAGGCCGTACACCATTCGAGAAGTATCCATTTGTGACCCACGATGTTTGGGCGGAGTTCACGAGGACGAAGGGTACGCCTTGGCAGCAAGTACCGAGAGAGAGAACACCGCTATCCAGAGGCTTAACACGCACCCGCACCACCTCGGTACATGCGGCTATGAGGGGAAGAAGGCAGTGGGCGCGACAAGCCGAGGAGTGCGCTCACTCCGGACGGTGATGCCTTACTCCCACATATCGAGGAGCGGCACGCAAGCGGGTATTAGCGAGGACAAAGAAAACTCTGACGGGCAGCTTGTAGTTGCAAACCTCGCTACCGCTCAAGTCGTCTCTACCATCGTAAGACATCTAACTTAGTACAATACAATTGACCCAACTTGTTGTATTTCAAATCTAATTCAGATCGCTTATTACAGAAGAGGTAAGCCAAATAAAAGAACAGGGAGCTTCTCGAGCCAAGGGCGCAGGACATCTGTCGTCTGCGATCGGGAAGTCCGACCATAAGGGGCGGTGCTTGCCGAGGGCGGACACACGAAGAAGTCCTACTTTCAAGATGACTATGCGAAAAGCCAACTCAAGGTCATGGAAGGCACGTCTTGGCGCCTCAACGCACTAAGGAGCAAATGAGGAGGAGATTAAGGAGGAGATGAGGGGAGATGGCTGCACGTGAGGAAGAGATAAGAGGGAGATGAGGGGAGATGGCGGCACGTGAGGATCGCCTCGAGGGCCGAGATGATGGCGATGATTTCCCGTAGTCGAGCGGATGCCCTCGACTCTCGAGAGAAGTCGTGCCCGACCTATCGCCTACGGTTCCAAAATGATACGACCGGTCCCCACCGAAGGTAATAATTAATTTTTCCCGAGTTCAAGCTACGAGTGTAACTCCCGCAATGTTTTTCCTCGTTGTACACTTCTTGCAGTGCTGCGCGGTGCCACCACCATCTTGACGGAGGATGGATTTCCGTCGAGGTCGTGCACGCGAGGTTGCATTTCCATGCAACGAGACCGACACCTTGCATGGTCACTGTGGGGAAGGGCTACATGAGGGTGCGGTGGACTACGCCCACGAAGACTTCTTATCACATGTGCTCGATTTCCCCCACGAAGATATCACCACTCTCGCAAGCACGCATGTCGCTCATCAAGTGGCCCACGACGGGTGTCGATCTTGGTCAAGGTAAAAAGTCCCTCCACGCCTTCTCTACCATTCCAAGATTACTGCAGAAGTTAAATATATGCGTGCTTCATAGGTTCCTCCTGCGCCGCCTCCCCTCCTCCTCCTCTCCGATCTCGATCCTGCTCCTCCTCCTCCTTCGCCTCCTGCCTCCTGCTCGATCCCGCCTCCTGCTACACTTCCTCTGCTCTCGCTTGCGCCTCCTCCTGCCTCCTGCCTCAGAGAACCACAGAGGCCTCCGAGACTCCCAGACAACCACAAGAGGCCTCCGAGACTCCTTCCGCCAAGAGGGCAAAGCCGACAGAGGCCACAACGCCCCTTAAGGTACCAAAAAGCCCATCGCCCGACCTCGGAAACTCCTTCGCCCAGAAGAAGAGTCAAGACAGCCACTGTGCACCTCAGATGATTATAAGGCCTATGAGCATGGAAAGCCCCCGATTGCATCGCATTTAACCGAATGAGCTAGGCAAGTGGACTCGCCTCCTCCATGGATGGTACCTTGATAAGGTGAAGGGGAAGAGCGCCGAGTCGACTTCAACGTGAAGTATAAAATGGTACATTTTCACCGCGAGGAGAATGGAACATTCCCGCCGCTTTTGAGGATCTATTCCGTGTACCAAATGAAAGCCGCCGATATTTCTACTTTACGATCATGGACGCTGAGTATCACACCATATAGCTTGCGCCATGACTTTTATAGGATTTTGCATTATGTTTTCACACACAACACGAGTTGCGTGATAATGAGACAACGAGCCGTGATTTAATCTACACGGTTGGGTTTGTCGACCCGAGCTTGTGTTCGCGATCATGGCTAGGCTTCAACCGGGTTCGTTGCTAGCTACATCAAGGGGTATTGCAAGTCGAGTCGAAGAAGTACTTCATTGTATTGCCGCACCACGAGGAGTAAGTAGTACTTTTCGATTCAATTACTTGTACGCACTTAAAACCGCTCGTGAACTTATTTCCTTGCACTACATTTTATTTAATAAGCAACCATTGGGTTCTACTCGCCCTCGCTCCGAGTGAAAACACATCTACACATTTAACTCGACGAGAAGAGACCGATGGCATACACGATCAAGCCTCCTTTGCGTAAGTAAGCGCATTATTGAAACCTAACACATCCGAGGAATTTAACTTCGCTTATTTTTTTGACTCAATGGTGCTCTCCAATGTATGTAGGGGTTTCTCGACTATGTCGATGAAGGAGGGCCGCACGACGACAAAAAGGGCAAGACAACTGCAAATAAGCGATTTAAGGTACAAGTGCCTAGCATATATATGATTAATTTTTTGACATCTAATCTTCGTGGGCTGAATTTCTTTTCTTTCTTCGCGAAGGCCATCAACAGGCAGCGTGACCATTGCGGCTTCTATGTCATGCAAGACATGCTCATCGTGGTCAAGCAACTCACACCATTTCCCTAAGGTATAATTTTCTAATACTGATCAAGTATTAGATTTATGAAGTAATACAAAATAATTCTATTGGAACACCGCCATTATCTAAAAGCACTAGTATTAGTTAGCTCTACATGAAACACTAGTGTGGTCCAATCCAAAACGTGAAGCTTCTAAAAGACGGTGCTACATTATGTGTCTATTGTTCTTGATCCCGCGATTGCGTCTATAATTTGTGATTGATCGTATGCGTTAGACAACGCTTTTACAACGCTATAGACAAATATAATGGCATGAAGGAGTAGCTTTTACATTTGTCCTTTCAACGCATTGAGGCATTACTCAATGTCTTTACTAGAATATTAGCTTCTCACATTTGGAATTTTTTCTGCTTTTGAATTAATCTTTTATAATCCAAATATTTTCTAAACCCGCTCGTAGTTCCCGCTCTATTTTGTGATTGCCCCTAATACTTATGTATGTTTCCCTAATTTTATGTACGTGCATAATAATATACTTAGCCTTTTACATAGAAATTTTGAAACTGAAATTAATATGATCATTTCGCTTTGCGTAAGATCAATATCCCCGAAGAGTTTAGACAACAAAGCACTCAACAATTTACGAGACCACTTATGCCGATGGTACCGTTAGAAGTTATATCGAGGATGGCGGGTTTAGAGATCCCGACGCATCGCACTAGTCCATATGTAAACAATATAATATATGTCAATGTGATATGTATCGAGGAAGTCCATGTATCGATTGTCATGTTTGTGTTGTCTATTGTGAACGACTATGATATATATGTGTTGTAATTAAAGCGCTTCGCTACGTGAATGTGATATATGCATCCTGCCTTCGTGTTGTGAATGTGATGATATATATATTGTGCATATTGTTTTAATCTGTGCTTTTTTTGGAGAAATTGCAAAAATAGCACATCCCAATGGGTCATTAGAATCGGTTCTTTAAGGGAAGTGATTCTGATGACCACCTCATCAGAATCGGTTCTTTAAGAAAAGTGATTCTGATGACACACTCATCAGAATCGGTTTTTTAAGGGAAGTGATTCTGATGACACCATCATCAGAATCGGTTCTTTAAGAAAAGTGATTCTGATGACACACTCATCAGAATCGGTTCTTTTGTGGAACCGATTCGATGAGTATGTCATCGTAATCACTTTTCTTAAAAGAACCGATTCGATGATGTGGTCATCAGAATCACTTCCCTTAAAGAACCGATTCTGATGATGGTATCATCACAATCACTTCCCTTAAAGAACCGATTCTGATGACGTTTTATCACGATCGGGTCAAAACCGATTCTGATAGCTCCACCTCATCACTATCTAAGGACATCGTATCGCGACTAGAACCGATTCTAATGATAAAAAAGAACCGATTCTGATGTGCCGTTCTGCAGTAGTGATTACCAACTATGAACTATCATTCTATCATGGAATCATTCATTCATTCTATAGAGTATAGTCTGTATGAGGAAGAGTAGTATGCTATGGACTTGGCTATTATTGATCCTTGCTTTCTCATGGTTCTCCTGAAGATATGAGTAATAATTATCGATATTATACATTATCGATAGTATAGTATAACCACGCTTTAGTTTCGCCCGAAGATCAAGAAACCATATGCTAGTTTAAACTAAAATAAAATCGACTCAGTCTGCGTGTCTCGCATGGAGGTTCCAGATTTGACCAAGAGTTGCACTTTGTATTGGTAATTTTTCCCGGATTAGAGTCGGATAAATTGCTAGTGTTCTTGTATTTGAGCTGGGCCTGGGGCCCAGGCCCCGGTGGCCCCAGGCCCAGCTCCGCCCCTGGGAGCGTGTAACTTACATCAACCTCACGGTTTGAGCAGTGCAGATGAGCTATAGCTCTCCCCCATGACGCCACATGTCAATTTCTCATTCTTCACCTGCTACCACGTTAGACTCCACTCCTTTTCTTAGTCCCTCGTGGTTGTAAAAAAGAGAGAGAGAGAGAGAAGTTTCAACCGGAAAATTTTAACTCACGAAAAAATTCAAATCGAAATTTTCAACTCTGAGAATTTCAACTCCTCCCAATTTTTAGGTTCAATTTTAACTGGCAAATATTAACTCGTGAAAATTTTATAGGAATTCAGATGCGATACGGGGATAATAATGGCAATAGAACTCCTCATCAAATACGATTCGGTACTCCAGTCGCTATATAAGGACTAAAGAGGACGTCGTCCGGAAGCAAGCTGAAAAGAGCCAATTGGAAGCTACAACCAGCGAGCACAAGCTAGAAGGAGCCAATGGCAACCCATAGCAATTCTAGCATAGAGCGCAAGTTTCTAGCCATAGTCATCTACAAGCCATAGTCTAGCCATCCCCAAGATTCGTAGTTCTTCCTTGGAACCAGGGATACCCCCATCGATCTGTAATCTCTTCATCGATCTCAGTCATCGCCAACACAGGAGTACGGTATTACTCATTGAAGAGGCCCGAACCTATTTACATTCACTACAGTAATCCCGCAAATTAACATCGGCCAAAAGCCGACGTTAATAAGCAATTTGCCGACGTTAATTGTAATTAACGTCGGCAAAACGCTAATTAACTTCGGCTTTTGGCCCACGATAGTTAATTGACGCTAATTAGCTTAATTAACATCGGCAACGACGTTAATTATTAATTAACGCCGACCGTCTGGCCAGACGTTAATTAATGCCGTGATCGCCAATTAACGCCGACCATCGCTTAGCCGACGTTAATTAGTAATTAATGCCGGCTTAGGCTCGGCCGACGTTAATTAGCGGTGTTTTGTCGGAGATTTGTCGATGAAAACAGGTGCGGGGTTACTAATTAACGCTCGGTGACCCTTGGCGACGTTAATTAGCTCTAATTAACGCTCGGTGAGCCCTTGGCCGACGTTAATTAAAATTAACGCGTCGGTGACCCCTGGCCGACGTTAATTAGTAATTCCAGGCAACTTTACCCCTATTTTCATGTTTCGCCACACAATTCAATACATAATATAATCAACATTGACAGCAATTCACACATCAACACATATAATTCACGAATATAAACAATCTAGCACAGAACATGCATATAATCAAGTTATCGATCCATCATAATGTCCAAATTGTCATAACATCCAAAAAAGACCAAAGTGACACAAGTACAAATACATCCAAAGTTCAACTCGATTATACACATCCATCCAAAGTGACACAACTATGAAACAATCTACAACTGCTGGCCGCCATCCGTTGATTGGAGTTCGCCGCTTGATCCTAAGCAAAAAGCGCGTTGACAAAGGCGATTAACGCACGGTTCCCTACACAAGAAAATGCAAGATTAGACAATAATATAAGAATGAATGTACCATAAGGAGACAAGTAAGAAACGAACCACGGGATCTCGCAGTCTTTGCAAGTGTTGCAAAGTGAGTATCAGAAGACGAGGGCCCAGTGCCGTTGATCCCTACATAAGGCAACAATTATAGCTAGATTGATCAAATTTTACTAGATTTACAAGTTTTGACAAAGTTTAGCTAGAAATTAGTAAGTGTAGCTATATTGAGTAAATTTAACTACATTTACAAAGTTTAACTACAACGGACCAAGTTTAGCAAAATGAACTAAATATCGCTAAATTCATCAAACTTGACTCTAGAGATACTTAGTCTTGCTAGATTCAATCGAGTCTCGCTAGAAATGACTAAGTTTAGCTAGATTGACTAAATGTAGCTAGTTTGAACAAGATTAGGTACAACAAACTAATATTAGCTAGATTGACTAAGTTCAACTCGATTCACAATGTTTAGCAAGAATACCGAGTGCAGGAGGTGCCGGAGGATACATCCCCATTGTGGCGGTGGCGGCGGTGGTGAGCAGTGGAAAGACAATGTTTTGCCCCATCGCTCGAACATTGCCTACAAATACAATGTATAAGTATTTTGAATTAATATATTCTCTAAATGCAATAGATTGAAGACTCTGACTTACTTGAATCGCCGCTTCTTTGTTGTGCGGTATGAAGTGTAGTACTCTTCTCGCGCCCTTGCATAATCATCACGTTGGCGCAGCTCCTCACGCACCTAGTAACCTCCAAGTCCCGCTCGAGGAGCGACGGCTACCAACCCCGAGGTCAGGGACGAAGAAGATCCTCTCACCGCACCACCGCCGAGTCGATCACTTGATGAACATGGAGTACCTTCAAAATGCGTGACCACAAAGGCTTGAGCACTTGAAATTATGACTTCATGAAATTTTAGAAGGTATGACATCTCACCGTCCATGGGCCTTGCCGCCTCCACTAGCATGCACAGCTACGCCGTCAAGCGGTTCCTTCCTCCAATCATAGTCTTCACCATGGCGCTTGACCATTTCCTCGCCATATTTGTCCTACATAACCAAATCGGACACTTTAAATGGGAACTGCAAATCAAACAACTTAATTTGAATTGGATCAAAATTGTGACTACTAACCAGCCGATCAGTAGCAGTCTGACTGCACAGCTGCTCAGGGTGTGTCGGGTCTCGACCTTTATGACCTTCCACGTACACTTCAATATCACTCGGCTGAACACCGGTCCGAGCCTCCTGTAGACATAAGTTAGGTGCATACATATACTTGGTAACATGTATTTTGCAAAAGATTGCTACGGCGAGACTTACCATGCGCTTAGCTTTACGCATATGTCCATCGGCGCCATACGTGTGCTTTGATTCTTTGCCTCGGCGATCTCGGCTCTTTTTGACTTGGCGATAAACTCGTGAAGCCCAACGCCGCAAAGAGCCCGGTAAGCTTCTCGACGGTCCCCAACCATGGAATCATGACTGCACAAAGATATTAATACATTAAAACAACATTACCAAGAAACGTTAAACTCAAATAGCTCCAATATTTGTTGTTTTACCCGCCTGCATCTTCCTCGGTCAAGTAAGTTTCAAGACCCGCGAGTCCTGCTAATCCGTTGCCCTTTAACTTGCCTCAAGTAAAGATTTGTTGCTTGAATCCGAGCATTAGACAATGCATCTTTGGTCACCCGACGTGCATTTACATGAAAAACTCTACGAGCATGCTCCATGTTTGCACCGTCAGCCAAACGGTAACGCTTCTGCAATTGTTCATCACAAAGAATAGTTAGAATAGTAAAGAATCGACAATTGAACCAATACCAACTGGCACAAAGAATCTTACCCAAAAGTCACTCCAAACTGCCCCCTGAGCATTCAAGTGCTCGGCATTAGGAGCAAGCAGGTAATGATCCCAACTAGTAGCAACAAATTGCTTGCCATTGGTCATTGTGACCAACCCGGTAGTGCAAGCGGCAAAGGTTACCTAGCACGAGTTAACTCCGCCTATGGTGCCCTCTGCCACAAACCCCGAGTCATCCCATGAACTGCAAGACATATAAATGATATAATTCCAGTTCGGAAAGAAATGAAATAAGACATGGTTTAGAAAATACAAACCTATCGCCAACAGGTGTGATCACAACCTTGTCCTCCTCCCGTCTGGGCGCCGGAGGGGGGCGACAAGATGGCTCCTCCTAAACCTCAAAGCGGGCTCCTAGAGAACCCTCGGTCGTATCCCCACCCATTGGGTCCTCATCCCTTGGCCCACATCGACCTCCCGATCCTCATCGATCCCAAATAACAACAATAATAATGAATGAATAAAGAAGATAATAATCAAATAAATTATGAGAATATAACATTCTAGTTTACTCACGTCGATCGGCCTCTGATGCTCCTCAATCCCAGCTACAACAACAATAATAATGAATGAATAAAGAAGATAAGAATCAAATAAATTAAGAGAATATTTACTCAAGATCAACATCCGTGGGCAAGCACCACTTCTTCCTCCGTCGTCTCATCCCGCGAAATAATACAAGACAGCTTATATTTATGTCATATTTATGTTTAGACATGAAGTACACATCAAAAGCTTAGTTACCTCTCCACTCGCAAAGGAACACTACGACTCTGCAACTCAGCTCCATCGACTCAACAAAGCACGCCGTCTACTTGCGCTTGAAGCGCTACTCAAACAAGGCCTCCTCATCGCGCGAACTCTCGGACTTCCTCCTACCATCGAGGAATCCTTCGCCACCGCTTGATCGATCGAGGCATCCCGTTGAAAGAAAAATATCAAGTTAGTACAACAACAATAATAATGCACGAATGAACAAGATAATAAACACACAAAATTACTTGTCAAAATTCATCAATGTCGCGATGATGTAGTCTCCTTCTTTCTAAGGGATGACTTGTTACTTTTTTCTTGATTGGTTGTCTTTTCCGCTTCTCGAGAATCGTTATATCTCCACGGTCTCGACTAAAGAATCGAGATCTGACCGCCTCTATATCAAAAGTGCTTGGCAATTCTTCATCTTGAAAACCTCAACAACCTCCATGGCCTCCAAATGGCTATCAAGATAACCAAAGATCACCAGAGTATATAACCGCTCTCGAGGATTCACTTTGTACACAACCCACCAAGCACTCGGTCTTGTGCATGGATATGGCATATAATACACTGCTCAACTTGGTGAGCAAGGATAAAATTGTCATAGCCATGTAGTCGTTCGTTGTGTTTGACTTCTACCATCCCATACCGGTTTTGATGAGTCCCATGTTTGCTATCAAACCAAACACAATCGAAAAAGACTACTTTGAGCTCCTTATTCCCTGCAAACCTGAACTCGAGGATGTTTTGAATGATTCCATAGAAATTTGTTTCGATCCCTTGTGCATCGATTGCCCTAGTTACAACTCCAAAGATTTGTTGTGGCCGCAAGGACGCACCAGCTTCAAATTTGGTCGAACGGAACCGAAACCCGTTCACGTCGTATCGCCCATAGCTTTTAATAGTTACGCGGGCATAGGATAGCTGAAGCAAGTCCTCATGGACGTTCCCATATTTCACGCACTGCCAACAAAATATGATGAGAAGTTGTATAAGATTTATAATATATTGAAACGTAACATTACAGAATATTATAGGATGTGAAGGTGTTACATGATCTCGGAACCAAGTGATGAAATTAGGGCCCCCATTTAATCCATCCCGACGCATCGTATTAAGTTGCTTGCCACTTGGTTGACTGAATAGACGCCCGCTACGCTTATCGAATTCATCGTAAATGAAAACGTAAATGGATACATAAATGAATGATGTCTTCGGCGGCATAGCTTGATTGACATGTAATATTGAGTACATGTACAAAAAGCATATTTCTTTTCTTCGTGAAATATTGTTCCATCTCTTCCATATTGGAGTACATGTACAAAGAAAGCGATTTCTTTTCTTCCGGTGTAATAGTAAGCGATTAAACTACCAACAGTAGTACCTCTCCATTGGAAAATCAGAGGTCACTACAAGGTGTCTCTTCATCTACATGGTACCGCATCGTGGGAGCATTGACTTTGTGTTCCTCTGCAAAGTATACACTCGAGAAGTATGATATCTCTTTTAAAGAAAATGCTTCTGCAATGCACCCTTCAACTCTTGCCTTATTGCCAACCATAGCTCGAAGTTTCTTTAGAGCTCTTTCAATGTGATACATCCACCTATACTGAACAGGGCCACCTACTTTAGCTTCGTAAGGTAGATGAACAAGTAGATGTTGCATTGGATTGAAGAAACCCGGAGGAAATATTTTTTCCATCTTACATACAAGCACTGGTATCTCTTTCTCCAACCTCTCCATCATGTCTTTCGATATTTCTTTAGCACATAATTGTCTATAAAAATAACTTAGCTCAGCTAGCACCTTCCACACATTATCATTAAGATACCCACGAAACATTACAGGCAGGAGTCTTTCCATGATTATGTGGTAATCGTGGCTTTTCAACCCATTTAGCTTCCCCGTATTCACATTCACACTCGCCTCAATCCCGCCACAGAACCATCGGAAATTTCAATTTTTCATCCACCTCAACACTTCTTTCTTTTCTTTAGGTTTAAGGCAAAATGGAGCACGTGGCTTACCCCCTGCTTCGGTGAGCTCAAGTGTTGGCCGGTTACAGATCTCTGCTAAGTCTCTTCGGGCCTTTAGGTTGTCTTTTGTCTTGTCCGTCATATCCATGACCGTGCTTATAATGCTTTCACCAACGTTACGTTCCTGATGCATGACGTCAATGTTGTGCATCAGAATCAAGGCCTTCGTATATGGGAGCTCCCATAATCCACAAATGTGAGTCCAGCTTGTGCTCCTCTCCAAACCCTTCAAACCCATCTTCTTTCTCCACCAATTTACTCAAAGATATCAGCAATTTCGCCCGCTTAGACGCTTTGGCGGACCCTTTCGACAACTGTGTCCTTACGGAAGGCATTCCTCTGGAACCTAAAGGCGTGTCTCGGGGTAGGAAACGCCTATGGCAATCGGCAATGATCTTTCCACCATTTACAAGGTGAAAACAATCGTGTCTCGAACCACATATCGGACATGTCAAATTTCCATGACAGCTCAAACAAAGAAAATACTATAGGCCATGAAATCATGGATGATCACAAATATGCAACACGAAGGTTGAATTTACATTTCTTATACCATACGCCTCTACCCCCGTCCATAATTTTTTCACTCTTCGATCAAGGGTTTGAGCATCACATTGAGACGCTTTCCGGGATGTTCGGGCCGGTATGATGAGGCACGTAAACATAAACTCATATTTCATGCAAAGGGAAGGTGGAAGGTTGTATGGAATAGCAAAGACCGCCAAGACGAGTATGATGCGGCGGTTGTGTTGAAAGGCGTGAAACCATCGGCCGCCAACCCAATGCGAACATTTCTCGCATCCCTTGCGAAGTCCTCGCCAAAGCTATCTAGAGCCTTCCATGCCTCACTATCCGACGGTGCACCATTATCTGCGTTCTCACGCACACCTTCTTTGTGCCACCTCATGTGCCTCGCACTTCGTTTTGAGATAAACAACCGCTTTAGTCTAGGTGTGAGAGGCATGTACCGGTTGCTTGTGTGCAACATCGGTCGCTTACCTTTTCACCTTCTTCGCTCACCACCTCGACAAATCTTGGTTTTTACACACTAAGCAATGCTTCTCTTTCTCATGCTACTTCCGTAAAAGCATGCGCTTATCCTTGCACACATCAATCTTCTCATACTTCATACCGAGACCGCATAACAACTTCTTAGACTGGTACATGTCTCTAGGCATCTTATGATTCACGCAAGAAGATATCGTAGATCAATTCCACGAGATCATTGTAACAATTATTGGAAAAGAAATACTTGGACTTAATGGCCATGAGCGTCCACAAAAGCAAGCCGGGTAACTTTCGTGTGTTAAATTACAATGACTCTTGAAGCTTTAAGTAGCTCAAAGAACTCCCGAACCTCACGTGTTGGCGGATCCTTCGAGTCTACGTTAATCTCGACGCAAAGCTTCTAGCATCTCATCCATCCTATCATCGCCTCGCCCTATCATCTTCCTCTTCATCCGCAACTCGTGTCCTTGAGCACGTGACTCACCATGATGTACCCACAACTCAAAGCTTGGCATGAAACCGAACCGACACAAAGTGCAGAGACATCGATTTCTTATCCCGGGGTGGAAATTACAGCACTTGCTGCATGGGCACTTCACCTTAACAATTATTAGACATACTGAAGGCACGGTCGACAAAAGCGGTAGCCTTGACCGCCCACTCACCGAGTGAGCCCCACTTTTCTCCCAACCTTCATACATCCATCGGCGGTCGTCACCCATACTTGAGGCTATATAGGTTAAATCAACAGCTTATAAGGTTCATTTTGTTTCTATATATCACGACCCTACATCTATAGGAAAGGATATGTCCTAAACTCATTTAAGAGTGGTCGACAAAGCGGATTTATGATTTAGCTGTAGAGTCCGAATGAAATTTGAGAAGATACTCGCTGTTCTCCACCGCACGCCTCGATATGGTGCAGGGAGAACAACAGGTTATGACGGCGAATTTCATTCGCACTCGTGGCTCATCATAAATACCGCACTTTGTCATCCACTCCGAGGCTGTCCAAAAGGATAATTCGACCAAAGACATCTCACATGTGACACATGTAAGACATGCCGATCCAAATGGGTGACGATAGGTTTCGTGGACACTATGTGATTTGAAATCAAAAATAAAAATCCGACAATAATCCATTACTCAAATATATATTTATAAGCACGTAATGGATATATAAATTATAGGATATCTTCTAAACCATTCTTTGACTATTCCACCCAACGCCATATCAAAAAAAAACTAAGAAACAAGAAGTTATCATTGCCATTTGCAACCATATATGTACATGACTAGTTTGATGACACAAAATTATGGCTATCCAGATCGCTATATATTTACCAAAACATTTATGGAGTTGACTATCTAGAGATAAATCACAAGCTCCATACCCACTAAGCTTTAGAACTCTACTACACCAATTGTGAATTTTTGTCCCACTAAGCTAGGAAATAATGTGTTATAAATGTAAAATTTCTCAATAATACAACTTAGAGACTTAGAAGATTGATGAAATCCAAATTGTGGTAGACTTCTCAAAGGACCATTTAAAAATCTCTGCTAACACTAAAAGAAACACATATCTAATTACATTCTCAAGAACACAAAAGTTGAATGCTACTTAATTAAATAGATCAATTCTTGTAGCACATTTCCTATGCAAAGAAGCCATTAAAATACCCTTAATCAACTAAACACAAGCAAGATTACTTAATTATTGAACTCATATCCCGATCTATCACTTGAAAACAGAGAAATGGCACTATATATGTTGTTGTATGATCCATGACATGAACAATTCAGATAGTAATTTAAATTAAACTACACAACATACTTGCTAATATAAAAAATAACATACTTGCTATTTTTTTCTCTCTCAATCGATTCCAATGTAGGAACTACACCATATATATAATGATCACAAAGAAATTAGCTGAACAATTAACAATTGCCACTTAAACTAAGCATCGTTGGGAAACTCCTATATTTCCCTACCCGCCATCGCTCTGCTCTCATCAGTGACTCTCACCTCGCTAACAAATCCCAAGAAGAACCGAATCAAACCAGACAAAGAAGAAGAACTCACCAGAGCATTAGCATACTGAGCATTGGAAAATTACAGGCAGGGTCGGGGCGAGGCACGGCCGGGCGGCGGGGTCCGACGAGGGCGGCGTGGTCGGGCGGCGCGGTCGACGGCGTGGTCGGCAAGGCGGGCGGCGCGGGCGGCGCGCGGCGGGGCGGTAAGGCGCGCGCGCGGCGGCGCTGCTGGCGGCGGTGGGCGGGCGGCGCGAGGGCGCGGGCGGCGCGGCGGGCGGGCGCGGCGAGGCGGGCGGCGCGGCGCGGCGGCGGCGCGGCGGCGGGCGATAAGGCGGCGCGCGGGCGGTAAGGCGGGGCGCGGGCGTTCGAGCGAAGGCGATTTAATTTTGCTGCGGCGGAATGGGCGCTGGCGGCAAATAAACGACAAATTTTATCTCAACAATTATCATCGGCCCGCATATGGCCGACGTTAATTAGTTAATTAACGCCGCCGTGGAATAAGCCGACGCAATTATCTAATTAACGCGGCCGCTGTCACCGACGCAATTGATTAATTAACGCCGCTTATTCTCGCCGACGCAATTACTGTAATACGTTAATTTCCCTGATTCCTGTAGTGATTGTGTGTTCTTGATTGTGTGTTTGATCCTGTATATCTCGAAGGTACCCGAGCATAAGTGTGTTGTCGATCACTAACCTTCGACAGTTGTATACATGAAAGAATGAAGTAAGAAAAAGAAAGAATTCTCTCTCACTTCTACATTGTTCATACTTTGAGTAATTCATTAGTTATTTTATATCACGTTATCAGCACTATCGCCTCTAAAAGGCTATTGTAAATTTTATGTACTAAAAACACTTTGATCGTCGTTTTCTGAGGTAAAGTATTCTTTCAATCCCTATTCTATCTTGTGTAATTTGCACACTATAATTCATAGTTTGCATTTCTATGTATTGTAGTTTACTATATCGAATCTTGCAAAACTTGAATTTATGGCTTTGGATATTACCAAGCAGCGTAAGGCTACCCTAAGCATTCGAGCTAGGCTTGCAACAGGGCGCTCGACTCCGCACAACCTACTCGATACTTAGCGATTCCTAACCCGCTTGAAGTATTCGACTAGGAGCAGCCGAGGTATTACTCGACCAAACCGAGTTTAGTAGTAATCGACCAAGCACTCAACGGACCCTCCGCCGAGTGAAGTTTGGGGGCTACTGTTGAATATCCAAATATGGGATATAAGCATGCACCATAAAGTCGGAAATCACACCACATACATCTTTACCAATATCAGGATATTCTGTATATGTCTAGCCCAAACTTGCGGGATAAGGTATATGCAGAAAGGATATTCCCCCGCATGGAAAGCTCCGATCATACTCCCAATGCAAGGAGACCTACTCGAATACACCCGACGATTATGAGAATTCAGATGTGATACGGGGATGATAACGGCAACAGGACTCCTCATCAACTATGATTCGGTACCCCAGTCGCTATATAAGGACCAAGGAGGACGTCATCCAGAAGAAAGCCGAAAAGAGCCAATTAGAAGCTACAACCAGTGAGCACAAGCCAAAAGGAACCAATTGCAACCCATAGCAATCTAGCATAGAGCTCAAGCTTCTAGCTGTAGTCATTTACAAGCCATAGTCTAGCCATCCCCCAAATTCGTAGTTCCTCCTTGTAATCAGGGAAACCCCCATCGATCTGTAATCTCTTCATTGATCTCGGTCATTGTTGACACAGGAGTAGGGTATTACTCATCGACGAGACCCGAACCTGTCTATATTGTGTGTTCTTGATTGCGTGATTGATCCTGCATATCTCGAAGGTACCCGAGCATAAGTATGTTGTCGATCACTAACCTTCGACAGCTGGCGCGCCAGGTAGGGGCCTTCAGCTATTTTTGTAGGTTGAGCATGTCTTCGCTACGCGCCAACGCTGGAATTCTCGACATTAGCCAAGCCCCGCCAATGGGCTCTGAGATCGTCTTTGGAACCATGTTATTCTGATGGGGTCCGGCCAGCAACCTCGAGCGCATCGGCTTCATCGAGTCCTATTCCAAGGACCCATGCCGAGAGGTGTGCTTCATCGAGTTTGACCCTCTGGAGCCCAACGTCCTCAAGTGCGTGGACATAGAGAGCGATAGCGATAGGAGCAGCAATGACCTCAGCAATTAAAGTAGCAGTTGTGCAAATCACTAAGTGTTCATAGCCAGGGCTAGCAAAAGCACAATTGATGGAAGTTCCCAAGAGAGGGACTCTGGAGCAGAAGCCTTGGGTAACCAGGATGGTCACATTCCTCCAGGCACACCCCAAGATCTTGAGCAGAATTGCGGCGATGCAACCGCGGATATTATTGCTCTCGCACAGCAGACTCATAGACCCAACAATGAGTCACTGTGGGGATCGCAGTCAGATTGTCAAAGCATCTCAACCTGGTCAATCCAACGACACCTCATCTACAGGCACCAAGTTCCCAGGGGCAGCAGCGTCTTTGGCAGTGTGACCACAATGGTGCGCCTGGCCACATCAGGGACGGGACTGCATCCCATCAGAGCCACCCCAACGATACTCCTAAAGCCAACGTCCAGTGCGCTCACATGCTGTTGAAGTCTCTTCCATCATTGGACCCGGCCAACCCTATGACGCCGATGTTCGACCAGGTGAAGACGTTACTCGATGCAACCCAGGCTTAGACTGTTCGAGCAACCAATTCAAGGTTCGGACATCCAAGCCGACAAGGTTCAAGCAGCAAGATCAGCGGTGGATAGTTCTAGCCATCGTGTTTCCAGGACAATCCACTCGAACCCCCGCTAGGGATACCCTGGAGACCTTTGAGATCGAATCCCGCAAGATCATCGAGACTTGCGTGATGTCCTATGAGATCGGAGGGAAGAGCGGGATCGTGAAGACCGCGAGAGGCGAGACAATGAGTCCCTTTCCTCAAGAGGTCGATCTCCAGTGCGACATGCGCGTCGAGGCAAATCTTCGCCCTCGAGGGATCGCTCGCCTCTGTGACATAGGTTCCCCCCTCGGTAAGATGCGCATAGAGGACAGCGCCAGATGACCCCAGAAGATGTCGACGAGGGGTGCAAGGCGTTCACTCCAGCACTGCGCACGGTCAGATGGTTGGACAAGTTCAAGCCTAGTCCGGTCGAGAAATACTCGAGGAAGATTAACCTCGTTGAATTGCTACAGATCTACACTACAGTTATGAGAGTAGCCGGAGGCAACGAGAAGGTGATGGCCAACTACCTGCTCACCACTCTTGATGGGGCAGCTAGGTCTTGACTACTTAACCTCCCACCTCAATCGATATCGTCATGGGCTGAGTTACGGACCCAGTTCATCGCCAACTTTTAGGGCACAAATGAGCGCCCCAAGACACGCAGTGACTTGCATCGGCTAGTGCAAAAGCCAGGAGAGTCACTGCGTAGCTTCATTCGACGATTCAGCGATAAACAGAACCTGATCCCTGAATCTCAGATGAGGCGGTGATTGTTGCCTTCGAGAATGGGGTGAAGGATGGAGATCTGAAGGGGAAAGTCGCCACCCGGAAGATCAGAACCACCAAGGAGTTCTTCGAGCTGGCAGATAAGTACACCATTCGGGCCGAAGCCCAAGACCACCTCGATAACCCGAAGCTTGGCAGAGACAAGCCCGAATCTTCCAAGCAAGGGGCGAAGAGGAACAAGAACCACGGGGAGAAGCACAAGGGCGACTCCACCGTAGCGTGGTCGAGAGGAACAAAACACGCAACCTAAGCGACAACAAAGGCTGAAGCCGAGGGGGAAATAAATACTGCCCCATCCATCACTTGGACAAGTACGACTTCGACGAGTGCTAGGTGATCAGTAAGAAAGTCCAGGAGAAGCTCAAGACCGCCCACGCTGAGCGCGGCATGGAGCAGGCTAGAGACAAGCCCGAGGACGATGAGACTGACTATTGGGGAGCTAAGTTGAAACGACCCCCGTTTTCACATTCTATGCGAAGAATGCCAAAACGGAAATCTAATGTGCATTCCGTACTAGTCCCTGGATCAGTAGCTAGTACGCACATTTACAACAATTGAAAGCACAACCATGCATCATTTTTATTAATGCGGAAGCTGCTATTACAATGTATTTTACATCTCAGAGTATTTACTGTAAAATAGAAGAAACAAAATCTTGTAGTGTGCCCATTGACCCTCAGGCAACTGATAAGGTACAAATCCCTAGAAAGAACATGAAATTTTATTTAATAATTTTAGGAATTATATTTCCCATGTGTGCAATAAGGTCCATAATAGTGTGCTTATACTATTTCAAATTTTAATAATTGTTCCATGATTCAAACATTAAATTTTTTTGTAGATTTTAATTCATCTTGGTCTATTCATCATTTAACAATTTATTTTATTATTTTCTGCTCTACTGTGCACATATTTGCTTTAAAGACCATAACATGATTATAACTAAAGTTTAATTTAAATAATTATTCCATAGATCAAAAATTAAATATTTTTATATATTTAGATTCTTCCTAATTTTAGATGAATATAGGAATTTGTTTCATTGAAATTGGATTAATATGTCAAAAGATATTCAAGATTGTACTTTAACCAGTTTAGAAAATGACTGGAAAATTGGAAATACGCTTTCATAACAGTGGAGGCTCATTTTATCGGTTCACTGGAGACTTCCTTGGGTCACTGTGAAACGGGACCCGCGCGGCAGTGAAAGAAGAACAGAGGCGCTGCTAGGGGATGGCTCTCCAGCGCTTCTCTAGCGACGGCGAGGGCATGGGAAGATTAAGCTCGACGAGGTGCATTGGGGAGTGGTATCAATTCGACTGGGGATGAATCGAGTGGAGCCGACGACGAGCTTGGGCGGCGACGGCAATGGCATCTCGGTGGAGAGGAAGAACCAAGGCTTGGGAGCCGAAATGGGTAAGTGTTTTAGTATTAGCATGACGTGGTTACTCCATTTTGGAGGTTTACCAGTAGGGAGAGGCTCCGAGGAGCTCCGCCACCATTCGGCCGAAATTGGGAGAGGAGGCGCACGGCGGCGGCGACATTTCGCGTGATGAGCTCAATACATTTTTGAGGGCTTTTGATCCTCAAGGATTGGTGATTCTCTAGCTCGAAGTGATTTGGAAATGGACGATTGGATCACAAGAATTTCGAGCTGGCTTTGAGCTTCAGTGGTTCGGCCATGGCAGAAAGGAGCAGAGATTTTGGCGACTCGGTTGGAGAAGAGAAAGGAAAAGATGAGGGGAGAAGAAAGCGCTACTCAGGTGATCATCTGGAGCTATTTATAGGCAAGGGAAGAGGATGAATTCGGTCGGGTTGCATTCGTCTCGGATGGGGACTTCACCATGCGCGACAAAGATAAACAGTAGCTGCTCGCCGTGGATCGCAGGGTGACATCCACGTGGAGGCGATGAGATAAGAACGGTGCTGCGCTGGCTCGGGCTAGGGCGAAGGGGATGACACAAGATACAGAGGCTAGGCGGAATTTTCGCTTGGGAGCACCAGGCGCTGGAGGAAGAAGAAGGCCAGGCGGGGAGGTTGGCGAGTGGGCTCAAACAAGAAACCGACCCCACCAGGTAGAGAAAGAAATGGGGGAGCCGAGCAAAATTCAAGTCTAGCCTACAGGCTGAGCAGGTTAGGGTATTAATGGTTCGGTTTTACATCACTTCAACATTTATGATCATTTTTTTGTGCAATTTTTTGTCAGTTGTTTACTTACTGTAGAAATTTCGGATTAAAATACTGTTCAAATATTTTATTAAAATTCTGACAATCTTCTGTGCACAGTTTTCATATTTCTCATTTTGATTTATCAGACAACATAAATATTTTTTAAACTTTTTGAAATTGTTTTTCAAGTGAATTTGAGCTAAGGATTCTGATGTAAAATTTTCAGCTCAAAATATTTCTCCAGTAATTTATAAAAATTCTGACATTTAGAGTACTAGTTTTCCAATTTCACTGTTTTTGGAATTTTTAAATATAATAAAATAATTTATTAATATCTGAAAGTTTTACTGTAGGTGCATTGATGGCTGTAGAAGATAATATAAAATTTTTAGCTGGAGATAGGTCATCATTATTTTCATTTAATTATGACAATGCTACTGTTCTTAGTCTTGGTTCATTAAATGACTTTGGACTTTGTGCATAAATGTTGGACATGACATTTTTATCTTTTAAAATTAGGGTTCCAGGGTATTCTTAAGATTATCCATGATTTTGGAATTTTATTTACTTTAGATTTCATTTTTGTTATTCTTTTATTTCTTGATTACACTTTTCCAATGAAGCAAAAATCAAGAAAAATCCAGAAAATTCAGAAAATGCAGAAAAGGCAACAATAAATATAATTTAATTCTGAATTTTAATTTCTTTCTTTATTTTAATTTTCAGGATGTTACATAAGCATAAGCTGGCATATATCTTCGGGGGGTCTGCCACGTACGAGTCCAAGAGGCAGTATAAGGCAGTCGAGAGAGAGGTCAAACTAACCACGCCGGCTCACCCTCGATTCCTCAAGTGGTCAGAGGTGCCGATCACATTCGACTAGTCGGATCATCCGACTTCGGTCCCGCATCTAGGTGATACCCTGTGGTGGTCGAGCCCACCATCGTAAACATCAAGGTTGCTTGAACCTTAGTCGATGGAGGAAGCTCACTAAACCTCATCATCGCAAAAACGCTGGATAGCATTGGAA
Organism: Guadua angustifolia; assembly: GCA_036346375.1. Taxonomy (NCBI): domain Eukaryota; kingdom Viridiplantae; phylum Streptophyta; class Magnoliopsida; order Poales; family Poaceae; genus Guadua; species Guadua angustifolia. The sequence continues at coordinate 163,268 of JAYEVE010000722.1, read as the reverse complement.
TTCCTCGGACCGACATAAGAGCCGAAGCTGAACCGTTTCGTGGCATAACTTCGCGCTCATCAACTACCTTGCTGGGCCAGATCGAGTTGCCAGTCACATTTGGCACGCCGGACAACTTCCGTACTGAGAAGATCCTCTTCGATGTAGCGGATTTCGAGACCGCGTACAATGTGATCTTTGGTTGCCCAATGCTGGCTAAGTTCATGGCGGTAGTGCATTATGTGTACTAGACAATCAAGATGCCGGTGCCAAGGGAGTCCTCACGATCAAGGGCGACCAGCGCGCGGTGGTTAGGTGCGACAAGAAAAGCCTGGAAATGGCCGAGCGTCTTGACAGATCGATAGCCAGTGCCGATGATGAGAGAGCTAAGCGCCAGAAGCCCAAAAGCAATAATCAGGCTTCCACATCCAACTGTGCCTCCAATGACCAAGTCGACGACGACAGGAAGTGCAAGAAGATCTGCGAAGAGGTCAAGACGGTGCCCCTCAACCCAACGGAGACATCCAAGACGGTTAAGGTAGGCGCTGATCTCAACCCTAAATAGGAACCGCGGCGTGTTCGCATGGCAACCGTCTGATATACCCGGAGTCCCTAGGGAGGTGATCGAGGATCGATTAGCTGTGAAGCCAAGTGCTAAGCTTGTGGTGCAAAAGCAGTGCTGATTCGTAGAGGATCGGAAGCAAGCCATACAAGAGGAGGTCGATAAATTCCTGAAGGCTGGCTTCATCCGAGAGGTCCGCCACCCAACATGGTTGGCGAACCCAGTCCTGGTAAAGAAGGCCAACGACAAGTGGAGGATGTGCGTCGACTACACCGACCTCAACAAGGCGTGTCCTAAGGACCCTTTCCCTCTCCCTCGAATCAACCAGATAGTGCACTCCACTGCAGGTTGTGAATTGCTAAGTTTTTTAGATGCCTATTCGGGGTATCGCCAAATTAGCATGTCCGCGGAGGACGAAGAGAAAATATCCTTTACTACCCCTTTCGGTGTATTCTGTTATGTAAAGATGCCCTTCGGTTTAAAATGTGCTGGTGCGACGTATCAACGCTGTATTCAAAACTACTTGAAGTCCCAAATAGGGCGCAATGTAGAAGCATACATTGATGATATCGTAGTCAAATCAAAAACTAGGGGCACTCTAGGGCGCAATGTAGAAGCATACATTCGACAACCTTAGGAAGTATCAGATGATGCTTAACCTCGAGAAGTGCACGTTCGGCGTCCTGTCTGGTAAGCTTCTTGGTTTCCTGGTGTTTAGTCGAGGCATTGAGGCCAACCCGCACAAGATTGAGGTGGTAAATTAGATGTGTCCTCCACGAACGCTAAGAGAGGTACAAAAACTTATAGGATGCATTGCAGCCCTTAGTTGATTCATCTCTCGGATGGACGAGCGAGGGTTACCTTTCTTTAAGCTGCTCAAGAAGCATGACAACTTCGAGTGGACCAAGGAGGCCGAAAAAGCCTTTCAAGATCTAAAAAGGTATTTACCGTCCCTGTAAATTCTGGTTTCACCTAACAAAAAGAGGAGCTTTTCCTTTACAATCCAGCCACCCCCCAAGTAGTAAGCACGGTCCTGGTGGTCGAACGGGATTACCCCGATAAAAAGACCAAAATCCAGAAGCCAGTGTATTACATGAGCGAAGTCCTGCACAGAGCCAAATCACGATATCCTCAGATACATAAGATGATATATGCTATCTTGATGACTTCCTAAAAGTTACATCACTACTTCCAGGCACATAAGATCACGGTAATGACCACGTACCTGTTGAAGGAGGTGCTGCACAACCGAGAAGCAACTGGACGGATCGCACAATGGGCAGTCGAGCTCAACGAGTTCAAGGTCGATTTTGCGCCAAGGACTAGCATCAAATCAGGGATTCTGGCGGATTTTATCACAGAGTGGACCCATGTCAAGGAGAAGGAAGCCAAGGCAATCAACGACCACTGGACCATGTTCTTCGATGGATCACTCACGCTTTAAGGCTCGGGGCTGGCATCATGTTAAGATCTCCGACAGGTGAGAAACTCAAATATGTCATCCAACTCGATTTTCAAGCTTCGAATAATGTTACAGAATACAATGGACTGGTCAACAGGCTTTGGATAGCCACAGCACTAGGAATCAAGTGATTACTCATGAAAGGGGACTCAGAGCTAGTCGTAAACCAAGTGCAGAAAGAATAACAGTGCTCGGATGACAACATGGTAGTGTACTTGAAGAAGGTCCGCAAGCTAGAGCACAAGTTCGAAGGCTCGAGGTAAGGTACATCGGGTGAAGTGATAATGCCACCACCGATGAACTTGCCATGCTCGCTTCATCCCGTTCACCTGCACACTTGGGAGTCCCGTATCACTTTGTCAAGAAACTCCCTAAACCATCTGTTTCCTCTCCAGAGCCGATGTCGCCTAACTCAACCAAAGAAATTTAGTCAGCCCGGGCAAGGCGTAACTTGCAGACACGGAAGCTGCACTACTCGAACACAAACTGACCTGGATGACACCATTCCGGGCCTATCTCGAAGGTCGAGAAATCCCTGACGATGATGCCTCAGCTAAGAAAATTGCACGTAAGTCCAAGCTGTACGTATTGGTAGATAGCAAGCTCTATCGGAAAGGGAGTTACAGAATCTTGATGAAGTGCATCACTCAGGAAGAGGGCAATAAAATATTGCTCGATGTTCATGGAGGCATCTGTGGCAACCATGCGTCCTATCATACCCTGGATGGGAAAGTTTTCTGGCAAAAAGTTCTATTGGCCAACTACCCTCCAGGACGCTTGTGAGCTGGTGAAAAAGTGTGAAGCACTCCCGGTTGATAGTTTTGGCCATGTCAATGCACATGCACCAATGACAAAGCGATCAGATCGCTTCCCGAGTCATGGCGCTGGCCAGTCGGTCTCTCACGGGCGAAGTAGAGGAGGCCGAGCATGTAAGCCACCGCCTTATCACTGCTAGCGGCCGCCTGTTCGAGCCACATGATGCCACACTGCACGTCCTCGTGCTCGGACTCGGAGAGCATGGCCTTGAGGCCGGCAACGAAGTAAGCCTTGGGTTGCTGGCCCTAGCCAGGTGGCTAATGACGGCGAGGTAGCGCTCATTTTCCATCCACTCCATCGCCTCATTTCGCAGCGACACCCGCTTAGCCACGTACTGATCCTTTGCCACCTTAGACAGAGTTTTGCAACTGCAATATGCCAAATATTAAAGAAAATGTCGTGCCCCGAATTTGCAAATCCGGACACACTGTGTAATCTGCACTAGTCCAGGATCGCGCTAGTGCACACAGACTATACAGGGTTAAAGTACCACATCATACACAGCGGAATAATATTTAAGTACATCAAACATGTATACAATCGAGTTGTTCGACCTTATGGTCACCTTACAGCAACTTGCCACGCAAGGCTTACATTATTCAGAGTAAACGATAAATAACAGCGGAAAGTAAACTTCGTTCACCACAGACGCCCTGACAGAGGCTTGCTCCCTAGTTGTCTGGCTCTTCGACGAACTCCTCCTCATACGCCGGCGTAGTTTCCTCTTCTGGTAAATTTTATCCGCAAGGGTGAGTACACACCGTACTCAGCAAGTCATGCACAGAATATAGTTCTATTACTACATGCATGGCTTGTTACAAAGGAATGGCTTTACTGGTTATTTTTCTTTTGCATCAATGCTTTGAACTATTATTTACTTAGATTGAAAGCATCAAAATCATATAACCATTATATTTCTCAAGTTGTTTTCCACATTATTTTGGACACACAGTCCCTAATCAAATTTCTTCATCAACTTTGGCACACAGCCTTCCACCCCATTTTATTTTCAAAACATTACCCCTTAACTGTAATTCCCGAGCATTGTCCAGTACCGTGGACTCGGCTATTCAAACAGTTTTAACACTCTGCAGAGGTTGTACACTTTACCCACAAGATACAGTCGCATACCACAAAGGTAATTGACCGTAACAAAGCCTTTCAGAGACTTCTATCTCTACCCAAGAACCTCTCCGGATTGCCTTCACTATCACTTCCCTCACTCAGAGCCGAAGTATAGGACCGACAAACACCGTTGGATCGGTACCAAGTCAGTAGCACGCACGCCCCCATACAGCTATTACCCGTGTAACTGCCACCCCGAGGTATCAAAGGTAAGACATCAGAATCTTACTAAACTAGGTCTTCCCATTCAGACATGTGGTTGTACAAGAGACTCAGGTCAAAGGCTTGCAAGGTGAAGTCCTTAACTGACCAAGGCAAGACTTCCTTCTCTCAGATTGGCACACAACCCTCACAACACTCAGCCCCCCCAATTGCCACACAGGCCCACCTGGTACAAAGCCTCGATCCACTTGCCCCAGTCTAAATCAATTCCATCCCCAAGTCATTTAACGGTGCAACACATGCCCGTAATCATCCTTCATGTAGAACCACACAGGTCTCTACACTCCAACATCATTACAAACAACATTCCACCTTTTATCAAAAAGCATTCTCTATTCCTTTAGTCAATGTTGCTTTTGTATTCAAAAAGATTATTCACGTTGTTTGCATGGCTAAGCAACTATTCACGGTCTAGCCTCCCGTGTTAGCACAATATTATCAACCAACTAGTATTACCAAACTTAGGTTATCAAAGGAATCATGGCATACAAATATTATTAACAAGGTGGCAATAACAATTAGGTTAACTAGCTAATTCACCCAAAATATTTAAATTCATTTTTAATTGAATTAGCATGCATAGTTTGAAACAAAATACATTTTCAAAATTTAGGAACAACATGGTCAAAACATAACTTGCCTTCAAAAAGCTGCTGGTCCTGATCCGAAGTTAGGTCTTGCTCTGGAAATCCTCCCTCAGCACTTCCCGATAGATCAACATCTAAATAAAATCAATATACACACAATAAATATATTTTATAGAGAGCAAATTCATCTCTAAAAATTCCAAAAAATTTACCAACAAATAGATCTTGATTTTACAAATTTTTAGAAATTGGAATCACTCAAATCGGAGTTAAAATGCAAAAGTTATAAACATTTGAAGTTTTAAAATAAATCAAAAAGAATAAACCGAATTTCTTTATTTATTTTTATACGGAAAATTCCGGAGTTATGACGTCAGCATGGCTAATAATGACGTCAGCACCGAAACCATTTTCGGTCGAATATATTTATTAAATAAAATCAAATTATTACGCCAAGATGACGCCATCGCCGATGTCAAGATTCATCGTGCCATGATCGACATCGTGGTACCCATCGCCGACGCCATCGCCGACGTCAAGATGACACATGGCATGATCTTGTCATGACACGTGGCGACGAACTATCAACTGAGAGATCAATTTAATCTCAACCGTCCGATTTAAAATGGACGGCTGGATCTATCCCGACGCTTCGGCTCGGGTTATTCCAGTGTTGACATGTGGCACAATTTCAACCACTGGATCAAGATCTAACGGCGGAGATCAAATCGAATGACGGCTCAGCTGACCCGGTCAAACACCAAGATTTGTGTGCTTGCCACGCGTCTCAATTTGAACCGTGCGATGAAATCAACGGCCGTGATTACACCGACAGTTTAGCTCTGTTCATCCAGAGCTAACGCGTGGCACAATATCAACCCTCGGATCCAAATCGTGCGGCTAAAAGTGAATCGGACGACGTCAACAGTCAGCGGCGGCGCTGACGCCTTGGTTCCCGTGCAACACGCGGCAGCTCGGGACTAGCCCGGCGCGCGGCGAAATCCTCACCATCCATTCAAATTCGAACGGCTCGGATTGGATCTAACACACGCGGCGGACTGGCGACATGGCTACCCCGGTGCATGACGCGTGGATGCATCCGCACCGCACATCCAAGATCTGACGATCCCGGTTAATTCAATCTAACGCTACTCAAGTGAATCTAACTGTTACAATTAAATAGTCTATGTGGCGAAACAAAAACCACCCGATCATGATCTAACGGCTAGCAATTGAAGATGAGGTTCACTGTTACCGTGACTACGTGGCTAAATCTAGACCCTCCAACACGAATCCGACGGCTATGATCTAGCACAGTTTTGAGCACACGTGGGCGATCCCGCTACGGGCACGTGGCGCTATCCTAGCCATACATTTACAGATCTACGGCTAAGGAATGAAGATGAGACTCACCGTTTGGGAGATGACGTGGAGAGATATGGGTCGTTGCTCGAAGATTAGACGGCTGTCGAAGCTTGGCTCAGCGGTGGTGTCGCGGCGGCGTTGTCCGTGCTGGAGAGGAAGAATACGGCGACGGTGAAGGCGCTCCAAGGCTTCTCCGGTGACAAGGAATGGACGACTCGACGCGGCTTGACACAAGAAGTACTCCGGTGACCTTGGCAGCGGCGGAGACTCACCGGAGAGGGCGCAAATAGCGGCGGAGCAGCTTTGGAACTACGGCGAGCAAAAGCGAGCGCTACGGTGGTTCTTGGGACGCGTGAAAGGGCTCAAAATGTGCTAAAGAACGTGCTTTATACCGTGCGCCGGCTAATGAAGCGGAAGAGATGCACGGCGGCGAGTAATGGCGAGCATTTTTCTTCGGTGGTAATGCTCGGCGGCGGCGCTTCCGGAAACCGAAGACGGAGCGACGTGGACGCATCTCGTGCGTACACGCGGCGGCGATCGAACGGTGCGAGGCAGCGAATTGGCACGGCAAATCTCAGCCGTCCGTTGTGGATCGAACGGTCGATGTTTCGGCGGCTTTAGGGTTTCCTGGCCGAGCGGGCCGACGCGGGCTGGCGACACATAGTAATGGGCCTGGCCCAGTACTGTTTACCGATTTTCTCGGGTTTTCCGAATAAAAGTAATTCTAGTAATTCATTTAAATCATTTGAGACATTTAAAATATCAGTAAAATTCTAGAAAAATTCCAGAAAATATTTTAGGACATTTTGAACTCAAATAAAATATTTCCATTTATATTTTGTTAAAACTTTCCATTATTAAATTAATTTTCAAGGAAGAGGTAAATTTCAAATATTCCAATTAAATCCAAATAAATTCCAGAAATTCTCAAAAATTAAAAATAAATTATGAAATTTAAAATAACCAAATTTTGGAATGTTACAGAAAACTAATTAATTAATAAAATCAAAAGAAAACCAATCAAAATAGAAACAAAACAATGAGTATGTGGCTCATAGGCTGCAAAGGTCATCCATAGGGCGAGACGAACTCGAGGCTATGAGGCAGACGATATGGACGAGGACAACATTGGGAAGAATGACGTCAAGCGTCGGCGCCCTTGCCATGGCTTGCGGTGTTGCACACAGTTGCTGGCTTGAAGACGAATGGTTGTGCACACTTGCTGGCTTGAAGACGAATGGTCGCACAAACTTGCTGGCTTAAAGATGAATGAAAAATGAAGAGCCTCTTGCGCAGATTTATACCACCGGTCGAGAAGACAAAGCGTCCGATACGATCAGTGTCGATTTCTTTGGGAAAACCGATTGAGGTTGAATTTAAAACTCTTAGGCGTCGTAATCGGTTTTTTAGGAACCAATTCAGTGTCGATTTCTTAGGATCAGTGTCGGTTTTATATGGGAACCAATTTAGATAACATAATCAGAATTGGTTTTCTATGGGAACCGATTCAGATGACATATCATTAGAATCGGTTTTTCTATAAGAACCGATTCAGATGACTTATCATCAAAATCGGTTTTTTAGGAACCAATTCAGATAGTCCTAAGCTTGAATATAATAGTTTTTTCACGGTTCACTCTCCATTTCATCTGGTCTTTAGCGGTTTCGCCTCCTTTTCCTCGACACCGCTGCCTCCTCTCGTCTTGTCCCCAACCCACCGCGCCCCCTCCTTCCCCGACGCCTCCGTTGCCTCCTTCCCCGATGCCACCGCCTCCTCTTCTCCTGTCCTCTCCCCACCATGCGCCCTCCTTCCCTGACACCTCCATCACCTCCCCCCACCGCCGCCCCCTTCCCCGACACCACCGCCTCCTCTCCTCCTTTCGACCAGCTCAAAGTGTTGTTCCTTTGTGAGTATATATATATATATATATATATGTAGATTGCTCTCTATCTATCCTCTGTTGCTTGTGGGACTTGCTCAATGATGATAATGGGTATCTTGATGATTAAGGCAATTAATCTTGCAATAGGTCTTGAACCGGTAGACTTGCATGTAAAACTACTAGTAATCTGATTTTGGCAAGAAATTACTAAATTGTTATTTATGTGCTGGTAGAAAACAGTTTGCTACTGATCTGTATAGTTCCTGGTTTGGTTTCAGTATTAGCTAGCTACTAGACTTCACTGTTTTTGTTGATTTGGTAGCTACTATCGAACGAGCTCTAATCAAAGAGCAAATATATATTCATACAATAGATTATTTATCAAATTGTTTTACTAGACATGATTCATTGCAAAAATGACATAAAATTTATGTTATGTTATATCATTTTGATTATGTCATTGCTGCTATCTTTGGATATGTAATTTTCATATTGTTATTTGGGATTAGCAATTTATTCTTGCTCTTATTATCAACATGATGTTAGAGTTTAGGTTGTTTAACCTACGTCTCCCATTCGAAAGTGCTTGTTTATAAATATGCCGATCAAAATGGCATATTTATCAGCAAGCAGTCTCAAATTGTCCACGTTTTTTGGACAGTTCAAGGATATGTGGTTCGGGTAAGTTCTTGAGCTGTTGTACAACTCCAGAGTAGATTTCGGTAGTGTCTCCCTAGTGTTCTTCGGATACACATCCCTCTTGACCTGTTGTCGAGATGTGTATCTGGAAAACAGTGGAGAGATGCTGCCAAACTTTTCTCTAGAGTTGTACAACGGTTTAGGAACTTTCCCAAACCACATATCCTCGAATGGGATTAGTACCTAACCTATTTAGAGATTAGGAGTCATCATTGGTATGTATTTAGTTGGTCAACAGATATACTTTTCTTGACGATCATTCGTTCATCTCATACTCTACTGCAATATGCTACAATAATTACATGCTATGAATTATCCATTCAGTTGTTGCTTCACATGATTTATTGTCAAGTTCACATAATAGCTACGAATTGCTTTCTCTCATATCAAATATATGACCATGTTAGATAAAAAACTCAAAATGTCGCAATTAGAGAGCATTGGCTCATCACCAGATAGAGTTCAAGGTGCTCCTGAGGGGCCGAGTCAAGTTCCAAGTGTTGAGCTGAGCCAGGTTGCAAATTTTGAGGCTCTGAGTAAGGTGAGGAAGGCCCAAGAACCAAACAAAGGGTCCACAGGGAGAACGCCATAGGTTCTCCACTTCAATGCTATGAGGGTTTGCACGGGTCCTCCCAAGTACAAGGGGTGATACCGGTCATTCCTCGACCAATTGGTGAGAGAGAGAGTGTTTATAACGGTTAAGGATTGGAGAAAGGAAGTCAACGCTTAGCTGAAGAGTCGGCTGTGAGACAAGGTTAAGGGCAAATGGATTATAGAGGAGGAAGATGAACGCAACGCAAGGTGGTACACCATGAAGAGGATGGGTGTGGCCTTGAGGCACTTCAGGGTCCTTATGCACAGTGAGTACATACTAAAAGGCCGTACAACATTCGAGAGGTATCCGTTCATGACTCCTGATGTTTGGGAGGAGTTCACGAGGATGAAGAGCACGCCCGAGGTAGAGCAGCTGAGAGAGAGAAACACCGCTATCCAAAGGCATAACTCGCACCCGCACCACCTCGGTATAGGCGGCTATGAGGGGAAGAAGGCAGAGTGGGTGCGACTAGCCAAGGAGTGCACGAACTCTGGGACGACGATGCCTTACTCCCATATATGTGAGGAGCGGGTACACGACTAGGTATTAGCGAGGACAAAGAAAACCACCAACGGGCAGCTTGTAGTTGCAAACCCCGGTACCGCACACGTCATCTCCATCATCGTAAGACATCTAACTTAGTGCGTTGCAGTAGATCCAACTTGTATTTCAGATCTAATTCGTACTCACTTATTGCAGGAGGAGGTAAGCCAGCGGAAAGAGCAGGGAACCTTTTAGAGCTAAGGGTCGAATGACATCCTATCGTCTGCGAACGGGAAGCCCGACCATAGGGGCCGGGTGCTTGCTGCAGGGGCGGGGCATACGAAGAAGTCCTACTTCCAAGATGGTGCTGTGAGTGCTAGATCAAGATCATGGGAAGCACGTGCAGAGCACCTCAAGGACACACTGAGGGAGCAGATTAAGGAGGAGATGAGAGGGGAGATGATGGCACATGAGGAGCGCCTGAGGACCGAGATGATGGCGATGATCTCTCAAAGTCAGAGCCAGATGCCCTCGCCTCCCGTAGAGAAGCAGCGGTGGTTCCAAAAATAATAACACTGGTCCCTAGCTAAAGGTAATAATTAAAATTTTCTAACTTAAAGCTACGAGTGTAACTCCCATAATATTTTTTCTCAAGTTCCGCACTTCTTGCAGGCGCCTATTAAGTGCCAGCTCACCCTGACGGAGGACGAATTTCCCGTGGAGGCTGCATGAGAGGTTGCATTTCCATGTAAGGAGACCAAAACTGTGCATGGTTAGCCCTTGTGGAAGGGCTACATGAGGGTGCAGGTGGACTACGTCCACGACGACTTCGTATCACATATGTTGCAATTGCCCCCAACGAAGATATCACCACTCTCGGATAGGCACGCATGTCATTTATCAAGTGGACCACGACGGGTGTCATATTGGTCAAGATAAAAATCCACCCCATCTTCTCTACTATTCTTATAGTACTTCAACAAGTCACATATGCATGTGTTTCATAGGTTCCTACCGTACCTGCGCCTGCTCCTACTCCTACACAGAGTGCAGAGCTCACACGTAAAAGGGCTAGCACGACAACCACTGAACCGCAGGAGGCCTCGACAACTCCTTCGAAGAAGGCAAAGCTAACGGAGACCACAGCGCCCCCTACAACACATGCAAAGCCCCTTGCGCCGACCTCGCAGACTTCTTCTGCGAAGAAAGAAAAGTCAGCAGGCAATGAGAAGACCTTTCATGATTTCAAGGCCTACGTACATGGAAAACCCTTGATTGCATCTAACGAATTGAATGCTCTAAGCAAATTTAGTCGTTTGCTCCATGGATGGTACATTGATAAGGTCAAATAGGACGAGAGTCGAGTCGACTTCACTGTGAGGTATAGAAAGGGACATTTCCACCGCGACGAGGATGTGACATTTTTAGTCAGTTTTGAGGATCTATTCCGTGTGTACCAACTGAAGGCTATTGATATTTCTACTTTACGATCTTGGACGCTATGAGTAACGTACTATATACTTGATGACTTTCATAAGATTTTGCATTATGCATTCTAACTGTCGGTGTTTCGAGAACCGGCAAGTAAATTTGTAAGTCGTGAGGGGCCGCGCGCTCCCGTTCCCTGAATGGTTAGACCCAAAAGAGTGAAAAGAGGGTCCAAGATTTATACTAGTTCGGGCTGAACGTCCCTACTCCAGTTCGTGAGGTGGTGTGTGTTTTACTGATGCTGGCGAGTTCGTCGAGTTACAAGCGAGGGCTTCGCTAGAGCCCCGAGCACCTCCTACACAGAGGTCGGATGGAGGAGCTACAAGTGCGGGGAGCTCAGAGCCGGGGTGCCCAGAGCTCTTTGTGGGGTTATCATTTGCTAGGCTCGAACGTGCTCGCTTTTGTGTTTACAAGGTTTTGACCGCTTATGCCGTGTTTCGTTGCTGTTCTCGTCGCCCCCGCTCCGAAGGGCCAAGCCTCCCCTTATATAGCCTGGGGAGGCAGGTTACACGGGAGCGTGTAAAGGAAAAAATGGATGGGGCTCCATACGCCTAGGAGTCTGATCTTCTGTCTCGGTGTCTGGTGGCTGGACTTGACTTCTGACGGGTAGTCACACATCCTGTGTTGAGTTGGTGGTGGCGCAGGGCGTCGGCTCGGTCCGTTCTCCGGAAACAGCAGACTCGCTCTGCGGTGTCGTGCTGACGTTGGGTGTGTCAGCCTTCGGGAACTGTCTTGGGAAGGCGCGTAGCATCCCGTCTTGGCTTGGTCGTGACGAGCTGCTGCGTCGGTTAGGAAGATGACCGGCGTAGAGGCCAGTTTCTGATGATTTGATGCTTGCTCCTTGACGAAGATGGCTTGAGCTTGTCCGGGGTTCTCGGTCTGTCCGACCCGTTGGTCGGGACATCCTTGAACCGCCATCGCCGTAGCTGGTAGGGCGTCCGACCTGTGGCGTTTGGTCGGACCGCTTTCTGAGGTCGGCCTGGTCGGGAACCGAATGCCCTTGTGTGGGCTGGTTGGTGGGCCTTCCGGTTGCTTTGATTCCTTTGGAGTTGGCTTGGTCGGAGGCCATGGGCCTCCGAGCTTCAGGCGTAGTGGCGGCCCATACGCCTTTCCTGGGCCGCTGGGGATACCTATGTGTTGGGCCGCTGGGTCGTCTGTTCGGTTGACCTTTGTCGGTCGGGCGTTGGCGCTTTTATAAGCCAAGGGGGACCGTTGGGCGGATTCCCTGCGTTGTCTGTTCTTCGAAAGCGAAGGAAGAAAGACGAGGGCAACCGTGAGGAAGATCAAAAAACCCAAGAAGAGGATTCTTTGCCTTAGCCCCTTGTTCGCTCGTCAGTCCTGCCCCTTCGGAGATGACGTGGCCAGAGTGCTCCATTCTCGATGCTCGTGTGCTCGGCTTGGCGAAGAAGCGATTCCTTCCCCCGCGCGACGTAGCTCGGTGGAGGGTGCCGACGGGGGCCGTGGCTCCGGAGCCCGACGATGGCGAGATTGTTGTAACCGCGTCCTTCTTTGAGCGCGGGTTCGGCCTCCCCCTCCATACATTTGTTCGCGGGCTTCTTCACTTTTACAAGGTGGAGGCGCACCATCTGAATCCCCACGGTGTGCTGCATATCGCGATCTTCATCACGCTGTGCGAGGCCTTTCTGGGGATCGAGCCCCATTGGGCCCTCTGGAGGTACTTCTTCCATATGCGGCCGCTGAAGGGTAAGTCGGGCGCGCTGTTGGCGCCGATCGGCGGCGCCGCCATCCAGCTTCGGTCTAACCGGTCGTCGGAGTACATCGACATGAAGCTGCCCACCTCGAACCGGGGATGGCACCCCGAATGGTTCTATATTCGGAACGTGGGAGACAGCGCCCCTGCCTTCACCGGGAGACGACCCGAGGTGGTGCCTGAATGGGGCCGGCCGGCATACGCGAAGGAGAAAAGGAAGATGGAGGTGATCTTCGAGCAGCTCGCGGCTTTGAAGAGGCAGTCTTGACGGGTTATGCCGTCGTTCACGCGTTCATGGCGAGGCGCTGCAACCCCTCATGGACAGGCCTCACCCGATGTTCAAGTACGAAGGGGCGTCTGACCCCATGAGGATGGAGCGTTCGTACCTCCCCTCGTCAGAGGTGGAGGCTCGGGTGTGCGCCGTCCTGGTTGTGAAGGCCACGGTGGCGGCAGGCGGCGCTCCCGAGCCCTTCTCAGTGGAAAACCCCCCAATCTGGTAATTGGGTGGCTCTCCTATTCTTCCCCGCGTCTTTTGTCTTGTATTCTGATCTGAAATCGAGTTCCCACCTCCTCCAGGGCCTAGGTGGGGCATCCTCCCGGGCATTGCTGCCAGGGGAGAAGGAGATGAGGGCGGTGGCCCGCGCAAAGGTCGAGCTGTAGGAGTCCGCTCGGAAGGAGCGCAGGGAAGGGAGGAGGAAGGAGAAGAGGAAGGCGCGCCAGGCGATGGCCGCGCGCGGCGAGGATGTGTCCGAGTCGACCATCCTCTCTATGGTCGGCGCGGGGTCGTCTTCCAGCGACTGCAGAGACCCCGATGAACCATACGATGCGTATGACTTCGGGCTGTCGTCGAGCGACCACCGGCCGGAGGGCGCCGACAGTGGGGCCTCCGCCGAAGCGCCCCGGGCAGGAATACCTCCAACGGAGGTTTCCCCGGAAGGAGGAAGGGATGGCTCCCCGCCTCCGGGGAGACCGACGAAGAGGGCGCGGTTTCTCGGCGCCTGCTCAACGAGGTAAGCTTTGCTTCGTTCGTTGTATGCGTCGGCTTTACTCGAGCTGCTTCTGATCGGCCTTTGCCCTCAGGGATTTCACGGGGGAGAACCTGACGGAGGTGGCGGAGTTGCCATCGGGACCGACGTCGGTACTCCCGCCGACGGGAGTTGAGGATGCGCCGGCCGAGCAAGGGCAAACGTCGGAGGCGGCGGCGCCCACCGCACCCGTGGTTGCTGTCGTAACAGAAGTTGCGCCAGTGGCGGTGCTGGAAACATCCATGGAGCCGGTGCACCATGAAGTCCTAGCGACCATCAGGAGCTTGTCGCCACGAACGGGGGCCGAGGAGGGCGGACGGATCCTCGCGCCGCCGGTCGCGGGAGTGCCAGCGCCCGGAGGAGTCCTGGCACTGGAAGCAGTGCCGCCATCGTCGCCGAAGGAGCAACTGGGAGAGGAGTTGCAGGCGGCGGTGACGGCGGTCGTGGATCCGCCGGTGGTGGTGGCAGAGGCCCAGCCGTCGGAGCGGGCTGCCAGGACGACCACGGGGGAGCTCCCTTAGTCGCCCCCGTCCATCTTAGTCTGGCCGGGCAACGACCCATCCGGCGAGGCATCATTCTCGCTGGACGATGGGGCGGAGCTTGGGGAGTGGGAATCCCTGCGGGAGGGTTCCCAACGAGCCAAGACTGAGTTGGGGCAGATTCGGGCGAGCCTGAATCTTCTTCTCGAGTCCTCCGGCAGGGCGCTGGACGCAGTCACCGGGGAGATTGACCCGGTCGGCGTGGTAAGTTGTGTTCGAAATTTCCTCGCCTTTCTGAATGTTGCCGGATCTTGTAACGGAGTGCTAGCTGGTTGCAGCGTCTGCGGGAGCGCTCGGAGGGCAAGTCCGGGTTCCTCCGTCGCCTGCACGGCCAGGGGGCGGCCGCGGAGAAGGACCGCGACCAACTGGGCTCCGAGCTGGATGAAGCTTGGGAAGCCGCGGCACGCGAGCAGTCGGCGGCAGAGGAAGCCCGTCGGACGATGAACGAGATGGGCGATACCTTGCAGGAGGAGCGTCGGTCGGGTCGGTCCCTGCGAGCGAGGGTGTCCGAGCTGGAGACGGGGATCCCGATCTTTCGGTGAGATGATGATACGTCGATTTGGGGGTGTTGATGGCACTGAATTTAGGGCTTCTAACCAGCAAGTCAGGAGCTTCACAATCGCAATGCCAATCCACACAGATACAAGATCCCAACGATCAATTGTTCCTGCAAGAAATCGAGAACCCGCAAGAACAAAGTATGAAGCAATCTGAAAATATGGTATTGAAAACCAAAAGAAACAAGTTGAGGTTCTGTTTCTCGGCTCGGGCGGTCTAGTCGACACGCGCAAACACGAGGAGGGACGCACACGGGGTCTACCAAACACAACAAAAACCTAAACGACAACGTACGACGGCTGAGACATTATATAGGGTGAAAACCAGACTTGGGGCGCCCAAATTAGGGTCGGCCACCACCCTAAGGTCGGCCACCATGCAACCCTAACCATACATGGGCCATGGGCCCAAAAATAAGGTGGCGCAGCACCTAGGAGTTCTGTCCCGTAAGATTGTTCTGTGATTTCCCGTCACTCTAGAAGGAATTTGGCCATGGGACCAGATCCATTGGAAAGGTTATCTCGATACCTTTCAAACGGGTGGTCGCACGCTGAAAACGGAGTTCGGGAGCCCAAGTTATGACTGTTTGAAGTACTGCTGCTCCTGGATGGCCGAAATGGACTCGGCGACGAATTGGGCTTTCTCTTGGGCCTTCCTTGGCGCGTGGGCTGTCCTTGGTGGATGTCCTTGATGTACTGGTCCAGCAAAGGTGGGTGGAAAGGCCTTGCTTCTGGGTTAAGCCCTCCAAGCATCGTAGACGAAGTAGCCGAAACAGCGACGGTCGGGGATGAAGTAGCGATCGTAGGGGAAGAAGGGGCAGCGGTTGTATCCTTGGTCGTGATGTCCTCATCAGGAGGCCAACAGTGCTAAAGTCGTCACTCAGGCGGAAGCAGCGGCGGCACAGAAGCTCGAGGAGGAGGCTCGCAACGCTCGAGACATTGCCCTTGAGGAGGCGGCTGTGGCGAGGAAATCTGGTGAGGACGCCCTGGAGAGGCTCCAAGCTATGACGAATGCCACGTCCGGTAAGGGATTGTTGCTTGGGTTGATTCGGAAAGTGCCGTCGTTGAGCGGACTTCTAATTTTTGCTTCGATTTTCAGAGCTGCAGAAGAATCTCGGTGAAGTGGCGGAGGCGCGGCGACTGGCGGTGGAGGAGCGCGACTCGGCGGTCGCGGCAGAGGCAGCGGCTCAGTCGGCGCAAAAAGAGGTGGAGGACGACCGGGCCGAGCTGGTCGCCGAGTTGGCGACCTTGGGGAAGGTAGGCGGGCTGTTCGCAACCGATCGCCAGGCTATACGGGCACCGATTTGTTTATGCATCGAAGTTGGCCCGTGTGCCGGAGCACGTGGAGAAGTCGGTGAAGATGAGTGCCGCCCTGGGAGCCACCTCTGCGCTTGTTAACGCCATGTCCTTCTACAATGGTATTGACCTGGACAACGTTAGCAGCGGGATCGCCAGGAATCGGACCGACGAGGAGGTCGATCGCTTCGCGCTCCAAGTCGAGCCACATGCCCGAGCGATCGCCGACCAGATATCGCCGCAGAGCGTCCTCCACGGGAGTATGAATAATGTCAGACATTATCATATTTTCGTAGATGTAAAGAACTTTGACATGTAATGACTCGGGGTTCGTTTTTGTTGTTTATTCGCCAGTTTGAACCATTTCTTCGCGTTCGGAAACCATAGCCCAGGAAACCACCGGGGGTTTTTGGCGCGTAGGCGTGTTCATTTTCCGAAGGAAGCGCGAAGGAGGTGCGAACAAATTCTGAGGTCGGAGAGCGTCTATTCATGTTTCATGCAGGGGAGGAGTGATTCCGACCGACTTGTGGCTCGCACCGCACGGTAGCCCTCACCGTAGCGCTACTAAACCGTGAGCATTAGGGCGAGAGCCGCAGCGCTTGGGTCGGATAGGTTACCCGCTAGGGAAGCCGAATGGTCGGTCAGGTCGCCGACCCGTATGAATATGAATGATGTTGAAAAAGCAAAAACATCAATTCACATTTTAAGCAGGAGAGGGATGTCCCCGACTGGCTTGCGGCTCGCGCCGCATGGGTAGCCTCTTACCGTGAAGCGCTACTTCGAAACCGTAGCCGCTGGGGCGTAGGCCGCAGCGCTTGGGTCAGACAGGTTACCCGCTAGGGAAGCCGAGTGGCCAGTCGGATCGCCGATCCGTGTGAGTGTGAATGCCATTGCTTCTGAGCCCCCGAGCGATGCGTGGCGACCAGGTCGTGGTCGGCACGTATCGCTGGTCTTTTGAGATAATCGTAAAGGAGACCAAGAGTGAAGTGACTTATCTCTTTGGGTCGGTCGTCGTGCGGCTCGCTGGTGCCTGGTTCGGTTTCCGAGACTGTCCGTGTAACCGTC
This sequence comes from Guadua angustifolia, assembly GCA_036346375.1. NCBI lineage: Eukaryota > Viridiplantae > Streptophyta > Magnoliopsida > Poales > Poaceae > Guadua > Guadua angustifolia. The sequence goes on along the minus strand of JAYEVE010000722.1, from coordinate 145,809 downwards.
TCTGCGCGAAAACCGAGGAGCCACATCGTTTCGATACGAAGCGGCGCCCTTCTGCGCCCGTGTCGCTTCGCCACATTTAATGCGAAGTGGGATTTTAATGCCCGTCGCGTCGGCACGTCGGACCGTGGGCTTGCCAGGCTGAGTTTGCAGAACGCTCGAGGCGACGGCGGTTTTTGGCTGTGCGAATCCGCCCTTATAAATACGGGCGCCGAGGGTAGCGGTAATTCACACCCGGCCTTAGCGTCTGCATTCTTTCGGCTTCTTCGTCTTCCAAGTGCTTCCCCGAAGAGTCTTTCTGCGAGTGCCATGGCAAGCGGCGGTGGCGATGATCGGAGGTCGGGGAAGCGGGTGGCGGAGGCGGACCCCGGGGGTTCGCCCCCCAAGAGGCCTCGGACGGAGGCGGGGACCTCCGGCGCGGCGGCGAGGGGCGGGCTCGACCTGCCCTCGCCGAGATTCTTCATCTGGAGCCCTCGCCACGGGTAGGCGCCTTTCTAGTTGCTTTTTGGTGTGATACTGGAGTCTCCAAGTTGACGCTCGTTCTTGGTCTTTGCTTCTCACAGGGGTGATCGGCCCAGTGCTGCGCCGACAAGCGCCGCCGGGGGCAGCTCTAGCGCCCCCTAGGCAGCGGGGAGCAACCTGAGGGACCGGGCGGCAAGCATGGTGGACGCGCTGGCGCGGTCCCGTCCCGACCTGGTGTCCCAGGTGGGGTCTTCTACCGCCCTTAGGGCGCAGGTGACGGCGCTGCGGGCGCAGGTGCAGGCCGCCGAGGACGAGGCGGCGGCTCAGCGGGCGCGTGCTAAGGCCGCTGAGGCGGAGATAGCCCGCACGTAGGAAAACTTCGACTCCACGCGCGCGGTTCTCCTCTCCATGCTCCAGCCTGCCTACGAGAGCATGGGCAGGAGCCTGAGGCCACTGGGGGTGGGGCTGAACGAGCCGGTTCAGTCCACCGTGGCGCAGTACGCCTTTGGCGTGACCCGAGCGGCCGAGGCGTTGGAGGGCTCGCCCGGAGCTCTCGGGGAACGCCCGCCGCTGGCGGGCGGAGGGTCGCCGCCCGACGGCGAGTACGTCTTTGGCGTCTTTGCGCGCGGCCGGTGCGGCTCCTTCGATCCGGCGGCTACCGTCTCCCGGATCCTGGGTGAGCCGGCCCAGGCGCGGGCCAGGGTGCGGGAGGCGGCGGAGATGGTGGCGGGGCGGCTGCACCTGGAGGTCTCGGACGACGAGGCCGAGGCGGGCGGGGACTCCGGGGAGGATGATGAGGAGGACGCCTTCTTCGGCCCCGACGCTTAGAAGGCCGCCGCGCGCTCGCCCCTGAACTCGCCGTCTTCGCGCTCCGCCCTGCCTGTTTTGCAGATTTTTGCTCTCTTTTCTGCTTTAGGGTCAGCATAAGTTGTGAACTTTTGATGTTATTTGTCTGTAATGTATGCTTCGCACTTTTGTCTGAACTCGTATGTTGCATGTTTCAGAAGCTTCGCTGTGCTTGATAGTTTATCTTTCATGTTTGTTTCTTTGTCGAACGCCTAATGATTGCTGACTGCTTGCGAAAAAACCCTTTGCGGATCGTCCGTGGGTCGCCCGCATGAAGACCACTTTGCCCCGCGGACCACCACTTTAGCGGTCGTAGTCAAGAAAAACTACTGGAGTTTTTACAAGACGTAGGCCGTAGTAGCCGGGTCGAAGTGGTTCTTTGAGGGGAAGACCTTAGGTCGACTAGGGCGCTACGCAATGAGGTTACTTAGACTTACAAGCCCCCGAGCGGGTCCGCGCCGCTCGGGCCTATCAGGCTGATAGGGACGCTCGGCTAAGAAATGAGTTTCAGGGAAAAAATTGCCTGAGCTTTTCGATGTTCCAAGCGTTTGAGACAACGTTGCCTTCGGCGTCTTTGAGTCGGTAGGTGCCGGGCCGGATTACCTCCACGACGGTGAAGGGGCCTTCCCATGGGGGCGAAAGCTTGTGCCTGCCAACGTTGGACTGGACTTGGCGCAGGACCAAGTCGCCCACGTTGAAGGCTCGGCCACGGATCTGGCGACTCTGATAACGTCGCAGCGTTTGCTGGTATTTGGCCGACCGGAGGACAGCAACGTCGCGAGCCTCGTCGAGCTGGTCAACGGCGTCTTGCTGCGAGTCGAGCCCCCGATCTTGGTCGAAGGTTTGTAGCCTTGGAGCGCCATACTCTAGGTCGGTTGGCAGGACGGCTTCGACGCCGAACACCAGGAAGAACGGCGTAAACCCGGTCGACCGGGTCGGAGTGGTTCGCAGGCTCCAAAGGACGGGGGGCAATTCGGCTGCCCACCGCCCCGCCGACTTCTTCAATCGATTGTAGATTCGTGGCTTGAGCCCCTGAAGGATCATGCCGTTCGCCCTCTCGGCCTGGCCGTTAGTCTGTGGGTGGGCCACAGCCGCCCAGTCGACGCGAATGTTGAAGTCGTCGCAGAATTCGAGAAATTCCTTCCCTGTGAACTGCGTACCATTGTCGGTGATGATGGAGTTCAGGACCCCAAACCGGTAGATGATGCCGCGGAAGAAGTCGGTCGCTTGCGTGGACGTGATGGAGGCAACTGGCTTTGCCTCTATCCATTTGGTAAACTTGTCCACCGCGACGAAGAGGTGAGTGAAGCCCCCGGGCGCCTTTTTGAAAGGTCCGAGCAGATCAAGTCCCCAGACCGCAAATGGCCAGGTGATGGGAATCGTCTGTAGGGCTTGGGCTGGAAGGTGTGTCTGCCGGGCAAAGAAATGGCACCCTTCGCAGGTGCGAACAATTTGCTCGGCGTCGGCCACGGCGGTCGGCCAGTAGAAACCTTGACGGAAGGCCATACCCACGAGGGACCGAGGTGCTGCGTGATGACCGCAGACCCCACCATGGATATCGAGCAGTAACTCCTTGCCTTGGTCGGTTAGGATGCACTTCTGGAGGACCCCGGAGGGACTCCTCTTGTACAGGTCCTCGCCGACCAGGACAAAAGACTTCGCTCGCCGAGCAAGGCGCCGGGCCTCGGTCGGATCTGGAGGGAGCGTCCCGTTTGTCAAGCGCTCGACGTAGGGCTTCCTCCAGTCGGATTCGGCCGTGAGCACGTCTTGGCCTGGTCCGGACGGCGTGGCAACCGGCTGATCGGTGGTCAGCTTTGCCGAGCCAGGCGTGTCGGACACCTGCTCGGCCGCCGGGTCCAATCGGATAGACGGTCGGTGGAGATCGTGGGCGAAGATTCCGGTCGGAACCGGTCCCCTGCCCGAAGCAAGGTTGGCGAGGTGGTCGGCCTCGCCGTTGTAGCGTTGATAGCTGTGGTGGAGCTCGAACCCCTTAAATTTTTCTTCAAGCTTGCGCACTTCGCGGCAGTATGCTGCCATACGAGGGTCTCGGGGCTCCGAGGTCTTCATGACCTGGTCGACCACCAGCTTGGAGTCGCCGTATACGTAAAGTCGTCGAACGCCGAGGTCGGCGGCGATCCGAAGACCGTTGATGAGAGCTTCGTACTCGGCGACGTTGTTGGTGGCGTCGAAGAGCAGTCGGACGACATATTGGAGTTTGTTGCCAAGTGAGGAAACGATAACGATTCCGGCACCCGCTCCGTTCTTGGTGTAGGACCCATCGAAGTACATCGTCCAATACTCGGGGTCTTCCAGCACCGGGGGCGCTTGGGCTTCGGTCCACTCTGCAACAAAGTCTGCAAGGGCTTGTGACTTGATCGCCGTCTTGGGGACGAACGAGATGTCGAGGTCGTTGAGCTCGAGAGCCCACTTGGCTATCCTCCCCGAGGCATCGCGGTTGCGGATGATCTCGCCTAGCGGCGAAGAAGTTACCACGAGACGGGTGTCGGCGGGTAGTGGATCGGTTTTCTTCGCGATCAAGATCAGCGTAGAGTAGCTTCTGCACTTGTGGATAGCGGGCTTTGGACTCCGAGAGCACTTCACTGATGAAGTAGACCGGTCGTTGCACCTTGAGGGCACGGCCTTCCTCCGCCCGCTCGACGACGAGCGCCGCACTCACGACGTGGGTCGTGGCGGCAATGTTGAGGAGCAGAGGTTCGCATGGCGTTGGCGCAGTCAGGACCGGTGGTGTTGTTAGGAAGGTCTTCAATCGGTCGAGGGCTTCCTGAGCCTCCTGCGTCCAACTGAAGTGGTCAGACTTCCTGAGCAGCTTATAAAATGGCATCCCGCGCTCGCCGAGGCGGGATACAAAACGGCGCAGGGCTGCGAGGCATCCCGTTAGCTTCTGGACGCCCTTCAGATCAGCAACCGGGCCCATCTTCATGATCGCAGAGATCTTCACTGGGTTGGCTTCGATGCCGCGCTCAGATATGATGAAGCCAAGAAGCTTCCCCTTGGGGACCCCGAAAACGCACTTCTCGGGGTTGAGTTTTATGCGAAATCGTCGGAGGTTCGCGAAGGTTTCTTCGAGGTCAGCGACGAGGTCGCAGGTCTTCCTGGTTTTGACGACGATGTCATCCACGTACACCTCGATGTTACGGCCGATTTGGTCGTCAAAGCAGGCGTGCATGCATCGCTGGTATGTTGCACCCACGTTTTCAGACCAAAGGGCATCGTTTCGTAACAAAACGAGCCGAACAGGGTGATGAAAGAAGTCGCGAGCTGGTCGGACTCCTTCATCGGGATCTGGTGATAGCCTGAGTAGGCGTCCAGAAAGGAGAGCGATTCACACCCAGCGGTGGAATCGACAACTTGGTCGATCCGGGGCAAAGGTACGTGTAGTTGGGGACCGCCATGAACTTGGCGTAACACGGCCTCCCCAAGATGGCGTGGTAGGAACCCGCGAACCCCACAACCTCGAAGGCGAGGATTTCGGTGCGGAAGTTCTCGGGTCCCCCAAAGGTGACGGGCAGGTCGACCTGCCCGAGAGGGTGGGCCTGCTGGCCTGGGATGATGCCATGGAATGGCGCCTTGCTCGGTCGTAGGGTCGAGCGCGAGATCCCCAGGGCGTCGAGTGTCTCGACATACATGATGTTGAGACCACTGCCACCGTCCATGAGGACCTTGGTGAGGCGCTTCGACCCTACGATGGGGTCGACGACGAGCGGGTACCTTCCCGGATGTGGGACGCGGTCGGGGTGGTCCGTCCGATCAAAGGTGATAGGGGACTCTGACCACCGGAGGTACTTCGGGACCGCGGGGGTCACCGTGTGCACCTCGCGATAGGCGAGCTTTTGCCGCCACTTGTCGGCATAACTCTCCGGCCCGTCGAAGATCATGAGGCATCCGTCGGGCTCTGGGAACCCGCCGTCTGCCTTTTCCTCCCCGGCCTCCGGCGCCGGGTCACGCTTCTTTCCTTTACCCCGCGGCTACGTGGGGTTTCCGGAGAGGAAGCGCCTCAGGACTTCGCAGTCCCGGTACTTGTGTTTGACGGGGTACCCATGGTTCGGACACGGGCTCTCCATCAATTTTTCAAAGTGGTCGGACGGCTACCGCACCTGCTGCTTGTCAGGGTGGTCGGCGGCCGCGACCGTGTGGTCCTCGCGGAGCTGTTTTCCCTTCCGCCTTCGTTTGTCGGAGCGGTCGGAAGGAGCGGTGGGCTCGGAGCCAGACTCTCGTTTGGCCTTCCCCTTGTCGAAGATGGCCCCCACGGCCTCCTCGCCGGAGGCGTGGTTGGTGGCGATGTCGAGCAGCTCCTTGGTGGTCCTGGGTTTAAGACAACCCAGCTTGTGGACCAAGGCCCTGCACGTCGTGCCGTAGATGAACGCCCCAACGACGTCGGCGTCGCTGATGTCGAGGAGTTCATTGCACTGTTGGGAGAAGCGCCGGATGTAGTCCCGGAGCGTTTCTCCCAGCTGCTGCTTGCAGCTTTTCAGGTCCCAAGAGTTCCCAGGGCGCTTGTACGTGCCCTGGAAGTTGCCGACGAAGACGTTCTTCAAGTCGGCCCAGCTCTTGATGGTCCCGGCGGGCAGGTACTCGAGCCAGGCTCGAGCCGAGTCCGCCAAGTAAAGGGGGAGGTACTGAATGATAAAAAGATCATTAGTAGCCCCACCGACTCAGCAGGCGAGCCGGTAATCTTCCAACCAAACTCCGGGGTTCGTTGCGCCCGTGTATTTGGTTATGTTATGAGAGCCGCAACCAAGGGAAATCCTCCTGACGGATCTCCCGAGAGAATGCCAGGGTCCCGCCTTCGGGCTCAGCACGATCATGGCGCCGCCACTATCCGCGACCTGCGAACGGGCCCCAGCGCCGGCCGCTCTTCTCCGCGCGTCGAGGGTGTCGCGGTAGTCGTGGTGGAGCCCAAGACGCTGGTGTTTCGAGAACCAGCAAGTAAATTTGTAAGTCGTGAGGGGCCGCGCGCTCCCGTTCCCTGAATGGTTAGACCCAAAAGAGTGAAAAGAGGGTCCAAGATTTATACTGGTTCGGGCTGAATGTCCCTACTCCAGTTCGTGAGGTGGTGTGTGTTTTACTGATGCTGGCGAGTTCGCCGAGTTACAAGCGAGGGTTTCACTAGAGCCCCGAGCACCTCCTACACAGAGGTCGGATGGAGGAGCTACAAGTGCGGGGAGCTCAGAGCCGGGGGTGCGTCCGAGCTCTTTGTGGGGGTTATCGGTTGCTAGGCTCGAACATGCTCTGTTTTGTGTTTACAGTGTTTTGACCGCCTATGCCGTGTTTTGTTGTTGTTCTCGTCGCCCCCGCTCCGAAGGGCCAAGCCTCCCCTTATATAGCCTGGGGAGGCAGGTTACACGGGAGCGTGTAAAGGAAAAAATGGATGGGGCTCCCTACGCCTAGGAGTCTGATCTTCTACCTCGGTGTCTGGTGGCTGGACTTGACTTCTGATGGGTAGTCACACGTCCTGTGTTGAGTTGGTGGTGGCGCAGGGCGTCGGCTCGGTCCGTTCCTCCGGGAAACGGCGTACCTGCTCTCTGCGCGGTGTCAGCTGCTGACGTTGGGTGTGTCAGCCTTCGGGAACTATCTTGGGAAGGCGCATAGCATCCCGTCTTGGCTTGGTCGTGACGAGCTGCTGCATCGGTTAGGTAGATGACCGGCGTAGAGGCCGGTTTCTGATGATTTGATGCCTGCTCCTTGACGAAGATGGCTTGAGCTTGTCCGGGGTTCTCGGTCTGTCCGACCCGTTGGTCGGGACATCCTTGAACCGCCGTCGCCGTAGCTGGTAGGGCGTCCGACCTGTGGCGTTTGGTCGGACCGCTTTCTGAGGTCGGCCTGGTCGGGAACCGAATGCCCTTGTGTGGGCTGGTTGGTGGGCCTTCCGGTTGCTTTGATTCCTTTGGAGTTGGCTTGGTCGGAGACCATGGGCCTCCGAGCTTCAGACGTAGTGGCGGCCCATACGCCTTTCCTGGGCCGCTGGGGATACCTATATGTTGGGCCGCTGGGTCGTCTGTTCGGTTGACGCTTGTCCGGTCGGCGGGCGTTGCGCTCTTTATAAGCCAAGGGGGGAACCGTTGGGCGGATTCCCCTGCGTTGTCCTGTTCTTCGCTGCGAAAGGAAGAAAAACGAGGGCGACCGTGAGGAAGATCAAAAAACCCAAGAAGAGGATTCTTTGCCTTAGTCCCTTGTTCGCTCGTCAGGCCTTATTATAGTTTAACTCCAATACGCTTCCGATAATATCTCTTGCCTATTTTCACGACGGCACAGTTCAATCCAATTTTTCCAACTAGGCCTGTGAAGACGTTTAACTAATCATACATCGGATGCCAATTTTTCCAACTAGGCCGATGAAGACGTTTAACTAATCATACATTGGATGTCAATTTCTTGTACGTCATGCCTAATTGGCCCAATACAGTAACTTTTTTTTGCCGTGAGAGTGAGAGCACAGAAAAATTATTCCATGTTTCACTTTCTTGCAATACATGAATTGACTTATTCAAGTCTCTTGGGACACATCTGAAAAAATTTGTATGATACAATTGGAACTATAAAAAGATCAGTATATATGTGTCTACATCTTGTCACAAAGATCAGTAAATATATATATATAGCGGTGGTGTGATTAGTCTCTTTTATAGTAGATTAAAATCAATATAAGCCGTTCATTTCTTTGAATCTAATGCTTAAAATCAATTCAGATCTAGTTATACTACCATATGTAGTATTGGTAGTAAAATTCAGAGAAGAGTAAAAGGGTAAAAAAAAATTATCATACTATTTGTCTTCTACGGTAAAACACGACCTATGATCCTGATGAATGGCGAAGGAATGGATAAGAAGCATATGAAGAACACCAGGTATTCGCTAAATCCATAACTGTGAACGAATTAGAAAAAAGTCTAAAATACCCTTAAGGAATGGACGATTAGATTTGATTTCTACTATCACTACTTAATACATATGTTATCCACTATAAAATTTCTCATAGGTTAACTTTTTTAGACAAAATGGGAACGAAAGTGTAAGTGGTGCTATACATGTGTGGACCCGCCCAACGGTGTGCTGAGCTTTATCTTTCCTTCTAGATGCATTCATTTGTTTTTAGAAAAATCCTTTGATTTATATTAATAACCAGTTGAAAATGTTGGATTATTTGGGCTAAGCCTATTTAATTGAGACAAATAATTTCCTAGAAAATCTCAAAATTAAAGCCCATCTCATGATGAGGCATGTGCACTAACAATAGTACCACATTGCTAGCCTAAAGTGGTGAATACTAGTTTATATAGTGGAGTGTGATCCACCATGGTAGAACCATGTGGGAGAGAGGGAGGAAAATACACGCGCTCGCTCGCCTCGCGTCGCCGGGCCGGGCACGGGCCGGGGCGGAGGGCGCGGGTGTGCGGCACCTGCATGAATGGTCCGTCGAAATCTAGTCCAGAGCCTTGCGCAGACGCAGCCTCTTTTTGCTACTCGGGATCGTCACGGTTGCAGTATGAGATAAGGACTCCGTAATAGACTCCAATCGTGGCATATCTTTGAGTCACGTTCTGTCACGATTACCAGACTATCCCTATATATACTGCACCCTACCACCCGAGTAGTAGAATATACAGAATACCTTGAGTTAGGGTTTTACCATCTCTCGCTGCTGCACCGCCATCGTAGTCTTCTCCATCCCGAGCGCCGATGTGCATCTGCGATCGGGAGAGCAGGTCTTCGGAACCCTTCGTCTTCGAGATCCTGCACCGGGAGAGGGTGAATAAGGTTTTTGGGAAGCACTCTGCGCGACTGCTCAAGATCTTCACCACGGCTCGTCTTCCTGTTCCTGCTGCTGGACATCGTCGCCAGCGGCTCCTGCGACACGCTATCATCAACGTCGTCCACGTCAACACCTCTTCCTGTTCCTGCTGCTGGACATCGTCGCCAGCGGCTCCTGCAACGCGCTATCATCAACGTCGTCCACGTCAACACCGCAACTGCACCAGCTACGCCGCTCGCATCTTCTTCGCTTTCGACGCTCGATCTGTTCTAATCTCGTGGTTAATTATGTCTATCAAGATGATCATGATGTTCGTACTATCTAGTGTGTTAGAGAGATGCATGCTAGTTTCTGTGATGCTGTTTATGATCTATATTCAGAATTTAATCCTGAAACTGTCTAATTTTTCAACAGAAAAGTCCACAAGTACCAAACTTTTGCGCTGAAGATTATAAATGAAGAATATGTCATGATCAATTCCTTGAGTCGATGAATTTACAGGATTTTCTTATTTTCCTCATCGACTCTGGATTTTGCAATGGCTGAAGCGAGAAGTAAATTGTCGATGTTCATCATTGTTGTCTAGGACCTATGCCTCGGTGGCATTATTGGTCATCGGGAGAAAATCAAAAGAGATTTATTTATACCAATCTCAGGCCAGTGTCAATCTACATGTAGTCATGTAGATGTCACCGTCGTCATCCCACTGTATCTGCCCGCCCATCACAAACAAAGAAATTCTTTTTATGAACTTGCTGGGTAAAAACAACTTGATCAAGGAATAAAACAGTGGAAACTAGCGAAGAAAAAAATTACTTATAGAAATTAATGGTCCCAGCCCACTCAACACCAGCGAGAAGCTGCAGAAGAGGGGAGGGGCTGGACGTGGATTGACAGGGTTGTGACCAGCGGCAGTTGCTCTGTAGATGTATTTATTGATAGAAATAGATTGTGCATTTAGAGGAAATCAACCATGGCCTATATATCTAATGGTGCGTTTGATTGGATATACGAGGATGAATAGGATGAGATGGTACAAAATGGATTCATCATTTGCTGATTATTGATAGAAATAGTTTCTACTGTTTTTGCTGATTATTCCTTTTCTTCATCATGGTAGGTACACAAGTATAAGGTGATAAGTTTCTGGAGTAGTAACTTTTGTGTAGTTGGGGGTGCTACAAGTTTTTGGAGTGGCAACCTTTTGTGCAGCAAGAAAGTAGTGCTGTTTATGGTTACAAATGTTAACTAGTAGCTAGAGAAGCATATACATCATCTCTTTTAGTGAAAATGTATGTCCTTATTTACTAGGCTGAGACTTAGCTCATTACCTCTCACTGACTGTACGTTACTTATTTTGGACGGGCATGTATGCAACTTAACTTATTTGAAGGATCTATGTTTATCAAACCCTGTATGTCATGTGTGCTGTGATTGTGTATGTATATGGTGATTGTGTATCAACTTAACTTATGTGATGTGCAACTTAACTATTTGAACTGTGATTGTGTATGTATATGGTTATATATGTGAGTGGCACTATTTGCATGTACAAGTGTGTATGTCAATTCAACGGTGGATAATGTGGAATTGGTTCTGTATATATTGCATATTTAATTAATTTGTATGTCATGTGTGCTGGCACCTTTACCGACACAAAACTTGTGTAGAAAACCAGCTTTGGTCTATGAGGGGAAAAATGATTAGTCAACAAGTAAAGTGTCGGCAATTCATATTAACTGTTGGTAAAGCTTGCACTGTCAGCAAAAAACCAACTGTCGGCAAAGATTGGAACTGTTGGCAAAACTTAGATCTTTGCCATCAATTTATCTGTCGGCAAAGCCTAAGCCGACTACTTCTACCGCTATTGTTTAGTTACCATCAGCTAAATTTTTGCCGACAGTTTTTGGGTCGGGAAGGTGCCTTTTTCTGACTATACCATGTGTTGGCAAAAATGTGGCATGGTATAGTGGTATTTAGAGGAAATACATACATGCATGGGAATCAACCTTGGCTTGTCTAAGCCTTATTATAGTTTAACTCCAATACGCTTCCGATAATATCTCTTGCCTATTTTCACGACGGCACAGTTCAATCCAATTTTTCCAACTAGGCCTATGAAGACGTTTAACTAATCATACATTGGATGTCAATTTCTTGTACGTCATGCCTAATTAGCCCTATACAGTAACTTTTTTCGCCGTGAGAGAGTGAGAGCACAGAAAAATTATTCCATGTTTCACTATCTTCCAATACATGAATTGACTTATTAAAGTCTCTTGGGACACATCTGAAAAAATTTGTATGATACAATTGGAACTATAAAAAGATCAGGATATTTGTGTCTACATCTTGTCACAAAGACTAGCGGTACGCAGACTTGTCATGGGACATGTGTTAGAGATCAACGATCGAGCTCACATAGGCGTCGCCTAGCATCAAGGAATAAGCGTTTATTTCTTTGAATCTAATGGCTAAAATCAATTCAGATCTAGTTATACTACCACATATAGTATTGGTAGTAAAATTTAGAGAAGAGTAAAAGGGTAAAAAATTTCGTCATACTATTTGTCCTCTACGGTAAAACACGTCCTATGATCCTGATGAATGGCGAATGAATGGATAAGAAGCATCTGAAGATCACCAGGTATTCGATGAATCTAAAACTGTGAACGAATTAGGAAAAAGTCTAAAATACCTTTGATGAATGGAATGGAAAAGTCTAAAATACTCTTAAAGAATGGATGGTTAGATTCGATTTCTACTATCACTACTTGTTATCCACTATAAAATTTCTCACGAGTTAATTTTTTTAGACAAAGTGAGAACGAAAGTGTAAGTGGTGCTATACATATATGGACGGCCCAACGGTGTGCTGAGCTTTATGTGCATTCGTTGGTTTTTAGTAAAATCCTTTGATTTATATTAATAACCAGTTGAAAAGTCCACAAGTACCTAACTTTTGCACTGAAGATTATAAATGAGGAATATGTCATTATCAATTCCTTGAGTCGATGAATTTACCAGGATTTTCTTATCTTCCTCATCGATTCTGGATTTTGCAATGGCTGAAGCGAGAAGTAAATTGTCGATGTTCATCATTGTTGTCTACGACCTATGCCTCGGTGGCATTATTGGTCATCGGGGGAAAATCAAAAGAGGTTTATTTATATCTAATGACTTGTGTCCGGATGTTCGAAATTTTCGGATACACTGCAACATTTTTTCGTGCAATATTTTCCTTCGACAAACAGTGAAATTCGCTACAGTAAACGGATGTTGCAAACGTTCAAAAAAAATGTTGCACACGTCAGAAAAAAATACTGCACGCGTAGAAAAAAATGTTGCTAGAAGTGTCCGATGAGATGAACAGTAACCAGACGTCCGAGCGCTAGTATCTCCCTTATTTATATCAATCTCGGGCCAGTGTCAATTTACATGTAGGTGTCACCGTCGTCATCCCACTGTATCTGCCCGCCCATCACAAACAAAGAAATTCTTTTTATGAACTTGCTGGGTAGAAACAGCTTGATCAAGGAATAAAACAGTGGAAACTAGAGAAGAAAAAAATTACTTATAGAAATTAATGGTCCCAGCCCACTCAACACCAGCGAGAAGCTGCAGAAGAGGGGAGGGGCTGGATGTGGATTGACAGGGTTGTGACCAGCGGCAGTTGTGTATTTATTGATAGAAATAGATTGTGCATTTAGAGGAAATGAACCATAGCCTATATATCTAAGTATCTGTTGACGCCAAAAACGTGAAGAGGGTTTCTGGCTTGCAACACGCCAGACGAACGCCGGGTTCAAGTGCGAAGCGTGCCAATCGATTTGACCCTGCAATCGATAAGGAAAAGATCGTGAAATTCAATCTAAGCCGATCTTAGAGGTGAATCGGCTAAAGCAGAATCGGCCAGAAGCCGACTGAAAAGGTAAATAGATCAGTCGATTAGGGCTGATCCGAAGGTAAAAGGCAGATCGATTCTGAAAAGACGATGCGCAACAAGACAGAACAAATCAGACCTGGAGAAATCGAAGACGATCAAACAATCGGCGATACGTAACTTTATTTGATCGATGTTGACTTACAAAAGGGGATTACAAAGCTAAAATGCTAAAAGCTATAGGAAACGAAAAACTGGTAGATGTGATTTTGTTGTGGATGCCCCTTCAAACAGCCCTGGCGCGTCTTATATATCCGTCAGCCGATCCGAGTCCTGATCCAATACGACAACACAATCCGAGTCGGCCATGGTTTCCTATTTGATTTCCTGCTTCCAAACATTATCCGTACGCTATCCAAACTTTCCAAAGGTGCTTCGTGCTTTATCCAAATTCATGATGTCTGCCGATTCATCCCATACTTACCAAATTCTGGTACAAACAGTATCTAAGCCTTATGATGGGCGTCCAAATCGAATACGATTCCGTTAATATCTCCCGGCTATTGTCTGCAGGGCAAAATTCAATCCAATTTTTCCACAATGCACATGGAAGTATGGAGGAATTTTTAAAAAAATAATACATTCTTTAAATAATTTTACAAAAAATAATATATCATAAAAACAATTACAAAATATACCTCTATCACTATTTCAGTTGGTGACATAAGCTTTGCCGCTAAACAAAATCACGAAAATTTGGTACTGTTCATCTGTCACCATTTTAAACAGTACCAAATTTTCGCAAATTGAATTGGCAACAGAAGCTTCTGTCGCCAATAAATTAGCGACAGATGTCTGCTCTTTCGTTAACTGAATTGGCCGACAGATTGTTTACTTGTAGATTTAGGGCCTGTTTGTTTTTACTTTTGATTCTGGATTCTAGCTTCAAAAGCAGAATAGCCTTATTCTAGAATCCGATTCTCACAATCCACCCACCTATATACATTAGAATCCACAATCCACTTTATATATGCTTTTGGATTTCAGCTTTTGGAGAATCTGTTTCTCTGTAACTACAATCCAAAATCAGCTTTTAGAGAATCAAAAGCAAAAACAAACAGGCCCTTATTTGGTCGATAAGGCTAAGATTTTCGTCGCCATTTCAATTGGTGACCTCGCGAGTCCTATCGCTAATTTATTTGGCAATAGAGTTTATGTCGTCAATTAAAATGGAGACAGAGGTATATTTTTGTAATTATTTTTTTGAAGTATTATTTTTATAAAATTATTTAAATAGTACATTATTTTTCTAAAAAATAGAAGTATGGATGTAACTTTTTTGCACGTCATGTCTAATGGGTCCAATCCAATGCAACGACTTTTGCCTCATGCGGGGCGAGAGCACAGGAGAATTATTACATGTTTCGCTGTTTTGCAATTAGGTCTGGAAAAGAAAAAGCTCAGTGGTAAGACTCGTTGGTTTGGTTTAAAATTGCTTTAATTATGCTCGTCCATTGGTTAAACATTGAAATGAGTTAATTTTGAATGAAATTGGTTTTTGCTCTAGCTTTTGCTGTGAGAGGGAGGGCGATGGCGATGCTGAATGCGGAGGAGGCGCCCTACACGAGGTGGGAGTTGAGAAGTCCGGCAGCGGGAGAGATGTCGCCGAGGGGAGAGGGGCAGGGGAGGGCGTCACCGAGGGGGCGTGGGGGAGGAAGCCGCCGAGGAGGAGAGGGCATAGGGGAGACGCTGGGCGGGGAGGCTGCGAGGCTAGGGGCGTCGGTGAAGTCGGGGGCCACTGGTGGGGGCACTGTAGGGGGCGACGGGTATCTGCGGCAGTGTCCTGGTAGATCGGGGCAGGGCAGAGGTGAAAGCGACACGATGGGGAAGAGGTGGCGACAGATATATAGAGGGATATCAATGATGGTTTTTAATAAAAACCGCTATAGATACTTTTATAACTGGCGGTTTTTGTTAATAACAACTATAGATACCCAATTTATTTGTGGCAGTATTTTAATTGAAAATTGCCACTGATAAAAGTATCCATGGCGGTTTTTCTCAAAACCTGCCACGGATACCCCTATCCTACACTTAGGTATTCAAAGGGCTACTAAATCTTATTAAAATATTTTAAAACTTTTTTACCCGGTTCAAATGATAATTATTACTAAAATCAGTTACATAAAAATTAGAAAAATTGTAACAACACTGACTACTTTATTTGTTCACTTCTGTTCTTATTTTTATTTGAGGATGAAAATAAAGTCAAGAATTTTTCAAACTTTTTGAGAGAGTTTGATATGGGCTAGTTTTTGTTATTTAAAAATTTGAGATCAAAATCATGCATATTTATTTTCTATTAATTCTAATATGGTAGTTTTTAGATTTTCTTATTTTCTGCTTTTTGAATTTTAATAGGAATTATATGTGATTATTAATTTTTATATTTTTACTCTAATTTGATACTATTTTTAGAAGATATGGTAATATTTTTAGCTAGAGAAAATTTTCTAAGATTCTTGTAAAACTCTGACATGACATTCTTTTGTAGTCAAAAGGAGTCATATCACATTTCACTTCATTATCTTCTTTTTAACATCACTTTAGCTTTACTCCACATAAATTCATATTTTTTACATCACATTTACATTACTCTATATAAATGGATGCATATTGCCATTGCTCCTGGCTAATTATTTTCTTTCACAATTTGGGTAGCACCTCCCCTCTCTTGAAGCTCTTGGCCGAAGCTCCACTGTTCTTGATCGAGCAAAGTGGCAAGAGGAAAAAGTTTAAATTGGGAATTAGGACCGGTTGGAGGAACCAACCGGTTCTGATTCTCTAATATCAGAACCGGTTGGTTCCTCTAACAGGTACTAATAAGCCTCCGTGCCAGCTGGCCTTGCCGTGACTCTTTAGTACCGGTTTATTACACGAACTGGTACTGATGTTACATCATTAGTACCAGCTCTTGCATTGAACCGGTACTAAAAAGCCACGGCAGGCCAGTAATCGTTGAACCGGCACTGTTGTAACTATTAGTCCCGGTTCGAGCCCAACCGACACTGATGGGCTGGTATCAAAGGACAATTCTGTAGTAGTGTACAATTGCTCTATGGATCCATTCATCACTAGAAATAGGGTGTGTATTTTGGGGAAATAGAAACATGCATGGGAAATCAACCTTGGCCCGTCTAAGCCTTATTATAGTTTAACTCCAATACGCTTCCGATAATTTCTTTTGCCTATTTTCACGACGGCACAGTGCAATCCAATTTTTCCAACTAGGCCTATGAAGACGTTTAACTAATCATACATTGGATGTCAATTTCTTGTACGTCATGCCTAATTGGTCCAATACAGTAACTTTTTTCGCCGTGGGAGAGTGAGAGCACAGAAAAATTATTCCATGTTTCACTTTCTTCGAATACATGAATGGACTTATCCAAGTCTCATGGGACACGTCTGAAAAAATTTGTATGATACAATTGGAACTATAAAAAGATCAGTATACATCTTGTCAGGGATCAAAATTTTGTTTTTGAGAAAAAACCGGGGTGGGCCGAAATCCAAAATTTCGGCGAAATTCAAAAATTTCGGATGAAATCCATTCAAAATTCAAAAAGCAAAATTCAAATCCGGTTCATTTGGCACCGAAATTTTTGAAATTTCGCCGAAATTACCCCGAAATTCGCCGAAATAACCCGAAATTTTGTCCAAATTTCATTGACTGAAAATTGGTTCAAACGATGTCAAAAAATTTTGAAATTTTTTTTGGAGGTTCCTGACACATTAGATATGTTATCATAAAAGTTTCAAGTGATTATCAGTTGTGTGGATGTTTCAAAAATTCAAACATTGGTACTGTCCCGATGAAACGTTGATCGGTAAGTTTGAACCGGATGAAAAATAGTACAAACGACGTTAGAACATTTTAAAAATTTTTATGGAGATTCCTAACATATTTATGATATTTATGTAAAAATTTTAGATGATGATAAAATGTGAGGACAAGCGCTGAGCGACAAGTTTCATCCGAATGAAAATTAGAACAAACGAGCTTATAAAATTTTGAAAATTTTTCTGCATAATCCTGACACATCCATAATATTCTCATAAAATTTTCATATGATGATAAAGTGTCATGAATTTTTAAAAATTTGAAGAGTGCTACTATCCTGTTAAAAGACCGATGATCAATACATAGATTTAATTTAGCAAGAAAAAGGTTTAAATTTTTTAAAAATTTTACATAAGGGTGACAAGAAAATGATTAATATCTCATAAAAATTTTGAATCATGATCATGTTTCAGTGAATTTATAAAATTCTTATAAGGCACAGTGCCATTTATGTTCTTTCTCTGTTTGATTTTTGAAATATAATACAACAAATTAAGTTCAGTGCCTACTGCATTGATAGATTTTATTGAGCAAACAAATAAGCTGAAATTTTTTGAAAATTTTATAAAATGGTATTGATTAAATTCTTAATCTGTCATAAGATTTTTAGATCATGATCACACTCGAGAAAATATAAAAAAATCTAACAAGTTTACTGTTCCAATTATGTCCATTCTGTTAAATTATTTTGAAAATTTTTAGATTTTTAGATCATGATCACACTCGAGAAAATATAAAAAAATCTAACAAGATAACAAATGATGTTAAATTATTTTGAAAATTTTTTTGTATGATCCCAAACTACTAAGTATGGCACCATAAATTTTTTGAGATTTTTTAAAATTTGGGCAGAAATTTTTTTAAAAAATCTGATAATTTTTCTGCCCAAATTTTAAAAAATCTCAAAAAATTAGTTTTTCAACAAATTTTCATAGAATATCACTTTCTAATAGGTTATTGGACCAAATCCGGCGCTCAAACTTCAAAATCCGGCGAAATTTCCCAAAATTACTGTAGTAGTACTGTAGCAAAAATTTTTTTTAAAAAAAATAAATTCGGCCAGTACATATAAATTCGTCCTGTCCAAAATGCGAAATTTTGCTGAAATTCGGTGAAAATTTAAACCATGCATCTTGTCACAAAGACCAGCGGTACGCAGACTTGTGATGGGACATGTGTAGAGATCAACGATCGAGCTCACATAGGCGTCGCCTCGCATCAAGAAATATCTAGTCATACTTTTCAAATTATGCATCGACTCTACGTCCGAGTTTATTCATGCATGTGTAAGCGCATGTTCTTCTCAGGCCACGTAGCCTATATAGGGCTGTGGTGTGATTAGTCGAGTTCTTTTATATTAGATTAAAATCAATATAAGTTATCTATTCTTTTGAATCAAATGGCTAAAATCAATTCAAATCTAGTTATGATTTGATTATTATTATCACTACTTACTACTGATGTTATCTATTGTAAAATTTCTCCCGAGTTAACTTTTTTAGACAAAGTGGGAACGAAAGTGTAAGTCGTGCTATGCATATGTGGCCCACCCAACGATGTGCTGGGCTTTATCTTTCATTCTAGATGCATTCATTGGTGTAGGGCAAAATTCAATCCAATTTTTCCACAATGTCCATGGAAGTATGGAGGAACTTTTTTAAAAATAATACATTGTTTAAATAATTTTATAAAAAATAATATATCATAAAAATAATTACAAAATATACCTCTATCGCCATTTCAGTTAGCGACATAAGCTTTGGCACCAAACAAAATCGCGAAAATTTGGTATTGTTCATCTGTCGCCATTTTAAACAGTACCAAATATTCGCAAATTGAATTGACAACAAAAGCTTCTGTCGCCAATGAATTGGCTGACAGATTGTTTACTTGCAGATTTATTTAGTTGACAAGGATAAGGTTTCTGTCACTATTTCAATTGGTGACCTCGCGAGTCCTGTCGCTAACACTACTACCGAACATGTGTTTACTGCCGGGTCCTCATCGGCATCACTGTCGGATGTAGACCCAGCACAACCTAAGTGGCAGTGATAGTCGAGAACTATCACTGTCGGATATAAATCGGCAGTGATAATCACTATCACTGCCGATTCACACTCTCCAACCAGCAGTGATAATAATTATCACTATCGGTTATCAATCATATCACTGCCGCATTTTCAATAATATCCGGCAGTGATAATAATTATCACTGCCGCTGATCTCTGATAATCGGCAGTGATAAGTAACTATCACTGCCACATTTTTATCAATATCTGGCAGTGATAAGTAGTATCACTGCCCCTTTTTCCTTGTTAACCGGCAGTGATAACTCTCTATCCTATTTTCATATCAAAAACTGGCGGTGATGGGTTTTTTTAAAACCTTTTTACATATATATTTGTTGCAATATATATTGTAGCATATATATATTGTACACTAGATGTATTCTGTACGGTATACGTTGTGCACGATTGTCGGGACCCGAATTTGCAAATCCGGACCCTCTGTGTTTCAGCACTAGTCCAGGATCACGCTAGTGCACACAGTTGCAACATCGGTACATATCACAGACATATCCAACGAAATAATAAGTACTTTAATTAAATACTCAAACTAGTTGATTGACCTTATGGTCAAGTTACAAAGATCGCCTCATGAGGCGAAGACTTATTAAAATATTCAAATGCAATGAAATAAAATAAACTCGTGGCGCCAACCAATTTGCCACAGTAATCGATCGGCTCGCTCCTAGTTCGCTCGGCTCCTCGATACTCCTCCTCCCGAGGGGTTGCTTCTTCTTCAACCGAAGTTGTGTTGTTGTGGGGTGAGTACTTTGAGCACTCAAACAAGTCATGCATGTAATGCAAATCTAATATTCTACATGCATGGCTTAGTACAAAGGATAGGCTATGGTTCATGAGCGACAAACATTCAAGATAAACAAAGAATAGATTACAAAGCAAGAAAAGCAGAGTAGGAATAGTAGCTTTCACAAACATTTCAATCAGAAATCACTTTTCCATCCTAAGTCATGTTCATCATCACCAACCCAAGCATTTTCCATCAACAAGTCATTTTTTTATGAAAATCTAACCCTTGACCAGAATCACCGAGCGATGCTCAATACCGTGAGCACGGCTATTCAATAGGTTGTACACTCTGCAGAGGTTATACACTTTACCCACAAGATACAATCAAATACCACCAAGGCAAATAACCGTAACGAAGCCTTTCCAAAGTTCCATCTAAACTCAAGACGCTGCGCTAAGGTTTCAACACCGGAGGGATGGTTACCACACCTGGCCCCCTCTTGCGCCATGTGAGTTCTCATTCCGCTTCTCCGGCCTCACACCACCACGACAAGATCAAGAATAGATTTCCCGGTTTACTCAGCTAAGCCCGTCCCATTACGGAGCTTGTGGTTGTATGAGAGACTCGGTTCAAATGCTCGCAAGGTTAAGTCCTTAGTTGACCGAGGCAAGACTAACCAAGTGTGATCTCCATATCAAAACCAATAAAACCAAATTCGACCGCCAGTTGCCACTCTTGGCCCACGAAACAATCTTGCCGATGCCTCGGTCTAAATCATTTTCCCACCCCTTCTTTACCATTGCACCACGTGCCATCATCAACTCAATAACACATGTCTCATTCACAAAACAAGTTCCATATCTCATTAAGTCAATATTTTACTTTGGTACTTCCAAAATCATGAATTGTCCACGTGGCGTGGCTAAGCATACTACTTGGTCTACTCAACCCATGTTGGCAATTAAATAATGTCCAACTATTAATCCACAACCTAGGGTGACAAATGATTCATGGCCTACAATTATTTACGACAAGGTGGCATACAGCAACTAGGCATTTAGCTAATCCCAAAATGCATTCAATCAAATTTTTACTAAATTAGCATGCAATAAATTAAATCAAAATAATTTTCTCTAATAGGTTCAACATGATCAAACACAACTTGCCTTCAAAAAGTACTGATTCGCTCTCTGAGCTTGCTCTCGGTCGAAACCTCTCCTCGAAACCTTCGGGCACTTCAACGCCTCACGCACAACGTAAACACAAACAATAAAATAAATAAACAGTAGGCAAACAGTGCTCAAAAATTCAATTAAAATTCATAAACAGAAAGATCACAATTTTACAAATTTATAGAAATTGGAATCACTCAAATCGGAGTTAAAACGCAAAAGTTATAAGCATTTGAAGTTTCAAAATATATTTAAAATCAATATACCGAATTAAATAAATATTTTCTTTTTCGAAAATCAATTATTAAGTCATCTGTGACACGTGTCGCCACCAGAGAGTGACACGTGGACTTGCCGACGCCAGTACGATCGGCTATTTCTCGACAAGTGGGTCCCACCGTGACGCGTCGATGACGTCACGGTGACGCCACACGCAAGGCGCGTCTTGGTGACGAGTGGGCCCGTGCTGTCAGCGTCTCGGGTGAATAGTGCACAGTGCGGCTGACATGTGGGTCCGGGCGATCAGCGACTCACGCGCACAGTGCGGCTGACGAGTGGGTCCCACGCGTCGCTGACACGCGATGAAAGGCATGGTGCGGTGCGATTCGAGCCGTAGGATCTAGATCTAACGGATGAGGTTTGAAGATGAGATTTACTGTGCAAGGGCGACGTGGCGGAATCCGGGTCGTCGATTGGAGATCGGACGGTCGTGGAAGCTCGCGAGGTTCGGCGGTGTCGCGGCGGCGCTGGCTGACCGGAGGCGGAGACGACGACGTGGCGACGGCGCTCCCGTGCTCCTCCGACGTGAAGAGATAGCGCCCGGACGCGGCTTGACGAGAGGGACTCAAGGACCAACGGCGACGGCGGAAGGTCACCGGCGGCCGATTTAACCGACGCGAGGAAGTGCGGCGGATGGCCGGGACTTGGCGAGGTCGTCTGGCGGCGGCGCGTCTCCGGCGTCGAGGTACTGGCTGGTGCGGCGTGAGGTGAGGTTCACAAGATGGGCGGCGGCGCTTAAATAGTGCCCTCGGCTTCCGTGAAAAGCGCGAGACCGAGGCCCACACGGCGGCGGCGGCGAGTCCGCATGGTGACTCGGATGGTCGACGTGGCGCAACGAGAGCCGCTTGATGGAGATCGAACAGTGGCGTTAGGGTTTTCGAGCAGGCCGCATGATGTTCGCCCAACACTGTTCATCGGGATTTTAATCCTTTTCGATTTAAAATAATTCCCGAAATTCAAATAATTTATTTGGGGCATTAAAAATATCAGAAAAATTCTGGAAAAATTCTCAAAAATATTTTAAGACATTTGTGACTCAAATAAAATATTTTCAGCAAAAATTTATTTTAACTTTTCCATTATTTAATTAATTTGTTAAATGGCTTAATTCAAAATAAATTCAAATAATTTCAAATAAATCCAAATAAATCCAAATAAATTCCAGAAATTCCCAAAAATTCAAAATACCATTTAAATGCAATAAAAGCAAAAATTGGGGTGTTACAAACCTCCCCCCCTTAACGGAATCTCGACCCCGAGATTCAGGGCTGACTAAGGAATAGGTTGGGGAATTCCTTCTTCAGGTCTTCTTCACGCTCCCAGGTTGCTTCACTCTCGGAATGGTTACTCCACTGAACTCTGCAGAAGCGGGTTGATTTATTTCTCGTCTCCCGATCCATTGTGTCCAAGATCTTCACCGGGTACTCTCTATAAGTCAAATCCTCCTGCAGCTCGACCGCCTCTAACGGCATCTGCTCTTCTGGCACTCGGAGGCACTTCTTTAGTTGTGACACATGGAACACATCATGCACACCTGCTAAGGACTGCGGTAACTCCAGCTGATACGCCACTTCACCTCTACGACTTAGGATCTTGAATGGACCAACATATCTTGGTGCTAACTTCCCTTTGGTGTGGAACCTCTTAACTCCTTTGAGTGGGGTAACTCTGAGATACACAAAATCTTCAGGCTCAAAGCTCGAGATCCTCGCGGCGATTATCGGCAGAACTCTTACGCCTTGATTGTGCAATTTTCAACCTTTCCTGATCATGGCTATCTGCTCCTCGGCTTCTCGAAGAATATCCGCCCAAACATATGACGCTTCTCCTGTCTCATTCCAATTCAACGGCGTTAAGCGAGTCGCCATATAGTGCTTCAATGGCGACATCTCGCAAACTTGCTCGTAATCTTGTTGTAGCCGAACTCGGCGTCGGCAAGCACTTGTCCCACGATGTTGTGTAAGCCAATGCACATGCCCTCAACATGTCCTCCAAGATCGATTAACTCTTTCCGCTTGCCCATCCGTGCTCGGGTGATATGCGATCTTGAAGTTCAAACGAGTCCCTAAAGCCTCATGCGACTTATCCCAAAATCTTGAGGTAAACCGGTACCTCGTCTCGATACAATTCTCTTCGGAACTCCGTGTAGACATACAATTCTTGACATATATAAATCTGCTAAGCGGTCCCCTGAGTATGTAGTCTTTACTGGTATGAAGTGAGCAACCTTTGTCAAACGGTCCACTATAACCCATATAGAATCATACCCTGTCTGGGTCCTTGGTAAACCGGTAATGAAATCCATTCCGATTTCTTCCCATTTCCACTCGGGTATCTTAAGTGGCTGTAGCAACCCTGCTGGCCTCTGATGCATTGCTTTGATTCTTTGACATATGTCGCACAACGCAACATGCTCTGCAACTTCACGCTTCATGCTTGGCCACCAAAATCTTTCCTTCAGGTCTTGGTACATCTTAGCGCTTCCCGGATGAATTGAGTACTTGGAATCATGGGCCTCCTCCAAAATCAGCTGCTTCAGCTCCTTCCTGTGCGGTACACAAATGCGATTCTTGATCCACAATGTACCTCGCTCATCCAGCTTGAAATCCTTCGCCTTGCCTTCCTCCATTTTGGACTTAATTCTCTGAATCTTGACATCGTCCTTCTGTCCTTCACGAATCTGATCTTCCAGGGTAGGCTTCACCTCTAGAGCGGCTAAGAATCCCTTAGGCACAACTTCCATCTTCAACTTCTGAAATTCCTTGCATAACTCAGCCTGGTTTTCTCCCATCAACATGTTCACTGTGTGGCTCTTTCGACTTAAAGCATCTGCCACTACATTGGCTTTTCCGGGGTGATAATGAATTCCCAGATTGTAATCCTTAATTAACTCCAACCATCTCCTCTGCTCATGTTCAGTCCGACCGTAAATATATATTTAAGACTCTTATGGTCGGTGTACACCTCACATCTGTTCCCAATTAAATAGTGTCGCCATAACTTCAAGGCGTGTACCACGGCTGCTAATTCCAAATCATGCGTCGGATAGTTCTCCTCATGCGGCCTCAACTGCCTAGATGCATATGCAACGACCTTACAGTTTTGCATTAATACGCAACCGAGTCCTTGGCGCGATGCATCACAATATATATCAAAGCTCTGGCTTAAATCCGGTAGAACTAACACTGGTGCTGTTGTCAGGCGTTTCTTCAACTCCTGAAAACTACGCTCGCATTCCGGCGTCCATGCAAACTTCTTCTCCTTTTTCAACAATTGCGTAAGAGGCCTCGCAATCGTTGAGAATCCTTCAATAAATCGGCGGTAATAACCGGCCATTCCAAGGAAACTACGGATTTGGGTCACCGTTTTGGGTGGCTCCCAATGCAACACTGCTTCTACCTTACTTGGATCAACTGCGACTCCTTCGGCGGTTACTACATGTCCAAGGAATTCCACCTTGTTCTTCCAAAAATCACACTTACTAAACTTAGCAAAAAGTTGCTGTTCTCTTAACTTCTCCAGGACTAGCTTCAAATGTTCGGCATGCTCTTTTCTCGTCTTGGAGTAAACTAGAATGTCATCTATGAACACAACAACGAACTTGTCCAGATATTCCATGAAAACCTTGTTCATCATGTTCATGAAATACGCAGGTGCATTTGTCAAACCAAAAGACATAACTGTAAACTCGTAGTGTCCATATCTTGACGAAAATGCGGTCTTCGGCACATCCTCTGATCTAATCTTCAGCTGGTGATATCCTCGATCGAGATCAATTTTGGAGAAAACTCCGCTCCTCTCAAGCGATCAAATAGGTCATCGATCCCGGTAGCGGATACTTATTCTTTATAGTGACTTCATTTAACGCCGATAATCCACACACATCCGATAACTCCGTCCTTCTTCTTGACAAAGCAGAACCGGTGCTCCCCATGGTGACGAACTTGGTCCGATAAATCCCTTATCCATCAACTCCTCAATCGCTTCTTCATTTCCACTAGCTCATCGGTTGACATCCGATAAGGTCTCTTAGCTATCGGGCCGTTCGGTACTAACTCAATTACAAACTCTATGTCCTGTCTGGTGGCATCCTGTAAATCCTCCGGAAATACATCCGGGTATTCTCGACAACCGGTACATCTTCTATGCCGACGCCTTCACGCCGCTGACCATCAATCGCCCCTCTGAACAGCGGTGGCTCAAACTCTATTTTCCTCCCACAAGGACTCTCGATCGATATGACTCTTCGTCCACGGTCTAATACAACCTTGTGTTTAGATAACCATCCATTCCCAAAATAACATCTAGGTGCAGGTATCTAACACCACTAAGTTTGCTAGGAACTCTGCTCCATCTATAAGCAACTTTACCCCGAACATCCTACATCGGATCGGAGTTCGATCCCGGGATTGTACTAGCAATACATGCCTAAGGTTCACCATTTTCAACCCATTGTTCACAGCAAAAAAATCCGGGATATAAACGAATGTGAAGCTCGTAATCAAATAAAAGCTGCAGCAGTCTTGAGTTGACAAGTAACTTACCCAAGACGACGTCCGATGTATTCTCAGACCGCATCGGCGGTGACATGATTGACTCGCCTCTTACCACGATCGTGTGGCGGCTCAGATGCGTAGCTCCACGGCTTGGTCCTGGCGCTGGTGTCTTTGTTGGAGTAGTCCCGAGATTGAAGCGAACGGTGTCACTCCTCCTCCTTCTTGGGACAATAATTGGCAAAGTGCCCTGCTCGTTACCAATGAAACAACGCTTGACTACCGATCTGCGGCTTCTGTGGTCAGTGTTCCCAACTTGTGCCGGTGTCGAAAATTTTGTCCGCCAGTCTGGTATCTTGGTGGCGGCGTTGACATCACATTCCTTGGTTGAAATCTGAAGAACTGGTTTGGCGCAACCCTCAAACGCTGCGCTCCCTGACGTGCTCCCTGCTGTGCCATCCTGCGCTTCCGGTTGTCCTCCAGTTCCTTGCGCTTGTCCTCCAATATCAGCGCCTTGTTCACTAGCTCTTGAAAATCCGGAAAGGTGTGGGTTATGAGTCCCACTGCAATCTCAATTCAGTCCTTTCATGAAACGGGACTGCCTGGCCTTGTCCGTTGCTACGTCCTCAGGTGCGTAGCGTGCTAGCTGCGTGAACTTGTTCAGATATTCGGACACTGGTTGATTGCCCTGCTTCAGTGCCCTAAACTCTTCCTTTTTCAGCTCCATTATGCCTTCGGGCACATGATACTGCCGGAAAGCGACCGTGAACTCCTCCCAGCTGATGTCCTGCGGGTGCTCATGAGCAGCGCAGTAGTTCTCCCACCATTCAGCGGCAGTTCCTTCAAGCTGATGAGAGGCATAGAGTACCCTCTCATTTCCTTCACACTGAGTAATGTGCAACTTTCTCTCTATCGTCCTCGGCCAATCATCGCCTCCAATGGATTGGCGTTTCAGAGAACGTTATGCCTAGTCCTCATGAATTCGACGACCTCGAGTGTGGCCTCTGTGACCGGGTTGGCTCGGTTGACTTGAGCGGCGGCGGCAAGCGATGGACTTCTGCACTGCTGCATCATGGCATGCATCAACTGGTCTCAGCAGCAATAAAAGATCCAAGGTTACAGATATCAATCGGCGGTGCGGTTGAGGTCCTTGTCCTTCACCCTCGTTGTTTCGGTGGCGTGAACCATTCCCATTTCCTCCTTGATTTCCACAGTGTTCACCATCTGCCGATTGCGCCATAGTTTAGAGACGAGAGGGAAATAAGAATAGACAAGTAATAGAGTACTTATGCGGGGACGAAGGTGTAACACAAAATCCAACTTTATTACTTTATTAATATTTGGGTATGGTTGCTCACAATGCCTAAGGGCCTTGCAACACATACCAATCACTCACAAGCATGAAAGAAGCAAATCGAGCTAACACTCAGGAGTCAAACGCCTCTAAGGGTGACTCTTATTCCAAGACGCGACTCAACGCAGGAGTCTCAACTGCTAATTCTAACGCTCACTCGAGCCAACCCCCACCGGAACTTCCTGGTGGATACACCGCCGGGTGTGCTGGTGCGGGTACAAACCTATCCCAACGATCCGCAGCTGGCTGGACCTCCTGCTCCGGCTCAACCTCCTCTGGCTCCGGCTTGACCTCCACAGGCTCTGGCTTCACTTCCACTGCTCGGCTCGCTCGGCTGCGCCTCTGCTGTGGCTCCTCCGGATCTGGTCGTGTAGCTCCAAAGCCAGCTCCGCTCGTCCGTCATAGCGCTGTCTCCAGTTCCCCAATCCTCTGGATAGAGTGGGCCAAGTACTCACAAGTCTGCAACAGATGAGCCCTAAGCTGTGTGAATTCATCACGAGACCTCTGCAGCTCCTGAACCGTCTCGTCGATAACATCCTCTTGGCGATGACATATCCGCCGTAGGTGATCGTGGCATCCTCCTCCTCGATGGGCTCTCGGTTGTAGCGAGTGTCTCTGCGTGGTGGTGACGGAACACTGTGCCATCCAACTCCACAGGGGTAAGTATCGAGCAATCGCCTCATCGCCAGACGCGATGTCTCCTGGATCCCAGTCAAATGATGACCTCTGGCGGTGATGCGGATGGGACGACTTCGCCTCGCCTATCCCGGCGTAAACCGCGATAGTGACATCGAGCAATATCGATCTGCCCGATCTCTGATAGTCCCCGGTAGATCGGCTGTCATATCCTCCCAAAGAATGCATCATACGCCAAAGCTCATGGCGTACCCTCGATCGCGCCACCAAAAGAGTGGATCATCCTCATCTGCCAAAGGACACTCACGTGAAACTCACATATTTTAAAACAACGCAAAGACGTGATAAATTCAGCAAGGGGTGTGAGAAGAGAGAAGGGGTAAGTCGAGATTGCATTATCATCTTGGCACATTTTAACTCTTTAGAAAATAATTTTATCCTCACTACGACCATTCTAACTAAGGGCCAGTCCTACAGTCAGTATGGCTCTGATACCACCTCTGTCGGGACCCGAATTTGCAAATCCGGACCCTCTGTGTTTCAGCACTAGTCCAGGATCACGCTAGTGCACACAGTTGCAACATCGGTACATATCACGGACATATCCAACGAAATAATAAGTACTTTAATTAAATACTCAAACTAGTTGATTGACCTTATGGTCAAGTTACAAGATATCGCCTCATGAGGCTAAGACTTATTAAAATATTCAAATGCAAATGAAATAAAATAAACTCGTGGCGCCAACCAATTTGCCACAGTAACCGATCGGCTCGCTCCCCTTAAATCGGCTCCTCCTCGATACTCCTCCTCTGACGGGGTTGCTTCTTCTTCAAGCGAAGTTGTGTTGTTGTGGGGTGAGTACTTTGAGCACTCGGCAAGTCATGCATGAAATGCAAATCTAATATTCTACATGCATGGCTTAGTACAAAGGATAGGCTATGGTTCATGAGCGATCTGAGATTCAAGATAAACAAGAATAGATTACAAAGCATAAAAGCAAAGAGTAGGAATAGTAGCTTTCACAAACATTTCAATCGTAAATCACTTTTCCATCCTAAGTCATGTTCATCATCACCAACCCAAGCATTTTCCATCAACAAGTCATTTTTTATGAAAATCTAACCCTTGACCGTAATCACCGAAGCGATGCTCAATACCGTGAGCACGGCTATTCAATAGGTTGTACACTCTGCAGAGGTTATACACTTTACCCACAAGATACATCAAATACCACCAAGGCAAATAACCGTAACGAAGCCTTTCCAAAGTTCCATCTAAACTCAAGATTGCTCGCTAAGGTTTCAACACCGGAGGGATGGTTACCACACCTGGGCCCCCTCTTGCGCCATGTGAGTTCTCATTCCGCTTCTCGGGCCTCACACCACCACGACAAGATCAAGAATAGATTTCCCGGTTTACTCAGCTAAACCCGTCCCATTACGAGCTTGTGGTTGTATGAGAGACTCACCAAATGCTCGCAAGGTTAAGTCCTTAGTTGACCGAGGCAAGACTAACCAAGTGTGATCTCCATATCAAAACCAATAAAAACCAAATTCGACCGCCTAGATTGCCACTCTTGGCCCACGTAAACAATCTTGCCGCATGCCTCGGTCTAAATCATTTTCCCACCGGTTCTTTACCATTGCACCACGTGCCATCATCAACTCAATAACACATGTCTCATTCACAAAACAAGTTCCATATCTCATTAAGTCAATATTTTACTTTGGTACTTCCAAAATCATGAATTGTCCACGTGGCGGGGCTAAGCATACTACTTGGTCTACTCAACCCATGTTGGCAATTAAATAATGTCCAACTATTAATCCACAACCTAGGGTGACAAATGATTCATGGCCTACAATTATTTACGACAAGGTGGCATACTGACAACTAGGCATTTAGCTAATCCCAAAATGCATTCAATCAAATTTTTACTAAATTAGCATGCAATAAATTAAATCAAAATAATTTTCTCTAATAGGTTCAACATGATCAAACACAACTTGCCTTCAAAAAGTACTGATTCCGGCTCCTGAGCTTGCTCCTGGGTCAGAACCTCTCCCTCGAAACCTTCGGGCACTTCAACGTCTACGCGCAACGTAAACACAAACAATAAAATAAATAAACAGTAGGCAAACAGTGCTCAAAAATTCAATTAAAATTCATAAACAGAAAGATCACAATTTTACAAATTTATAGAAATTGGAATCACTCAAATCGGAGTTAAAACGCAAAAGTTATAAGCATTTGAAGTTTCAAAATATATTTAAAATCAATATACCGAATTAAATAAATATTTTCTTTTCGAAAATCAATTATTGCGTCATCTGTGACACGGTCGCCACCAGAGAGTGACACGTGGACTTGCCGACGTCAGCCGATCGGCTATTTCTCGACAAGTGGGTCCCACCGTGGCGTCAAGATGACGTCACGGTGACGTCACACGCAAAGGCGTCTTGGTGACGAGTGGGCCCGTCTTTGTCGGCGTCTCGTGAATAGTGCAGCAGTCACGGTGACATGTGGGTCCGGCGATCACGACTCACGCGCCGCAGTCAAGGCGGCCGACGAGTGGGTCCCACGCGTCGCTGACACGATGAATGGATGCATGGTGCGGTGCGATTCGAGCCGTAGGATCTAGATCTAACGGATGAGGTTTGAAGATGAGATTTACTGTGCAAGGGCGACGTGGCGGAATCCGGGTCGTCGATTGGAGATCGGACGGTCGTGGAAGCTCGCGAGGTTCGGCGGTGTCGCGGCGGCGCTGGCTGACCGGAGGCGGAGACGACGACGTGGCGACGGCGCTCCCGTGCTCCTCCGACGTGAAGAGATAGCGCTCCGACGCAGCTTGACGAGAGGACTCAAGGACCAACGGCGACGGCGGAAGGTCACCGGCAGCGACGAACCGACGCGAGGAAGTGCGGCGGATGGCTTCGGGACTTCGGCGAGGTCGTGCGGCGAGGCGGTGGCGTCTCCGGCGGCGTGCGAGGTACGGCTGGGTGCGGCGTGAGGTGAGGTTCACAGTACGGGCGGCGGCGCCTTAAATAGTGCCCTCGGCTTCCGTGAAAAGCGCGGAGACCGAGGCCCACACGGCGGCGGCGGCATGAGTCCGGCGGCGACGGACTGATCGACGTGGCGCACGAGAGCCGCGGATGGAGATCGAACAGTGGCGCGTTAGGGTTTTCCTGAACAGACGCATGATGTTTCGCCCAACATCTGCTCATCGATTTTAATCCTTTTTCGATTTAAAATAATTCCCGAAATTCAAATAATTTATTTGGGGCATTAAAAATATCAGAAAAATTCTGGAAAAATTCTCAAAAATATTTTAAGACATTTGTGACTCAAATAAAATATTTTCAGCAAAAATTTATTTTAACTTTTCCATTATTTAATTAATTTGTTAAATGGCTTAATTCAAAATAAATTCAAATAATTTCAAATAAATCCAAATAAATTCCAGATGATAATGTTTGCTATTAGCAGGTGCAGACTGCAGCGTGTCGGCTCTACGATTTTGTCCACAGGAAAACTACACGCTGAGTCCTCTTCAGGAGTGCCACAGACGCTTGGCTACTTTTATGAGGCACGGTGGGACTCTTGAGCTGGTGGCCTCCATCATGTGACTGACGTTCACTAAGGATGTTTGCTAGCATTTCTTGCATCTTTTGTATCTTTACTTCAAATTCAATTTCCCTTCTATGCATCCGGTCTTCTATTTCTCTTACACGTTCATCCAACTATTTTTGTCTAGATTTCTTTGGTCACTTATAAATTTCAGCATCCTTTGGGAACGCTGCTTTCCAAGGCACCAAGCCAAACCCTCTGGTGTGACCAGGGTGCTCTTTATTACCCAAGGCGCGTGTTAGCTCGTCATTCTCCCTTCTTGGCTGGAAGGAGCCCTGAGTAGCTTGGGAGTGGGCATCTACGATCTTCTTCGAGATTACCTCGTCTTTCTCGCTTCTAAAGCTTAAGCTACCATCATCTGATAGACCAACTCCCCTCGCAAGCAGCCAATACTTTGATCTTGGGGCCATCTCGGACGTCACAGTAATAACACCACTACGAGTTATCTGTTCTTCCCATGCATCCCACTTGGATACTTTCCTCACGTAGCCACCGGTGCCTAGCACATGCGGGTAAATGTTCTTGTCCGAATTAGCCTTGTTCTGGTGGTTAATAGTCTGGGCTTCATCAGATTTCTTATACTGCACGAATTCATCCCAAAATTGCTCTAACCTCGGGTATTTATTAAAATCTGGCGTTTGATCCTTCTTGACATACTCCTTATTCAGCTTTGTCTTCCAGTACTTCCATGCGGATCCCATAACGGTTAGTGCATATTTCCTGGCAAGCTCCAACTGATCTTCGAGAAATTGAAACCTCACTGTCAACTCTATCCACAATGTTTCCTTGATGTCATCGGGAACATACAACGGGCAATCGCGCTGACGTGTCCATGATTTGTAGATGATGGGCACATTATCTCTAGAGAGGACCCCGCATGCTGTCCGATATGGCCCAAGTAACGATGTGGATATAGCTGGTTCCCCAACTACGTTAAGCTCTACGACCACTTTTCGTTCACCTGTGTGCATCTTGCTAGGACCTCGCCCACGACGCTGCCTTCGTTCACCTGATGTCTGATCCTACATTTTGACCATTTCATTAGTCGTTTGGCCCTGCTAAAGAACATCCTACTCAAGAATGGTACTGAAGAATTACCTTGTTTACATTTGTTGCCTCGGGTTGTTCTAGGTTGAGGAATCTTGTTGGGCTTTACTCCAGGCTTTGGTTCACGAGCTCAGCACCATCTGGCACTTTTCCCTGATTGGAACCCATGTGCAGCAAGTTTATCTGAAATTTTAAATTAACAAAGTCATGAGCTCAGCGCCATCCGGCACTTTATCAATGTTTTGCATTTATAAGGTGTAATATCAACGTTTTGCATTTATAATGTATAATCACCAATTTGTCATGCATTAGAGTTGCTAATATCAATGTTTTGTATTTATAAGTTATAATATCAACGTTTTGCATTTATAAGGTATAATCACCATTTTGTCATGCGTTAGAGTTGCTAATATCAACGTTTTGCATTTATAAGGCGTAATATCAACGTTTTGCATATATAAGGCGTAACATCAACGTTTTGTCATGTGTGTCGTACTTGGCCTGAATGGGCACTACCCACCAGCGGTGGAACAAATTCACATGATGCCGATACATTTGACATGACATAGAAATTTCAAAATTCAAATACGTTACATTTCACATATACATGATACATAGAAATTACTTCAAAATTCACATATACATAGAAACTTCAAAATTCACCAAGAATTAGAATAATTCACATGATACATATATATTTGACATGATACATAGAAGTTGCGTAATCACCATTTTGTCATGCGTGTCGTAGTTGGCCTGAATGGGACAAATTCACATGATACCGATACATTTGACATATACATAGAAACTTCAAAATTCACCAAGAATTATAATAATTCACATGATACATATACATTTGACATGATACATACAAATTTCAAAATTCAAATACATTATATTTCACATATACATGATACATTGAAATTGCTTCAAAATTCACATATACATGATACACAGAAATTGTTTCAAAATTCACATACACATAGAAACTTCAAAATTCACCAAGAATTATAATAATTCACATGATACATATACATTTGACATGATACATACAAATTTCAAAATTTAAATATATTACATTTCACATATACATGATACATTGAAATTGCTTGAAAAGTCACATATACATAGAAATTTCAAGAAGATGCGAGTATAAGAGCGGTTGAAGTTAGAACCGGCAGTGGTAATATTATCACTACCGTCTCGGGCCTACCCGACAGTGATGGGGGGTCGCGGATGAAGCAGTCTGTAGTAGTGTAATTTATTTAGCGAAAGAGTTTATGTTATCAATTAAAATGATGATAGAGGTATATTTTTATAGTAATTTTTTTGACGTATTATTTTTGTAAAATTATTTAAATAGTGTATTATTTTAAAAAAAATCGAAGTATGGATGTTACTTTTTTGCACGTCATGTCTAATGGGTCCAATCCAATGCAACGACTTTTGCCTCATGCGGGGATGAGAGCACAGGATAATTATTACATGTTTGGCTGTCTTGCAATTAGGTCTGGAAAAAAAAGCTCGGTGGTAGGGTTCACTGGCTCAGTTCAAAATTGCTCCAATTATACTTGTTTATTGGTTAAATATTAAAATAAGTCAATTTCGAATGAAATTGAATTTTGCTCTGGCTCGGCTCAGCTTAGCTCGTTGGCTCGATTCTAAAAGTATTTCCAAATTATAAATAAAATAATGTTAAATCAAACTGTGTCAATTTTCAAAAAAATGAGGACTTGGCTCGATTTCCACCCCTACATGCAATACAAGACTTGAAATATTCTCGAACATCTCCATACTAGCGAGATTGTTGCATGCAATATAGTGATGTCCTCATCACTAGCCTCCGAAAATATCAATGGCCTCTGATACAAACACCACGATATGTATTCCACAATTGGGAAGGTATACCTGGATAAGGAAAAAATAAGTCGGCATAGTAAGCAGCATAGTAAGTTGTTGTAAAATGTCGTCGTTTGCCCGAGATCAATCACATAATCTGTAGATACAATCATAGGAGCAAGATCAATGGCCACACAATGTAGGGGTGGAATTCTCTCTTGCTTTATTGGATTCAATTGAATACAATGGGGCACACCCAATATATATAGGAGAGAAGAGAAGAGTTTGGATTCGCCCATGCAAATAAGAGATAGAGTCCTAACCAAACACGGTTGGATTTTCTTATTTCATAACACTCCACCTTGGGCGAATACCGCGTAATGCACATGTCTCGTTAAAAAATTCACTCAAAAACCCAGTGGGAAAAAGGAGATAGACAAAAGAGTACATCGCACTCACACTTTATGTTGCACTAGTTGCCTCATCAAAACCTTCATGTGAGAAAACTTCAGGAACACTCATAAAGGGGAAAAGAGTACAACTTATAACCTTCAGAGTTTTGTTAGAATCTTCAGGATCGCAATCAAGGTTATGGTTCAAGGGTTTTCTCTCCCTGAACTATGCATCTCTCTAAGGGCCTGTTTGGTAGAGCTCCAGATTCCAGCTTCTCTTGAAATCTGAAACTTGTAGGCTAAAATAAAGTGAATTAAGTTTATATTTTTGGTCTAAAATGTAAACAAAATGATTTATCTAAACACTCTTAATATACTCACAGCTTCAGCTTCACGAATCTGGAGAAGCTAAAATTTGCAGCTTCACCAGATTCACGAATCTGGAGAAGCTGAATCCCTGCCAAACACACCCTAAGTCTTCTCATTCCCTTGCCTTTAACATATCTTTGAAATGTGGATTTGGGCAAGGACTTAGTGAATAAATCTGCAAGATTTTCACGTGACTTAGTTTACAAGATTTTATCTCACCGCTCTTCTGGAGTTCGTGAGGATAGAATAACTTAGGAGCAATATACTTCGTGATTTTGCTCTTCTCATGACCCAATTTGCATTTATGCAACACAAGTAATATTATTTTCATGATAATTGTAGGGGTGCCAACGGTGTTCAGACCACATGACTTTTGGATATGGCTAATCACATGTCGCAGCCAAACACATTCACGTGAGGCTTCATACAGGGCTATTATCTCTGAGTGGTTGGTAGAAGTTGCTACCAAGGTCTACTTACAAAACCGCCAAGAAACGGTTGTACCACCACAGAGAAACACAAAACCAGTCTTCGATTTGGCACTGTGGGGATCAGACAGATAGCCAGCATCCGTATATCCCACCAAAGTTGAGCCTTGGTTCTTCTGGAAAAACAACCCAAGATCTTGAGTACCTTGAAGATATCTGAGTACAGTCTTTACACCAGCCCAATATCTTCTGGTTGGAGCTAAACTATGTTTTACTAGCAAATTCACTACGAATGCACTATCAAACCTTGTGCAATTCGCAAGATACATGTGTGCTCCAATTGCACTTAAATATGAGATTTCAGGTCCTAAAACTTTCTCATTTTTCCATTCTCGGTCTGAAAAGGTCTTTATCCACTTCAAAGGATCTTATTACCATGGGGGTTTTAAAAAAGGATGCGATTTATCCATATTAAACCTCTTCAATACCTTCTGGGTATAAGAAGACTGGTATACCAGGATTCCTTCTAGGAAATGCTCTAGCTGCAGGTCTAAGCAAAATTTGGTCTTACCCAAATCTTTCATCTCAAACTCCGTCACGAGGTAAGCACTTGGGAAATGCTCTAGCTGCAGGCCTAAGCAAAATTTGGTCTTACACAAATCTTTCATCTCAAACTCCGTCACGAGGTAAGCACTTGCTTTCTCTATCTCCTCTGTGGCTCTGATGATATTTAGGTCAT
This sequence comes from Guadua angustifolia, assembly GCA_036346375.1. Classification (NCBI taxonomy): domain Eukaryota; kingdom Viridiplantae; phylum Streptophyta; class Magnoliopsida; order Poales; family Poaceae; genus Guadua; species Guadua angustifolia. The sequence goes on along the minus strand of JAYEVE010000722.1, from coordinate 109,754 downwards.
CGAATACACTGAGATGATACAGAATCCATTCTGGGATTTCTTTATGAACACACAGGAACAATCATTATTAAAGTATCCCTTCTTCAGGAGGAACTCGCTAAGCCGGTTATACCACATTCTTCCCGATTATTTTAACCCGTATAGCGATCTCTGCAGTTTGACGCTATACACGTTGCGATTATTAGGATCCAGGACTTTTACTCCTTTAGGGACTCTCATATAAATATCCGAATCCAGTGACCCATATAAATATGCGGTCACAACATCCATCAACTGCATTTCTAAAATTTAAGCCAGCTACCATTGATATTAGATATCAGAACGTTATTCCACTCATCACAGGAGAATATGTTTCATCGTAATCGATGTCGGGTCTCTGCGTTAACCCTTATGCTACAAGCCTCGCTTTTATATCTCACCACCTGGGTATTTTCATTTTCTCTTCTGGATGAAAAACCCATTTAATCCTCCAGGGAACACTTTAGGAAATATTCAGTCAACAGGACCAGGAACTTTCCTCTTATTAAGCGAGCATAGCCTCAATTGCTTGTTTTGTTTGACCCTATCTGAGCGCTTCTGGCACTCTGCCATGGACTTTGGTTCTGGATCGGGCTTTTAGCAATTTTAGAGGCTAATATATGTCGACAATTGTAGTCTTTCTTTTATTCATTTCTCCTGCATCACTTCGGGGATATGCTATATTAATTTCTTCCAGCTTCTCATGATTTCCCCCAACGATAGAGTCTGGGTGTTCCGATTTTTCAGTGTGGAATTGTGCGCGCAAATATACGCTGGGGTTATCATCTTCGGGATGGGTCACTTCAGGGATGTTACCATCTCCAGGATGGCTCACTTCAGGTAGTGTTATCATTTTGTTCGGTTCTCTACTTCAGCGGACGTCTCCGCGAAATTGAGTCCCGTGCACCTGGAGGCCTCCCCCTCTTCTTATCGTGAGGGTCAAGAGTGGGTTCAATATCCTTCTAGGGTATCTCCACTCTTTCAGGTGCTGATATTTTAGGTATATGAGATCTTTCATTCTCTTATGACCAGTGAAGGCATTTGGCAGATCATTTGCTTATTTATTGCAGATTTATTATCCTCCAAACTTCAAGTTCAATCTCTCTAGTGCATGGATCTAAGAACTAGGCATTCTATAATGTGGTACTTATCTTCCCCTAATGCCGAAAAATGTCCTTAGTATAATCAGCATACCGAGTTGTGTACAGATCCCTCATCATAGGCTCTAGGTATTTTAATACATGACGGAGATTCATAACCTACATAGATCCTCAACTTCTGGTGAGGTCCTATGGTTGTACACTGTGGTGGAGAGATTGGCATGTATACAGCACAACCAGATTTTCGCAGATGGAAAATACTTAATTCTTTTCCACGCACTATCTACAACGGGGAAATTTCGTAATGTGCAGTTGGTCTAAGTTGAATTATTACTGTAGTATGCAGCACTATGTGGCTCCAACAACTGGTGGGAAACCAACTATTCTGCAAGAGCGGCCAAGCAATATAGTAAGTTTTGTTATTTTAATATATTGACTCTACAGGGCCATTTTAAGTATAGATATTAGGTACGAGATGCTCTACATTAATACTCGGAATCATATAATAATCATTAAATGCTTTGAGATAAACTCACCAGCATTACCTATTCAAATTGACTTGATCCTTTCTTCTGGAAAGTAGGCTCTTAACTTAATAATTTGGGCAATTAATTTTGGTAGAAGTATGGTTCCTAATAGATAAGAGACCCACATAGGACCATATAGTAGAAGCATCTATCAGTACCATAAAATTTCTTAGAAAGGGCTCGATAGGGGCTGAATAGGTCCACAAATATCACTTTAAATTTTCTCCAGGAAATTCAGTGATTCTTCCCTAACCTTTTAGGTAAGAAGATCTAAGGAGGAGATTTCCTTTAGCGCGACTAGAGCATAAGAAAACTATAGGTCAAGAGAAAGTCTTTATGCTATGGCCAGCAGAATAATAATTAGTCTTCTTATAAGTTTCAACTTAAGATAACCTAGTCGATCTGCTAGATCTTAAATATTTCTGGGTTTTTATCGTAACACAAACTTCAGGTTTTATATGTTTATAGTATAACCCGGAGGAGAATGAATGAAGGTTTTAACCACATGTTAATTACACCCATTAAACTTAATAATGAGTAGGTATTCAGTACCATCCTCATCCTTTGTCTCCATAAGGAAACGATTCATACCAATGTCTTTAAAACTTAAGAAAGTGCGACTGGACTCAGGGTATAATATGGCAATCTTTCAGTGCTAACTATGAGGGTATAGCTTCTAGCAATAGTTATAATAATTTCAGTTCACTTAGTGTGGTACAATTGTCTTCTAGACAGATTTTCTCCTCCCTTATCGGATTATACTTTGTTCTGTAAAACAATTGTTGCATCAAGAACAAATTGTATAATATAGAACAAATATAGCACAATTAAACAAATATCAGGGAATATCAATTTACACAATTTTTCATTCAAGAACTTAGGCTAAACTGATAAGAAAACTTATAAGGAATATGTGACATCGACTAGCAAAGGAAGGAATACTCAGGCGACTAATCCAGATCTCCATTTGAGTCGCATATGTCCATCTGGGACCTCTCGAACTTTATAATTTCAATAACCATATTATCACACTTTCCAAAGACCGTGTCAACAACAAAGTTGAATAAAGGAAGTATGATTTAACATTGTTTACACCAGGTCTTATTGATTTTTCTTGTGAATTTTGTGTAAAGGCCTACCACATACTTCGGGATGCAATAGTTGCATGACCAATAGGCAACACATTCATACCTAAAACAGGGTTTGCAGCCTTACTTTTGGAAGTCTCTGACCCTTTTATCTTCACTTTTCCATTATGAATTGCTCTTCCCCTTCTTATCATTTTGCCTTTACTGCGACTATGGCTATTGCTAGCCTGCTAAGCATTTTGTATGTGCTTCAGGCACTGCAAGACTCCCATTAGGAAGTGCGTGGCGATACTTCACCATATCTAACAGTTTTCGGGGAGAGCAAGGATAACGGCTTCAGGCTGGGAAAATAGTAGCTCCAAAAGGTCGAGCTAACAGATTAATCTTTGTATTCATTGCCCGAGTAAGGTAATTGTTGCCATTTAGGGCAAGCTTGATAAGTTCTCTCTTTGTGATGTCCAACACATCCTATTTCTTTTTATACAAAATGACTTTTACTACCGGTAAAATCATTATATTGCATGCTCACTCTTTAATCAGTTAAGCCTGGTCTATATCTATTCAGTAGATAATTATCTAAATGTTTCCCAGAATTTTTCTAGCAATCTTCATGACGTTCTACTAATTATTCAGCAACTTTCAGAATTACCATGTAACACGAAAATAAATTTCAACATACATCAATATGGAAATTATGCTAGGACAATTAATCCAGAGAAATGGAGCTTTTAATATGCTATATAAAATTTTGTAGCATTTTTCATAGTTTTCTGTTAATTTTCAAGCAATTTTCAAAATCACTGAATAACAGAAAATAATATGTCTAGCATATATAAACATGAAAACCAAGCTAAGAAATTTAATCTAGCAACAGGGCGCAGATCATGGGAACATGAGTAATGACATAGGTAAGCAACACTTTTACTAATTATATCTTATGTAACTCTTGTTGGTTGGGTATGAAAACATGTAATGAATGCCTTCGTCAACATGACTCTTGGCCAGGTCAACCCGCTCCGAGGGCTCACATGAGGGAGGGAGCACTTCCCGATTCCGGGCGCCAATTAAGAAATCTAGCCTCATATGCGTTTTCCTTAGACACCAATTGTCATGTATCCGTTCCTTCAAAACAGAAAGAAAAAACCCAACCACTTATGCCCTCAAGCCCAAAACTGCTTTGATAGCTCGATTATTTCCATAATTTTCTATCATTTTCTGTTAATTACTAAGCAATTTTCAGAATTACTTAAATAACAGAAAAACAAATTCAGCGCATATAAAAAATGGCATAAAGCTAGAAAATAAACCCAAAGTATGAAATTCCAATGATATGCTAAAAACTAATTTACCAAAAATATGGAAGCCAATATACGTAGAAAATCTAATTTCTACGGGTTACATATCCATTTTAAGAAGTAATAACATTTTCTTGAAAAACGAGTGGGCTGCCAGCCCATTAACCCTTTTGGCCCAGGCAACCCGTCCAGCTCATGTGCATTACTTCGTCATGCGGCCGAATTAGTTTTTAGCGAGCACGTGGCCCAAATGAGACGCGCAGCCCAACTTCGTCATGCGGCCTTTGAGCAATGCGGTACAAACCGCGTGCGAGCGTTGCGCTACAGTCCAAAACACCGCATGCGGCCCGCTTGCGATGAGCGCACAAATGTGCGGGGCAGGAAAAACCCTAGCGCCGTGTTTGCTTTCCCGTCGCCGCCATCAACGCATAGGAGCGAGGCAGCGCAAGGTGCGGGTCATCGGCCATGAGCTGCAGGCTCTCAGGCGCAACGAGCCCTTCGGGGTTGCGCCAGCCAAGCTGTGCGACGGCTGCGGTTGTCGCTGCGGGCGACGGCAGGCTACGCGGCGGGTGGCATGAAAACAGTAGCCAGTGTTTCTGCGGGCAATGGTTGTCAGCGGGCAAAGGTGGTTGCGGAGAAGCCGAGACGTCAGCGGCCGCAGAGGCCGGGGCGGCAGGCAACACGGCCGACGTTATGGGTGGCGGACGAACGGCGAGCTCGTGGCCGGCGCTACGGGCGGTGGGCAAAGCCGAGCGACGCGACAAGGCCGAGGTGGCGAGGCAGTGCGGTCGAAACGACGAGGCGCAGCCGACGTTGCGGATAACGCTGCCGGTGGTGGGAGTGGCTTCGGGCCGAGGTGCCGCCGGTGGCACGCGGAGGCCGAGGTTACGGCGTACGGCCTTCAAGGGCGAGACATGTGCACTCGGCATGGCCGGAACGGTGAGAGGCCGACATAGCTACGGGCCGGGTTGTCATAGACATGGGCCGGGCAGTAAGGCCCATTCGGCTGAAGGGAAAAAAGCAGTACGAAGGGCAAGGAGGAGCAGCAGGCAAAAGAGGGAGAAGAAAAACCGTATTTCTCTTACTCTGGTCTCTTCCTCTCGTTTCTCTGCTTTCCTGGCTTCCTATCCCCTCTCAATCCTTCTCTGTTCTTTCTCAATTTCTCAGATACTTGTACTCAGAGGTAGCAGGACCTTAACATTTGGTATCAGAGCTTTGTTCCGATCATCCCGGCTGTGTTGTAAAATCTCCAGACGAGGGTTGGGGTATTCGGATTGATCAAACGATCCTGAAAACCGCCGATAAACCTTGGGTTACTAAGTCCGTTGATGGTGGCGTGGATCTGTGGGGGGCGATCGAAGGTCTTCGTGGGCCGAGCAATCCGTTCAAGACCGGGCGCCCAGAAGAAGCGCATACCTGATGGGGAGACGAAGATGGTCAAACTATGGCGCCGGTGGAGAACCAGTTGAAGGTATGAATGTTCTGTTGAAACAGATTTTAGATGTTGTTCGTGGTGTGAAATCGAGAGGGGGAAAGTTCGTTCCGAGGTGGAGGTGTTACAAGGAACAAGTGGAAGTGTTGGAAACGCTGCAAAGATGGTCGTGGAACCGAGGCCGTCCCAGCCAGCAGTATTGCCTCCGATCAAATCTCGCCAATCTCCGGCGATGGGTGAAGAAGCAATGGCGGTGAACGGCAAAGGGATCAGAGCAACCACAAGGGAATGGAAAGGAATACTCGGGTTACCTCCAGGCATGAGTAAGTCAGAAGGGTCCAGTGCTCCTCAGATGTTTGACGTTAGGCCTGGAGAAAGGGAAATGGTGGGAAATGTTGAGAGGGCTCTTTCACTGCATGATGAGATGATAAAGAAAGGAGTTCTCCTTGATGTTGTGACATGTTCTGACCAACGGGCCCTGGTGAATGGAAGCTCAGATAACCTTGCCCTGGTTTGGAAAATATGCATTGAAAACTGTCGCTCCAAGACATTGCAACATCTACTTTTTGACCATGGAAAACTTGTATCAATTAGGCAATATGAAGGCTGCATGATTGCTTTTATAGCATTTGATGATTGTGGCATAATGTTTCGGTCCCAAAGATTTTTGAGCAGCGTCACAAATTCAATTGACACAGTACTGAGATGCAATGTGGAAGTCAGAATGGGTCTACTACCTGAATTGATTGCCCCAGGACTAACACTAGAGGCTGGCCTTAAAGTAAGAAGAGCTGAGTCTGACGTATTCAGTTGCTCATCAAGCAGTGACCGGTTAAAAGGGACTTTGAACACCTTAATGAGAACTTTTGATTATTCTGACTCTGTAAAGAAAGAACTGGGGAAGTTCAAAGTTACTCCAGCTGCTGATGAAGGGGTTCCCACACAGATGTCAAAGATATTAATGGTTGATGAGCAAAGGTTGGAGAGTGCTTGGCTCCAGGCTGTTCAAAAACTTGATAGACATCAGGTTCTGCCACAAGATGTTGGCAGTCCGTACCAAAGGAAGTCCTCAGTGACGCGAGTTATGCCCTTAAGTCATGCAGATGACGATTTGACTAATGAGATGAAAGCTCTTAAGATCGCAAACAGTCATGGTCCCCGGAAAGACCATAGTGAACGAAGAGAGAGCTTCTTGGCAGTGTGAGGCACTGGAGGTGTTTGGGAAGGCTGAAAATAAGATGCATGGGCCAGATACTAGGGTAATGAACAATCTCAACCTTCAAAATGTTGAGCGGAGGAAATTAGATACAGTGCACAGAAGTTGTTATGCCTCTGAATATTTGGTGTGTGGTGTTAATCAGTCTGGTGCTGATCATATAGATAACAATGAATACTGGTATCCGAGAGTTGTTCGAGGCTCTCCAGAATGCGTAGTGTCTTTGGGAGAGTCTTACCCTATTGATGACTTCAATACAGAGATGCCAAGCTACAGAGGGTAACACAGTGGAACCTTGACTTCACAGAGCATAGTGAACAGGGCGATAGGTACATGGAGTTGGCTCATCGAGTTGACGAGGCTTTGGGCTTCATGGCAGCTGCTGGGCTCAGTTTAGATCGCCCTATCATGCAAACTACAGAATTCTGGACATCACATGAGTGCCTGCTGCTTCCCTACGAGCAGGCGCTTACTCGTGAGGATTCCACCTCTGGCCTCTATAATGACTGTTCTGCACATTTTATCTGGGTTGGAGAGCGTACTCGCCAGCTTGATGGTGCCCATGTGGAGTTCCTCCGAGGCATTGCCAAACCCCTGGGTATCAAGGTCAGCGACAAAATGGATCCAAAAGAACGTGTGAAGTTGATTGATAGCTTGAATCCCAAAAACAGGCCAGGGAGAATAACTATCATCACAAGAACGGAACCTGAAAACATGAGAGTGAAGCTCCCTCACCTCATACGAGCTGTTCATGGTGCTGGTCAGGTAGTAACATGGGTTACTGACCCGATGCATGGGAACACGATGAAGGCCCCATGTGGCCTCACGACTCATTCCTTCGACAGAATTTTGGCTGAGGTGCGTGCATTCTTTGATGTTCACGAGCAAGAAGGGAGCCACCCAGGGGGAGTGCACCTGGAGATGACTGGACAAAATGTGACAGAGTGCATTGAGCTTTCCTTTGAGATTGCCGAGAATAAGGAGGACTGCAACAACAAATTCTACGAGGCCTTCTCCAAGAACCTGCAGCTGGGCATCCAGGAGGACTTCTCGAACAGGAACAAGAGTGTACTGAGGTACCACTCCACCAAGAGCGAAGTCTCAGACTCGCAGCTTCGGACCACAGTGGTGACGACATGTACAGCCACGGAGTTGCTATCATCGGCTTGGGGACAAGCCAAATTCAAGTAGGGAGGAATGTCATAGACATGGGCGGGCAAAGAAGGCCCATTCTATCAAGGAAAAAAGCAAGACAAAGGGCAAGGAGGAGCAGCAGTAAAAGGGGAGAAGAAAACCGTATTTCTCTTACTCTGGTCTCTTCCTCTCGCTTTCTCGCTTTCTGGCTTCCTATCCCTCTCAATCCTTCCCCGTTTTTCCTCAATTTCTCGATACTTGTACTCAGAGGTAGCAGGACCTTAACACGGTGTGGCGACGGTAGACAAGCACGGCAACAAAAGACGCCGGCTACGGGCACGTGCGATGGCGGCGACGATTTACGACGATCGCGCGGATGCTCGGTGGTCGCCAATATGGTTGCCGAGGGCTCGCCTTCAGCCGATGAATTTTTTTTTTTTATGATGAACAAGAATTCACGAACAGCTTAGATTAACTAGTAATCTAAACAACAAGAACTAATCTGCAGGATTTAGTATACTTGCTCACAAGCGATCGACAGTTCGAACTTACGTAGAACTTGATGTAGGTTGATCGCGTGATGTAGGATGAATTTCGATGCTGTGTTGATTGTCGAAGGCAGACGATCACGATTAGTAGCCTTAGTAGAGTCTCGTGCGTTCATCTATATATGCAATTCCATAGATTGATCTCTCATATGAGCGGTATGCAAAATAAACATAGATCAATTCGTGATTAGTATCAAGAAAGCAAGATTGATCTACTGCAAAGAATATGAAATGACAAACACTGGCTTTAGCCTTGTAGAGCTTCGTACTGATAACGTGTTGTAAAACGTCGTTGTTTGCCCGAGATCAATCACATAATCTGTAGATACAATCACAGGAGTAAGAACAATGGACACACAATGTAGGGGTGAAATTCTCTCTCGCTTTATTAGATTCAATTGAATACAATGGGGCACACCCAATATATATAGGAGAGGAGAGAAGAGTTCGGATTCGTCCACGCAAATAAGAGATAGAGTCCTAACCAAACACGGTTAGATTTTCTTATTTCATGACATAAGTAACCTGAAATAAGAGGTGAGTGGGAAAAAAGTAGGGCGAGAAATTTTGAGAAAAACATTATGACTATAAGTTGTTCGTGCTATAGCCATCCCCAACATTTACTCTCCTCTCATGTCATACACCTCGATCGACCAATTGAAATGGCAAAAATCGCTGCCATGCTATTGTACAAAGGCGCTATACAACGGTAGTAGCATTTTCCTCGGAAAAGAAATAAATGTCAAACGAAATACAAGACATCGTAAATTAAGACACCGTTTTCACTATCGGATCGGGCATGTACAAGCGGTTCAAACCGCTTTTAGAAGCGGTTTTAGAACCGCTTAGGTAAATCATGAGTGATACCTCGTCGGGTATCACAAGCGTTCCCTAACCGCTTCGTTGATACTTTCACAAGCGGTTGGTATTACCAACCGCCAGGAGAGGTTCTTCCAAACGCGGTTGGTATTACGAACCGCTTGTTGAGAGATTCTCCACAAGCGGTTGTAGTTACCAATCGCCAGAAGAGGCCGACAAAGACAACGCTTTTGATTATATTCAATATAGAATATGTTTTCAGAGGGTTTTTGATATAGATTTTGACAATTAAAATAAATAGATCTACGTGAGTTTTTTGACATAATAATTAAATATATATTATTCATGCGCACTCATTCAGATAATTACGTGTTCATTTACGTAAAAATACGAACTTAATAGACTAAAAATGAACAAGTTGATGAACACATGAAATAATAAGCCACTTTTTGCAAGTTTCAAAGAATAAAAGGGAATCTTGAGCTCATTTCTTGCGTATACGCTCTTTGTGCCCTTGGTCGATGATGATGTCACCACCGCCCTTATTTCAGACAAGGTCTCCAACCATTTGCGTGGAACTCATCTTTGGTGGATACAATCTAAATCGACAATAAAGCCGATGAGTTGTTCTTGGATTGTTTGCAACCCTAAGTCTGGCGGGATCACGCCTTGCACATCGATGTTAATGACAAAGCAGAAGTAAATAAATCTCGGACATGTAATTAAAGTGTAAGTACTAAGAAATTGACACATGTTCAATACACTACCTCGGCGTTGGTTGTCGGCACATCGCCGTGGGTAATACATTGCATATAGTGGCACATATAATAGCCACATATATTGTTTCCTTCCGTTTGTTGTATAACCTACGATGAAATTTGAAAAAAATACAATTATTATTGGGATGAAAAACTGTTATTACGACATATATTAATATTCTTTAATACGTACTCGAGTGCTTATTTGTACATCAAATTCGTTCTCGAAATCTCATTGGTGCTTCTTTCGAAACTTTGCGAATACCCTGTGTGATGCGTTAGTATGAATTGTAATTATCAGAGTTGGAATTAGCAAGGTATTTCAATATATATAATAAGGAAAACTATCATATATATATGTGCTATATACCTGTTTAAGGTGTCAATGATATATTGATATTTTTCCACCGGAGTCCTTTTTGAGTCTTGAACAATGATCTGGCTGATATCAAGCTTGATGATAAGAAGGATCCAGTGAAACCTATTCATGTATTGCAACATATATGTAACTAGCTAGTAGTATTATCAATGCCTTGAAAAATATAACAACGAGAGGTTGTATATATACGCATTCGGTTGAAGGGCGTATATGTACGGTTTGTAGTGTCATTCCCAAGAATGCATCGAGAATGTAATCTTCAACAGCCTTTCGGCCATGGGTCAATCCAAAGAAGTACTCGTTAACAATCTCTGGGTCGATGAAGTCCACGTTGAAGATGTTCTCTTTTCTACATCGTTGTATCTCCATTCTACATAGAAAAGGTATAAGTTTAAGAGTTGCAATTTTATTGTACGAGGAAGCACACGGTAAAGGTATGAGCTTGACATTTACAGGCACCAGCAGCTCATGAGAGACACGTTGATGGAGTCGGCATGGTAAATATTGTAGAAGTCCTCGACTTCGAGCCATATGCTGTTGTCCCCGCGATAGAAATCTTCTTCTTTGAAACGGAGGGGGAACATCGTTCTTCCTTGAGCGGACTCTATCATGTACCATTCGTGAAATTGCCGCATCTTGGTTGGCGATCCTTTATCTCTTTAGGGTCAATCACCTCCCTACCAACTGATATTGCCATTTGACCTCTGCCATTGGAAGATCATCTATTAATCCAAGAGCTACAACTCTGGAACTGATTCCTGCCTCCTTCATAAACCTCTCGAGGTTCTCCTGATCTTGATCTATCTTCTTCTTTGCCGTTGCCGCCTGACCACGTTTATTTTTCTGTGTAGCCTTTGTTATTGTCCGTTCATAGTTGGACGACACAGGCAGTGGCTTTGCACGGCATGTCGCGAAGTGTTCCGCCGCTTTTGAATCAATTGGTACCTTCTTTGGCTTTGGCTTTTTTTTGGTGAAGTGTGCAGCCACTTCTAATTTCATGACCGTGTCACTCTCCTCATTAGTCATATCATATGCCCTCTTTGGAGGTTCCTTTATCTTTGTTGATCTGCTGGAGGAGGCCTTCTTGGGAGCAGGTGGAGGAGCCTTTCTGCTATCGAGCTTCTTCCTCGGAGGAGATGGTGGAAGCGTGGTTTTCCTAGGGGGTTCGTTTTTGTTTGAGATGGTGGTGGCGGAGTAGGGCTTTTGCATGGAGCGGGTGGTGGAGGAGGCGTGCTCTGTTTTGCCAGCGAGGCATTGCGTGGAGGTGACGTTGGAGGAGGCGTGGGTTGCCGTGGTGGAGATGACGCCCACACCATCTCGGAAATATGATGTACCGCTTATGCTAGAGGATGATATTGTGGAGGGCCTGCCCAAGCTTGGTCACGCCTGTCGCCTTCAAAGAATATCGAGGTTAAGTTCACAACCGCCAAAGACTCCTCGTCCACCGAGACCTTCGAGTAACCCTTTCAAAAGGATGTACTTTTGTAACTGTTACCGAAAGAATCCATGTGCTTCAGTGTTATCCAATCCTCGACCTCCCGAAATCGCGGCATAGAATACTCTTGTGCTCAAGGACATACGGGGCCACTACGGTTGATTGTTTCAAAACCGTGAAATGTGCTTGCTTAAATGTAAGAAGATCATTGCATGCAATTGCTTTCCTTCCTAGTGTCCCTTTTCCCCGTAGCCTCCCCTCATGGCGTGATATAGGGACGCCGATCGGGTTTAGATCATTAATGTAATCCACACAAAACTCAATCAACCACACTTTGTACCACGTCATCCTGCAGCTTACTTAGTTTATCTGGGTCGATGACTTTCTGTGAAACCGCATTGAAAAAAGAACACAGCTTTGTGATTGTCCCCCGTACCCACTCGGGTAGTATGCCTCTCACAGCCACTGGAAGCAACTGTGTCATTAACACAAAACAATCATGGGATTTCATGTGTACGATTTTATTCTCTTTCGTGTTTATGAGTCTCTTTACATTCGAGGAGTATCCTAAGGACCTTCACATCGCTCAGAACTCTATCATGCTTTTTTCTCTTCTTTGCTTAGAGTGTAGCTCGCAGGATGTAGGTAATGTTGTCCTTTCCCTTTTTTTCGGATGTAGGTCGCTCCTCGCCCAAGAGTTTAAGGTCCTTCGAGCTTGCAGCAGTATCTTTCGATTTTCCGTACATATCTATGTAGCCTAGCGGTGTTCAAGCAGACATTCTTTGTGATGTGCATGAAGTCAAGTGAGTGATTTAACCTCCATGACTTCCCAATAAGGCAAGTCCCAAAATATTGACTTCTTCTTCCACATGGGTGGCTGACCATCCTCATTCTGCACATGTTTGCTTCCAAGACACTTTTCAAATACTACTTTCAAATTCTTTACCATAGCAAAAACACGGAGCCCACTACGATGCTGAAGCCTTGCACGAAGGTCTGGTTGCCCGTTAAATTTCCTGCCTTTCTTCCGCAACGGGTGACTCGTAGGAAGAAACCTACGATGACCCATGTACACAATCTTCCGAGAGTTTTTAGGTACATGCCGTCTGCTTTCATCTAAGCAATCGGATGCGTGCTCTATATCCTTTGACAGTTAGGGCCGACAGTTACCGAGAGCAAGTTAGTCGTTGATTGTTACAAATAACAATGCACGAGGGTGAAATACTCCCTTTGTACTCATCCCATACCCTTGCACCATCGCTCCACAACGCCACAAGATCTTCAACCAATTGTTTTAGGTAGACATCGATGTCATTTCCAGGTTGCTTGGGGTCTTGGATCAACAACGACATCATGATGTACTTTCGCTCATGCACGACCATGGAGTAATGTTATAGATACATAGTGTAACGGGCCAAAAGCTATGGTCACCGCTCAAATCTCCGAAAGGATTCATCCCATCGGTACTCAACCGAAACCTTATATTTCTCACCTCATCTGCGAAGTCTGGGTACGTCCGATCGACTTTCCTCCACTGTGAGCTATCTGCAGGGTGTCTAAGCATCCCGCCGCCCTTACGCTTTCTTTGTGCCAACGCATCATCTGGGCATGCGCTTTGTTAGCAAACATACGCTTCAATTGGGGATCACAGGAAATACCACAACACTTTAGCCGGAGGTCTCTTCTTCTTACGCCCCCATCTATTTCACCGGATCGCCACGCTTCACCTTATACCGTGATTCTTTGCACACCGGACACACATCCAAATTGGCATACTCATTACGATACAGACACAATCATTAGGACATGCGTGTATCTTCAGATTTCCAATCCCAAAGGATGCATTTACTTGCTTGGTTTCATATGTAGATTCGAGCTGAGTGTTATCTTCTGGAAGGAACTTCTTTATGAGTGATAACAACTCATTAAATCCCCTATCTGACACACTATTTGTAGCCTTCCATTGCATGAGTTCTAGTGTGGTACGCAGCTTTGTGTGGCCCTGCCCACAGTTTGGGTACAAAGGAGTTCTGTGGTCCTCTAACATGCGATGGAACTTCTCGAACTGTCTTTCATCTGTGTAGTCTCCCTCTCCGTCACGCAGCATCTGGTCTAGCTCATCATCACCAAAGTCACCAACATATTCTTCCACGGAACAGTCTTGCGTGCCGTCCGGGATACTGTTGAATCCATCTTCCTCTTCCTCGCCTTCTTCATCGTCTTCCTCGCTAATCGCCTCAACTTTACCATGGTTGGTCCAACAGGTATAGTTTGGTATGAAACCTCTCATGATCAAATGGTTCATAACTTGCCATCGCTGGGAGTGCCCCTTCTCGTTCTTGCAATCTACACACGAACAACATATGAAGCTGCCTGTAGACAAAAATGCAACGGCCGCATCGAGAAAAGCCTGCACACCATCAATGAACTCTCTCGAGCGACGGTCCGCATTGTACATCTATTGCCGATTCATCTACACTAAGTTATAATTTCATTAAAAATTATAACAAATTTCGTTACAAAAATTATAACGTAACTTATAGTTACATTTAAAAATCTAAACCTCATGACCACTTAAACCCAACAAAAAACCTCCACCTACACCGCCATCCAATTAAAGACCTACCTTTCTAATTATTTTGTATCCCTTCCTACCTTTGTAATTATTTTTATCCTTCTACGATGTTTTTCTATTTTATTTCATACACCAATAATTACTTCCTTGCAATATTGTGATATTTAAGATTCTAAAGCTAACAACCACCTAGATCTAAAGCTTCCAATCACCTTTACCTTGTGTAATGTCATATTTTGAACTAGATCTCCACCCTACATCTTCATACAACAACAAAAACAAGCATACAAAACTAATTTTTGATCATGGTGATCTTGCTTAAAAAGTTCAAGATTTCTCCACATCCATTGGAAAAAATAGCAATCTCTAGGTGAAAAGGATGTTCACATGATGTTATTAACCTTGAAACACTTAATTTGGAGCTAATCACCCCAAATTAAAAATTTGGACAGCACTCCCCAAGAACAAATACTGGGGCAGCCCTTCTTTGTTCGATCGTATCACTGCTCGTGGAGGAAGAAGAGTTTAAATGAGCTGTGCGGGAGGGCTTCCAGAAGCGGTTTGAGACACGAACCGCTTCTGAATGCAGAAGTGGTTTGAGACAAGAACCGCTTCTAGAACTCAACATTTAGAAGCGGTTCATGTCTCAAACCGCTTCTGAAAGCCCTCTCCGGACCGTTGCCTACGAACCGCTTCTGGTGCGAACATCACAACGGGTTCACACCAAACCGGTTCTAATAGACCGGTTGTGATGCCCAGTTCTGTAGTAGTGCTTACCCTTAGATTTGTTGTAAAAAGCCGAAGCTATACTCAGAATAGGGATAGGTTAGGTACGTTAGCCTGATCAAAGAAACAGAAATGAACTCAACTTCATCGTCAGTTGCAATAGCTATTTGTTTCAGTGGTCTCACATTCTAAGTATTTAATTGGCAGTTTGGCACTGTAACTGACGGCAAGTAGTGGGGAAATAAACCAAAGAGAAGAGTACGCCTTGAACTCTGGAGATTGTAATCTAGGGACGGAATTGTGTGAGTGGATAAAAAATGAAGTCGATAACAGAAAGCCGTGCCTATGTTATGTAACAAGACAGAGGTTAAGTTGGTACAGCAATGGATAAATGTATCAAGGGGTGAACCTATGTAACTAAGGATCTAGGTAACGATAAAGTATATCAATGAGCATGGCATATAGCATTTATTTATTATTTCCTACAGAATTCATATTTATTTTTATGTATAATCTTAGCCTTGCCCAAGAAAGCATCCATATTTCAACACCGTGCAAGGGAACAAAAAACCTGGAAAACACAGTAAATGATGCCCTTCGAAAACATTGTTAGCAAGTCAAGCTCTTTACTATAATTTCTGAAGAACTAAAGCACCTCTTTAATTGGCAAGGCAAGGCTATCTGGGACTTTATTTTCGATGTTGACAGGGAAAAATTCTGAAATGGCTGGATCGGACCTTTCACAATCCTAGGCAGCCGCAGGGAACAACATGGGAGGCAAGAAACAGAGAGCGCGAAGGGATAGAAGGAAGGCGCTCCTCACCTAGGTCAATGCGGTCGCTTCCAGGTTCGTACGCTCTCCCCTGCTCTTTCGTTCTTCCCCGTTTGCTTCCTACGGAATTGTTGGCCCCCCAGGCCTCTGCTCTTGTTTCTTGCTTGCTTGCTTCCTCCTTTTCCTTGTACTAAGAACCACAGATTAGAGGTGGAGGGGGCAAGGGAGTAGATAGATGGGAGTGCGTGGTGGCAGGAACGGCACCTGCGGGCGGACAGAGGCAGCGAGGCCACTGGGTGGAGCCGAGCTGGGGGCCGCTGCATGCGAAGGGAGGGGAGGCTGAGCGCCGATTTCTGCTTGGTGAGGAGGGACGGAGGTGGGGGAAGCAGAATCCCTTGCGAAATCCGCCCGGAGCGGCAAACACCGACCCCGTCGACGGCTGTGTGCGATGTGTCCGGACTCCGGAAGGTAAAGAACGCTTGCCCGCGCTCGACCGCGTGAGTGCGCGCTGCCCCTCCGCTTGCCGGCGCGAATGCGCGCTGCCCTGCCTGCTGGTGACCGTCCGTGATGTGTTTTTTTATAAAGCCGTCTGACGGTTGCCTATTTGATATATAACGTCGCTATATACAGTATTCGGTAAAACTATAATTTTAACTGTCGTGTTTCTAAAATTATCTATAATTAGATTTAATATAGATAGTTTTTGAAAACTGTACATAATAAGTGTCTAATATAATTATTTCTGTAGTAGTGCCAGCACCTCATGTCGACAGCAATGTAGTCGTGAATTCCTTTAATCCCTCTGCCGATGTCCTCTTCTCCTTGACCACGCACCTTGCTCACAGGCCGAGCACCGAGCCCTCCTATCCACAGCTATATAAGGCACACCTTGGCCACTGTCAGCTCTCCACTCACACCCCCTGCCCTTCTTCCTCCCAGAGCCGACGCCCTTGCGCTGCTGTGAAGCTCTATTCCTGCCAAGAGCTCCAGGAACAAGCGTTCTGTCTGGTGGCAATTGCTCTGTAGATGTATTTATTGGTAGAAATAGATTGTGTGTTTAGAGGAAATCAGCCTTGGCCTATCTAAGTATCTAATTAGCCTTGTGATGGACCAACTCCAATATGATTCTGCTAATATCTCTACGCTATTGTCAGGAGGGCATAATTCAATCCAATTTTTCCCACAAGGCCCACGAAAACGTTAACTAATCATACATCGGAAAGTATGGATGTCATTTTTTGTACGTCATGTCTAATGGGTCCAATCCAAATATCCAATGCACTGACTTTTGCCTCGTGCGTGAGCGAGAGCACAGGAGAATTATTGCATGCTCCACTATCCCCCAATACAAGACTTGAAATATTCAAGTCTCTTCAGAGACATCTCACCAAATACTAATACTAATACTAATGTATGTATCTCTACTAATTATAATTAGAAGTCGGTGGTAGTACGTGAGTACGTCAGTTTTCCATCCTCACCCCGACACGTGTGTGCACCCGAGTGGCTGAGTGGAAAGCGGGCAGTGGCTACCTCGGTAGATTGAATTGGATCATCCCGTTGTGGGAGGTAAATGAATATGTATGACTCATTTATTGCTTTCCTTTCTCCCATCGATCTGGCATTCGAATCAGCTGCGATTGCTCCCGGTGCTTTTCAGATTGGATTGATTGATTTCCTTCCGAAAGAAGCAGAGCTCCGATTTATAGAGTTAGGTCTGTTCTCGTCTCTTTCCCTTTTGTTGTTTTCATTATTCGACGATTTCTTAATTTAGATTCCTCGGTTACTGAACATATATAACTCCACAGCTTCTTGCCTCTCCTGTAGATGTGTTGAGCTTATCCGTTGAGTAGAGGTAATGGGCGACCTTCCTGATCTCGTCGATGCGGCACATGGGCAAATCGTCAGTGGTGGGTGGTGAGATAGGCTGGTGGTGCTGCTGGAGCTCGCCGCGGTGGATGATGTCAATAGGTTGAGGGAGGCGCTCGCGAGGAGAGGCAAGGAGGCGGTGGAGTTGGTTGATGGGGTGGGGCTATGGTATGGCCTGAGCAAGGTGTATGAGTCACGCACGCCACTGATGATGGCAGCCACATATGGATGATGCCTACCTCTTCAATGCCTTTGTGTCCATAGGGCAGCAGGTGATGCCTCTTTTGGTCGATTGACTAATCTCGAATTATAGTGTTACAAATTTACAATCCTAAGTATTGTGATGTTATTATTTAAGTTTGTGAAATTAAAGATAATTTTAAGTACGAGTTTGTAAAGAGGTGCTGAGAATTCATATGCTTTGATGAATTGATTTAAACATCTAACTATTGCACATTCAGAATAAACATTATTATTTAGATAAGGTTAGTGCTCTTTGCAAATAAATTTTTTATCGCAAATTGAGTTTTCGTTGGATCGCATGGACACATGGCTAGTACTATTATATATAGCGGAGAGATTTTAGAGACAACCAGCCACGCCATGTCAGCGGCTTCACGAGAAGATCCTCCAAAAAGTTCAAAACTACGTTTAGGTCCTCTGATCGGTTTTTAACAGAAAGTATCCAAAAAAACTGAAATTACGTTTATGTCTCTCTGCGGTTTATGCTCATATCCTCCCGACGTTTTTTATGAGTGGACCTTAAAAATAAAAATGTGTTTAAGTCCTAAGGAATCAGTTTTTGGCATATTGGACCTGACGAAAAACAGAGTTACATTTAGGTCCCATCGTCGTTTTCTAAAAAAAACCAAAGATTCGCCGATGTTTATAGCAGTCCACAGATTTTCTAGAGGGTCCTAATGACCCTTTTTTAAAAAAAACGAAAACTAGAATTACACAAAAAAAAAGAAAAAAGTTTGTTCTCCCAAAAACAAAAAAAACATAGATTCGCCGAATGTTTATAGTAATCCGTCGGATCCTAAAGATCCATTTTTTTAAAAAATTAAGAAAACCAAAATTACGCAAAAAACAACCTATTTTTTGGAAAAAATAAGAAAACCGAAATTACGCAATTTTTCCCCAAAAATATCCATCAGACTAAATTTCGCGCGGCGTCGTATCGCGTGACCGAATTTTCTAAATTTCGCATGGTGTAGCATAGATCGTGGTCCTAGCTGAAACTGAAATTACGCATTTTCCCCTAGAAATATCTGTCGGACAAAATTTCGCATGACGCATCATCGCGCGACCAAATTTTCCAAGTTTCACATGACGCAGCGTAACACGTGGCCCTAGCTAGTATCATCTATATACTATACTTGGAAGAGTTCCGGCGCTCACAACGATTTGAGCCGAACCGGCCGCGTGGCTCGGCTCATTTTTTCACATTTTGGTCCTTGAAATAATTTGTAATTACGTATAGGTCCTTCTCGCGGTTTTTTACGGAGACGATCTTCTTGTTTACAAAAAAACACGGATCTTTCGTGAGAGGACCCTAAATAGATACCGAAAAAAAACGTTGTGACGTTTGGATCATTCCGGCTATTTTTCACGAAAAGGACCTTTTCGATTTAGCGCGATCGCGGATTCTTTGTGAGGCCCGAAAAATCACGAAGCTTTCGTGAAAAGACCCTAAATAAATACAAAAAAAAACGTAGCCCGGCTGGCTCGGCTCGTCTTGTTTTTTTTCCGCGTGTAGGTCCCTAAAAAAATACGTAATTACATGTTGGTCCTACACACAGTTTTTTTTATGAAGAGAGCCTTCTGGTTTAGAAAAAAACGCGAATGTCTCATGAAAGGACCCTAAATAAATACCGAAAAAAACGTAGTAAGTAATGTTTGGATCATTCCGACTATTTTTCATGAAAAGGATCTTTTGATTTAGCACAATCGCTTGTGTCCTTTCAATTGTTTCTTGCGTTTCCTCAACGATTTAAAAAAATCGACGAAAAAAATGCACGGCAGGCTCGACTCGGCTGGCGCAATCGCAAATACGTTTGTGTCCTTTCAACCGTTTCTCGCGTTTTCTCGACGATTTAAAAAAAGGCAAAAAAGCAAAATTGTTTTTGCGAAAAAAACGCACGGCCGGCTCGACTTGGCTCAGTTTTTTCTTTTCACGTGTAGGTCCCTAAAAAAATACGTAATTACGTGTAGGTTTTTTCTATGGTTTTTTACAAAGTGGATCTTCTAATACAGAAAAATCATGAATCTTTCATGAAAGGACCTTAAATAAATACCAAAAAAACGTGGTGATGACTGGATCATTCCGGTTATTTTTCACGAAAAGGACATTTCGATTTAGCGCAAACGTGGATACGTTTGTATTCTTTCACTCGTTTCACACGTTTCCTCGATGATTTAAAAAAACACCGATAGAAAAAAATAAAATTATTTCAAAAAAACAATGCACGCGGTTTTTGGGGCGTGCCACGTTGGCCAGCTGAGCCGATAGGCCCTCGAGAGGCTCCGTTGAGCCTCCATTTTGCGTCCGGCTCGGCCTCCTCCTTGCATGACGCGCGCCCTCCCGCATGGCTCCTCGCTTGTTCGCTTCATTGCGCCTCGCTCCACGCATGCTGCTTCGCGAAGCTTCCGCCCTCCTCGCGCATCATGCAATATACGTCCTTCTTGCCAACCGCTTTGTCCAAGAACCCGTCGTTCAGGGAGGAGGTCGACCTCCCGCTCTCCTTCCTCCGCGGTGCGCTCCACGTAGCGGCGTAATAGTAGATAGATGTTACTAGATCTCTTCCTAGTCAGAGAACCGCTTGCCATTGCCTTGCCTAGCTATTTGGTTGATCGAGATGTGCGGTGAAATCCTTCCGACCTCGTGAGGATTCCGGTCATGGAGTGGCTTTTGGTTATCGCTATGTTGCTACCGCCGCTCAGATGGTATCGAGGTCGGATCACAGCCAGGATACTTACTCTATTCTTGAGCTTGCATGTCTGTGTTTTGTTATATGATCGGATTTGTTGCTACTTACTCTCACCAAATTTTGTTGCCAACTATAGACTCACTCATGTTCCAAATTCTCAATGTTTCATGTATGAGAGCTTAGATATGTTCTGAATTTGTAGTGTGAATCTGTGTCGGTGACAAATTTTTTGTTTCTTTGCCCTCAGAGTACCTGGCAGAGAAAAGGCATCTCGGATGGTGCAGGGGATAGTGCTGACAAGGGACAAGTAAAGGGTCTGCTGGCTGAGCTGGAGGAATTGCTCGCGCGTGAACAAGTGCATGTAAGTCATAGGTTTCTCTTTGATTTACAAAAGGAACTGAATATCTCTCAGGCATTTCACGCTCTGGTTTTGCTGGATACACTACTACAGAACTGGCATTCGGTACCGATTGAAAACGGCCTTTAGTACCGGTTTTTGAACCGGTACAAGCCATCCGGGACTGATGCTCAAGGACATCGATCCTGCCTCACCCGCATCGAGCGATCGTGAGCCCCTAAGACCCTTATCAGTACCGGTTGGTATCTCCAACCGATACCGATGATGGTCTCATCAGTACCGGTTGGTTTCTCCAACCAGTACTGATGTGTTGTGTATATATAATTAATATATATATATATATGTGTGTGTGTGTCCACTAGCTATTATATATATGTGTGTATTAAATCACAACTAATTAAAGCACATATAATCAATCATGCACATCTGACTGATAATTAAATCACTGAACATTCATTAACAAATTTAATTACAACTAATGTATTACAATATGTACACATATTAATTCTTCTGTTCATCGATCAGGATCACAGAATATTCATTAACAACTTTAATTACAACTTTAGTCTTTCTTTTCCTTCTGTTCATCCGGATCTTTTACGTGCATCGCTATTGCTAGCCGTCGATCCCGACAATTCACCGGTCCTTATCAAAGGGCCCAACCTATTTACATTTGGTTCGTGAAACTCGCCGTTCGGATTTATAACCTCAT
This sequence comes from Guadua angustifolia, assembly GCA_036346375.1. Taxonomy (NCBI): domain Eukaryota; kingdom Viridiplantae; phylum Streptophyta; class Magnoliopsida; order Poales; family Poaceae; genus Guadua; species Guadua angustifolia. The sequence goes on along the minus strand of JAYEVE010000722.1, from coordinate 88,063 downwards.
CGTAAATGAAGCCAATGAGTTTTCTTGGATTGCTCTCACTTGCGCTAGCGAGAGTTTCGATCCTTGTTCCGCGAAATATTAAGGCATCGGTCATTAAGTCATTAACTAATCAATCCTTGAATTTGTACAAGATATAAGGAGTACCTAGACATCATTAAAGCTAGTAATTAAGTCACATACATAGTAGCCGCATAAATTGTTGCCCGGTGGCTATCTCAAGATCTGCGGTGAAAAAAGTTAAAAACATGAAATGGATGCAAAGAAATTAAGTTAACTAACTAAAAAACTAGCATTATAATATACGTACTTGAGAAGCAATTGTAATATCAAATTTCTCCTTGAATACGCCTGCTTTTTAGCACTTAAACCGCATGTAATGCACTACACATGTGATTACGTATTGTATATGATTAGAATTTGTTTCAAATGGAAGGAAATAGAACTAGTATAATAATAAAAAGAACAAGAATTAATACCAGTTGAGCATGTCGATAAAGCTTTGAAACTTGTTAACTAGTTTCCTTTGCGAGTCTATAATTGTGATCAGGCTACGATCTAGCTCGATCATAAGAAGAATCCAGTGAAAACTGTACATATATATGTCAACGTAGATAACTAATTAGTTCTAACATCGTGTTATGAAAAAGGAGTAGAACGAGGCGATACGAAAACACGTACTCAAATGCGTAGGGTAGATATATCTTTGACTTATATTTTTTGTCCCATTAGCGCATTGTATATGTTAGTCTCTGTTTCGCTTGGGTAGTCCCTAACAATTGTCTCATTGATAATTACTCGGGGCTCAACGATCGGGATTGCCTGACCAGAGATGTGGAAATGGGGTTAGTGTGAGTGAGGGACCCAAAACGAGCTACGCTCAACGGAGGAACGGACGTTGGTTGGGGCGAGATGACAACGAGCAAGACACAGCGAATTATACTGGTTCGAGCCCCCATGAGGGTAATAGCTCTACTCCAGTCTTCTCCTGAGGCGGAGGAGGTCACTATTCCTGAGTACAAAGGTGGTTACAGCTCGAGCTTGAGCACTCTGGTTATGGCTATTGTCCTATTGCTTGTGCGTTGATGTCGTGTCGTTTGCCGTTCTGCTTCAAGGGATTTTATACCCCTTCTAGCTGTTGCCAGAAATGGCCAGGAGAGATTCCCAGAGTAGTGCATGGTGTGCATTGAAGACGTGCTGCAACCGTCCCAGATCTGACGCCCACGTCCGCCTTAACTCCGGGATTATCGGTCTTGGTAATCACTGAGTAAGCGCACACCTCCAAGCCAAGGTCGAGGTCGTGCGGGAGTTGGATCCCCACTCCCCAAGCTCAAGGTCGTGCGGGGATTGGGGCGGCTTAGGTCGTGGTCGAAGTCCCATGTCGCCACGGCCCAGTCGGGACCTGATTGATCAGCGCTGACTGTTAGAGATTCCTCAGTCCCCGACAGGTAGATATATCTTTGACTTATATTTTTGTCCCATTAGCGCATTGTATATGTTAGTCTCTGTTTCGCTTGGGTAGTCTCTAACAGTTGTCTCATTGATAATTACTGGGTCCATAAAGCCAATGTCAAAAATACGATCCCTTCGGCATCTTTGTATCTCCATTCTACATAAGAAGAAATCAGTTAGACTTGCAAGTTAGTATAGTACAAGGGCACGCACGATGGTTTTTTGTAAATAAGACACTTACAGAATCCAGCAACCCAGCATGGCCACGGTGAGGGAATCTGTCTGGTATAGATTATACATGACGTTCCATTCGACATAAAATTCACCGTTCCCGTAGAAAAAATCTTGTTCCTTGTACTTGACAGCGAACAAATCTAGACCATGCTTGGTCGTGTCCAAGTACCATTCATGGAATTGCCGCATCTTTGTTGGTAGCTGGAGCGGCTCCTCATGCCTAACCAATGATGTGCCCTATGTAAATGGCCATCTTACTTGGGCATACTCAATCTTCGCCGTGCCTAATACTTGATCTGCGTCAAGTCCAGTTTTATCGAAGAATTTAAGCATCTCCTTGGCCTTCTCCTCAGCTGACGTCTTCTTCTTGTGGCATTCCTTAGTCAATGTGCGCTCGTAGTTTAATAGGCTAGGCATTTCTTTTTGATCCTTCAAATTTTTAATAGCCATCAAGCCTTTGTGAAATTCTTTCGTGCCAGGTTGAACCTTCTTCTCTGGTGACTTGGGTTTAAAAAATTTAGTTACCTTGTCTTGTACTATCTTCTTGGTCTCCTCGTCGGTCATATCATACGCCCGCTTCGGAACTGGAGCCAGCTTCTTGGATTGGGTGGAGGACCCTATCTTCTTCGGAGTTGCTGGCCGAGCTGGCTTGTTTGTCTTGGTCGGCGCCTTCTTGGGAGGAGACGGGCTTCTTCTGGGGTTTGTGTGTGAGGGAGGTGGTGTAGGAGTCGGTGCCTTCTTGGGAGGAGACGGGGTTCTTCTAGGGCTTATGTGTGAGAGAGGTGGTGTAGGAGTCGGCGTCTTCTTAGGAGGGGACAGGCTTCTTCTAGGGCTTATGTGTGCGGGAGGTGACGTAGGAGTCAGGCTTCTTCGCGGAGAGGACACGTCCATGTTATCTCAAAAAATTATGTATCGCTTGATCCACAAGATAAAATTGTGTATCGTCTCTCCTAGCTTCGTAGTCCCGTCACCTCCCGGAAATTCGAGGTTAAGGTCCTCGTACCCCAGGCAAACCTCCTCCACCGAGACCTTGGAGTAGCCTGACCGTATTTGTTGGCCATGGATGAGCTACCCGGCTCCACTGGGTGAGCCATGCCGTGGGCCACCTTGAAGGAGAGGTTCCGCGCTTGGATGTGCAGTTCACAAGGTGTCTGTTGCCTGATGTCACCTACAGGATAGTGGTCCAAGTCCGCTTCGGGCAGCCCACCGGAAGCGCAGTTGCTCCACTGCACGGAGGGGCAGATGATATTAGGATTACTTGGAGGTTCCTGGCCCGTCTCCCGCTGTTGGCTCAAGGCTAATTGCACCTCTCTACGGATGTCTTCTTGCATTCTCTCCTGTGTTCGATTCAGGCATTCTTCAAGTGCACTGAGCTATTGTGTTTGTCGAGCCTTGCTTCTCACCCGACTCCTATAGGTCTCGGCGTCCTGAGAAAAACCAACCTTCCACGGGACGACGCCAACGCCTCATGTACGTCCAAGGTTCTCTGGGTTTTGTAGGGCCCTTGTTAGCTCGTCGTTCTCTCTGTTTGGCACGAAGGTGCCCTGGGAAAACTCCTCGATCGACTGTACAAGCCTTCTGGCCACATCTCGCAGCGCCTCCCAAACACCGCATTGCCTTCATCGTCAAGGGCTCCGCCGTGAGCATAGAACCAATGCCTTGCTCTGTCGGGCCATTCCATTGTTACGAGTGCGACACCCTTCACTACCAGGTCCTATTCCCTCTTGTCCCATTTGGATATTGCTTAGCGGTAACCACCAGGGCCGAGTCGGTTGTGGTAATTCTTCTTCTGTGCATTCAGCTTGTTCTTCTCACTCAAACTTTGACCTTCGTCCGAAGTCTTGTAGTTCACGAACGTATCCCAATGATCTTGCAACTTTGGGTGTTTTTTGAAGTCGGGCGTTCGATTCTTCTTGATATACTCCATGTGTAACACCCCGGCGCCAAACGCACCGCGAATGCTATCAAAAGACCCTAAATGACACTTACAACATCCCGGAACCACTTGTCCAGAGTGTCCTCAACAAGACCCAAGAAATAAAAAGAATAAAAACTTGACAAAGAAGTCCAATTTAACTAATAACTCAACAAGCGAGTCGCTAAACTTTTTACCTCTACTAAAAGATTCAAACCAACCTTGAAACTCTTTAAACCAGATTAAAGCTAAGTCACCGAAATTTATAAAATTTCGGCATGACCTCTCTAGAACAGAGGACATCCACTTAGCAGACAAAAGAACAATAGCAATTATAATACCATTCTAGCAGGTCCTTAGCTAATCAATCGCACATCCAACAAATTTAATAAACTCCACGACGGACAACACATTACAACCGCATTAATTACATCCAACTTAATGAATCGATTAAGTAGATTGTTGGAGATCGAAGTCGTGCACGTGATACTACTCCCAACCCGACGAGCCAGCTTCAAAGTATCTAAAACAAGAAAACAATCAAACGTGAGTCCAAGACTCAGCAAAGTACACAAGCGTAACAATTCCAAATTATCGCAAGTAAAACAAGAACTTGACCATAAGAGCAAGTAATACAAAGGAAACAACATCCGGACAATACGCATTTATACCCATTTAAAGCAAAAAAAACTTGACCAAACCACAATTCACCACAATCAAGTCATCAACTTGATAATAAAACCATTCAACGCCAAAGAAAACCTTACTTGACTCTAAATCACAACGTCTCCCGACATAACTACCCCTTGTTGCAACTCAAACCATTTTCATCAATTGAATTTGAGTTCATAACTCGACTTCACTCCACGATATTCATACAACATAATTAGCAAGGCAAGGAAATGCGCTAATTCATCAAATTCAATTCAATCTCCCCTTTTTGGGTTGAGCCCACGACTCAACCTTCAATTACCATAATCACCATCCAATGACACACCATTTACCACAACACTCATTATGAAAGATGCAATGCACATGAATGCTCATTTCCATGCACGCATCGCAGACGCTGAGTGCACACCCGCTTGTGTGCACCCTCACGCCCCTTCCATCCCGTGGAAGGTGCCTACTTCATCGCCTCGCTCCCATTCACCTTAATGAATGAGACTACGAGGTAGGACTTTTGTGTTCACTACGTGTGAACACAGAGGCCCGCATCAGAATGGGTCGCCTCTTCCATCATGAATGCACAAATGCAATTGACATAAACAAATTTGCAAACTACATTCATTTCTCACATTTGCATAGCTATAACCAAATACATAAACATCAACCAAACTCTCACATTCCTCAGTCACTAGCGATACTAGTATAAGCAGATTCAACCATAAGGCATGGCAACTCAGAACAACGTTTCTACCATGCAACTACCTCTTACGGCCACCGAACCATGTTCACACAATACACTTGCAGTTAAATTCTTACATATACTATCTTTATAAAGGACTTAACCGTTTGAACCAAACTCATCTTAGTCCCAATCACTCGAACAATATACTCTCTATAATCAACATTACTAAAAACTCGGTCTCACTTAGAGTTCATCTAATCAACAGAGCAACAATTAAATTAAGGAGCATCACAGATGAACACACAACCACACTCAATAACACGGTGTACTTGCATCAATTCCCTTAACCTTTTAATCATCATAAATATTTTCATAAGAGGGAGCACTTTCTAGTTATATCCAAGCAAGGCTTACCTCTTGCGTATGCATCGGCAATTACTTACGCTAAGAGCAAACAATCGATTAATCCTCCTAGCCACAATCTAGGGAATGCACTTGCCTTTTACAGACGAAGAATGGAGTGGCATACGGCTGAAGCCACTCCCGACAGAACCTTCTCACAAGAAGCAAGGGGGGAGGGCATGGTCAGCTGGTCTCCGCCGAATGTTGTCTTCTTTGCTTCCACTGCTTGGCCTTCTTGCTCCAAGCTCTCGCCATTGCTTGGTCACTCTTGCCGATTCTTCTTCTTTTCGCCAACAAGGGAGAGGAGAGGGGCGCCGAGCCAGGGAAGCTCGCCGGCCAGGGAGGAGGCGCAGGGCGGAAGGGAGACTAGAGGGAGTCGGCAGGGCTGGCATCGGCCTGGAGGGGACTCGACAGAAGGAGCTGGGGCGCAGAGAGGAGGTGCTCAACCTGCAGGCACTCGGCATGGAGGAAGCCAGGGGCTGCAGGGAGAATGAGGAGCCTGGAAGCTAAGCACTCAGGAGAAGAGACCTGCTGAGTGGTCAAGAGGATTGGGGAAAAAAATCTGCCAGCCAAAACAATTTCAGCCACACAAGGAAGAAAGAGAGAGAGAGGGGTTAGGTGAGGGAGGGGAAATTCCTAAAAAAAAACCCCCAAACCAAAGTCCATCTTTTAACCAAAAGCGCAAACCAAATAATTTAATTCTTGGCGCGAAAAGACAAATGTCAGGAAAAGACAACTTACCGCCAAACAATACAGCTCGAAAGATACTTCAACCGAAAAAAAACTAGCATAATTACCAAAATCCTAGCAAAAGACATTTGCGGCACAATAAAAGCTTCAAAAGCGCGACGATAAATATTTTCTCCCGAATACAAATCCCTGAATCACGAAGGTGGAATCATTACCGGCCGAAAACCCTAGCAAAAGAGATTTCCGGCATTACACCATGTTCAACTTCTTTTTATAAGTCTGGAATGTGATGGCCATCTTCTTCAGAGTGAAACTCTTCACCTTCTCTTTGGTCCCTTGGGGGAAGGTGAATGTCTCCTTCATATTGTTCCAAAGCATGTTCTTCGTATCTTCAGGGACCTAATCCCATTTCGCTATACTAATGGGCATGTGGTCCCTAACGTGGACGCCACATGCTGAATTGAACGGCCCAAGTGCCCCCAAGGGTGCAAGAGGTTGGCCGTTCTCGGCGACTTTGGTGATAACGTGTCTTGCTTTCGACTTCTTGCTTGGACCTCGCTGACGTGATTGCCTGCTTGGTTGACCGATCTGAAAGCATGGTACAATCATGAACGGGTCAGAATGTTGTCTTAGCATGATAGTGGAACTGACAATCATGAACGGGACTGATGGTTACCTCGCTGGCCTCATTATGCTCTGCGGCCTCGTCGGCCTTGGTGGCCTCAGCGGCCATGGGTTGATCCACGAGGGCGGGTACAGGATCCCCCGCCTCATGACCATCATCTCCCGCAATCAAATTTCTCATAAATTCTTCTTGATCAAATCCTTCACCTACCATCGTTGTTTCTTAGGCTAGAAGAAGGCACTGAAAATTAACAAAAATAGATCAACAAAAGGCCAAATACTATCGACAAGTAAAGATCATGTTTTATGTAAAGCTGATGGTATTACTCTAAAACGGTTAGAAGGACGGTGGGGAAGAGAAGGTAGAGCGGACGGGCGGCGACGCCAAAGATGTTCTTAACTTAAGTCGACTAAATATTATCGACAAGTATACATTTGAAATTTCACATATAATTATACATTTCACATATACTTACACATTTCACATATAATTATACAGTTCACATATACTTACACATTTCACATATACTTATACATAGAAATTGCTTCAAAATTCACATATACATAGAAATTTCAAAATTCACCAAAAATTAGAAAAATTCACATGATACATATACATTTGACATGATACATATACATTTCAAAATTCAAATTTGCTATATACATTTGCATCATTGATTCATCCACTCACTGCCTAAGTTCCCTTCAACGTATCAATACATGATGCTACATAAAATTTTTTTGCAGAAGTTCCCTTCAACGTATCAACACATAAGCACTTGCAAGTCACAGCTGCATCTGCTAATTTCCATACAAACTACAACTAGGATATATAAGAAATGGCACAAGAAAAGGGCACGTACAATGCATGAACATGAATTGTGATGACAATGAATATTTTCAAGCTTATGATCCGCGATGTTTTTTTTTAATTATTATTTTAAACTTTTGATGGCAAATTTAGATCCAAACTCCAGCCATGCCAAATTGGCATATACATAGAAATTTCAAAATTCACCAAGAATTAAAAAAATCCACATGATAAATATACATTTGACATGATACATCTTGCAGCCTCAAACATTTATGTGTACACTATCTTCAAAAGAATATGGTACTTTCCACCAAAGAACATAATATATGAATAAAGATCTAGTGCAGTCACGCACATATAAGAAAATATAATGCACAGATATCACAATGGTGTAGAAAGAATCTTCTATTAGAAATGACTTGGCAAAAGTTTCAGTTTATTACTTGGCATAAGTTTCAGTTTACAGAAGGAAAATACAAGCTTGCGAATAAATTAAGTGGTCGAATACAGAATTTACAGGAAGCAATTTGTTTTACTTAATTTACAACCACAAGCACACTGAGACATACTCTCGGTGTTTCGTATAACCGGCAAGTAAATTTGTAAGTCAAGGGGCCACGCGTTCCCTCTCCTTGACGGTTGACTCAGGGAGCCCAAGATGTATACTGGTTCGGGTCGAATATCCCTACGTCCAGTTTGTGGTGGTGGTTTTGTATTGATCGGGGTGTAGTGGACTACAAGAGATTACAAGCAAAGATTAAGGACAAGCCCTTAGTGCTCATCCGAGTGGGGGAGCTCGGGAATGTTTGTCTGCGTCTTTGACCTGCTGGAGATCGGACGTGAATACAGGTGTGAACGCCTAGTGCCGAGTAAATGAGAATGGGATCCCCTTCCCTGGGAGCCCTGCCCCCCTTTATATAGGCAAAGGAGGCAGGTTACACGGGTGTTTGGAGAAAAAAGATAGGGGTATGCTACGCCCGGGAGTCCCGGTCTTCGGTCTTGGTTGATTGACAGGCCTCTGTTCATCCCATGCTGGGTTGGTAGACACAACGGACATTGTTCCTTTGGGAAGGTGTGCACCTGCCCTCTGTCCGCCTGTCAGACGCTGACGTTGCTTACGCTGTGCCACGGCGCCGCCTTGGGACAGAGCGCGTCTCTCCGTTGTGCCTGACGGGGTGAGGGGACTGGTGCTTGACTCAGCGACCACCCGGCCATCTTGGGAAGGAGCCACCGGCCCCGGCGTGGCCGTCGTGTCCACGGAGTAGGTGACCAGCTCGAGGCCGATCGGTGATGCGGCAGGGGTCGTGGAGTCGGAACTCGTTGGGGTGCCGGCCCAATGTCAAGTTGGAGCCCGCGAGATGTCCGACCTGTGGCCAGGTCGGGACTCGTGGTACGCCCGACCAAGCGGCGGCCGAGCTCATGGTGCCCGACTGTGGCTGGTCGAACGTCTTCTAGCGGGCCCGAACGTGGCCGTGGGTCCTTCGTGGCCCAACGGGGCCTAGAGCTGAGCCCAAGGTGGATTATTTGGTATTCCAACCAATATTTAGGGATAATCCCATCTGTGAGGGGCGGAAGGTTGTGGTAATATCCCTTCCAGCGCCTTGCATCGCCTCTAGTCCGATTGTAATGTATCGACGACTCAGGGATATACGATCTTGAAATAGATGTATACCTTGCTGTGGGGTACCCCCTAGTATAAGTATTCGTCACATACAATATTATAATTGTGTGCAGGGATGCCATTCGGGAGGAGGTGGAGAAGCTGCTGTGTGCAGGTATCATCCGGGAGGTCTCTCATCTTGAGTGGCTTGCCAACCCTGTGCTCGTCAAGAAGTCCAACGAGAAGTGGCGAATGTGTGTCGATTTTACTGACCTCAACAAGGCCTGCCCGAAGGACCCTTATCCCCTGCCGCGCATTGATGTCATCATCGATTCTACGGTGGAATGTGAGCTGTTGTGCTTTCTAGATGCGTATTCTGGGTACCATCAGATTAGCATGGCGGCAGAAGATGAAGACAAAATTGCTTTTGTAACACCCATGGGCGTCTGTTGTTATGTTAGAATGGCTTTTGGGTTAAAGAATGCTGGTTCTACTTACCAACGCGCCATGCATATCACTTTTCGTCCACAGATAGGGCGCAACCTTGAAGTGTACGTCGACGACCTGGTCGTGAAAGTGAGAAAGAGCGAAGACCTGATTGAAGACCTGGAGGAAACTTTTGCCAACCTCTGGAAGAATTGTTTGAAGCTCAACCCCGAGAAGTGCGTGTTCGGCGTACCCTCGGGAAGCTGTTAGGGTTCCTTGTGTTCAGGTGAGGCATTGAGGTCAACCCTGACATGATAGCGGCCATCGAACACATGAAGCCGCCCGTTCGACTAAAGCAGGTGCAATGCCTGGCTAGGTGCCAAGCCTCCCTCGAGCGATTTATCGCTCGACTGGGAGAGAGAAGCCTACCTCTTTTCAAGCAGCTGAAGAAGATGAACCACTTCGAGTGGACTGAGGAGGCTCAACAAGCATTTGAAGATTTGAAGCAGTACCTTTCCTCCCCACCAAGATCGGGTCGCCTCACTGGCGAACTGCTGTTCTCAGACATCACCGCTACTCTGGCAAGGGTGAGCGCAGATCGTGGCGGAGAGGAGGCATCCGTAAGGTAGTCTACTATATTAGCAAGGTGCTACACGAGGCAGAGACCAGATATCCTCAAGCACAGAAGATGCTGTATGCCGTCCTGGTGGCGTCCAGGAAGCTGCGGCACTACTTTCAGGGGCGAGAGATTATAGTGGTCACTGCCTACTCTCTACGAGAGATTCTTCATAATCGGGAAGCAGAAGGTCGTATCGCCAAATGGTCGGTGGAACTTGGGGAATTATGCCTCAAGTTTGTTCCCCGCACCGCCATCAAGAGCCAAAGTTGGCGGAGTTCGTTGCCGAGTGGACTCCCGCTGCTCCTGAAGCTGAAGAAGCACCCGCGCCTTCCCCCTGGACCTTGTTTTTCGACGGCTCTTTTAGGCTCCAAGGCGCGGGGGCTGGAGTTGTCTTGGTCTCCTCGACCGGTGACATCCTCTAATACATGGTCGTCCTTGACTTCAAGGCCACCAACAACATTGTTGAATATGAAGGCTCACGGCAGTATCAAGACGCTTTCGGCGTTAGGCGTCCGGCGCCTCCAAGTCAAAGGCGACTCCCTGCTGGTCATCAACCAAGCGCGGAAGGAATATCAATTCTTTGACCCTACCATGGCCGCCTACTTGGCGGAGGTCAGGAAAATGGAACGCCACTTTGAAGGACTGGGATATATCCATATCCCTCGACCTGATAATCATCTGGCGGATGAGCTTTCACAGCTCGCGTCCTCAAGATCCTTTGCTCCGGTCGGAGTCTTTGAAGAAAGGCTCTTACGATCGTCCGTCGTTGCCCCCACTCCCAGTGGGGAGGACGGTATGGCCGTCATTGCCCCCGCTCCATGCGGGGAGGACGGCCCAGCCATCGTTGCCCCCGCTCCATGCGGGGAGGATGGTCTCGCTGTCATTGCCCCTGCTCCACGCAGGGAGGACGGCGGTGCCACCGATGCGGCACTCGGGGAAAAGCCCGGCCCAACTAAGTACCCGGACAGTCACCGTGTGATCGCCACTCTTGGCCGGGAAGGCCAATGGATGGCCCATCCTCGCCTTCCTGCGAGACCGAGAGATCCCCGACGATGATGCCTCTGCTGAAAAGATAGCACGAAAGGCCAAGTGCTACTCTCTGGTGGATGGGGACCTATACCGCCGAAGCAGAAACGGAATCCTCCTAAAGTGTATCACTCGGGAAGAGGGGAGCGCCCTGCTCTCTGTTATCCATGGAGGCATGTGCGGGAGCCATATGTCCGGCCGGACGCTTGTCAGCAAAGCGTTCCGCCAAGGATTTTATTGGCCTACTGCCCTCCAGGATGCCTGCGAGCTGGTGAAGAGGTGCGAAGCGTGCCAATTCTTCGCCAAGCAAATCCACCGGCCCGCCCAAGCTCTACAAACCATTCCGCTCTCCTGGCCGTTTGTGGTCTGGGGGCTAGACATCCTGGGCCCATTCCCGCGGGCCACAGGGTGCTTCACCCACCTGTTCGTCGCCATCGACAAATTCACCAAGTGAGCCGAAGCCGAAGCAGTATGTGCCATCACGGCTTCCGCTGCTATCAAGTTCATCCACAGGATCTTCACCCGCTTTGGAGTCGCCAATTGCATTATCACCGACAATGGCACTCAATTCACTAGCGCAGCTTTCTTGGAGTTCTGCGAACAGATGGGTACCAAGATATGCTTTGCTTCGGTAGCCCATCCCAAGAGCAATGGCCAAGTTGAGTGTGCCTACGCGCTAGTATTGAGGGGCTTGAAGACCAGAGTATTCGATCGGCTCCATAAGCGAGGGGCACGGTGGATGGAAGAGCTCTCGGTTGTGCTATGGTCGCTAGAATAAAGGCTCACCGGCGATCGGGCGAGACGCCTTCTTCCGGTCTCGGGCGCGGTTGCCCTCCCGTCCGAGCTGTCGTTCGACTCGCCGCGCGTCTCGGCGTTCAGCGAGGATGGATAAGAAAACTACCGCGGTGACGACATCAACCTTTTGGAGGAGGTGCGTGACAGAGCGACTATGCGTGTCGCCCGATACCAGCAAAGCCTCAGGCGATACCATGCCGCCCGGGTCTGCGAGAGAACACTAGCAGTTGGCGACATGGTTTTGTGTAAAATCCAGACGCATGCTGGGCTCCATAAACTATCTCCCCGCTGGGAGGGCCCCTTTAAGGTGGTCTCAGTATCTCGACCCGGGGTGGTCTGGTTGGCTACTGAGGATGATCAAGAGCTGGCCAACTCCTTCAACGTGAAGTTGTTGCGAAAGTTTTACCCCTGAAAAGTCAGAAGTTCCCAAAGGGTTCGCTTTTGACCGGCTATGTGGTGAGCTTTCCCGCTAGTCACGTGGCCATGCGGTTAGCAAAGTTGTTTGCCTTAAGAGCTTTTGCTTTATTCTCCTTGCTTGTCCCCCAGTGGGAAAGCTTGTGTGGGGATGTCATGCGTTCTAGCGATTTGGCTGCTCTTTGCTGATCCATGGTAACTCCCAACCTTCGCGTCATGCCCGGACGGGCGACCAGGAGCGCGAACCTGGCACGATGACTCAAACGCGACCCTCACACCTCGGTTCAGCTCAACGAAGCACCGACGGCTGTCTCCGCGAGCACTGCATAAGCCCAACATCCCTCTTGGGAACCTGCTCCCATGCCACGCAGCGTCGCGGAATAACCCCACGTCACAAGAGCTTAAGTCCCAAGGAAAGGGACCATGACATACCCGCGCAAGGACTTGCGTCCTTTAATATATTTTCTGCATGTTTTGTGCAATGCCTACTTGTGTTTTCAGTAGCCATACGCAACCGCAGATGAAGTGCTAGAGCGTCTATAGCTCAAGCAGTCGATGTAACCCCGTGGCCACCAGGTGAGCAGGTGGGCGATCACGCCCTGCCCGCTAGGTGAGCGGCCCATGTGGCCCCCTAGCAAACGGGTGAATAATCATGCCCTGCTCGCCCCGCAAAAAGCCCACGTGAGGGTTCGGCGGGTAGTCGGGCGACCACTCCCTGCCCGCCGGGCGAGTAGGTGGGCGACCACGCCCTGCTCGCCAAAGTGTTGGCCTTCATGACCAATCAAGGAGTTGGTCGCCCAGTGGCCTATGGCAAAGATAAGTGGTTCACTTTAACTGTACCAACTTATTTTTCGCAGTTGCACCCCTTTGGGTTGAATTATGTGTGGTTGTCACTGACTCTCATAGCCCGATGGATCCTTGCTGATAAACGGAAATGCCCAGCGTTTGTGTCGCAAAAACGCGTGACTAGGAGTGCGAGTGTGGCACGGTGACTCAAATGCGGCCCATACACCCGGGTTAACTCCACGCAGTCCCGCTGGCTGTCTCCGCGAGCACCGCAAGCCCGGTACCGCTCCCATAAGCTCACCTCATTATCGCGCAACGCTGTGGTCGAGCTCCAAGAGATCATAGGAATATAAGTTCCAAAAGGACAGAAGTCAGTGACACCCTTACACAGCAACTTAAGACTTTGCTCGTCTACATTCTGCATACTTTGCACAATTCCTCTTCGCATTATTGCAATCACTCAAAGAATACCTAAGTATCGACCTAACTCGAAAGTGCTTAGGTTCGTGATTACGACAAAATCAAATGACGCTCAAGATTGAGTTGAAGCAAGCATATTCAAAATGCGCGCAGATGAACATGTTCAGGTGAAACTAAAATATGCCAACTTCATTATAATTACTCATATTGTTCTGGCATACAAAAACAGGAATAAAGAAGAAAACAAAAGAAGGCGTTCGATATCACGCCGCTGATTTACTTCAATGCCCCCGCCATCATCTTCGCCTCGGCTCCATTGCATTGCGCGCTAAGGTCCGAGCTTCCCCGCCATCATGTCGATGACGCACTCCGGGCCTCTCGTGACGCTGCTGGGCCGGTCTCGCTCTCCTCAATGCTGTCCACGATGGTCACCGGGTTAAAGGGGGGTCGCGGCTGGCGTAGCACGCGGGCATGAAGGTGGCGGTGGCCCTGGCGACCTGCTGCCCTTCCTGGACGGAGCGAGCGACCATGGCGGCTGGTAGGCCGGAGAGTGCATCAGCAACCTGGGTGGTGCAGTGGGTGTACTGCATCGCCGTAGGCTCAAGCGGCTCCCGAAGGTCCACCCTGAGCGGCACCAAGACCCGCGCCATGCGTCGGTATGATGACCGGAGCATGGTCGCGATGTTGTGCAGCACTCGTCGCTGCTCCTCCGCTGCCTCCCTCCGTGCTGCGTCGGCTTCCTGTGCCCGGGCAAGCGAGGCTGCCTTGTGGCCCTCTCTAGGCCAACCTCGGCCACTTTCTCTCCAACTTTCCCCAAGCAGAGGTTCCACTTGTCAGGTCAACTGGGCTTGTACGGGTGGTCGCCATTTAGGGAACGCCAGCAATCGCAAGCACTTCGCTAATCTCAAGCAAGAAGATGTGTGTGTCGGCCACAGGTGTAACATCCCAATTTTTAGCCTTTTTAAATAATTAATATTATTCTATTGCTAAATATGATTTTTGCGAATTTTCTGAATTTATTTGGATTTTCTGAGATTTATTCGAATTCTTTTGAATTAAAATACATTATCGTTTGTCAAGAAATAATTATAAAAAGAAATTTTCAAAATAAAGTTTTTGTGAAAATATTTTATTTAAGTCCAGAATGTCTCAAAATATTTTTGAGAATTTTCTGGGAATTTTTAGAGTATTTTTAATGCCTTAAATAAATCAAAATATTTACTGGGATTATTTAAAATAGAAAACCCGGAAAAATCATGATGAATAAGATATGAGGCCTCGGCGCATGCAATCGTGCAGCTTGTTTGGCCGAATTAATCGATTTTTTCGACTCGCTGATTTCAATCCAACGGTCTTCATCATCCGGTTCTAATTAGGAAACCCTAAAAGGATCTGAGCCAACGGATGCGGATCGGACGGTTCCCAATCATCGTCTCCGATCGACTTTCCAAAACCCGTCGCCGCCGCCGTCTCCGACCCGGATACCAACCCCGCCAGACTTTCCTTGGATTGCGCGCCTCGCCGGGTATAAATAGAAGCCCCGAGCCCCCTCTGATACTCACCTTGAGCCACCGCCCCTTTCCCCTCACGCGCTGTCATCGGAGAAGCTCGGAGGACGTCGCGAAGCCTCGCCGGAGTACCGAAGGAAGTTGCGTTGCATTCTCATTGTCGCCGGTAACTCATCCGCCAAGACGAGGCTAGATTCGAGTCCCTCGTGCTACGCCGCATCCGAAGCACCACCTCTTTCTCGCCAGAGTGCACTCGTTCGCCGTCGGGAGCATCGTCGTCCTCGAGTCCGGCCGGCTGCACCACCGCGTCTCCATCACCGCTCGGGAAGATTCTCGGCCGTCGGATTCTAATCGAAGCGCCAGGAATCGTCCACGTCGCCAGCTGAGGTGAGTTGATATATCGTCGACGCGTGGCGCCACGTAGACCGCAGGGCTAAGGTGGCACTGTGTTGGCATCGCGTGGCTGCACACGTGGGCACATGTGGCAACTGACGCCGAAAATCCATCTTTAACCTTATAAAAATAATTTGGGAAATTCGGAAATTATGATTTTAGGGTATTTTCAGGATTTTAAAATTTCAAAACCTTATAACTTTTGCATACAAACTCCGATTGAAGTGATTCAAATTCCTAAAAATTTGTAAAATTGAGATCTTTACAATGGTAGATTTTATTTGAATTTTTGAGTTTGTTTGTTCCTTGGTTTTGGTTTTTATTTGCTTTTCTCTCTCGATTCGCATAGGCGTTGAATTGTGCGAAGCTTCGGAAGGGGATCTCACAGCTCAAGAATTATTTTCAGATCAGGATCAGGAGTTTAACCAAGGCAAGTTGTGCTTTGATCATGTTGCACCCATAAATTAGATTGCATGCTATTTTGTTTTACTTTAGCACTTGTTATTTTATGTGTATACATGATTTCAACTTAACCTTGGGATTAGCTATTGTACCTTTTGAATTACACCCTACCTTGACATTTGTATGCCATGATCCACTTGTCACCTTAGGTTGGTTTATTATAGTTGGTTAATAATGAAATCAACATGGATGGTTAGATCGATTTAGAAATGCTTAGCCATGCCACGCCATCACATGTACATGAAATGATGATTATTAATTTTGACTAATGGAATATGGAACAATGATGTTAATTTGTGTGTCATGTGTGGATGCACAAAGAGATTGAGTTGTCGTATGGGAGGTCACACAACGATGTTGATTTGTGAGAAGCATGTGATGCTTGGTAACCAACCGGAGGTAATCACTTTAGATTAAAGCAAGTGGAAGGGCAAGGGTGCTGTGGTGGGCTCAAGTGGAGCCGGGGTATGTGTATGTCTTGCTTTAATTAATCCTAAGGACTTAACCTTGCGAGCCTTTGACTGAGTCTAACTTGCAACCACATGTTCATATGGGCACCTAGTGACTAATTTGCAAATGCTTAACTTAAGTGCTATCATGGTGGTGTGAGTCCTGTGCGGGAGAACTCACATGGCGCAAGAGGGGGCTGTTGTGGTGGTGTAGCCCTTGTTGTTGAAACCTTAGCGGGTAGCATGGGTTAAGAGGATGCATTGTAAAGGCTTTGTTATAATCGTTCACCTGTGTGGTGCATGGTTGTATCATGTGGGTAAAGTGCATAACCTCTTTAGAGTGTACAAACTATTCGGATAGCCGTGCTCACGGTATTGAGCAATGCTCGGGAATTACAGTCAAGGGGTAGTTAATTAAAATTGACAACTGTTGGGATGGCAGGATGCCATGTGGATAATGAAACTTGACTAAGTTGGAAACTTGGGATATTTGAGAAACAATGGAATCTATCTACTTGTTATTATTTGTTTTACTATCTTTTCAATCTATGTATCATATGTGTTTAAATTGCTGCTTAGTGCAAATTGAACCTTAGCCATACCTTTGGAATAAACCTTGCATATAGCTATGATAGAATTGCATTCTGTGCACAACTTGTTGAGTATGTTGTATACTCACCCTTGCCTACAAACACACACAACAGTGGAGGAGTCAACGTCCGTGTTGGAGGAGGATTTCCAGGTGGATACGAGTCACTAGGCCAATCCTTGTCAGTCGCCTGTGGTGTACTGATGAGCCACTACGTCTTCTATTGTTTTTCCGCTGCATTTTTTTTACTTCATCTTAGACTTGCCCATGAGGCCGAATAAATGTAAGTGATCCTAAGATCATACACTAGTTATATCGAATAAATAAAGACTTATTATTGCTATCGTTGTGTATGATGTGATGCTTACCGATGTTAAGCTGTGTGCACTAGCGATTGATCCTGGGACTAGTGCGGTAAACATAGTGGGTCCGAATTGGTGAATTCGGGTCCTTACACGCAGGCAGCGGGGGCGATCAAAGCGGGAGGGGCAAGAGCGCTGGCCCCAGCAACATCAAGCCCAGCTGCCTCGGAGCTCCCAGGCTGCCCTTGGGCAGAGGTGCCCGCTGCGTCTGTCGGTGCCGCGGACGTCAGTGTGGGCAGGGCGCTTGGGCAATCCGCCCTTGGAGGTGACTTGAAGCTGAAGGCGGTAACCGCCACTGCGAGCCCGCTTGAGTGGACACCAGTGGCGGCTGGGCTCGGTGCCATTGGAGTTGGCGTCAATGAAATTGGTGCCGATGTAGATGGCGCCGCGGCAGCCGGAGTCAGCGTTGGTGTGGCTGGCTTCGAATGAGGGGCGGCAGGCGTCGCCGCCCCAGAGGAAGAAGTCGCTGCCTCAGACGCGCTCGGCGGAGTCGCGGAAGTGGCAGCGGCAGAAGCTAGGCTCCCGGTGCAGACCCTCTTTGGGTCCGCGCTAGAAGCGTCCAGAGAGATAGGCCGCTTGCCTGTGCTCCGGTCGGCGGCCCGGGGCTGATCCCTGATCATCAAGGGGCTGCGGGCTAACACCATGGCGGGACGAGTGGAGTCCATCGCCGGGAGGGATTGTATGATCTGGAGGCGTTCTGCGAACTCCAGATCACAAAGCGCAAGCGCCGGCGAAAACTCGTGTCATGGGCACCGCGAATCAAAGACAAACAACCACTTGGAAAGGCTAGAGCCATCCAGGTTTCCATCACCTGGCGCCAGAAGAAGACAGAAATGTTAACTGATGGTGACCACGAGGAAGAATATGCATTCAAAGGAAAGAGTGAAGAGGCTTACTGCCTGGGTACGTGCGCGTCATGTCGTCATCCCCTGTATATTACCATGCAGGGCGAGCGCGACGACGCAGGGGGCTGATCCTCTGGGCCACGAAGTCCCGGACTACCAGCGCCTCAATAAGGCCGGCGCCCCGCAATCGATCAATGGGGGCCGCCATTGCCAGGAGCTCTACCGTCGCCTCAACGGGTGAGCTCCAGCTCTTGTGGACTTCCACCGGCGCACAGGGCACCCCCAGAAGGTCGATCCCGCTGTCGTCGCCGACGTAAAGCCAATCGCCCGCCAGTTTCTTCCAGCTTGGGCGGGCCGAAGGAATGTGGCGGGAGGTGACCCATCGCGAGCCGAAGTGGTAGCTCGGCGACTCCCATTGCCGGAGGTGATGCGGCAGGTGAAGAAATAGCGAAAGAGAGGGAGATTGGGCATTACCCCCACGAACATCTCGCAGAGGTGAAGAAAAACTCAGAAAATGGCGGCACCAAGCCCGCCATGAGCCCCCAGGTGAAGGCAATAATCTCCCTTGGTTCGCAGCTTGGCACGGCGGTCCCCTGGCGAGGATGAAGGGAACCCCCGGGTGCCATCCCGGTGGTGAAGTCCATTTGGCGTTGGCCGGTGGTGCAAGGAAGAAGAGGTTGCGCCATCAGAGCGAAAACGGAGTTCTCCAAGCAAAGAAGGCGAAAAGGCAAAGGGCAAAGTGTGAAGGAAACCAGAAGGCATGAACTGTTGCGTGGGGGCGTGCGTATATATAGGCCCCCCGCGAAGACGGTTCGCAAGCAGGCAGAAGGCACGGCGTTTCGGGTCCCAAGAAAAATCGGCGGAGGTGAAGAGAACCGAAGCGGTTGCATGCACAAAGGTGGTGGGCCCATCCAGGAGCGCACTAGCATTAAATAAGGTCTGAAAAGAAACTGACGCACTCTCCGGGACAGCCCCGGGGGCTACTGTCGGTGTATTTTGCACCGGGGTACCCTCTCCGCCGTAAAAGTAGCAGGCCTAAGAGGTGGTCTGGCCCAGCTGGGCAAGAAGCCCACGCGGCCCCCTGGCGAGCACCCTGGCGGCCACGCCCTGCTCATCGGGCGGGTGGCCCACGTGGCACCCTGGCGGGCAGTCTGGCGACCATGCCCTACCCGCCGAGCGAGAAGCCCACGAGGCCCCCAGGCGAGCAGCCTGGCGGCCATGCCCTGCTCGCCAGGCTGGTGGCTCACGTGGCACCCTGGCGAGCAATCGCGACCACGCCCGCACTGTGAGGCGAGAATCCCACGACCCCCTCGGCGAAAGCGACTGGCGGCTAAGCCACCTTTCGCTGGCCGGTGGCCCACGTGGCACCCTGGCGGGCAGTCTGGCGACCACACCCTGCCCGCCAGGCGAGAAGCTGAGGTGGCCTGGCGAGTGGGCGGGCGTCTAGGCCCCCCTTTGTCAGGCCACGAAGGCAACCAAAGGAATGAGGGGAAGGCTTCGCCTCGAAGTTTCCCTCCCCTGGCACCTCGTGGCAAGGTCATTAATTATAAAGGATCCAGCTTTCGACACGATGACGAGTCATCCCCCTGACACCTCTTACCAACCCGTCGCAGGGGCGTCCTGTCCCGGGCGGACCGGGCGAGGCTTCTCACCAACATTAAATGAGGTTCGAGAGACAAGGCCACGGAGGCGTATGTAATAAATGAGTCGTGGGTCGACATGGAAGCTATAATGATGGATGTAATTAATGTGTTGTAGATAAGTGTAGCGCCACCTTCTCCCTTGCCAGGCTGGCCTGTCTATATAAGGGCGCCTTGGTGCATGGGAGGAGGAGGTCGGTTGATTGGCTAAAGCAGAGAACACCCCGAAGTAGACATAGAAGAACCCTTGTAAGCACTTTCACCCATCCTCAACAAAGATCAAGCAGGACGTAGGGCTATTACCCAAACTGGGGGCCTGAACCTGGGTAAATCACTGTGTCCACTGGTTTACTAACTCTCGGATCCATCGAAGAGAGACGCTAGGGTTTCCAACCATGATGATGCTCTCTACCGAACCAAATCTTCCGTCATCTAGGGTGTAGCCACCTCTGTTCATCGACGGAATCTTATCAGTTGTAATACGCCGACAGCATCATCTGGGCATGTGTTTTGTTCGCAAATAAACGCTTCAACCTAGGGATTACAGGGAAATACCACACCACCTTAGTAGGGGGTCTCTTCATCTTACGCTGCCCCTCTACCTCACCTGGGTCATCATGCCTGGTCTTATACCACGAAGTTTTGCATACTGGACAAGCTTCCAAATCCTCGTACTCATTGCAATAAAGGATACAATCATTACGACATGCTTGTATCTTCTGTACCTCCAACCCCAAAGGGCAGACAACTTGTTTAGCATCGTACGTAGTTTCGGGTAGCGTGTTCCCCTCTGGAAGTAACTTCTTTATGAGGCATAACAACTTGTCGAATCCCTTATCAGACAATCCATTGGTCGCCTTCCATTGCATCAGTTCTAGTGTGGTATGCAACTTTTTATGGCCCTGTCAGCAGTTTGGGTACAACAGTGTTTTGTGGTCCTCCCATAGCTGCTGGAACTTTTCGTAATGCCTTTCATCGATGTATTCACCCTCTCCATCAAGCAGCATCTGGTCTAGGTCATCATCACCAAACTCCTCCAATGTATCTTCGAAAGAACCGTGTTGGCCAACGTTCGGGATATTGTTGTCCACCTCTTTTTCTTCACCATCTTCCTGTATAATCTCTTCTTCACCGTGCTTGGTCCAACAGGTATAGTTTGACATGAAACCTTTTGTGAGCAAATGGAAGTGAAGGTGGCTGGATTTTGGCCACTCCTTCTCATTCTTGCAGTCTATGCATGGATAGCATATGTAGCCTGACGTCGTGTATGTATCGGCCGCACGAAGAAAATCTTGCAAACCCTTCAAGAACTCCGGCGAGCGTCGGTCCATGTACATCCATCGCCAGTTCATCTACATTATGTTACATCAAGGTAACTGTTAGCTCATTTTTCGATAATGAATTGTTGGACATTTCCTAAAATCCAAATTAAACTAATATTTACTTTATTTAAAAATTGTTTAAAATTTCAGGTTGATAAATTTAATTTTAGGTGAAATTTCTTTAGAAAAGGTAATATTTTTAAAATGGCAATATTTCATCACATATTTTTTCTATGGAAATTGTTATTTTTAAGATAGCTATATTTTTCACTACTACAGAAATAATTTGTACAGGCGGGTGGTAACCCATCTTCACAGGTGTTTTTGCACCCAACAGAATCGAAGGTCTCAGGCAAATCGGTATATTTGCACAAAGTTTCTAAATACCACCAGTAAAATGCATTTCTTGAAAGTGTTGTCTTAAGAACCTCCTCAGACAAATAAGAATTTGTCCAGCGTGTTCTTAAGACAACCGCCTGTACAAATATCATTATGTGTAATGGGTGGCTTAAGCACCTACCGCATAAATAAGAATTTTCACAAGCTGGCTTAAGCCGTCCTACTGTCTGAGATCTAGAGAATCTTTTTTAAAATGTTCTCTTAATTATATTATAATATTAATAAATGCATACATTCTATCAATCACAAAGACAAATCCATACATAATAATGACAAGGTTATATATACCAAGCACATATAAATGATTATTGCATTGTGTATATATATACAAGGTTATATACATATATATAACCTTTGTAAAACTCTCCGGGTGCAGTATCCTGTGCCATGTACTTCTCTGATATTCTCTATCTAATATAAATTACAGCCCTACTGTCTTTCAAAATATATATATATATACATCAGTGTTCACAGCCCGTCTATCCTCGTCTCCCAATTACAAAGTTTAGAATGCTTCGCCACTTCACCTCCCGAGTAAAAGAAACTACCTCTCTGTTGAATGACTTCACGACGAATGAACTAGCACATGTCCTTCTGCACATTGCAAAGGTCATCATCAGTGAGTGCCAAAGTGGTCTTTGTAATCTTCACCTGCGATAATAAAGTAGGCAATAAAGAGGTTAAACAATAGTGAAATCGAGAATCAGACAATAAATAATCTTGAATCACCAATTTGTATAGGCTTACGCCCCGGGGTTGCTTCATGACTCTGCTGATCCCGAGGAACTCGCAGACGAGTATCCACAAAAACACCGCCTCGAGGTTGCTTGTGGCACTTCAAAACAAATAATAATGTATGGAATTAGTACAGTTGGTAATACCCTTCCTTACTAGTGCAATTATGTTGAAGCGCGCATTACAAGTTCTTCTTACCCATGGGTGGACATAGCAAAGCATCTTATTTGATCCCTTTGCAGGATCATGTTGCCCCCCTTTTTTGGTTGTGTAATTCTTGAAAGCCCTACTCGAATGTCAACAACAACAAGTAACTATCATATCATAAAACAAATCACGTTATGTTATGTATGTTTGTGTATATATATTTCTTACGCATTTAAGACGCGGGTGAATTCATCGTAAGATTGCGGTGGGGTTCTGGATGAGTCAAGGACCATATATCTGCTCTGTTTTGGGTACAGCATGAAACAAATGAAGTGATCGCTGCAACGAAAACTTATGTAAGTTTCACGAGTGATTATGGTGCAAACTAAACTTTTAGCAACGATTGACTAATGAGAAGATTACTTAAAATTGTAGGAGCCATTATGACGCCCTTGTCTTGCATCCGAGCATTGCTTTTGATATTTATAGCCCCACATCTACTTGGCGATCTCGGTCGTGGATGTCGCTTTTCTTCTATCTCTGCTTCCGCTATCCCTTATCCTTCAACGCTTTTTCATTGAGTACAGACTCTTAAGCTCGATGGCTAATCCGTCTTGGGTCAAGGAACCCGACACATTTTCCCATCTTTTTAGCATCGGTATATTGCATTCTACACAGAAGACAATGGTCAATGCGCCAATTTATATGCTGAATGCTGGGAAACATGACATTTTGGCAAATATCAGATTTTGGCAAAATGCATCTTGTTCGACATATTTGGCAGAAGTTAACTTTATTTAAAAGGAAAAAACCACTAAAATCGGCCAACTTACGATTTAGTGAAAATTATATGCATTCTGCCAATTTTTGAATGATCTAACAAGCCATTACTATAAAGAGGAACTCAACTTGGCACTCAACTGCTATACATTTGGGGTTTTCTTTATTATGCTATCAGAATGCAATATAATGATATGCTGTCATAATTTGTTATATCGGCACTTGCTACTGCAAGAGCCGATATAATAATGTAGGGGTAGGTCAATGGCCAACTTACAGGCACCACACGCTGATCATGTTGATGTCGAGTTTTCCAAAACGGAACATCTGTTGCAAGTCACCAAAATCGATCCAGACGTAGCGAGCATCCTCGTGTTTGTAGATATCTGGAGGGACGGCGGCTTGAATGCCCTTCACCCCAAGACGAGATGCCCTCAAGTACCAGTCATGGAATCTCTTCAACTCCCATGGTCCTTTGTTGATCTGCTCCATGGGGAGAAATGGCTTGCCATGCTCATAAGTCTCTAGTGAAGGCATGGTCTGTACCCGAGTGGAGTTGGCACTTCTGTTTGACTTGGTGGTACTCCGTTGATTGCAATCTACTTCTTTGTTTTTCTTTGCAACCAACAACATCATCGAAGATGGTAGCGTACAGATGGTTGGAGCAACGGAGGTGATGCATGCGATGCACAAGGCGCCATGATTTAAGATGCGCTTTGTGGTGAAGGCGCCTGAACGGAGATGGTATTTGTGGAAAGATACTTGGCGGAGAAGATGCGCGCTATGGTGAAGGCGCCGACGGCGGAGAAGATGCGCGTTGTGGTGAAGGTGCCGTCGGCGGAGAAGATGCGGTTTGTGGTGTAGGCAATTTTGGAAGAGGTAGGACGTCTTGACTTGGTGCTAGTGTCTCTGACCTCTCTTGTATCAATGCAATATCTTCCTTGGGCCATACAATAAATGACCCAACTGCATCTTGGATGGTCTCTACGTCATCAGGGGTGTTGAATGGTAGCTTCCACAAGCCAAGGCACGGAACAAGCACAATGTCCACTTGCACCTTTGCGTGACCAATCGAGATAGGTTGGTTGTGTATCACAGTGCCAGGATATGCCATGCCCTCCGCAAGCTCGACGACCAAGCCCCCTTGCTCCAGATGTGCACAGAGCTTGCACTTGGTTGCCTCTGTGATATCATCCACGGGATATCGGCGTTGGGATTGGCGCGACCCGACGCCTTCTCGGGATCGCGGATCGGCTCGGGTTGTCATCCGATCCGCTTGTAATGCCCTTTCCGCCTCCTTCTCTTCCCACGCCTTAAAAACTCTTGTTTGGCCGTTGTCTTATTGTATCGCCCATGGTCCTCTTATATCTTTGACACGACTTGTATTGGTCTTGATATTCCGGAACCCATGCTTGAAGCCCACTCGACTTCCGACGCCACGAGTGCGACACAGGTGTTCCTTGGTTCCCCACGCCGTCGTTAGGTCGTCATTCTCCTGTCAGCACGAAAGATCCCTCCTCTTGCTCGTGGCGAGATCTTCGCAGCTTGGCGAAACTTCCAGACCGCAGGTCCACCGTGCTTTGCGACCCTTCTTCTGTGTTGGGTTGGCGAGCTAGGACCCAATTTCGCCTCGCTTCGCTACTGACTTTCGTCAATGGGTTCTCTATCCCAAAGACGGCTTCCTCTTCTTTACTCCTCCACTCAACAATCTTAGGGGCATACCCACAGTGCCCGGTGATGGGGGTATTTGTTCTTCTTCGCGAGGGCAATCGTACACCTCACTCAATGCTACGGCCGCTAGGTCTTCTGCGACAAACTCCGCCCATTCACCCACGGTGATTTTTCCATATTTACGAATGGTGTCGCTCCGTCTTCACAAAGTACTTGTTCAGCTCATACCTCCGGGCCGAAGCTCTTCCCCATCACGCCCAAGGCATTCTTCTTAGCGATGGCCTCATACTCTGTGGAACCTTATGATTTTCTGCAGCTCGGTCCACAGTGCGCCTTTGTCGCGTCGGCCACCTTTGTCCAGATTATCAATCGTGATGGAGACATTGTCCTTGACAAGGCAACCGCACTATTTCGAACTTGGATAGTGCCTCACGAGGTGCTAGGGGCTCTCCTAAAGGACCGACCTCCGTGATATACCAAGTCCTCGCCGGTAACTTGTTCCTACTTCCCCTCTGCTGTTTATGCGAGGTCGTGGTTGTTGCAGCAGAGAGAATCCACGGGAACATGCCCGGAAGTATCTTCAATTACCTCTTGAATCGCAGCTAGTCGGCGTGATCGCCTTTCGCCTCTTCATAGAAATAAACACGAGGAATACGCAAACATAAGGAAATGCAATTATGTCCACGCCAAGCTACAAATAAAACAAGCTCACTCTTCTTAATACCTCTTCATTGGGATCGTAGTCGGAGTCGATTTCGCCACGTCGCCGTTCTGGTCGTGGGCATGGAACTGGGCCAGGGCTCTTGTACAATGCCGAGGAACCATCGCTGCCCAAGGACAACGATGGGCTCGGTGTTCTTTCCAGCCGCGTGGCTGCATCATCCTTCTCGGCCAAGTCTTGCTGCTTTCCGGCATCACCCTCCTCTTGCAACGGCGTATTACCACCGATCTCTACAAGCAGGCTCCTCTTAAGCGCCTTGTTGGCGAGCAATTCTTTATCTCCCATCTTACTACAAAGCAGATTGCAATGACATCAATTTGAGCCTATTAATATTTACAGTTGTGCCGCGTGGAGGTGGAAGGCCTACGGGTTGTCAACTTCTTTTCTCGGAGAAGAAACAATGACGGTATGTGAGGAATAAGCATCGGCTAACTAAATTTGCGTTTGGAACATGAAATAGCTTGTATCCATAGAACATCTAGCGTAACATAGATAATAAATAAATAGGAGTTAATATCATTCCAATTGCCATTACAAAAGTAATTAGCATCTTTGGCATTAACAGAAATTTTGGACTAGTAATTAGTCCAAAAAATACTACTAATTCTCAAGAACAAAACTGCTCATTCCTGGTAAGGCAAGAGAAGCCATTGAAAAGCTACTAAACTGTTATGGTCCGGCTATCTCTGAGTACAAATTACCAAGTATCTGGGAGGATTGGGGAAGAACAGAGGATGATTTAGACGGGGAAGAAGAAGCCAGGAGAGCAGAGAATGAGAGGAAGAGTAATATGCCTTTTCTTCTGTCCGATCCTTGTCTGCATTCTGCTGTCTCTTTTATATCCCCAACTAACCATCCAAGCCCATCTACGTTGTAGCCCATCCAAGCCCTTGCAGTCCATGACATTCCCCTCCCATTGAAATGCGGCTTGCAAGCTATGCCAATTGTTCTTGCCATTGCCAAAATCATTTTCAGAAAGTTGAACTTGAAAAGCAAATAGTTTTCGTCACCAGGATCCCATGGAAATTCTTGCTCAATGACAAACAACTGCATCAAAAATGCCAATCTAGTATGAGAATCATAAACTTCCTTCTTGCACCAATCTCCGCCATTGTATGGTATAATCTTGTGATGCACCACTAACTGTACCAACATATACTGTCTCCCATGGTTTCCCATGCATGCGCAATATCCAGCCATATGTATCCTTCCATTGGGTTGCTTGCAATAGCTGCAAAACAAATAACTTGATGGCTGAAATACAGGGATACTGGAGTGTGAATTTGGAGAAAGTAATGGCTCCAAGCAACGACATCCAAATATCCTAGCAACATCAATGGGAAGCCACCCAATGCGCTTGAGTGTCACTGCTAGCACCTTTCAATGTATAATCGGCAACACTCTGCACTTCCCCACCGTTGATAATGCAAAGGAGTATCGCCACTTCCTATGAAATTTGCCGTAGTGCCGTAGGAAAATGAGGCAGCTGAGACATTTGCACCTAAGTCAATCAACAATTGCATGCAATCAAAATGACCATTCAAAGCCGCCATGTGAAGTGCTGTAACACCACCATCAGCAGGCTGGTTGATGTACCTCGCACGAGCAGTTTTACTAAACTTCAGACCCATTGAAGAACTGAGACTGCTCCCGCTATTTGCCTGACAATCACCATCATCTTTTGTAGTCACAAGTGCAGGGCTATGAAACTATCCGTAGAGTATTCATACGTCCATCGAAACCGACTCCACAAACTTTGGTAACTCCAACTTCAACTTTGATTTTATTAATAACTACTTATGATATCTCAAAAGAATTGCTCTATGTTCGGCGCAGTACTCATACTGGAACTTACGAGCAAGAATTGCTCTATCAATCACCATCTACTTTAGACATATCTTTCGAAACTTTTTTCACAAAGATAATAAGATATAAGGGTGGTCGGATGCACTTGCCTTGCTAGGCCGAGCGAGGCGGCGGGGCGGCGTCGGCAGGGGAATTGGGGCTTCGGCAGTTGATGACCCAATGAAAGTTCGCGGAGGAGCGAGGTCATGAGAGGTCACCGAGCGAGGCGACGTGGACGAAGGGGGCGACGGTGCAGCGGATGGTAGTCGTAGGCGCGAGCCCGCGGAGAGGTCACCGAGCGCGCCGAAATGGTTGTCGGAGGCGCGAGCCCGAGGGGATGTCACCGAGGGTGGCGGCGTGGAGGCGTCGACGGGGGAAATTTGGCTTTGCCGCCAATTCGCTCTCCCGCCTAGAGATTTTAGGGGTTAGGAATTTCCACAGGCGGTGCACAAGATTTCCACAGGCGGTGTCGTACATCAGGCAGACGATTCCACAGACCGGATGGTCCGTCCATAGTTTGGGAGAGATTTGGTTATTTGCCACTTTAAACATGTGGCTTCGCAAAATTGCCACTGGACCTACATTTCATTGACTCATACGGTACCATATTTCATTGGCTCAAGTGGCATCATATCCAAAAGGTCAAATCTTTAAGTGGCAAATAGACAAAAAAGCCTTCGAAATGCGACCTCTCCCAGTAGTACAAAGTGGATGATCCTATCTAGTCCGAAGGCTTTTTTGTCCATTTGCCACTTAAAGATTTGACTAGACAGGATCTTCCACTTTGTACTACTGGGAGAGGTCGCATTTCTAAAATTTCAATTCTATTACTGGGATCTTCCGCTTTGTACTACTGGGAGAGGTCTCGTTTGGGGAGACTGCGAATTGAGGGGAGAATTCGAGTGTCATTTTCTGAAATTTCGAGTGTCTTTGTCCGACGAGAGCAAGACGTCGCCGGAGGAGGAGGAGGTGTCCAAGCGGTACAAGACGGGGATGTAGTCGCCGGCGTCCTCCTCGCTAACGACGTCGTCGTCGCTCCCCACCGCCAACTTCGGCTCCTCCTCCTCCTTCTCCTCCTCCTCCTCCTTGTCCTCCTCCTCCTCGCCCGGCTTCTCCTCGTGGTCGCGGCCGCTTTCTTTGCCACTTGCCGCTGTTGTTGCCACCTCATTCCGCTATCGCTTCTATCGCCGCTGCCGCTCCAGCCTTGATGCGCCGCCAATATGGATGGCCGCCTCCTCCTCCTCTACCGCAATCGGGGACCCAGCTTGATGAGACGCGACGATCGGGACGATGCCAAGGCGGCCGAGTCGCGCCGCTTCTGGCGGACTCTGTCTGCGCCGACATAGCGGAGGAGGATGAGGACGAGGAGGCCGACATTGCCGACGAGGGAGAGAATAGGAATGGCTTGGGGAAGTTGTGAACACGAACTACTCCCGGTAGTTAATATAAGCACCGGAGGCGAAGGGGCCTGCGTCTAGCATACCGGATCGTCTAGTAGGTAGAAAAGCAAGTCTGAGATTCTCCTGCCTATGTAAATATGTGCACATGGGATCGTCCGTCGGTAGAAAAGCAAGTCTGAGATTCTCCTGTCTATGTAAATATGTCGAGGAGCAAAGCTATGGGTCATGGGCTTGGGGTCTCCTAGCGGTTGTTCTCACACACACTAACAGGTCCACCCTCGGACCCTAAAACCCATAGCACCTTAGAGCATGTACAATAGGTTGACATCACCGCCTATAAGAGTTGCCATGTCACCTATTTGTTGATGTGGATGAAAGAGAAAGAGGAAAGAGAAAGAAGCTGTCTATACCTATAGACAACCTTATACAATGGTGCAGACAATCACTTTTTTGGTTCCCGTGCTACAATCAATTCATCTCTACACACAACCAGCTTGGTTCCCGTGCTACAGTCGACTGCAAATGTATAGACAGCTTCTTTCTCTTTCCTCTTTCTCTTTCATCCACATCAACAAAGCAATCGCAGCAGAAAGTGATTGGCCGGGAGACCAAAGCTCTACACATGTTGTCTAGCTAGGTGCTCTCCTCAAGCACGGGAGCCGATTCCACAGACCGGACGATCCGGCCAAGGTTAGGATAACTCACCAGATCATCTCCTATGCACACAACTTTCGCCTTGTGCTACAACGGAACTGCAAATTAGGATGATCCGGTATGTGTAAATATATGTATACCGGACCATCCTACCGGCAAAAAGCCTTCGTTACAGATTGTCATGAAAGAGTACAAAGTTAAATAAAATTGTCGTGAAATGCATTGTTTCAATCTAGGCGAACACAGAAAAATCGAAATACGACATATCAAGCAAGTTAGAGTGCATAACAACCGAAAAGACAAATGGCGCATTAAGCAAAGAACTACTCATCCGTGTTTGGACTAGTACCAAAAAGATCAGAGCCAGAGCTAGAGTCTTCCCTATCAGCCTCGCGCTCAACACCATCGGCGTCAAGCTCGTCGAGGTTCTCCTCCTGGGACTTTGTAGCTTTAGTCTCCTCATCAAGGGCCTGTGAACCTGTTGGTGAAGGGTCGAGCAATCGCAGGTCGCCGGCAAGAAGTCCGATGGGCTGTGTCGTGCCGCCTTTGTTAGGTTCGGAGGTCAGATCCACAACACCCATATCAGCAATATTCTCTATGATTTGAGTAATCACAAAAAGGTGTGTTGAGTCCGGAGGCGATGTTACGTACATGTTGGCACGGTGTTATCCTCATCAGTGGCCTCAGGTGCTGTAGGTGAACTCACAGGAGCACACTCGGAGGCAATGACTGGATCGTCGTCAACTTGAGGAGTCGGCACTGCATCGATAGGTGCATAACTCAACGATACTACACTCTGAGCAGCCATCTCATCAGTAATGTCAGCATGCACGGACGTATTTTCGGTCTCAGTTGAGCACAGGGCAGGCATCGTCGATGTGGGTGCATCCGCTAAAGTAGGTGGAGTAGTGGTCAACGGAGCGGATGCCATATCACCGGCTGGTTTGGAGAACATCCCTGTCAAGACCGTAGGAGCTGGTGGGAACGTGGACACGTGAGTGGGCAGGAAACCCCCAATAGAAGCAAGTGGGGCAACAATGCCGGTAGCGGGAGGTGGAATGGAGCCGCAACAAAGCTATGCAAGACCAAGCGCATTGTACAACCGACCAAAGCAACTGAGAAGAAAGTGAACATCCGAGCCATTTGCATCGACCAGTGTACCAAAGTCGCTGGGTCGTCGGTGATGCAACCTCATCTCCTCTAGTAATTGGGTTTGTGTCTCCATTGTTGGGCAATTGAAGTACACGAGACTTCTGCAACTCAACAATCGAAGCAAGTACGTGAGTAAGCTCGGAGGGCTGAGAAACAGAAGCCGCAGTCACCGGTGTCACGTCAGGAGCTGCTGACGGTGCAGCTGAGTCGTCTCGGTCCTCAGGTACAGAGCCTGATCCACCTGCCTCGTGGTCGTGGGCTCGGACTGGTGGAAAGTACTCAGGGTCTTCCTCCTCCTCCTCGTCGTCATCCCAGTCAATATCAATGATCCGCGCCAACCCAGCATGCTCCTCAGCCTCTGCTAGTGCCTGGTCCTCCCCTTGAGCGGTCTCTCTCAGTTCCTCAGGTATCTGCTCCTGAGCCCTCCTCATGGAACGCTGTCCTCTGCGTCTGTCGTCAAGAGATGGAGGCATGTACTGACGAAGACGAACTCGCCCTTCCAGGTACTCCTCACGATGCTCGTCTTGAGCGAAGGTACTGCATATGTAAGAAATTATATGCGCAAATGGTTGTTGTCTGGCCAAACTCATAGCATCTGCAATAGCATCTTCAATTCACAGATAATAAAGTCGAGAATGTCGAACGGCTCGTGAGATAGGATCGAATAAAGTAGCCACTGCTGCAAACTAGTGATCGTCTCGGCATTCCCAATCCTCGGCAACAGTGACTTCCTCAAAGCCATGTGGACCGCCTTTGCCTCAGGAGTGAGGCAGTGCGGATGGCGAAGGGATCAATGAGGAACATTTCTTTGGAGCGAAGCGAATCTGGTCATCTGTCGGAAACACCCTCCGGCCTTAGCACGACGAGGCGGTGTCTTTGTCTGCGTACACCACCTGATGCAAAGTTCGGGGCTCCTCCTCAAAACCAAACAACTGAAGCAAAGTGGACCTGTACACCCTCTGGGGTTCTCCGTCGTGCATGAACTGAATGTATCTGTGCTCTGGGTCGATCCAAACTGTGGCGTAGAAGTCTCTGACCCACTTTACCACTACCATGTCAAACTCTGTCAACAGTCTGGTAAGACCTTCGAAATGGTCGAAGTGTCTCTGAGCGTCCACCCCACCCGCACCCTCTGCAGAAGAGGCGGTTGAGCGTCTGTGCATGCTCAATCGGACCCCGAGCTCTCAGACGTAACATGGAAGCTCTGTTGAAGAACCGCCCGAACCTCCTATGAACTCCAAATTCTCGGCTTGCGAAAACCGGACATTGACATCAGAGAAACGAAGGCTCTTTACCCTCCGGGATGAGAGGTTCCGAAGGTCTCTAAGTCTTATCTCAGGGTCAGGATGTGGCACATGGTACTCCTCGTCCTCTTGGATATCATCGCCAGTCTCCTCCTCATGTGGAACTATGTTGGGACGAGCACGCACCTGCCTAGCAATGTGCTCGAAAGATGTCAAACCACCACGAGTGCGCACGCGGCTAGAACGACGAGGAGGTGCCGCACCACCCTCTGTGAATTGAGTGCCCCCCTCCCTCTCTGACCCCTCTGCTGCTGACTCTCTGTGTCTCTAATCTGCAATTGCCGTACGCGCATGCTCGAGCCAAGTTAGCATCTGCAGCCATCTCACCGCTCGCTCTGCGCATACGTAACTTGGACTTCTTAGACTTCTCATTTCGCACAACAACTTCTTTTCCTTCCTTTTTCCCGCCATCCGCAAGTTGCACGGTTGAATGTCAAGAACTTGCATCGTATTCATATGCATTTGAATGGAGTCCAAAGAAACCAGAGGGATGTGGATCTCACCGCTTAAGTTCGCCAGCCGAGGGCTCGGATTTGTTGGCGGTGACAAAACGGGTGGCGCGAACAGGCGTGTGGCGCCGCCGAGGCAGGTGGAGGATTGGAGTACGGCGTCGCAAGGCACGGAAACGGGCTGCGGCGCAAGGCAGCATGGAGAGAGGAGTAGTTAGGTGCGGTCGATATTAAAGATCCACAGGTGGTTCTCTGAATGTTGAAGAGGGTTTTTGCGTTTTTGCATAAGGTTAAGATCAACATACCGGATGATCCGTTATCAGAAACATCATCTGACCGGATCGATGCCTCTGTTCGACTCGGTGGCAGGATGGTCCGGCCACCTGAGGAAAAACGAATCGGATCATCTTGTGTAGCGGTGTGCTAGCACCTAGCAGTCACAATAACAGTGAGCGCGGACAATACGAAGACCGGACTATCCGTATAGGAAAAGATAAAGACGCTCTCGAATGTGGACGACGGTGGCCTCGAAGCTAAGATTCACATACCAGACGTTCCGTTAGGTCGAGAAAAAACCGTACCAGATTATTGTCCGGACGAATAGTGCTTGGCTTCCTCGGGCCTCTATTGGCTTCAATTTACAGGATGATCCGGCCTAATAGCGAATTACCTACCGTACTATCCTGCACTTTCACGCAACAGTTTTATTCAAGTCCAATAAAAAATATAAGTTCTATTGCATATTAAGTTTTTACACAACGTGTCCCTATTTGCCTTTAACAACTTTTCCGACGCAATCATCACGCATATATGGCATCATTGAAATATCGAGGGTTTCTTCTACAAGTTTGATCCTCTCCTGATCTCCGAAAGCGGAAGGTCGTCGAATCGATTGTATTACGCCTCGTCGTGCACATTGTCAACTCCAACGATCCTTTGTTTTCCAGGAACAACTATGTTCCTTTTCTTATTACTGGGGTCAGCTATGTAGAAAACTTGCGAGACTTCAGAAGCTAGTATCTAGGGGTCAGTTTTGTGGCCAAGATTGTTGAGGTCGACAGTTGTGAACCCATAGTTGTCCACCTCCACACCATTAGGAAGTTTGACCCGATTCTTGTGAAATCTGAGGATCTGCATATCCCTTCCATTGTCGAGTTCCCAAATTTCTTCAATGATTCTATAGTAGGTGTTCTTCTCCCCTGTCGCATCTATGGCTTCTACCCGAACACCACTGTTTTGGGCCATCGTCTTCTTGTCCTTTTGAATGGTATAAAACGTGTACCCATTGATGTCATCGCTAGCCATGATGTTACCAGACTTGATGGGCCATGAGCCAACATTTTCAATGTTTACGTTTCTTCGTCCTCACCATCCGGTATGTTTTGGTTCTTGAACCATGTAGTAAACATATCGCTTATTCTCTTCGGGATCCAATCAACTTGGCGTCTGGATTTTCTCTTTCAAGCTCTTCCAGGTGTTGCTCCACGTACGGCTCCACTATCTTTAGCTGTTGCAAGACGGTGAAATGTGCTTGGTCCACATTCTTGTACTCATGGTCGATGAATCTTTTCTTTCCCTTAGTCCCTTTACCAGTCAACCTCCCCTCATGTTCATCATCGATTACCTTCTGTGAAATCGCATTGCAGAAATGACATAGCCCTGTGATGGCCACCTTTACAAATGTTGAGTTGATACCCCTGATTGCAATTGTGAGCATTTGTGTCATCATGACGTGGTAGTCGTGAGACTTCATACCACTTATCTTTAAATCTTTCATCGATACTAGGTTTTTGATGTTGGATGAATAACCAGACGGACTCATTTACGTAAGCACTTGCACACGATCTTTTCTCCTCGGTATGAGGTAGCTTCTTTGGGGAAGGTAAAACTTTCCATGTGTTCTTTCTTGAGGTGTAGTTCTTTCTGATTTTAAGTACTACTAAGTCTTCTGAGCTTTAAGACCATCCTTTGTCTTGTCTTGAATGTCCAACAAGAGGCCTATGCGCTTTCCATGAGACATTCTTTATGACATGCATGGCATCGATGCTATGGCGAATTTCCAAGTCCTTCGATGGGGCAAATACTTGTAGAAAATTGACATCTTTTGAGCAGGACAACGGTGGAGGAACCTCCTCATCGGTATTCTTCCTCTTTTGACCCCTCTTTTGGCCTGCACACTTCTTCCGAAAACCACCTTGATGTTCGGACCATTTCAAACACTTTTTTCCCGCTATGGCGCTTTGGAGCCACACCTTTCTCAACCGTATTGTCAAAATACTTGCCCATCTTGCGGTATTTATGAGCTTTCGATAAGCAGGCGGTGCGCATGTACACTAACTACGTGAGCATGGAAGGAGCGTCGACACGTTTCATCCATGCATACTACACAAGTTGTCTTCCTTTAATCGACCCGATAGGGCTAGCGAGCGGGGTAATCACCGATGGTAACAAAAATAATGGCTTTTAGTGTGAAATCTTGTTGTTGGGCCGATCCCACACCGACCCCATCGTGCCACAACATGGCCATATCTTCCATCGATGGTTAGAAACACATCAATATCTACTCGGTCGTCTCGGACCTTGGATAAGAATGGACAACATTAGGTACCTTCTCTTCATACATAGCCATGGAGGAAGGTTGTAGATGGACGGGACTCTTGGCCAAGTGCTATGTGTGGCATTCCATTCACCGAAAGGATTCATACCATCGATTTTCGGTCTGAACCTTACATTCCTAGGTTCTTTGCGAAATCTGGATACATGCGATCAAAATTTCTCCATTGTTTACCATCGGTTTGGGTGTCGAATCTTTCCATCTTTTCTCGCGCTTGTCGGAATGCCAACCCATTAGTTGAGTCCCTCTCATTCAGTACAAACGTTTGAGACGGCCAATAAGCGCAAGTACCACATCACCAACGCAGGAATTCTTTTCTTCTTGTCCGTGCCTGAAGAAGTGTCATCTTTGTTATTACCAGTAGTACTATTCTTGTTCTTCTTATTCTTCGTAGTGCTAGCTGAATAATCATCATCGTCGTGGGAGTCATCATTCTTCTTATACCGGCTCGCCTTGCACACCGGGCATTGATCCAAGTCCGTGTAATCTTTACGGAAGAGGATATAGTGGTTCGGACATGCGTGTATCTTTTGCACATCCAATGACATCGGAGTGATAAGCTTCTTCGCGAAATAAGTGCTCGTCGGCAAGGTGGGCAATCCATTAGCCTTCAGAAGTATTTCTGCCAAGAACCTCAACAGATCGATGAAACTCTTGTCCGACCATCCATTGCTAGCCTTCAACCGTAGAAACATCAGCACCGTATGCAACACCGTAAACTCTAGAGGACAACCCTTGGATTCCTCATATAACAGATCATTCGCTGCTTTGTGTAACGCATCGACATTATCTAAACCTGTCATCTCCTTTAAAACCTGTGGTTTGGCATGGCGCAACATTTCCTCTACATCGGCGATGCGACCATCATCTAGCAAACGAGCATGCACGTGAGCTTCATCTACCAAACCATCAGTGTCACCTCCGGCACTTCGATCATCCACGAGATCGGGATCAACATCATCGGTTGTTTGCGATGTACGTTGATCGCCATGGTTGGACCAACATGTGTAATCCTGTATAAAACCTCTCATGATCAGGTGTGTTTTGATTACACTTAAATCTCCCCACCCTACATTGTTCTTACAGGTCTTTGCATGGACAAAGTATTTCGTTTCCTTCTTAGTCCAGGCGTCATACGGTAATTTGTAATAAAAGTTTGAGCTTTTTGAGGAATACACCCTTATTTCTTGGGGCATTGTACATCCATGCCCTTTCCATCTTGAACTGAAATAGAAAATCAGATCGAAATGCCAATTATTTAGATAGAACTTTAACAAGAGAACCTAAGTTAAATACTATAAAATGATTTTATTAAAATCATGAAAGAATGTCACGGTCCTCTCCTCTAGATCTAGAGAGGGGATTGTTCTCTCCCTCTAGAGAGGGAGGGATACAAGATCTGTCTCTGAGATCTAGAAGGTGAGGGCTTCAGCGGAAAAATTAGTCGAAAGGACACTCAATTCGTTGGTTTTGGTGATGTGTCTATGACATGTGGGTCCATCTGAGTCTATGACAAGGACGAGGTGTCAAAAAGTGAATCGAGAAATTTTAAAGAGTGTCAGTGGCGCCAATCTCCCGGGCTTCAACCCCTCTCCCATGCACATTCTATCTACACTACATCTTCCTCTCCACAAGATATATAAACCTCTACAAATGTCAGTAATTAATGAGATGCTCTTACCTTAGAGAGTTAACTATTCTAAGGATTTCAAGTTCAAAACCTAGCTCCCCCCTTGTTTTCACAATTTTGGGGCCGCCTGGAACTGCCACAGAGAACGATCTATTCGGAGCTTTAAAGCGAAGTTTCCACAGGTGGCTCCCTAAGACAACGGCCTGCAAAAAAATAATAACGATCAAGCAAAACAGCACTACCGGATGATCCGTCAAAGGACAAAAGAACCATACGGGAGTATTTTCTGGACATTGGTTTCTCTGTGTAGTGCCACTGTTGCAACATAACGGATGATCCGGTACGTCAATACAAACTCATCTGGGAGTATTTTACGGGCGTTGGATTTCTCGTGTAGTCTTGCATTGTTGCAGCGTAGCGGATGATCCGATGCGTCAATACAAACTCATCTGGAGTATTATCCGGATGTTGGATTTCTGTGTTTTGCAGGTATTATAGAACAAAGGATGCTCGATACGTACATGAAAACGCATCTCCTTCGTCACAAAATTTGCAGACAAGCATTTACAAAATTTGGACAGGCGGTTTGTTTAAGAACATTACCACAGGGGGTTCGTTAATTAATTAGGCCGTCAGTATAATTAACTAAGGTGGCTTGCTTAACATACCGCCTGTGGAAACCGCGCTTTCCGCATGCGGCTTCGTAAGAAAGCCGCCTGTGTAAAGATCGCACTTTGCCAAGGCGGTTCCTTAAGAGAGCCGCCTGTGAAGAGCATAGTTTCCACAGGCGGCATCTAAAGGGCACCGCCTGTGAAAAGATCAATATTTTCACAGGCGGTTTCTTAAGAAAGCAGCTTGTGAAGATACCTTTACATAGGCGGTTCTTAACCCCAAGGACCGGCCGAAGTCATTTGAGGCGGCTCTCCTTTTAATCCGCCTATGGAAAGAAATCCTTGGTGTCTAGGAAAATCATTTCTGTAGTAGTGTTTAAAACGACTTTATTTCATTACATATTTTTAAAAGGACTATATTTCATTATATTTTTTTTCTATAAAATGATTATTTGCTCCAGTATTCATACTCAACAAGTTTTTGCAACCTACTAAAAGAATTAGTCAATCAAAATCTAGATTCAAAATTCTTCATCGATCGATGGAACCAAAACCTAAATATTATCTAGATCCACACATTCAATTCGAGCTACATCATAATCCAAGCAAAATCTAAACTTACACAACAAGTTTTTGCAATCTACAAAAAGAATTGGTCAATCAGAGTCTAGATTCAAAATTCTTCATCGATCGATGGAACCAAAACATAAATTTGAGCTAGATCCACACCTTCAATGTGAGCTACATTATAATCCAAGCAAATTCCAAGCTTACACAACAAGTTTTTGCAACCTACTTGAAAAGATCGAGCTAAATCTCTACATTCATAATCTTTCATGATCATGGGAAAAGATCAAATTTTCTTCATATTTCAAGCAAAGAAGAGACTACATTTAACACCAAATGTAGTGAGGAATGATGTTACTAACCTTAGTTACCTCGGTTTTGAGTAAAATGACCAAAATTTAGAAATTTGGGCAGCACCTCCCCTTCCTTGAAGCTCTTGGCCGAAGCTCCACTGTTCTTGTCGCGCACTGAACTGTTCTTGGTCGAGCAGAGAGTGGGAGGACGAAGGAGTTTAAATTGGAACCTAGTAGACATAGTAGCGGTTGGAAGCACCGGCCGTCTTGAGCACCCATGACCACATTGCCGTTGAGCTGGGGCTGTTGTAATTATCGATCCGGGTTGTGCCTACTTAAGCAGCGATGGGCTGGTATCAAAGGTCGGTTCTGTAGTAGTGATATCTATATATTCCTTTACTTATTCAACAGCTGGATGGTTGTATTACTTAGCTCCACGGATATGAGTATGTAACACTTCAAAGAGTGGATTTTAACACTATTATTATGCATGTGATATACTGGATAATACGATTAAGTGTTAACCAACCTTTTCTTTTGTTCAACTGATCTTGCGCCCTCTGATTTGTTCTTTGGGTCTATCATCAACATTTTGTGTGCTCCTGTGTTCTTTAATGTTGTTTTTATCGGTGATGATTTTTTTTCCTTTGGTTTTGCTCCGGTTGTTCATGATTTTCTACACCAAATATGTCTTGTCCCCACTTTTTCAGTCATCCACTTTTGTACTATGATATGATGTATATGTGGCTAAATTACATGCATTACTCCATGCAGTATCCAATGTGCTTCGCTTTCCATGATGACAATTTTGATAACCTATTAGCAGATATCCGTAGAATTGCCTCTTTAGGTCAGCCAGCCTCTGCAACAACAGGAGGGTAGTACTCTATTGAGAGTTTGAGCATAATTTAGATTGTTCAGTCTTTTGCACTTTCAACAGTTGACTACAGTGTATAGAAAGTTACAAATTGTTAGTCTCCTGTATGGTGCCTTCTTTGATGGCATTTATCTGAACTTGCGATTACAAGCTTGTTGTGTCTTCAGCGGAACCTAGAAAAGTGTCATCTCCAACCATTTCAAATATCCAGGTAGCCTCTCTACTATCAATTTACTGGCTGGCCCAGCATATGTCAGGTTGATTTTATTAACTTTGTAGTTTACTATTGCACCTTGTGGGTCATTTTACTTTGGGAAACAATTAAAGAAACCACGATGAGTGGCTATATGTTGGAAGTGATTGTTCCAACTGATTTCTGTCTTAAGAAAATAATGCTGTTTCTCATGTTTCGTGAGATTTGAGCATACTGAAATGAATATTTTGAGTTTGAGGATGGTTATGCAGATTCAAAGGAGAGGGCAATACCAAACATCTTCCGACTATTGCCATAGTTGCTAACTATGACACTTTTGGCCATTTTTGTATGTCATACTGAAAAATGTTCCTAGAATCTTCTTCAATATGCTCGTATATATTTTGCATAATATATATATTTCCTCAGGCCCTTTCTGTGGGGTGCGATAGCAATGGAAGTGGAGCTGTGGCTCTTCTAGAGATTGTAAGGCTTTTTTCACGCCTCTATTCAAATCCTAAGACCAGAAGCAAATACAATCTTCTCTTTGGCTTAACATCCGGCGGACCCTACAATTACAATGGAACTAACAAGGTCAGTACCAATATTATGCCATTAATGAACCAAGTCCTCGTTTGCGGCATCTGCTCGAAGAACATACATCTGTTGTTTTTTAATTTTGATATAGTGGCTTAGAAGTTTCGATCAGCATGTACGCGAGAGCATTGACTGTGCAATTTGCTTGAATAGCGTTGGTTCCTGGAACAATGAACTCTGGATGCATGTATCAGTATCAAAGCCTCTCGAAAATCCCTACATCAAGCAAATCTTTGAAGTATGTTGACCATTTCAAGCTCATTGGTCCATAACCTCAACTATTTGGAAAGTGCAGTCATTTATATCTATGAATTCATTTGCTTTTAGGATTTTCCAGATGTCTGTAAGGAAATGGGTGTTTCAGTTGGAATCGAGCACAAGAAGATTAATGTCTCAAATCCTAGAGTATGTACTTGTTGTTTCGAAGATAATATACCATCATTTGATCTGATTCTCATGCGGAATGAACATGGCCGTTAAGATGTTGTCAAAAGTTAATATGCTTGTTTGATATGTAAGCTTATTGGAAGCTCGAACTGCTTTAGTTGGGTTGTTCAAGTGTCCTATTGCATCGGGCTGCCTTATGTGCAAACACACCAAGTGACATGCTTGCAAATTTGTAGGTAGCATGGGAACACAAGCAGTTCTCGAGGTTCGAGGTGTTGCACTAACTCTTCGAAATTACTGCCCCTCTGAATTTTTAGAAAGCACTAAGTGGTGCATGACACTAGGTGAAGTCACTTATTGCATACAAAATTCTTCTTTCTTCTTTTTAATGTCCTTTGTAACATTTTTTATTATTTTACTTTTATGCTTTTTTTTTGTAGAGAATCGGCAGATGTCGAGTCGATAATTAGAACTATCAAATTAGTTTAAAGAGTCTTGCGGTAAGATAAATCATTTGCTTCTAGAAATCGTTCATTTTGCTTTGTACACGATTATGTTGAGAACAGTTTTGGGATTACATATAATTTAGTTTCGATGCATGTTTCAGGTCTCTTAAATGCGAACAAACCCCTCTATTCAATCCAATATATGTGGATGAAATATTTTTAGAGAACTTGGATGAAGTTATGGTTGTTTCAGTGTTACCTGTGTTGTTGTTTTCTAGATTTTTTCTATTGTTGATTTGTGCTGCCATGTAAGAACCTCCAAATCTGGCCAGTGGCCAGTGGCCACTTCTATTATAGATCTTTATTTAGTGCTCGGAAAATATTCATTGAGTATTGATTTGTCTGGGAAAAGATGGTAGTATGGGCCCACTACATGTTCGAATGTGCTTAAAAGTTTAGTTTTAAATATCCCCAGTGCCAGGATGCATGTTGGGTACAAACATTTAGCTGATATACCTCTTTGCAAGAAGCTCTTCTCCTTTTGGTGTAGCATTATGAAATATGTCAATGGTGAAGCTCATGTGGCTTATTATGGTGTGTCAGTTACACATGCATGTCTAGCTTACTAGATATATGAGTTCAGCAGACTCTACAGTCTGCTATATTACAATGGTTCGTACTATTTAGGTAGCATGTTTGAATGTGATGAGCAAAAATCATCGGAGCTTCGAAATGCTACTATGATGAGAATGGAATTAAAGTTTATTGGCTGCGTGTTGCTCTTTCTGAACCAGGCTATTATTATTGGACCAAGTTTGACATACTATTACCTTTTACAGAGACACATCTACGGATTGAAAGGAAGGCATATTGATGTTTTT
This sequence comes from Guadua angustifolia, assembly GCA_036346375.1. Taxonomy (NCBI): domain Eukaryota; kingdom Viridiplantae; phylum Streptophyta; class Magnoliopsida; order Poales; family Poaceae; genus Guadua; species Guadua angustifolia. The sequence continues at coordinate 46,575 of JAYEVE010000722.1, read as the reverse complement.
AAGGACAACAACAGCTTAGCAATCAATCCTCACTATATCCAGTCCTGGCTGGATCTTCTATCAAGGACACCACGGGTTGCGCCGTTTCTTCAGACCGGCTGGTCAGGTATTTAGTTGCTCTTTTATCTGCTCTTACTTTATCTAACGAAATTTATTTACTCTTACTAAGTTTTTGCGGCGATTGTGTGGAGCAAATAAAGCTAAACATTTACCTTCTTGTTTTTGATACAGTTTGTCCCTATCAACATGCCAACTGATCCGCAAGGGCAGCAATTTATGCTCAGATACCTTAGTGACACGTACCAGAACATTCATGTCTTATGTCCAAGAAAATGGTAATTCTTTAACCCTATTATCCGTCAGTTTCTATGTACAGTGTTCTTCATCAGTGGCATGTATATCATCATAGATTATGTGAATTACAGTCCTTAGAAAGCACCTAGGTTAATCCAGTGATGAGTTCTAAATTGCTGCTGACCACCCTACAAATTCTGAAGAAACTTTGGTGAGTGACCCATATATTCTGTTCAGGTTACTGCTTTTACCTTTCTTAATTTGTTCGTCGTAGAAATGCGATGCGATGATGACGTATGTACGTTCTTTTGTTTAGGACTTTTAAACCCCTTGGTGTATGGAGCTTACCCTAAAATCATGAAGAAGAAAACTGGATTCCAGATTCCATCGTTTACCTAAGAACAGTCATTTATTCCATTCAAGTTACTGATTGTGTTTTTTATTCCTTGCACGTTCAGCCCAAACATGACCACATGGTTCTATTGTGGAATACCATGGGAAAGACCGGATCCTACATGCAGAGGTGAAAGGACCGATGGTGTCGCCTAGAAGGGGGGTGAATAGGCGAATTAAAAATTTGCAAATAAATAAAATCACCCGAGGGTCTAACCCCGGAGTGTCCGGGGTTTATATCCGGACTGTCCGGACTATCCGGGGTATTTAGTCCGGATACTCCGGACTGAGGACCTCGAAAAGGGATTTTAAATCTGAGCAATTTTCCAACAATCTAAATGAATACAAATACTCTAAATGATATCAGGTACCTGAGGATTAAATGGATCTAGAGCCAAACACAAAGATAGAGTAGATCGGGGCTCCGAAATGTTTAAGACCAACAAACCCTAGCACAAGTAAATGAAGAACAAGAAGGCAATGATTTTTACCCGAAGTTCGGATTCTTGAAGGGAATCCTACGTCTCCGTTGAGGAGGCACAAAGCCCGGGTCTCCCTTGACCACTTTCCTCCCGGTGTTGCACAAAGCACTCGCCGGTCTTCTTCTTGCCTCTTTCCTTTCGGAGGTGAGACTTTCCTTCACAAACTTCCGGGGCTCTCCACACCATGTCTTGGAGGCTCCCGGTGACTCCTTGCCGTCTAGGAGCCCTTCAAAGTCCAAGAGTAACAAATACGCCGCTAAATCGCCTTGGAGGATGAAACTTGTGCTCAAGAATCAATGATGCAAGCTCAAAGCACTTAGATCCCCTCCTTTCTCCCCAAAGATTCAAATCAAATCAAGGATTCAAGTGGGAGAAAGAGGCTAGGGCTCAAGAGAGTGAAAGTGAGAGCTTGAGTATTGAATGCTGCAATGAATGAAGTCACCAACGGTTAGATTTGGAGTGAGGGCTTAAATAGGCATCCCAAAATCCAACCGTTGTACTGGTCCTGCGCAAACTCCGGACTATCCGGACATATAGTCCGGAGTGTCCGAACAGGAGATAATTTAGAGTGCACCGAGAGGGTTAACCCGAAGTATCCGGACTTAATCCCCGGATACTCCGGACCAATTTACCCCAGAGTGTCCGGACTAAATGTCCGGATACTCCGGACTTACTGAGAAAGCAGCAGGGCCCTAACCGGAGTGTCGGACTAAATGTCCTGATACTCGGCTGATACTCGGCTAGAAGTATCCTTTTGGTGGAAATGCAGTGATTTTAAAAACTTTCGCAATGCATTTTTTTTTCTTTGAGCACAGGCATATCCTAGAAGTGATCTACCGTCGTATCCCTCTTAATAGTACGGCTATCCTTAAACTCAATTAAAATTACAAATACATATACAACCGTTGAGTTTATCGATGCCTTTTCTCCTTCGATCTGAGGGTCCTCTTTTCTTAAGCAACATTCCATGAGCGTAATTATCTGTTCACAACACTAAAAAAACTCATTAGTCACTTAATCTTGTTATCATTAATCACCAAAATCATTTAGGGGCCTAGATGCACTTTCAAGAGGCGAGCGAGACCGAGAGCTCTTATCTGTATCCGTACACAGGTCAAGTGCGTGCTGCTCCAGTTGATTCCTCTGGCCCACTTTCATTGATGTTTCTTAGGTCAAGTGCGTGCTGCTCCAGTTGATTTCTCTGGCCCACTTTCATCGATGTTTAAGAAACTTATGTTTGCCGCATGTTTCACCTATGATAGAACATCCAATGTTCAAGGTGATTATACTTTTGATGCCCAAATTATTACTTTTGGCTTCTTATTTGGTACTTCTCTTAGAGCAACTCCAGCAACGCTCTTCAAATCTCACTCTCCAAAAGCCACTTTTACAGAACTCTCCAAAAAAATACCTCTCCATATCTCCTCCCTCTCCAACAGCACTCTCTATATCACACTCCCTATCTTCTCTCTCTTATATTCTAATCATATTCCACATAACAGACATAACAGCAACCGTTTTTTTTACCGATACATTCAAATAACTATATTTAAATACGGGAATTTAAAAATTAAAATTTATTATGACGACCACATTGTAATGGTTTTCTTCGAATGGGTAAATACGAATAGCTATATTTGAACGTGGGAGTTTTAAATGACTTAACATTTAGGCTACGCAAACATACCCTGAAGCCCGCAATCAATATATTGCTTCGATGCAAGCCCACAGCTGGAGAGGAAAAAAGGCTAGTCATACTACAAAGAATTTAACTACCTTCTGCCACATCTCGTATGAGATTGTCGACATTCTTCATTTACAAAGGCATCTACAAAATTCCTAAACCTACATGTACATCTGACCTACAAAATTGTTCCTGAGCTGTTGGCTTCTGAAGAATGTAATTTTTAATGATCAAACTGTACTTCCAATAAGAGTTTTTGAACCTTGTGCGATACCATTTAACAGCTCAGCTGGATTCTGTCAAACAGCAAAGCATAGATCTTTGAGACAGACAATTAGAGAATTGCAGATTCTTGCTAAGACCAATATTTACAAACCTGCAATTTCCCTTTCCTTGAGGCAGATATGAAGTCCTTTAAGCCAAATCCAACATTCCTGGCAAAACCCATGGGATTTCCTATAACACCATCAGAGCCAAAAACCTGCACTCAGAACGGTCTATCAAAACAAATTCTGCTCTCCAAAATTCATGTAGTTCATGTAGTAACTATATACTACTGTTAAACTTAGACACTGTTCGCAACTAGCTCAATGCACAAGACCCTTGTGCCTTCTTTGCAATTCTGCAAAATGGGAAACACAAACTGAACATAAGATTTTCAATTGAATGATATATGCACATATAATATGACAAGGCAAAAATCAGGCCAGGGAGTCACCAATCATAACTATCATGTCAAGTTTTTATGGTTCAGACATTTTTTAGTTCTGAGATCAGTAAAACAAATGGCCAAACCTATATAATCCTAGAATATCATACTCTAGCTATGCTGATATCCGGCAACAAAATTAAGCTCACATATGCAAAATAACACTGTAAAATTCTCTGTTTTACTACTTTCACACATCTTGTGCCACAGCAGTATTAAAAGGAAGCATTAGGCTTAGCCATACAACTATGTGCAAAGTAAATCGCAACCAGCGAAAGTTATCCAGTTCTTTTCCAATCGATAACCGCAATATATAGCAGTTTTCCCAGTACAAATTAAAGGTTGTAAATGCATGCCCATTCTATCATAAACTTCCCATGGCTCATATAGCAGATCACCATTGAAACTCTCAATAGAAATTCCAAGAGCCGAAAGCTCATTCTTGATTTTGTCATCCCGCACAAGTGAAATGGGGTCTAGAGTTTAGGAAAAGAGAATAAATAAGACAATGGATAACCAGAACACAACAATGGATAACTCCCAACTAAAAGCATATCTACTTTATTCCAATTTTACAGGAGCCTCTTGCGGGCATTCCCTCGAACATGACCCGCGCATGTCCGAAGAAACCACCGGAGAAGCGAGCTCCCAAGCTGTAGCAGTCCGAATGAAGGCTGGATCTTGATGACTACCTCAAACCATACCAGAGCCCTGCAAGAAGATGGGAAATGAAAAAAAAACCGCAATCACACGAAGGTACAGACAAGATTCACGGATCAGGACGGGGCGAAGCGCAAGATTTCAAGATCGGAGTGAGGTGGGTGGTTTGGGGTGGGGCGCCAATCGAATCACAACATGTGGCTATGAGAGCAGGATCACAAGCTCAACAACGATCTCCGGCATGGGCGTGGCAGGGGGCTTCGATCAGAGCGACAGAGCGTGGAAGCGACACCCCAAGTAATCATGGCGGGCCGGCTATCATCGACTCTAGAGAGAAGAGATCTCCAATATCACACAAAGAAAACATTCTGGAGAGAAGAGATCTCACCTTCCAGGCTTTTGCGCAATCGAGCGCCGGGGAGAGAAAGCCGCGCCGGGGGAAGAAGCATCGCTGGGAGGTGTGGGGGCGTGGGGGGAAGAAGCCTCGCGAGGCCGTGCCGGATAGCGAGTGGAGGAACGAAGCCTCCGAGCGGACGCGTGAAGTCCTTCCTCCTCTCGCGCCTGGCCGGATAGAGCCGCGCTACGCCACCGCGCCGTCGCCTGCTTTCGCGTCCTCTTGAGTGGATGTCCTGGCGAACGCGCGAGCTCAACGGCAACGAAGATAGCGAGCGGAGAGAGACTCGCCAGAAGTAGCGAGCCTCTCTCCTCTCGCTACTTTTGGCGAGGGCGCTAGCGAGCCTGCTGGAGGGGTTTGGTTCGGCACGTTCGCTATTTTTTGGAGATAGCGAGCCGGATGGAGAGCCTGCTGGAGATGCTCTAGTAGTCCTCCAAATTTGTTAGACGTACAGACCTATTTATTGTTTGTGTTTCAGGTTTTCTTACCATCTCCGTTATTTAAAAGTTTTCAGTGCTCGCTTATATTCCATATTCCTGTTCAAGTCCGCTCCGCTTATGCACAGCAGCTACTTCCTATCCACGGTTACTAATCTATCTGGCTCTACTTTTTCTTGACAGATCAGCACATGTTGCCAAAAAAAAAAAAAATCAGAGCTGCAAAACAACTCTTTCCTGATGACGCAAACTAATACATCGTTACAGGTACACCAAACCACACTTAAATAGCTGAGAATACTTCGCGTTACATACAGATTAATTGCAAATCACACATGTTGACCTCATTCCCAAACATCTTTTGTACAGCAATCCACACAGATCTACCTACGGCAGTAGCTGCAGCAGCATATTCTTCCTCCAACATGCAAAATGCAACCGTATTTCGTACTACTCAGACCCACTATTCCCTACTTTAACCTATCTGTACTGTATTCCGCACAATTGTCGCTTATCCCACTATAGTATATAGCAGGCTTTTTTGTTGTGCTGCCTATTGCTCCACCTAAACCACTTTGTATTAATGTTGTTTCCAATTCATACAGAAGCACACACTACTATATAACGCTTGTTGTATCCTGTTACTACTACAGCATACAGCAGACAGACCATGCATACACAAACCCGCTCTTGCATCATCCCAGCATAACGTTCCATACGATTCCCATTTCGTACTCATCTACATTCCACATTTATATCATTTACACAAATGCATACACCGCCATTATCGTCTTCTAACAGATGAGACGTAACAGTTTTAATTAAACACTGAATTTACCTCCGTAAACTATCCGCCTTTCTTCTTATGCCAATACATCTTTACGCGTAAACAATCATAATTGTAACCTTCATATTATAGATTTAGATCTGTGCTAACCAAAATCAAATTTTTTTTAACCATATGGAAAAACAACGAACGTGACGTGGCACGCCGCGAAAACAACTCTAGTATCCTACCTATACTAAATTTGGAAGAAATGTCGGCACCAGAGGCCTCCCACGTCACGCGAGCTGAGCCGTGGAAGAAATGCCGGCACCAGAGGCCTCCCACGTCACACGAGCAGAGCCGCGAGCCGAGCCGGCTCAAAAGATTTTTTTTGCATTTTGGTTCTTTTATAAATTACGAATAGGTCCTTCGTGATTTTTCGTGAGTGAAAGATTTTTCTCTCTAAAATCGCGTTCGGGTCCCTCGTACGCCATTTTACGGAAAGAACCTCCCGTTAAATTCAAATCGCGAACAAGCCCTTTTCTAATTTTTCAGGATAGCGAACAGGTCCAAAAACGTAACATTCAGGTCCTTGCTCCTTACGTCTAGGTCCTTTCTCCATTTTTCGTGGGAAAAATTGTTTTCGTCAACAGAACTATGTGTGTAGATTTTTTTCCCATCTCGATTTTTTTTCCCACCGCGGTTTTCCACCTCGGTCTCTAATATTTTACAAATAATTCGTCGAAAGAGATATTTCTACAACTTTATCTCTCTATTTTTCCCCTATTTCGCTCATTATTTCAACGATTTAAAAAATAAAACTCCGCCGAAAAAAATGTAATTTTTTCTACGGAAAAACGACGCGCGTTGCGTGTTACGCCGCGAAAAATTTTATATCCTTTCAACCGTTTCGCTCGTTATTTCGATGATTTAAAAAATAAAACAACGCCGAGAAAAAAAGAAAATTTTTCTACGAAAAAACGACACGCTCATACGCCGCGAGTCTCTGAGATTTTTTTAAACATGTGTATTACTCAGTGAACGCGTAGAGTGTTAGACTCGACAAAAGAATGTTGTCATTTCTAATAGTTTTTCGCCCTTTTCCCTCTAGACTTTTTCTCCACCGCGGTTTTTCATCTCGGTTTCCAATATTTCCCAAATAATTCGTCGAAAGAGATATTTCTGCAACTCTATCTCTCTATTTTTTTCCCGTTTTGCTCATTATTTAGACGATTTAAAAAATGAATCACCACCGAAAAGAAAAAGTAATTTTTCTACGAAAAAACGGCACGCACGGCGTGTTACGCCGCGAAAAAATTTGTGTTCTTTCAACCGTTTCGCTCATTATTTCGACAATTAAAAAAATAAAACTCCGTCGAAAAAAAATCTACGAAAAAACGTCCGCGCGACGTATTACGCCGCGAAAAAAATTCTAGTATATATATATATCATCATCCCTATATTAAATTTGGGAGCTTTAGCCGCCTCTCGCGCGGCCACGTCGATTTTTGGCCGACGTGGCCGCGCGCCGTCACGCCGCGTCGGCTGCTCGTCTCAACGTTTTGTGTGGCTCATTTATTTTGTCACCATGCCTTTACACATCTGGCCACGCGGTGCGGTGGTCGGTTTGCTCGCGCTCAAGCCTGCGGTACGCGTTCGAGTTCTCGCGCGCGTCGAAGCCGAGATTTTGCGGTACGGCGCGTGGCTTTGGCTAGTGGCTACTGCCCTCTTTTTTTTCACCGGTTTAGTTACCGCTGCGTACTACGCTCTCGCGGGCGATGTTTCCCCTCTCGAACCCATGGCCGACGCCCGACGGTCATCAGCAGCGGCATTAGCATCGGTGTCCGTTCCGCGCTTCTTTTCCCGGTACTCATCTGCCTCGCCGCTATCGCCAGTTCCCTTCCTCGTTTTCTTGGTCTCTTGCCCTGTGCGTTGGAGGTTTCGTCGGCAAGGGTTTATGCATTCCGCAGCCGTTTCTTGTGTTCTTGCCTGCCCACTGCTCTTCTATCTATGGATCCGGTCACATCGGCTCGAGCTCGGCGTCAAGCCATTCTTCGTGGGAAGCGTCCGGTTGATTCCTTAGCCGTTAGTTTTGTATCCGAAAATCTCCAGCCCGTCTCGTCGTCGTGGCCCATCGACCCTGGTAATGTCTTCGTCTGCGTCTCTTTATCTTGTTTGTTGTTCGTATCGATACGTGCCTTCCGTGCAAATTATTGATCGGTCTACAATTACCATAACAGAGGCAGAAAAAAATTAAATAGAGATATATGTTAACCTTAGTTTCCTTCGCGCAGAGAGAGTGCTTGTCGATGGTGTACTGTGTTGATTTTGCGGTTAACAGCGCTACTTAGCCCTTTGATTCCCTGCATAGGTGTTCGCTTCCAACCTTGGCAGCCGAATTATTCCATCAGCACAGAAATTAACCTGCCAGTAGACTTATTTGGGACATTTGCATCCAGTTTAGGGCATAGGAAATCTTATTGGGGCAAATCCGTGCAGGATTTGATGGTTCCGTTCGTATTTGGTGTGGGATTTGTGTGCCAAAAGCGTTTCAGAGATTCAGAGCTCTCTACGTTGTATATATTATTCTATGTTGTTGTGTATTAGGACTAATTATTGATTAGCCTTCGGTTAGTGTAGCGGAGCCAGGCAAAAATGATATAGAGGGATTAATTAGCGGCACCATTTAAGCTTTTGATTCACTAGGTGGATGTTCGCTTCCAAAGTCAGGACATAGATTAGCCCAGTAAGAGAAAGGCTAAGCTACTGACTGAGTTATTTCCCAGCTTTGTTATTCTATTTTGTTGTGTGTTAGAGCTAATTGTTGATTAACGTTCAATTGGCGTGACAGAACCAGGAAAAAATGATATAGAGAGATATGTTGGCCTTAGTTTCCAAACTTTGCGCAGAGAGAATAGTTGTCGATGGCATGTTGTGCTAACTTTGCGATTCGCAACGCGATTTACGCATTTGATTCGTTAGATGGGTGTTTGCTTCCAAACTCAGTACGCGGATTATACCAGTGACGCAGAGGTTAGCCTGCCGGTGGCTGATTATCTTTTTGTTTGTGCCTCTTTATCTTCTTTGTTGTTCTTATCGATGCATACATCGCATGTTAGCTATTGATCAGTATCCGATTGACATAGCAAAAGCAGAACAGATTAATATAAAGGGATATATGCTACCGTTCGTTCTGTTTGCATTAAATTATACCAGCGGCGTGGAGGTTTTCCGAATTATTCCATCAGCACAAGTATTAAAAATCCTCGCTGAGTTCTTGGCCAGCGCCCCCTACTTTGTGCGCTCGGTGTGCGGACCAAAGGCGCAGCTAGCGATGGTGACACCCGCAGAGAAGGCGGTGATGGAGCGGTACCAGCCGATCGACGCGTAGCTGCGTCTCCTTGCCCCTGCTCAAGTTGGACATCGCAGTGCGATAGCCTCACTCTGCTGCATCTCTCGATTTGGTGTTCTCTTTAGGTCTGAGCTAATTGTGTTCGTTTTTTTACGGTGATTACGTCAGAGGATCTACACCCTACGGAGCCATACCAGTTGATTGCATCTTTTTGGGGGCGTTCATACACTGAGCACTGCATCTCTCGTTTTGGTGTTCACTTTAGGTCTGGGCTAATTATGTTCATTTTTTTACAGTGATTAGGTCGGTGGATGTGCACCCCACAGAGCTATACCAGTTGATTGCATTTTTTTGGGGGGGCGTTCATACACTAAGCGCCTAGGTAATACCACTCCTCGCGGAAAAAAGGTTCTGGCAGTACAGATGATTGAAGCTTAATTATTTAGCCTCTCCATACTAGATCCTGATCTCTGATGTATTTTCTTTTGTCATAATCTGTACTCTTGCTTATTGTTTGGTTGTGTACAATTTTGCATGTTGTTAGTTAAATTTTGTGTTGTAAGAACTTCACCACCTAGGTATTGCTCTTACTGCATTTTATTTTCATTGTTCACTCCTGCAAACTTCAGATCGTTTATATTGCTAAAACAATACTTGACTGCTCCCAGTAACACGCTGATTTTGTGTTGTAAGAACTTCACCACCTAGGTATTGCTCTTACTGCATTTTATTTTCGTTGTTCACTCCTGCAAACTTCAGATCTGTTTATATTGCTAAAACAATACTTGACTGCTTCCAGTAACACGTTGACACATAATTGCATTTTCACACTAAAAGGACTTCGTCCTGCAATCCTGTTCACATTTCAGCGTTGTTTACTAGTGGCTGATCCATCATGTATGTAATTGATTTTTTGTAGCTAAGTCATCAGTTCACAGACGATGGCGAGGCACTAAAGAAGACATATTAATTGGTGCCAGAATTATACGATCTTCCACAATTCACTTCCATTTCACTTTATCAAGTAGGAAATAATTTAGGCTGGTGATGTCATAAGGTCGCTACAATTTATAGCTGATTACAATGGCGACAATGCGATATCTGATTCTCTGAATATGGAGCTTATCTTTTTCTTCCAGAGAAATCAGCTTAGTGAGATTGAGAAAACATCAGGAGGGTAGTTTAGTGAGATTGAGAAAACATCAGGAGGGTCATACTTTGTAAGATGTTTTTGTCAAGAAATTGTGAGTTGTCCTTGATAAGCAACTTGATTTCCTTTTAGGTCAGATTGACAGGTACCGAAATTTTTTCTTACTTTGTAACATGTTTTTGTCAAGAAATTACAAGTTTTACTTGATAAGCAACTTGATTTCCTTTTAGGTCAAACTAACAGGTACCAAAATCTATTATTGCTTTATTTTGTTATGGCTATTTCCAGCTTAACCATTTTCTTGCTTTACTTCCCTACTGCATGCTAAGAATATAAAACCCTCTGTTATTTAGTGTCAACTTTCCATATATTCACCAATGTTGACTGAAGAGCCCGTGAGCTATCTGAAAAACAAGAAAATTGGGCTTTGCAGACAAATCGACCATCCCAGGAGGAAGTAACAGAACAATGAGGTAACAAGGGTGATGTTTGTCTTTTACTGATGTACATGCTAGTGATTTCTGACAGATTGCATGGTTTTAGTTTTATCCTTTTCCCTTGAAAAGCTCTCTAACCAAGATTATGCTTGACTCAGCTTTTAGCAGCCATAATGTAACACTGAAATCCCCTGTATTTTCAAATGCTTCACATTTGGTTTGTGTTGCACAAGGTAATTTTTGCACTGTTTCTGTGGGATCATACAAGCTTGTATGGGACAACTCATATTCGACATTTTCAAAAAGGTATTTAATGAACCTACATTTATTCTTACAAATCAATGAATCATTAAGGTCATTACTTTGTCATTTACGGTCTACTTATCCAATGACTTCATGAGAGCTATTTCCTATTTTCTGTACTTTCCTGGAAAACTATAGTCACTTTCCTGACGAGGAAGCATCTTCTGTTTCCCATGTTGGTTCATCTGCAAAACTACTGGCATTCTAGCTGAACTAAATAAATAAATTTAACATAGATTGCTTGATGATGACTACTTAAATAGGCAAAGTGTGTCATGTCATGACAACAGTAAACACTAGATAACATGCCGGAGCCTTGCTTTATTGTAAGCAAGGCAGCACAGTATCACAAGGGGAACTAGGGGACACCCCATTTCACGGACAAAAGCGCATGATCCTGACTCCTTTTTAAAGCAAAACAAAAGACTCCTCCAAACATATTGCTAATGACAAAACCAAGAGCTAACGTAACAATCAAACCACAGAACCACCACCAGAGAAAAGTTCCAGCAAGTAAAGATTCTTCAGACGAGGGCCGCCGGTTGTTGAGCCCGTCGTGGAACCCTGATGGAGTCTTGTCTTAATACAAAGTGACGAGGGCCAATATGCACATGCCTGTGACGGAGTAGCCGTGCCTACCAACTTCATGCGGATTTAAGAATTCCTGAAACAAAAGAATCATTATTGTTCCCGGAGTTTTCTATTTTAAGAATTTCATGACTATTTTTCCAACTCTGTGCTGAGCTTCTGTGGCAACTATTTACCGCTCCATAAAGTACTTGTTTCAACAGTTATAGTTCTGTGAAATACTTTTCCCAATAATTATAGTTTCATGAAGTACTTGGTTCAACAATTACAGAAAGGATTTCTGCTTTCTAATTTGTACATGTTTTTTGCTCCTTTTTTTTAGCTTTCAAGAGAACAATTCATTAATTGATTTTCGGACAGAATCTAACAAGAGAACATATATTTTTCTCTATGTGCATCACATCAAGAACATGTGGCAGCTTCAAGTCTTTCCAATACGGCAGCTCCCTCCATTCTCTCCATGCTTTCTTTCTTACTTGTAGCATGCTTACCTGGCTTGACATCTTTCACCTTCTCTAGTTCATCCAGGACCTCCTCTATACTGAACTTTCCTGGCTCATCCTGGTTTTCATGATGTCCATCAAAAGCCAAGCTTCTTCGCCATGCGTGTGTCTTTGGAAGGTAACGACGGTGGCCAAGGTAACCTATCTTATTCCTTAGTCGCCGTGACAATGGGTTTTTGTCGCAATGAATACATGCATAATATCCTTTTGTAGTTCGCCCTGACAAGGTGCTCAAAGCTGGATAATCATGTATGCACCATAGCACGTGTACGAAGATTGAACTTTGCGGCACTAAATGCATCATAAGTTCGACACCCTCCCGAGTTCAAGCAATTCTTCTATAAGAGGCTCCAAGAATAAATCAAAATCCTTTCCCAGAGATGTTGGACCTGGGATCAGTAATGACATCATGCAGTTCGATGGATCGATGCATTCCCATGGTGGCAGACTTAAAGGCCTAACAATCACAGGCCACATGCTATACGACGTGCTCATGTTGCCAAATGGATTGAAACCATCTGTGGCTAGGGCAAGCCTCAAGTTCCTTGCATCTTCTGCAAAAGTTGGATACTTCTGATCGAAGTCCTTCCATGCCTCCCCATCTGCTGGATGGCTCATTCCATTGTCCACCAGCATCCGCTTCATCTTGTGCCATTGGGTGTCCTCAGCTGTTCGTTTTGAGGCAAAGATCCTCTTCAACCTTGGTATAAGTGGAAAATGCCTCAATACCTTATGAGGAACCCGCTTGCTACCATCTGCATCTTCCCATCTAGATTCATCGCATATTGGGCACAAATCCATATTGGCATATTCCTTCCGAAACAACACACAATTATTCTTGCACACATGGATCGAGTTATATCCAAGGCCCAATTCACGAAGATATTTCTTTGCCTCATCATATGATCTCGGTAATTGGCATTGAGTGAATGCTGAGGACAATAGCTTCAATAATGCAGTAAAAGCCCTATTACTGATTCGATAATAAGACTTCATATGGAGCAACCTCACCAGAAAGGAGAATCTTGAATGGTTAGATCCCGGGCAAAGTGACCGCTTCGCATCTTCAAGGACTCTAGCAAACTAGGTTGTTGTCCATCTTCCTCTGTCGCTGTGTACAGTTCTCCTATCAACTCTGGCACTCCGTTATCGTCGTCGTCGTCATGCTCTCCCACATCTATCCCATCATCATTATCTGATTCATGCACCTGCTCTGAATATTCAACAACTTCAGCATCAACTGATTCCCCATGATGAATCCACCGAGTGTATGTAGCTGACATCCTAAAAATATGTATGTGGTCATGCACTTCTTGCTGAGACCGTAAGTTCCGATTAAGACATCTACGACATGGGCAAAGTAATTCGATGTGTTCATCGAATCTGTCTAACAAATTCCATGAACTGTTTCACTCCTTCGATATACGCAGTTGTGAATTGTCTCCCTTGTATCCATGTTCTGTCCATCTGTACCACCGTTTGGAAGACATGGGGATAAAATCACACACAATCATGTCTTGAAACAAAATTAAAACAAAACAAAATTGAATATGCACAGCCAGATCAAAGTTCAAAATCCCAGTCTAACAAGTCTTAACAGCATTACAATATCTTAACAAGTCTTAACATCATTACATTATACATAATAAGTCTTAACCAGTCTTAACATCATTACATCATACATAATAAGTCTTAACCAGTCTTAACAACATTACATTATACATAATAAGTCTTAACATTAATACAAGACTAAAATGCTCCCGAATCATCACTATCAATATCGATACCCTCATCTTCACGATACTGCGTATCATCACGTTTACCCTCATCATCACTCTGGTAGTCATAGGGAAGATACAACCAAGGGTCTACATCCTCTGCAAGCTCTACTTCATCTCTTTGCATCAGTTCATGAGACTGTATGGCAACTTGCTCTAAACTGCGAGCTATAGTTTCGATGTTAATCAAAAAGCTATTGAGTTCATTGGCACATTGACATGTGTTAGGACTAAAATTGTCTTTTACAATTTTGTTAAGGTCAGATGTGATGCCCTCTATTTCTTTTACTGTCCATGCGAAGCCTTTACTCAGTTTCTCCTGATCCTTGTCCATCTACATGTACAACTACAGATTAATATTGTGTAAGCTTAACTGACAACATTGTAGTCCATTCTATCGATTTGTTCCTAGTATAGCTAATCGCAACACAAACCTAAAACCAAATTAACAACACTGACCTTGATTGGATACTTGAGTTCTCCCTTAGAATTCGTTGTTTTTCACAGCTTGAACTGCAATACAACAACCGGCTCCAGGTTATGAATTGATTGTCGGCATCAATCTGCTATAGTCATCTGACATGCATACTCAAAATTAAGCACAAGAACAACATGCTTATGCATACAAAATATCAAGCACAACAAGTTTAGAATTTAATTGTAAGCACAAGAACAGCATGCTTATGCATAAAATACTTATGCATACTTGGAAGCTTCCTGATTGTGATTGATGACCTATCAACAATAGTGGAGTGGCATTCCATAAAAAGCTACTTTCCTGACAAGAAGAATGGAAGCCGAATCATAGTTTCCACACAGCAAGTTGAAATTGCAAGCTTGTGCACAAAGCAACCACATCACGTGTCAGAGTTTAAGAGGTTATCATCTGATCAAACTCTTTACCTGTTCCACAAGAAGGTAATGCGGGAAACTTGTCAATCATCTAATGCAACTATCGCTATTATTAATTCTTTTCCTTTTTACCTGATTAGTCACTGTTATTTTTCTGAAACTCTAGTTGAAATTAAATTATTGAATTGCATGTTTGTGGATTACATTTGGCTTTGTATAAATGTCCAGTGATGTGTTCTTTTAACCATCACACACTGTCTCATCCCAAAGTTACCTAGTAAAAATTGAGATTCTGTACCATGCATGGTCACTATATTCGGATGCATGCTTTTTCCCCAATCAAAGGTTGAAGAGCAGCAAAAGTTGATTTTGAAACTTGAGGATGGCATTCTAAATGTTACCTTTGTGCTGCAGTGGATCCGGAGACCGGAGGGATGGCAGCAACACCACCTACGATGATGCAGCCAACGACGGACACGGGCGGTGCCGGCCGGTGGGGCGGTGGAGGCAGGCGGCTGAGCGAGGGGATGGGCGGCGTCGGGGGGAGACGGGATGGGCGGGGCCGGCCGGTGGCCCGTGGGGGCGACGGGGAGCAGATCTAGACCCGACAATTTGCACCAACTGTCATTACCAAATCTAACATCAACCAAATCATCAATGTACGGTGGGATCTCTTTTTCTTTTCCAGTTTTTTCAAAATTAATCAATCATTCGATCCCAAATCTAGAGCTCGATGGCCCGCTTGAATGAGGATTCAGGGTGACGATCGGCGAATCACTCAAAGACCGTAAAGATTTTGTTCGAGCTAGAGAACCAAATCTGAGATAAAATAGTGACATGTTCTTCTTGGAGAGGAGCTTGTTCTCGTTGATCTTCTGCCATTGCTCACGTTGGTGTTCTTTGGTGCCCTCCTTCCACTTATGCAGCACAATCACCTTCCCGACTTCTTCTCGCTGCGAACAAGCAAGAACAATTAGGCAAGATCTACAAAGGAGAGGGTGGCATGCGACACCGAGGATGGCTCGATGAAGGACGGGGTACTCAAGGCGGAGGTCTGGGACGAGCCGAGGCGGAAGGATCGCGGAGGCAGCGGGACTCGGTTTGTCGAGGGCGCCGAAGCGAGGTGGGCAAAGAGCGCTGGGAGGCAGGGTGGCGGCAGCGTGGCTGCGGGACTCGGGGCAGTTCAAAGAGGACAAGGTTAGGGTTATGCGGTATATGGCGTAAAACTTGGATTAGTGTCGGTAAGAACCGGATATCCGAAGACTTTTTATCGGATATATCCGAAAAAAAATAAAAATATACCGATCCGACGGATACTAATGTCCTGAATTCGAATCTGAAATAAAATATCCGAAACCGAATCCGAATCCGAGAAATATCGAAAAAATTATCCGAATCCGATCCGAACTCATCCGGTCGGTCGATCGGACGAAAAATATCCGATCCGATTGCAACCCTAAGTACACGAGACTGGAGTTGAAGTCTTTTAGTCTCATACTCTCATGTTGGAGATGGCCTAAGTTTCGTGAAATTTCGGGTTAAAAAATCAGGGTTTCAAGAAAGCTTCAACACAATTTTTAAATATATTTCAGCAAGTTTCACAAATTCAAATAAGTTTCAAAAGATTATGATGAAGTTTCAATACATTTCTAGAGTGTTTCAATTGGTCTAAAAAAAAGTGCAGTTTAGTGTATGTTGTGTGCACTATGTAGTTATCAATATTTGTAAATACTGGCTGATATGATCGGTATATACCATTTTGGTGCCTAAACCGGTACAAAGTAGCTCTATGTACTGTATTGGTTTCGATACCAATCGATAGCGTTAATACCAGTCATACATGATGTAGTTATGTACACTAGCTAGTATGTAGTTATGTACGCTTCTGGTTTGGTTCATGAGCTGCTTTGTATCTCTCTCTCTTTTCTATGTGCTTGATCTCCATATGCTTACTGCACACAAGTAATAAAAATTCACAAATCTCATAGAAGCAGAGCATTGAGCATTGAGCCTTAACTCACCAAGCCATCTGTTTAGAAAGCGAGCATTGAGTCGCTCCATCCAATGTCATGTTCCTGACCAACAAGATGCAAATGCTCATCCACAACGTCCTCGATCCCATGTACAAGCACTCACACCTCCTCCGCCCAGATTACATGAGATTTTTCGGATACGGATCGAATATTGCTCTTTCTATATCCTAACCCATATTACATCGGATTTTCCTGATCACGGATAACATCGATGCGTTTGGTTGCTTGAATGGAACCATCCTATCACGGATCAAGTGATACAAAGTTAAGGAATATTCCTTGGATCTTGAACCATCTCATTCACTCAAAACAATGGAACCAAATGGTACAGGATCATCTACTCCCATTCAACCTCATCCAATGAACCGAACACACCCTAATTGAATCGTACAAGATTTTCCTACCAATTACAAGACATGAATAAAAGATGCTAATTAAAGTAGATAGGTGAGAGAGGGAGTACCGGAGTAGTGGTGGGTGAGCGACTTACATCTCCAGCGAGCGAGCGAGCGGTTAATGTCGGAGAGAATGCCGCCACCGCATATCGTGAATTCTACGACATTTACGCAGCAATGTCAAGAACTCAGGGCTGATTTCACGAAAGGCTACGTATTAATGTTTCACGCTCCTTTTTTTTCTTTTTTTTTTTGCTATGGCTATTTCCATATTTTTTATGTAATGAGCCTATCCTCTATCTTCTCTTTTCTGTTTATATTTCAATATACCGAAACCCATATAAGAATATAAGACTAGATAAATATTAAGAGGACTCTCCCGCCTAGATCAAAATCTATCATGGTCAAACAAAGAACAAAGTTTTTTGATCACTTACTTCGCGCCAAATGTCAAAAGCCCGCCACCTCGCTCCCGCCCCCCGCTGAAATTTTGGACGCGAAATCTCAGTTTTGTCCTCCGTCCACCGAAGGGCAAATCCGCATCGAAGGGCATTTGGGAGGACAACTCCTCGGCTTCTTCCTTCCCCTCACTCTCACAGCAACACCTCCGAACCCTAACAACATCCCCCTCCGAACCCTAACAGCCACACTCAGATCCACCGCCCCCTCTCGTAGCATCCTCCTCCGAACCCTAACAGCCGCACTTAGATCCGCCGCCCCCTCTCGCAGCATCCTCCTCCGAACCCTAACAGCCGCACTCAGATCCGCCGCCCCCTCTCGCAGGATCCTCCTCCGAACCCACACCGGAGCATCTCCACTCCACCACACCGGAGCATCTCCACTGCACCACCGATCCAAACGTGACGTCCCCTCTTGGCTCCTCTTCCACCAGACCCTAGCAGCCGCCTCTCTCGATTCCACCGTCGATGGCCTTTGCCACACCGGCCGCAGGTACCGTCGGCGACGCTTTGTCGCCGAGCCGCTACACCATCCACAACGCCTGCCGCACCGGAGCTGCTACCACTACGATGGGAAGACGCCGACAATGCGTAGCACGAGGTACACCAAATACATCCAACAACACGAACTAGGTTCTTCATTTTCTTTTTCTTATTCTATCGATTAGGCATATCTGTTTCTGTAATGTTCCCCATGATTAATCCACCGAGTGTATATGGATTATAAAATGCACTATTACCACCAACATTACTCCATAATTCACTCCATGAATGGTATTATTATCGTTGCAATCTGTTTATTCTGTAGAACACGCACTAGTGAATCTGAAAAGACAATGCACATGCCAATATCTTGAAGAATAAAAGAAGGATGGAAGAACTTGGCATCAAAGATATAGCATCCACTATTAAAAATATGTCAATGTAACTCGCATCGCAAAGGGAAAAAATCGAGCAACAAGAGTAGTCATGGTGAAGGTTTTGATTCATCGAGTATATCCTCAAGATGAACATGAGGTTCAGGGAGATGATGATGATTGCTTAGACAAGGAGCAGCCAGTACCCCTAAGGATCGAGGTGCTTCTTCTATCTTGGCTGGGGGGGCTAGGATATTTGCAATGCACATGCTTACAAGTTGTTTTTTATTTGTATATAGACTCTTGTTAATTTATGCATATGTTTACAAGTAGTTTGTTTCTACTGTAGTTTCCTAAACAAACAAGAATAAAGAAGCTTTGTACAAAGAGGAGGAAGCCTATTCCCAATATGGCTCGAGTAAGGCAATCCAAGAGAGTGAGGGCAGTCCACTAACGATGGAGAGACCTCTGAGTCTCAACAAGGTCATCGAAAAGGCAACTCACATCAGACCAAGCTGAAGATAATGGGCATAAAGAATTGCCTCCAGTAGCACAAAACAATGGTGCTGAAGATAATGGGCATGAAGAATTGCCTCCAGTAGCACAAAACAATGGTGCTGAAGATGTGAGCAATGGACAAATGCCTCGAGACAATGATGTGAACAGGACCCCAAGCCCTCTGAGGGACTGGTCATATCCAAATGAAGCACATCAACATGATGATGTTCATGACCATTGTGAAGAGCAGACCGGACAGCAGACCCAAGCCAATGATGAAGGCAAGTTATAGTTCCATGTAACTTTAAATTTGATTTCACTATTTGATGAATGTTAACAATCTAAATGAATACTCTGTAGTACCTATATAAAGGGGTCCGAGAAATCCAAGGCCACCAACCAGGGGAATATTGCTTGACAAGATGACTAGATCTATGGGAAGAAGATTGCCCATAGTTGTTGCCGAGGGGAAGAGAAGGACAGATGAACCTGTGCAAGCTGCCAAGTTCGCATCAGAGGCTGGTGTTATCATTAGGGCTGAAGTTCCTGTCCTCAATCATTGGAAAGAGTACAAGAAAGAGACCGACCATTTTGATAACTTCATGGGCAAGTTAGCTGTAAGTGCCTATCTACACTCTCTGTGCTACATTCACTTGTGATATGACCTGGTGTAACTCATTAATGATTGCAATTCACATCACCAAGGACGGTTCGCCATTAACACAAATGACAAGCCAACAAAGGATGCATCTTGCCGATGTATTGCGATCAGGATACACAGACACGGTATAAGTTGAAGAAGGCCTACTTCAATGGTGTCCTGCTAATGAGATCGAACTACCTCTCTGTCCCTTGCATGGTGATGAGCAGTGGAGAGAACTTGTTGCAAAGTGGTCAAATCCAAAGAGCATGGTATGTGGTATCTTTTCACATATTTTTTCATTTTCTATCTGTGATTAAGTCTAACACATACATCTCTTGTAGAAATCTCTGAACAAAACAAGAGAAACCGCTTTAAAGTCAAGTATCATTAGGCTACGGGATCTCGCAGCTATCTTTGCAAGCCTTGCACGCATATGTAAGTGCCCGTTATCTTCTAGGAATAATTTTTGTAGTCAACAACCACTTATGCGGTATAATAGTTTGAGAAGATAAGCGTTACGTAATTTTCATCTTGTAATAGAGGAGAAGAACAAGGGCAGAGGTGGATCAAAGGATGTCTTCAAGGAATGCCATACCAGTGAGAACAAAGGGCCGAGAGTGACGCAAAAGTTGCAATTGTAAGTCCTCGTATGCTTGCTACATTGTGTGTTCTAAAGTTTTTCCTTGTTACCTATGCCAATAGATTAATAATTCCTTTCCAAAAATCACCTCATTTTCTTGGCATCGCTTGATCATTGCTTGTTTTATTTGTTACGCTTGTATGATAGCGATGATTGTTGTCCTCAAAAGGTACCTTCTTGTTGTTTTCTAATAGTAATAGGCAGATTTTAAGCTGTTCCTTTCAATTTGATGAATTTGAATACACATCTGTTTGCCAAATTTCCTTACCTATAGCTTGTGCTGCCTAGTAGCTTCTAGTTAGTTGTTGATTCTTGAATATCTTATGCCGCTGCCAAATTTGTGTATTTTTATATATTTACTATTTATTTTCCCATCTAACGTCCAATCCTTGCAATTTTGCAGTCAAATATGCAAAATATGCTGGCAAAACCTATTGCTGATGGTGAGCCACCAAATCTAGTACAAAGGTTGTGTCCGATGTTCTCTCCAGGGACACTCAACAAAGACGCGTTTTGAAGAATCTTTGGGCTGAATCGAGCTACACCAAATCAGCGACATCGACTGAAAGAGCACTTCGGGAAGATCTTGCAGCTGAAAAACAAAATTCAGCTATTCTCCATGATGACGTCATCACATTGAAGAAGAAAGCTGAACTTGCAGATGATGTTACCGGCGAAAACCAAAGGAGTTCGCGAATTCAGCGGCGGCGAAGAAGAATTATCTGCTCCTTCGGCGTATCTTGAACTTGTCCCAGGTTAACTCCAATCTATCCTAGTCTTCAAATCAATACCAGTCTACTTTATGAGCTGATGCACGTCAATGAACTTATGTCGGTCGTACTTGTGTTGTACTCCTGCGGTTGTGTGGTATGTGATCTTATGTGAACTAGTCCTGTTGTGGACTAAGTTGGTTATGTGAACTTGTGGTTCTGTAATAACTTCTACTAGTGGGTGTGAAATTGTGGTTCTATAATGATGTGTGGTTATGTGAACTTATATGTCAACTTCTATGTGACCGTTGCTGGACTAAATAACGGGCCTGCCCAGAATAAAATAGGTAGGCCTTTATAACTTTTGTGACATAAAATTTGTCATAACAGTATGACACGTGTTCCTGTCGCAGCCAGACACGTGGCTTCTTATGCGGAAGACATGTGGCGTCAGCAATGACTAACATGTGGCATCAGCGAAGCCTAACAGGTGGCACCAGCGAATACAGACACGTGGCGTCAGCAATGGCTGCCACGTCATTTGCCAGCGTGCATGCCACGTCACTTGCAGTGACACGTCAAATGCCACGTCACACGCCACATCAGCCATTGGCTGGCTGTAAAGCAATTCTATGACGAAAATGGGCCCTATCTGTGACGCCTCATTGAAATTACTATGACGCTATAGTTTTATCATAAAACGGTATCGGTTATGTGATGAACCATGTTTCGTCATGGATGGAAGCTGTTCTGTGACGAAATTTGCCGTTTCGTCATGAAAGAACATATATGACGCGACTTCTGTGATGAAACTAATTTCGTCATACATTCGTCATAGAAGTTTCTTTATGACGAATTTTGCACCTTCCATGACGATAATGATTCGTCATAGAAGAGCGAATTTCTACTAGTGTTGTCATTTTTAGAGAAGAAGACTGCAGCGGAATTGTCACAATAAATTCTTAAGGGTTTTTTTTAATATTATCAACAATATGAAGGTCTAACATAAAATTTCGCAACCACAGTGGTTGAATAGTAGCCTCAAAGTATGCCACAAATTCAGCCTCCACAGTGGAAGTTGCAATGATAGATTGCTTTTCACTCTTCCATGAAATTGCTCCTCCACACATCCAGTATAATCTGAATCTAAGTAGCCAATCAGTTCAAGATGGCTCGATCTCTGTATGTGAGCATATGATCCTTGGTGCCTTGCAAATACCGAAGAACCTTCTTCGCATCTTTCTAATGATCCATTCCAAGATTACTTTGATACCGACCAAGCATTCCAATAGCAAGGCTGATATCTGGTTGAGTGCATGTCGAAGCATACATTAAGCTCCCAATAACTAATGCATACGAAAAAGATTCCATTTCCTTCAGTTCCAAATCAATTTTTGGACATTGCATTTCACTAAATTTGTCCCCTTTCTAAATTGGAACAATTCCTACAGAGCAATTTTTCATTCTAAATCTCTCTAATATTTTGTTAATGTAACCT
Source organism: Guadua angustifolia (assembly GCA_036346375.1). Taxonomy (NCBI): domain Eukaryota; kingdom Viridiplantae; phylum Streptophyta; class Magnoliopsida; order Poales; family Poaceae; genus Guadua; species Guadua angustifolia. The sequence goes on along the minus strand of JAYEVE010000722.1, from coordinate 24,061 downwards.
TTCTGATACAGTCCTAACAATCCATAATTTCTGTCATAGAATATTTCTATTCCAATCACATAGGATGTCTCACCTATATCCTTCATTTCAAAATTATTGAAGAGAAATTTCTTTACATCATGCAACAAAGATTTATCATTAGTAGCAAGCAGAATATCGTCAACATATAGGACTAAAATAATAAACTTGCTCCCACCGACCTTCATGTAGATACACTGATCAACTGTATTTTCTACAAAACCATACATTGAAATTGTATCATTGAACTTTATATACCATTGTCGAGAAACTGGTTTCAGCCCATATATTGACTTTTTTTAATTTACAGACCAAATTTTCTTTTCCTAGAACCAAGAATCCTTCAGGTTGGTTCATATACACTTCTTCATCCAAATCATCATTTAGAAAAGTGGTCTTCACATTCATCTGTGAAGCACCAAATCATAATGTACCACCAGAGCCAAAATAATTCTCGAAGAGCCCTTCTTTGAAATTGGAGAGAAGGTCTTCTTGTAGTCAATACCTTCTTTTTTAGTGTAACATTTGACGACAAGTCTAGCTTTATATCTTTTAATGTTATCTTTTGAGTCGCGTTTAGTCTTAAAGTCCCATTTACACCCGACTTGTTTTGAACTTTGCATGAACTCGATTAGTTCCCAAACTTTATTTTCATCCATTGATTTCAACTCTTCTTTCATGGCATCAAACCACTTTTCAGAATCATCACATTCCATGCCTTGCTTAAATAAGACTGGGTCATTTTCGATACTCAAGTCACATTCATGTTCAAGTGAATAAAGTACATAATCATCCGAAATAGCTGGTCTTTTATTCTGTACAAACCTTCTCACTATCCTTTCATATGGAATTTCCTTTTCAGTTGTGACTTACACATTAGTAGCTGGTTCAATAATTGTATTTTCTACAGTGTTATGTAACGGTGATACAACAATGCTAGGAGTAGGGTTGGACTGAATTTCTTTGATATCCACATTTTGTGGATCACCACTCCCACTGATTTCACCATTCTCAATGAACCTAGTATTTCCATACTCAAATATTCTTGTACCATGGTTAGGATAGTAAAATATATACCCTTTTGATTTTTCAGGATAGCCGATGAAGCAACCACTAATGGTCTTTTCATAGAACTTCTTTTTATGCAGACTATATATTCTTACTTTTGCTAAGTAGCCCCAAACATGCAAGTGCCTCATGCTAGATTTCCTTCTTGTCGACAGTTTATAAGGAATCTTAGGAACTCACTTACTAGAAACCCTATTCAACAAGTACACGGTAGTTCTTAATGCATGCATCGACTAAGAAAAAGACACATCACTGTAACTTAACATGCTCCAAACCATTTCTATGAGAGTACGATTCCGCCTTTCAGCCACTTCATTTTGTTGAGATGTTTCAGGCAATGTATAATGTGCACAAATGCCTTGGCTTTCAAGAAACTTTGCAAATGGACCTAGACATTGTTCACTTTCATCAAACTTTCTGAAATATTCACCACCTCTATCTGACCTCACCACCTTGATTTTCCTATCGAGCTGCCTTTCCACCTCATTAACGAACACCTCTAGAATGCTTGCAGTTTGTGACTTTTCATGCAGCAAGTATAAGTAACAATAACGCGAGAAGTCATCAATAAAGGTGATAAAATATTTTTCACCTCCCCAGGAAGGAACATCAAAAGGACCACAAATATCAGTGTGTATTAACTGTAATAGTTCACTACTTCTTGTAGCTGAGTGCTTTGATATGTGTGAGGTTTGCTTGTGCTTGATGCAATCCACACACACATATTTCTGTCAGCAAAATCCAACTGAGGTAAAATTTTACTTTTACCTAACCTCAAAACTCTTTCTTTAAATATGTGACCCAATCTTTTATGCCACAAGAAAGCAAAACGTTCATTATGTGCACTACGTCTATTACCAATAATATGTTCAATATGAAAAAGGGTTTAAAAAAATTAGTATTAAGATTAAAGCAGTATAAACCATCAATTAAAGTACCAGAACCATAATAGCAGTTACTATTATATAATGAAAAATATACCATTTCCAATCAAAAACTTAAAACTTATTATATCCAATTTTCCTATAGATACTAAATTTCTAGTACATTCAGAAACATAAAGACACTCTTTCAAATTTAAGTGTAGAGTGGTATTAAGGAATATTCTATAAGTCTGATCCCTTCAATTAGTGCCTTGATTCTATTCCCTATGTACAAAAACTTTTCAAATCTGCTTATGAGTTGGATTGAAAGGTATCCCTGCGTAACATATGAAACATTAGTGGCACTAGAATCTAACCACCAGATATGGCTAGGAACTTCAACAAGATTTGATTCAAAGCATAGAGAAACAAAATGTATACCTTTTTGTTTGAACCATTTCTTTTTCTTAGGGCAATCCATCTTGAAATGACTGACCTTCTTGCAGAAGTGGCATCTCAACTTCTCATGGATTTTGCCTACACTAACTTGATGTGGAGCCATGTCTTTTCCCTTCTTCACTGGCTTTTTCCTTACTACTACTTGCACCATTGTCAATTGTGAGATGGATAGAGTGATCCCTCAATTTTCTTTAGTATCTCTTCTTCCTGAACCAATTGGACTTTGCATTCTTGAAGGTTCTATTTTTTTTATGGTGTTATAATGCACCTGGAACAAGCCAAATTTAGGAGGTAGGGAGTTCTTGGTGAATTGGACCAGAAATGATTCACTTACATTCATTCTTATGGATGTTAACTTTGCAGCAATATTTGCTATGCTATTCACTTGATCATGCATAGGAATAGACCAATCAAATTTCTTGGTCGTTAATTCACTCACAAGACTCCCAACCATAGACTTGTCTGTAATGTCTAATTGAAAATATTTTTTTAGCTTCGTCATGAATTCCTTTGCATTATCAATTTTAGGCAATGACGGCTTGACTTTTTAGCAATTGTCAAGCGCATCAAGTTCAAACTTAGGCTCTTAGACTGTTCCCAGGCTTCATTAAGGGAATGATCCTCATAAGTACTTACATCCGTAATGGCTATAGGCTTTTCATCAAGAACTAATGTTAGATTTAAGTCCATGACATCCAATTGACATAGGATCTGTTAGGACCAATCAACATAGTTCAGCCTGTTAAACTTGACAAGCCCAAAACCCTGACTCATTAAGTTAATGGATGCTGCAAATTTAAATGTATTCATAGATTAATACTTTGAGTAAACAAAATATATTCATAAAGAACAAACTTTGAGTGTGCATCTAAAAACATCTTTGGATGAAATTTAGATACACGACTCGAATCAGTAATGATGCTAAAACAAACACCTTTAATAGATAATCAACAATACTCAAGCCAATGTGCATGCTATCTTTGGATAAACTAACAAATTAACCAAGCATGTTGATTAACCTCTTTCATGTCACCAATTGTAAGCAATGGTCCACCTTTGAGTGACCTCCTAGCGTTACAATTCATGAACTCATTTGTCCATTATATTTTCTAACTACTAGCATCAAATAGAATATGAACAATTGAAATGCTCAACTAAATATATATGATCCTTTTTAAGTAAGGCAACTTTGGCGACAAACATGCTTTCAATAATATAAATATTTAATTAGCATGTCACTTTTTAATTATGCTCATAAGAATAAAATGTGATCCTATGAAAAAAAGAAAAAATCTGTCTTTAAACATTATAGACAGATGCAAATATATTTCTTACATATTATCCAAACAATAATACTAGAAAAGAAATAACATTTTACTACCCTATATAACATTAATATGATGAGTCACGCAATTTTATTTATGCGCTTCGATCAAAATAGAGCAATATATGTACAATAATACAAAAGAACAACTTTAATGGTGAATCAAAAAGTGCTAAAACCATGCTCTGATACCAAATGTAAGTAGAAATGTGAAAGTTATAAGATCTTTTAGAACAATTTGATTCAACAGAATAAGCAACCTTTTTATATATGCATGAGCACAAATCATCCTTTATATGTGCAAAAGCACAAACTCACGTTGAGATATGTTAGCAATGCCTTGTATATCAATTTTTTATGAGTGAGGGATCGTTTAATATTTCACATGAATTTTATGCCTATAAATTCGTATTTCTCAACGACCTACAATGTCAATATGCAGTTGTTATATGTACATTACACTCAAAATAGTTAGGGGTATTACAAACATCACACTTCAAAAGCTACCAGCTAGCCCTTCAAAAAGCCAGGATGCCAAACAACTCAGCTTTTCAAGATTCAGCTTCTCTGCCGTCACAATACAGCATCAGCTTTTGGAGAATCCACAGCTGAAACAAATAGGCCCTAAGGGCAAATCGTGGAATGCAAATAGTGGAATACAAACTCTATAGTCTAAATTCTAGAATAAATTCACTACTAGTAATGCAAATCGTGTAATGGTCATGATATTTAGTGGGCATTAATTGTTCTAGTAGCTGGCGTGAGCATCTAGACTAATGCTAACAGCAGTATAGGGGAAACTAGGGCTAGGAAATTTTTAACCAAAACTGAAAAATCGAACCGAATTAATCGAAAAAATCAATTTTTTTCAATTTTCAATTCGGTTTGTATTTCAACTTTGTTTGGTTTTTAGTACTTGGTTCAGTTTTTAAATATCAGAAACCGAATTAACCGAACAACTAAACTAATCTTGCCCAGTCAACTGGGCCGGCCCTAGCGCTCAATTCGGTTGATGGTCATTGCCCAATCCCCATTTCCCCGCAGTCCCACACCACCCCCTTGTGCCCTCATCTCCTTCCTCTCCCCGCGCCCCCACCTCCTCCCTCGCCTCTGCCATCGCGCCGCCTCCCTCCCTCTCCCCTTGGCCTGCACGCAGTTTGGTGGCTCCCTCCCGTGGCCACGGTCCTGCCCCCTCCCCCTTCCCTCCCTAGCATCCCTCTCACACGGTCGCGCCCCTCGACCCTCGCCCCTACTGCCTTCCTCCCTCTCTAGCTCTTCCTACGTGAGGCTCCCTCCTGCCATCTCTGCCCCCTGACGGTAGGCAAGCCATGGATCGGAATTGTAAATCTGTTTCTTGCCATTTTTGCTCCTATTTCCATCCACTGACGGTGCGGCGATGACATGCACGGCGATGGCAATGGTAGGCAAGGCGTGCGAGCTAGGGGCCGAGACCGAGGTGGGATGCATGGCGACGTGGATAAGCTAGCGCTGCAGATTGTTCTAGCGACTTGGAGACTCATGCAACTGATCTAGTGAGCATGCCTGATGCAACTATTTATGTATACACAAATAAACTATCTGAAGTAGTACTTATAGTGATAAGGAGCCTGGAGTTCTTGCTAATTATTTAGTATGGTAGATGTTGGAAGCAGATCTATGAGATACTGTCAGGTTTGAGTCTTCTTTGTTTTGAGTATGAAACAGTTCTTGATCTTCTTCATCCCTGATCATCTCGGTCTTGTCATCCTGGACCCTGTTGTTTTCTAGAGCCTTCTCAGTTCCTTGGTTGGATCTAGTCATGTGATTCGAAGTGATCTCCTCTAGCTCAAAAAGGTATCCTAGAGAGCTTCGGCCAATTGGCCACCCCCACTGCTCCCTCCTCTGCTCATCTTCTTCATACCTTCTTCTCCTTTCTATGGGTGTACGAGTGAGTGTTGTGCTGACCATGGCTATCGTTGAATTGAAAAAACAAATAACCGAACCAAATTTTTTGGTTAATTCGGTTCAATTTTCAAATTTATTCGGTTCGGTTTGATTGACAGTTTTCAAAAACTAATTTTTTTAAACTGAAAAAACTAAACCGAAAAAACTGAATTAACTAAATACCCACCCCTAGGGGAGACCCAACACCACAAAGCTCTCTACCGAATTTGTCGCAACCAGACCTAGTCAATAAAGGACGAAGGCGGCATAGTCACGACAGCATCTCTTCCTTCTCAAAGGCATCGCAACAAAAGGCAGTATGGCAGCAATCTTGAAATTTCTCGACTTGAAACTTTTCTAATTTGAAATTTTTTTAGTTGAAAGTTCTGGATTTGGGTTGTTCATATTGAAAGTTTCTAGAGTTGAATGTTCCCTTATTGAAATTTCCTCATTCAAAAGTTTTCGAGCAAACCAAAATTTTCTGAGTTGAATATTTTTTATTTGAAATTTCCAGAGTTGAAAATTTACCTAGTTAATTTTTTTTCAAATTAAAATTTTCCGAGTTGAAGTTTCCCAATCAAAGTTTAAAATTTCTAATTTAAATTTTTTGTGTTAGAGAGAAAGGAAGGAGGTGGAAGAAATGAGTAAAAGAGAAAGGAAGGGTGAAGGTGGACAGGAAATATGACATATTTCATTGAACGTGAAATACCCCAAAATTTCAAAAAAAATAGATTTAAATGAATTTATTGGATTTATTTGAATTTTGCTGGGATTTTCCCAAATTTCTTTGACCCATTTTCAGAGCCATTCCCTTTTTGGAAGTCCCCGTAAATTCCCACTTTCCCGTTTTGGAAATGCGCTTTCTCTCCCTTCGGCCCGTTCCTTTCGTGCGTCGACCCAGCCTTTTCCCGCGCAACCCATTTCTTTCCTGGCCTGCCGGCCCAGCTTCCCTCCTTAGCCCGCTCCCATGCTTTCTCCCCGCGCCCTTAGGCGCCAGCCCCTGACCCACCTCCTCGCCTCGCTCGGCCTAGCTCCCGTTTGCAGCCCCTCTCGCGTCCGCATCCCCGCCCGGCCTGACTCCCCGTGAGCAATGTTGTCTTCCACCTAAATGCGCCGCCTGACTCGTCGCCGCTTGCTACAGGACATCATGACCTGCTCGTCGTCCCTCACCGCTACCGCCCCATCGCGTCGCCGCCTAATGCCTCCACCTCACGCCGCACGCTAAGCACCTTTTTCCCTCGTGCCTCGAGCTTTCTCCGCGTCGCTCACCGCTGGTCTCTCACCGCCCTCTCTCCCCCGTCCGCGCGGCTATATAAACCCCACCGAGCCCCGCTTCTTCCCACATCGAGTTCGCATTTAGCCCCTCATCCTTCCTCGCCACTTCTTTCTTCCTCTTTCGCCCTCCCCCGCCGAACCGCGCTTCATCTTCCTCGCATCCGGCCATTTCCCCACCGCCACTCGCTTCGTTGCCTTCCCCTCTCACTACCCGTGGGTCCCAACCGTCAGCTCGCTCCCTCTCCCTCTAACAGCGGGACCCGCCGGTTAGCCTCTGCATCCCTTTGGGCCTGCAAGTCAGTCCCTCCCCGCCGCGCATTAGGCCAGGCCGTGGGCTGCACAGTGACCGGGCCGTGTTCTACTGTGTGGCCCACCCCGATCGGTTTCTTTATTTTATTTTGATTTCGGTTTTTAAATTCCAAATAAATTCGGAAATTAATTTAAAATTCAGAAAAATCCAAAAATACACAAAAATACATATTTTTGACCAGTTCGAGCCGCTGAGTCCAAAAATGATCTCCATTCCGCCAAACCAAGTTCATAAAATTCCTAAAATGCCCCTGAACCCTATTTGACCATTTTCTCTTCAGTTTCTTTTTTCGTTCTTCTTTCTTTAATTGTTTTTATTTGTTTATTTATTGGTTGCATTTTCTCGCGTTAGATCTGACGTTGGAGCAACCTTTAGCATGAATCCCAGAGCAAGAGCAGTCTTTGGAGCTGTATCATGAGCTGGAGCCATTCGGAATCAGACACGACTTCGACTACTTTCCCTTGGGAGAAACCTCGACCCCACAAGGCAAGCTACACTCCTTGAACATGTTGGGTCAAGTTCCACTACAATAATATATATATTTTCTGTACCGCATTATTTTCTAGTATTTTGGAAAACTACAAAAGTGGTAAATTGGAATGACATGATTAGCTATACCCGAATATTAAATCTATTGTTATGCCTTAATCCCTTTTAACCTTAGGCTATAAAATATTGCACCACCATAGAATAGCAATAAATATAATTTGACTTTTAGCGGAATTTGTTTAAAATCTCCGAGAGATGGCTCGGGTGAATTTCAAAAATCACTACGGTTGGGGGGACAGCGTTGGCGGACCACAGGAGATAGATGCTGGCCCAACCCCCAACCGATGACAAGCTAGGATGTGGTGTGGTGGTAGGTACAGTGGGTACCAATGGTTTGTAGTATGTCATTTGGCTGTCTTTGGTATTTAAGGGCCGATGTCTTGGGCAAAGTAAATAACTTTAGTTCCCGCTCAACCACAAGTTGGGCTAGTCAGCCTTAATGACCTGTTTCAACATAGTTCAGTACTGTCAACGATTTGGGAACCGGTCCCCCACCGAGCTTACTTGTTGAATGAGGGATCAACCTAAGACCCCTTTCCCGCGAGGAGTATAGCGTCCAAGGCCCTACCGAGCTATGAAGCGAGTCGATCAAGGCAATCACAGAGCACAAGGGGTCGTTTTTAGCCTGGTTCGGGCCTCTCACGGGGGAGATAACAGCCCTACGTCCAGTGATTGCACTGATCTATGAAGGTGGTTACAGATGTTGCATACAAGTATGAAAGCGAGTTCAGTGGAGTGAGACTAAGGGAGATGGTGGAACCGAACCCTCAGCCCTTCGCAGGAGAGGGTATTTATAGGGGATTATAGGCGACAAAGCATTTATTACAGGGGGCGATCTACTATTCGGGACGTCGGAGAGTCATTGCCGCCGCGCCACCGCTTTGGCACAGGCGACATAGCTACAGCGGCGTAGATGATTTGACATGCACCACGGCGTGCGTAGTAAATTCCACGTCTTCTTCGTAGACCGCACCCGGCTTTTCGGTGAACCCCGAGGCCTTTATGCGAGACCGGGTCACTAGGTCTACAACCCCCGACCAAGCATGCCCGGTAAAGGGGCGCCTGACGAAGGTCGGGACGCTCGGGAGGACCCGCACGCTGGGGCGACACCCGGGCGAGGGCATGGTCGGGGCCGGCTGGGTTCCAATGGTCGTTTAAGGGCAACGACCAATCCCCGACAGCTAGCCCCTGAGGCTAAAGGGGGAAACGCGCCTTGCCCAGGCTTCCACCTTGAGCCTACAGAATCCTCGGTGGGGGATTGGCGCCCGGCAGCGAAGAGCCCACAAGATCTCCGAGCAAAGCTCGCTCAGGAACGATGATCTTGGCTGTGGAGAAATACCGCCGACCCCGAGCAACGCTTGCCCGGGAGCGGAGGATCTTTGCGGCGAAAAGCTACCGCAGCATCCGAGCAACGCTTGCTCGGGAATAGGGGATCTTTGTGGTGAAAAGCTACCGCAGCATCCGAGCAACGCTTGCTCGGGAACAGGGGATCTTTGCGGCAAAAAGCTACCGCAGCATCCGAGCAACGCTTGATCGGGAACAGGGGCGGAGAGCTGCGGCGGTTCCTTCTCAGCGAAGCATTTGCGAGCGCGGCTCTGACAGCTTTTGGGGAACCGTGCCACTGTAGGACAGTTTTGGGGACTGAACCGCCACGCGTGGGCCATCGGCACACGGAACGGTTTTCCCGCCCACTCGACTTCTCCGCCTATAAATACCAGGCGGGGGCAGTTTCTGAAAACTTTCCCCCCCACGATTCGCGATTAAACTTTGGGAAAGCGCTTCATCCTTCATCTTCCTTCCGATACACCGACTCCCTCTCTTCCAACTCCTCTCATGGCGAAGTTCGGCGCGAGCAAGGCCATCATGAGAGGATCCGGCGCTCAGACTTGGTACCTCGGCGTCGGTGCCAGGTGACTCCCCCAGCGAAGGGCCTGTGTGCAGAACGATGAGATCGTTGCGTGCGAGTTGTTCGTCACCAACGGGCTTCGGATGCCTGAGAGTGAATTCTTGGAGGCCGTGCTCATACATTGTGAGTGCGAACTCACCCACTTGAACCCTAACTCCATCCTTGTCTTGACGATCTTCGCCCATCTTTGCGAGGGTTTCGTGGGCGTCCTCCCCACACCAAGCCTTTTCTTTCATTTTTACTCCATGTTCCGTACTGGGAGCGCTACTCTCATTGGCTCTCGGTACTTCCGTCTGCGAGGCTTCCGCCCGTACGACTACCCCCCTTTCACCCTTAAGGATTCGGTAGCCAGATGGGCAAAGAACTGGTTCTACCTGCGGAAAGCGGAGGGGAGCACCTTGCACTACACCGAGACGGCGGCGCGCCAAGTCGAGATCCCGCGCCCGCCCGTCGAGCCTGAGGAGGAGCGGACGCTGAGGCTGATCAGCGAGCTCACACAGATGGGGCTCATCGGCCGGGACATCACCCGCGACTTCATTCGGAACAGGGTGTCCCCTCTGAGGAGGAGGGAGCACCCCTTCTATGAGATCACCAGATGGGACGACATGACCCGGGAGGGCACCTCTTGTAAGCTCCATCACTTCGAAGATCCTTTATTCCGCTTCCGCAATCCTGGGGTCGTGTTGACTTTACTTGTTGTCTTGGTACAGCCCCGGACTTCGACTAGACGGAGAAGAGGGTGTCCAAGCTGTTCGGCACCCCCAAGGGCAAGGAGCTCGAGCGCAAGCGGCAGGTCCCGACCAATGTGCTCGAGCGGGGCGAAATAGTAAGCTTCCTCGCAATTCATGCTCAGGGAAAAGCATCCCGAGCCCTACTGACGCTCCCATTGTGCACTTTTGCAGGAGAAGCTCGCCTTGGACCTGGCGATGGCCGATCATGCGCCCCCGGCGGGCGGCAAGGAAGTGCTTCTCCCCGCCCCCCGGGCTAAGGGCTCAAGGAGCAAGAGGGGCACCCCACCACCGGCGTCCACCCGATCGTCGAAGAGGTAGGCAGTTGTGACCAAGGTCCGGCCGGCGCCCCACAAGGAGTACGCCGACCGAAAGGAGGAGGTAAGCCGTTTGAAGCTCTGGCTGAAGCACTATGATCTGGGGGTTCAAATGGAGCAGATCGAGGCGGAGGGAAGACTGATCGGCGGGATGGTGCAGGCCGAGCGGGAGTCGTTGGAGAGGCAGCTCGCGAAGTTAAGGGCCGAGGTCGAGCAAGCAAAGAAAGACCGGGCCCTGGCAATCTCCGAGCTGGACGCGCACCATCCCCCGTCCAAGCGCGGAAGCTCGGAAGGGGCGCTGGTCGAGATTGATATGGAGAAGGTCGACCCTCGCTTGGCCAGGATCACAGAAGCCGCGGAGAAGAAGGCGGAGATGGTGGTCGCGGCGGCCGTGGACCCATCTGCCCATGGCGACGAAGGCCTGGGCGAAGGTGAGGCTCGACCCCCGTCCTTCCTCATTTTCCTTGCCTTTTGCTTTTACGTGCCCGGGCTGACCCCACTCTTCCGATGTGGGCGGAAATAGCCCGTAGGGCCTGTCCTGATTGCCGCAGAATGGCTTACGAGATTGTCGAAATTGCCTTAGCGGGGGTGCTTTTCGACGCCGCCGACATCGTGATGGCCGAGGGCGTGAGGGCGGTGGAGAAATTCATCGCCGACGAACCTGCCGAGGCGGATCCTGTCGCCCAAGAGAAGACGCGCTCCTCAGCCAGGCTCCCTGCTCCCCCCAGCGCGGAGGGAATAGAAGGAGGGGAGGAAACCGACCCCGCGGCCTTGGGTGACAAAGCCGCCCAAGAAGGCCTGCTGCCACCGGGCGTATCGCCTGCCCGCGATGAAGGCGCGAAGCCCCCGGGTGAATTGCATGCCCGAGATGATACGGCGCCCGCCCTGAGCGAACCGCATGCTCGGGCGGATGGTCCGCCCTCGAGCGAACAACATGCTCGGGCGGATAGTGAGAATACTCTGAGTGGAAGCACCGCTCAAGAGTGGGGTTTGGTGCCCCGGGGCGGAGCTCATGCCCAGGGGAGCGGTTCGTCTTTGTCGACCAACCCTCCTTATTGGAAAGACCCCGAGGAAGTCTCCAGCCCACTGCCGATCTTTGAGGATCCCCGGGAGCGCGACGTTTCCAAACGCTTCCAGGACAACGTTTGAGCCGGCTTTGCTCAGGTGAGCGCGTTTCCTTTCAGCCATTGCTTTCGTGTATTTTTGGGTTTTAGCACCGGCGGCTAAGTTTCCCTTGCCTGCAGCTCTTGGAGAAGACCTTGGAGGACTTCGACGCCACCATGGTCGTCCTCGAGGAAACGGCTCGGGTGCTCACCGCGCTCGAGGCCAAGATCAGCAGACTCGAGGAGCGCCTGAGCGACATGAAGGACGCGGACACCCTACTGGTGAACAAATGCCGCCAGGTAGAAAAAGATCTCGCCGGTGCTAAGGAGAGAAGCCTCGGTCTTGAGCACGAGCTCGAGCAAGAAATTCTGAGCTCCCGCCAGGCCAAGGAAGCCGCTGCTGCGGACAAGGAGAAGATCGTTGCGCTCGGGCAAGAGCTCGATCAAGAGAAGCAGCGGTCCCTTGAAGCGGCGAAGACTGCTGCCGAGGCCGGGGACAAGGCCCTTAAGCTCGAGCAAGAGCTTGAGGTGAAGAGGAAGCATTCCTGCGCCCTTGAAGCGAGGGTGGTAGAGTTGGAGCAAGCAGCGCGGGTGGCCGCCGACCTTGCCGATCAAGAGAGTGAGGGGGTCGAGCAGCTTCGCCAGGAAGCCCGTGAAGGTCGCGAAGCCCGACGGAAGGTGATTGATCTTCAGGCCAAGATCGATGACCTGAGGCAGAAACTCTCGGCGGCACTTAGAGGAGTGAAGCCCGGTGTATAGAGGATTTCTTCTTGATGACTTCGGGATGATTTTCTGATGCTGCTGGTGGAGCATGTATATGTATATATTTTTCTTTTTTTTCTTGATGCTTCCCTCGCTCTTGCTTGGCTTTTTCTCTTTTTTTAAAAAAAACGTGAGACAAATAGCGAAGGGTAGGTCGATCGTAGCTTAGAATGGGGCGTGGGCGACGCAAGCCCGAAATGCGCGAAAAGCGATCTTATGTAGGCGATGCATCCTTAGGAAAGAAACAAAGCTACGCTAGTAAGGTAGAACGAGGTACTTTGCCGCGGTTTTTATGAAATGACGCTTGGCGTGGCAAGTTGCTCCTCCCTAGCCCCCGCTGCGAAGGAGGGTCGTGCACCTATGTTGCGAGCACGGGCTCGTTCGTAGGAGAGTTTTAGGAAAAAAACCGCCTCACCCCGACCAAGGTGCCAATTTCTCCGAGCATCGAAATAGCCTTGGTCTGGAGGGAAGAAGGAGCAAGGCCTAGACTTCCTTAACGCTTAAAATGCATACCACCGTGCTGCGGGTATGTTTGCAAGCGAGGAAAGGCACGCGTTTGCCCGACAGGGTGCGGGATGACCAAGCAGGCGCATGCCAGAGTCAATCTCTGGGCTGACCAAGGGGTTGTCTAGTTGCGACTCGTATCGTGGAGCGAAGAGCTACGGTGGCTATGGCCGGCTTATTGAGACTGGAGCCCCCCCAGGTGGCGAGTTTGGTCGTGGCAACTTGTGCGATCGCATGTGTGCCGACCTGAATGTTTTAGCGCAAAAAATGAGTTTATAGTGGCTATTTGTGCCCGACGCGCTTGTCTCATCACCAAGGTCGTGAAAGAAAAGAAAAGTGTGCCTTTGCGCGAGACTGATACAGCTTACCAAGGGGCAGTGACTTTAAATGTACATTTTCATAGCATCTCGGGGGAAACAAATTTGTGCGCGAGAGCAACTAAAGTGCCACTTAGAAATGTAAAGCGCGTACATATGCGTGAAGTGCAAAATAGAGCGTAGTGCTTAGGCATGGAATTTGCGCAGCTGATCGATGTTCCACGAGCTCGCGAGTACGCGACCATCTTCCCTTGCAAGGCGGACAGCCCCCGGGTGTGCTATCGAGACGACCGTGAAAGGGCCCTCCCACTTGGGCGAGAGCTTGTTAGCCTTCGACGTATCCTGGATTCGCCGAAGGGCAAGGTTGCCGACCTGCAGGGCTCGGGGCCGGATTGACTTGGCCGTGTGCCTGCGGAGGGCTTGCTGGTAGACGGCGGATCGGAGTAATGCTCCTAGGCGCATCTCCTCGGCGAGATCCAGGTCGAGGCGACACTCGCGGCCTTGGTGTATGTTATCGGCGAGGTGAACCCTCGGGGATCCAAGCACAATTTCAGCAGGTAGGACGGCCTCGGCACCATAGACGAGCTGGAAGGGTGTCTCGCCCGTAGCTCGGCTCGCTGTGGTGCGCACAGACCAGAGGACGGAAGGAAGCTCGTCCACCCATGACCCGCCATGCCGGGTGAGGTCTTTGAAGACTCTCTTCTTGATCCCTTGGAGGATTTGGCCGTTTGCTCGCTCGGCTGCTCCGTTACTCTGCGGATGAGCTACAGTGGCAAAGCAAACCTTTGTTCCGATGTCTTCGCAGTAGGCTTGGAACAGTTCACTGGTGAACTGAGTGCCATTGTCCGTGATGAGGCGATTGGGGATCCCGAAACGCATCACCACGTTACTGCGGAAAAATCTCTTGGCCGCTTGTGCAGAAATGGTCGATACGGGCTCGGCCTCGATCCACTTAGAGAAAGTGTCGATGGCTACGAGCAAGTACTTGCAACCCTTTCGACCACGGGGGAAAGGCCCGAGAATGTCAGTCCCCCAGGTCGAGAACGGCCATGAGAGTGGGATGGTCTGCAGCGCGTACGCCGGTTGGTTGGTCTTGTGGGCGTGGTATTGGCACGCCCGGCAAGTCGCCATAAGCACCCGAGCATCGTCTAAGGTTGTCGGCCAGTAATATCCCAAACGGAATGCTTTGCTCACGAGCGTTCGAAAGGACGAGTGAGCTCCGCACATGCCCTCATGGATGTCTCTGAGAAGGAAATTGCCCTCTTCTCAAGAAATACACCTGGAGAGGACTCCAAGTGCTCCTTTGCGGTATAAGGCGCCCTCGACCAGCTTGTAAGTGGAGGATCGCTTTTTGAGCCGGGAACGCTCGGCTTCTTCCTCGGGCAGTGTCCCGTGGGCAAGATATTGGATGAATGGCGTCATCCAGCTTGCACCCTGCGCGAGGAAGGAGACGTGACCGCACGCCTCGGTTGCCTCCTCTACAGAGGGAATGGAGGGCTTTCGCAGATGCTCGACTAGCGCCCCGGGCAGGGCGGGCATCTGGGGGTTTGCCTCCTCTGTAGAGGGAATGGAGGGCTTGTGCAGATGCTCAACTAGTGCCCTCGGAGGGGCGGGCATCTGGGAGGATCCGACCTTGGAGAGGTGGTTGGCCAGGGAATTGTCCTTCCTGGGGATGTAGAGTACTTCAAAATTTCTAAAGTACCGCTCCATCTTCCTCACTTCAACCAAGTAAAGCGCCATTGAGTGATCGAAACACTGATACTCCTTGTTGACTTGGTTGACGACCAGCTGCGAATCGCCTTTCACAGTTAGCCGCTGGACTCCGAGCGCCTTGCATGCTCGTAGTCCGGCCAAGAGGCCCTCATACTCCGTCGCATTGTTGGTCGCGGCGAAGTGTAGTTGAATGATGTATTGCAGGCGCTCCCCCTAAGGGGATACCAGTACGACACCAGCCCCCGAGCGTTCGAAAGCTCGGGAGCCGTCGAAGTACATGGTCCAGCGGTTGTTCCCAGATGCGTGGGTCTTTGTGGTGGGCTGGGCGGGGTTCGTCCATTCCGCCATGAAATCCGCCATGATCTGGGACTTGACTGCTACGCGGGTAGTGAAGTGGACATCGAACTCTGCAAGTTCCATGGCCCACTTCGCTATCCGGCCGCTGGCGTCCTGATTTCTTAGGATCTCCCTAAGTGGAAAGTTGGTCGGGACAACGACCTTATAAGCTTGGAAGTAATGGTGCAGCTTTCTCGAGGCTACGAGTAGCGAGTACAAAAGCTTCTGGACCTCGGGGTAACGCTCCTTTGGTCCGTGCAAGACTTCGTTGATGTAGTATACCGGACGCTGCGCCCCTTCTCGCTCTACCACCAGTACTGCGCTTACAGCCTGGGGCATTGCCGCGAGGTACAGGAGGAGTGGCTCCCCCGACTTGGGCGTGGCCAGAGTCGGTGGGCTGGACAGGTACTGCTTTAGCTCCTTGAAGGAGCGGTTAGCTTCCTCTGTCTAGACGAAGCCCTCGTGTCTACGAAGCGCCTTGAAAAAGGGCAGCCCGCGCTCGCCCGACCTAGAAATGAAACGACTCAGGGCCGCCATGTGTCCGGTCAGGGTCTGCACCTCCTTAACGGAGCTCGGGGGGCACATCTTTTCAATGGCTTCGATTTTCTCCGGGTTAGCGCCGATGCCCTGCGGCCCGATGAGGTAGCCGAGCACCTTACCCGCTCTCACGCCGAAGATACATTTTTTAGGATTGAGCTTTATTCGATGTCTATTAAGGTTACAAAATGTCTCCTCAAGGTCGGCTACGTGACTCGAGGCGAGCTTACTTTTAACTACGATATCATCTACATAAACTTCTAAGTTTCAGCCTACCTGGTCCCGGAAGGTCTTCTGCATCAGCCGCTGGAAGGTGGCGCCGGCGTTCCTTAGACCGAAGGACATGGTCGTGTAGCAGAACGTGCCGAACGGCGTGATGAAGGAGGTCTTCTCCTCATCCTCGGGGGATAAGCTAATCTGGTGGTAGCCTGAATAGGCGTCCAGGAAGCTCATCGCCTGGGACTCCGCCGTCGCGTCGACTAACTGGTCAATGCGTGGCAGCGGGAAATTGTCTTTCGGGCAGGCGGCGTTCAGGCCGGTGTGATCGACACACATGCGCCACTTGCCGCCCTTCTTCTTGACGATGACCGGGTTTGCCAGCCACTCCGAGTGCTCGACTTCCCTGACGAAGCCGGCCTTGAGGAGTTTATCGAGTTCTTCCCGGATAATTGCCTGCTTTTCCGGGGAAAATCGCCTAAGCTTCTGACGCACAGGTCTTTTATCAGGCCGGACAGCTAGCCTGTGCTCAATCACTTCCCTTGGGACCCCGGGCATATCGGACGGTTCCCAGGCGAACACGTCCGCATTCCTCCGGAGGAAAGTGGTGAGCTCGAGTTCCTATTTGGGATCTAGGGAAGATCCCAGGTGGAACACCTTGTCGGGTCCGCCTCGTCGAGAGGGACCGCCTTGGTTTCTCCCCCGGGCTGGAGGGTAGCCTTTGGCCGGGAAGGCGCCGGCGCCAGGTCGGGGCCGCGCTGAGGCAGCTGTCCAACCATGTCGAGGGACTTCTCATCGCAGTTCAGGGCCGCCTGAAGGATCGAGATGGCGAACAGAGGGGGGGTGAATGGTCGCAACTAAATTTTCCCCAAAATACTCTAACTAAACCCTTGAAAAGATCGCGCAAAGGAAATCGTGAAAAACCCGAACAACTAGACAACTATGTGTACCCCTAGCATGCATGGATGAGTTCCATAGAATATGTGGGGATTTTTCAATCACAATCCTGGTTGTCAAGTGTCCAAAGAAAAGAGGAATCAATTCAAATACTTCTTTTCTAAAAGAGATCAAGCCAAGACACAAAAGTCTCTTTTAAAAAAGCAAAAGCAGATATTTCCAGAATCTGTCTTTAATTTGAACAGGAGGTTGGTGGGTTTCTGCTGCTCACAAAATTATGAGAAATTTTCTCCCTATGAGAAGATGAGTCATGAAGCTCTCCACCAAATTTTAGATCAAAAAGCCAAGTAGACAAATCATCATAAATCTATGAACACAGACAGTCAGGAACTTCGGGCAGAAAATTTGGGGCTCGGTTTTCACCTCATAGCACCCAAACGGTGCAACCAGTGGACCCCAAAATGTTTCTACAGATGGGTATAGGAGTCCCGCACAATTTCCAACAAGAACCACTCAAAAATTATTTTTTTAGATTTTTATAAAAATCAAAGACTAACTGCTGCGCGAAGAACAAGTTCTGGACAGAACTGGAACTTGAAAGAAGAGATGATCTCTACTCAATCAAAGAGTGCAAAAGAGATGTAAAACCATATGAACACACTCAAAACATCCAAGATCAGCATTTAGAAGGAGGGGAGGCAAATCCAAATTGCATGAATGTAGATTACGGTAAAGTAAATGCGTAATGTAAATACTGAATTTAAATTGCGTAAAGTAAAGACATAATGTAAATGCGGAATTTAAATTCACAATAATGTAAAGAAATTTATTTGTATTTCTGGTGGGAAGGTTTACAAAGCCTCACTTCTTGTGGGCAAAGCTCAAAGGAGCAACTCAAAACCTTCAAGGGGAGGAGGCCACCCCTCCACCCCTATTTATACTACTCTTGGGCCACCTACCACCCTTGGATGAGTCCCTCAACCCTAGGACACTCATCTAAGGGCTAGGATTGACCCACTCATACAGCCATGCAAGGGATAACCCAAAACCCACACACATACCGGGTTTTCTTGCATGGTTTTCAAAGCATACTACCTAGACCCGCTAACCTATCAACTAGACCGCAATCCGACGGCCCTCATTGATCCACGCGGCATCTAGCTAGCATCATCTCCTTTCCTTGTCTTCTTGACTTGCCCGGACTCCGTCTCCGATCATCTTCCGGCGATCTCCCGACCATCTGGACCTCCGACGCTCCTCGCCTAGTCCCAGTCATCCTCCGCCTCACCATGACCTAGCACCGTCGCCCTGCAACCATCAAAGACAAGGAAAACCTTTCACATAGCAATGCCCACAAAGATATTTAATGATTTATCCCAAAATCATTAATAGAACACAATTTCTCTCAACGGTCCGATGCTACCGCCCCAAGCGGGTAGCCCTAGGAAAAGCAACCAACACTCAAATTGCTTAAAATCGAAATCCATTTCAAATCAAACTCAATTTCAAATCAAACCAAGCTCAACACTTGTCAATTACTCATCACACACAAGGATAGACCTCCACATGGTCTTTCAATCTCCCCCTTGATGAGTATATTGACAAACACCCGAAAAGGCATAAATTTGAGTTTGAAAGAGAAGAAGAGAGCAATTTGAATGCAAAGCCAAACTCGGTCCAGAGAGAAGGAAATAATATCATGACCAAGTTGGCTAGAAAGACTTTTAGAGCAATATTAAAGAAAGAGCAAGTTTTCCACAAAAGCTCTAAAATATCCAATAAAACTCACAAGGAACACTCGAATATGCTTATGATCATAAAAATTTGCAATTGTCACAAAGATCATAAGAACCAAGGTGGATTAGAATTTTTCCTTTGAAGATGCCTTTTCTACATTGTCTCCCCCTTTTGGCAATATAGGCATCAAGAAGTCATTTTTTTTATTTTATCCCCTTTTGAATATGTATGCATGAGATGCAACCTAAGGAGCTTTGAAGATTATCCAACTGATCATAATGACAAGATATGACACCAAGCTAATCAATTTAGAAAATGACTAAACTAAGATGTCTCCAAGAACAAATTCATTTTGCTCACAAGCTTTGTGTACAAGATTTTATTTTAGCAAGATTTGAACAAGTGCAAAACTTAGCAAAAGTTTCAAAACTAGAAGCAAACACCACTCATAGCATCAAATGGAAAACCTAGAGTTCAACCTACTCAACACTTTGGGGAATCTGGAAGTGCATACAAGGTCCTTCGAGCTCATTTTCCATATAATGCAAAATTTGCCTTAGTATTTGAAAAGACATAGCGGGGTGCAAATGTTTGACATAATTTGCATTCTTTACCCACATATGTTTTTTGTTTATTTGCATTTTTCAAGAGTAATTGACTCATGCCATCTTCGACCATCTCAAGAAGAACTTGGACAACTCGAAACTAGTGATTTTCTTCAAAAGATGTAGCAAGGTGCATTACATGAAGATTGAGACAATTGCATAATAGACAAAGCTCATAAAACAAAAGAAAATGCAGTCTATATGCAATGCATACACAGATTCCCAAACTCCCTCTCAACATGTGAATCAATTTTAAGCACAAATTTGGTTCAAATTGAGTTATTAGCAGAATTAGGCAAATGAGAAACTCAAGAACTCAATCGAAGCCAAAAATACAGAAATCAGGAGAGAAAGATTGAGAAACTGCAAACTGGGTGACTATAGAGTATAGAAAAGATAGCAGAGAACACTAGGCTCAAACTCACTCTCATCCTCCCCAATGATCGACAAAGGAAAGCTAGCTCTCAAACTCCAAATTTCAGAGCAAACATGCACCTGTCTGCCGGGGGCCCAACACTGCTAGACCTACAAGGCGTGAGTGAGCTCAACCGAGAAGAAGAAGAGAATAGCATCCTAAAGCATAAGATGAGAGGTCCATGCCGAGGCATGCCGAAGTCTAGGTGAAGTGAACTCGAGAACTCTAGAAAATAAAACCCATAGCACCCGAACAAGACAAAAGAAGGAAAAATTGAAAGAAAATATATACATATAATACATAAAGTACAAACCAGCTCCCCTCACAATAAGCCGTAAGGACACACGACACCAAGCTCACTCCTCGGGGCAACAAACCTAGAGCTATCCAAAGGCTTGGTAAAGATATCGACCAACCGGTGGTCACTCTCCTGGCAAACCAAGCGCTTCGTCTCCTTTCTCTACATGGTCTCTAAGGAAGTGATATCTAATATCAATGTGCTTGGTCCGGAGTCTTTGACTTTGGGTTCTTGGCAATGCAAATAGCGAAGTGTTATCACAGAAAAGTGGAACACTCTCTCTCTCTCTCTAACCCAAAGTCCCGCAAGGTCGATCTCATCCAGAGCACCTGGCTACAGCAACTGGCTGCAGCAACATACTCGGCCTCAGCGATGGACTGTGAGACTCCGGACTGCTTCTTAGATGACCAAGAAACAAGAGAAGTGCCAATGAATTGGCAAGTGCCAGAAGTGCTCTTCCTATCTATCCTACAGCCGGCAAAGTCTGCATCAGAAAAGGCTCTAAGGGATAGACAAGAAGAAGAAGAGTACCAAATACCATAATCAATGGTAGCTCGAAGGTACTTGAAAATGCGCTTCACTGCCTGGCGATGAGAGACGCGAGGAGAAGCCTGAAATCGAGCGCACATACACACAACAAAGTGTATGTCCGGCCGCGAGGCAGTAAGATACAAGAGGGAGCCAATCATGCTCCGGAACTCCTTTTGATCAACAGGCTCACCATCCTCATCGGGCTCGAGGACAGCAATGGTGGCCATAGGAGTCATCACGGGCTTTCCATCAGACATATCAAACCGTCTCGAGAGGTCCCGAGTGTACTTACCTTGGTGCGAGAAAGTACCCTCCGAGTCCGCTTGATTTGGAAGCCAAGAAAGTAGCTCAACTCACCCATCATACTCATATCAAATTCGTGCTCATCACCTCGAAAAATGAGACACAAGAGACCGAGATGAACCACCAAAGATAATATCGTCCACATAAATCTGGACGAGAAGAAAATGAGAATCCTGGTGTCTGATGAATAGAGTTTTGTCTACAATACCCATTTTGAAACAATGACTGAGAAGATAGGACTTAAGCCTCTCATACCAAGCTCTAGGAGCCTGCTTAAGTCCATACAAGGCTTTGGAAAGCTTGTAGATATGATTCGGGTATTTAGGGTTCTCAAATCCTAGAGGTTGCTTGACATACACCTCTTCCTCAATGAAGCCATTGAGAAATGCACTCTTGACATCCATTTGATAGAGCTTGAAGCCCTGGGATGCAGAGAATGCAAGCAGAATTCTAATCGCCTCTAGTCTAGCTACAGAGGCAAAGGTCTCCTCAAAGTCAAGACCCTCAACCTGAGTAAAGCCCTGTGCAACTAGCCTAGCCTTATTGCGAATGACAACCCCTTCCTCACTCTGCTTGTTTTTGAACACCCACTTGGTCCCAATGACATTATGACCATATGGGGGCTCTACAAGCTGCCAAACTTTGTTCCTCTCAAAGTTTTCCAGTTCCTCATGCATAGCATTAATCCATGATTCATCGGATAATGCATGAGTAACATCCTTTGGCTCAAAAGAGGCAACAAAGGCAGAGTGAAGACAGAAAGAAGATAAGCTTGATTTTGAGCGCGTCACACGCTCAAACAGATCACCAATGATTTGCTCAGGTGGATGAGAACGCTAAATGTGACGAGGAGGACCAGAAGCAGAAGTGGCCTCTACCTCTTGAGGAGAAGAGGTAGGAACAGAGCCACTCGCTGAAGGAGAGTCTGAAGGCAAAGGCTGATCATCCTAAGGTGCAGAAATGGAAACAGGAGGCACCTCAGGTGAAGAGGAGACTGGATCAGGTGGAACACCATCATCTCCATCATCCTCCTCCTCTACAAAGATGGTCTCGGAGGGATAAGAAGAGCTCAAATATCGTGTCTAGCTCTGGGCTAGCCTCATCAAAGGTCACGTCACAGGTCTCTATGATCCTATTCGCATCACAACTCCAGACCCTATAGCTACGAGAGGAAGTCGAGTAACCCAGAAAGATACCATCAGAAGAACGAGACTCAAACTTATCCAGATTACCAGACTTCAAGATAAAACACTTGCAACCAAAAACGCGAAAATGAGAAACACTGGGCTTTCGCCCATACCTCAACTCATAAGAAGTACGATGCAAATGTGCTCTCAAGAAAACACTATTGGAAACATGACAAGCAGTAGCTATAGCCTCAGCCCAAAACTTCCTAGGAGTACTGTACTCGTCTAGCATCGTCCTGGCCATCTCAACCAGGGTCCTGTTCTTCCTTTCCACTACGCCATTTTGTTGAGGGGCGTAGGGAGAAGAGAACTGATGCTCTAAACCCGACTCCACACAGAAACTCTCAAAGTAGGAATTCTTGAACTCGGTGCCATTATCATCACAGATAGCTCGTAATGCACACGGGAGCTCAATAGACAACCTACTAACCAATCCCTGAAATGAGAAAAGTCTCATCCTTGAGGCCATGAAAAATACCCAAGAATACCTCGAAAAATCATCAACAATGACAAGGACATACCACTTCCCTCCTGCCGATTGCACTCTAGCCGGACCAACAAAGTCCATGTGTAAAAGCTGTCTGGTGCATCGATCATCACTACGGTGGTCGGAGGATGAAAGCGATAACCATCTTGCCATGTCGGCAGGAGAGCAAACTAAGTCTTTGACCATCTTGAGTTTGGGCAAACCACGAATAAGATCGCGGTGCTAACTCGGTCAAATGATCAAAACCAATGTGACCAAGTCTCCTATGCCGAAAGAGAGATCACGGGACTCGAAGCAATCAAACACCGAAGAGAGTCTCTAGAAGAAACAGAAAAATCAGCACGAAAGACTCTCCCAAATCTAGAAATCCCGCAAACTAACTCTCCTGAAGAATCAAGGATTCTACAAGCATTACACTTAAAGCTTACCTCGAAGGAGTCATCGATAAGCTGAGAAACAGAAAGCAAATTGTATTGCAGCTTACTCACTAAGGCAACGTCCTTAAGAATAAAATTTTCATTAATGCAGACGGTACCTTTAGCAATGACTCTACCTGAAGAAGCATCCCCAAAAGTGATTAACTCATCACCGGGGGCTCGGACTAGGGAAGAGAACCAACGAGAGTCTCCGGTCATATGGCGAGAACAACCGGAGTCAACAATCTAAACATCTCCCTTCCCCATCCGGCGAACCTGATCAAGTCAAAAGAGAAGACTCAGTACTGGGATAAAGTGAAGACTTGGGAACCCAATACTGAATCACACGACGCCTCAAAGTACCAGCCAAAAAGGAAGAAGACTGGACTCTAGTGTCTCTCTGACGCTCAACTCTAACAAGATCAGAAGAAGCAACTCTAGTAGAAGATGTAGGAGCTGTCACTGGTTTGGCCCGCCGTGGTGCAAAGGCCGGACCATCCCAACGAGGTTGCCTAAATCTCCTACCTGAAAACACCTCACGCCGCTGATATCTACCTCGATGGGAAAAACGAGGAATATCAAGAGGACGGCGGAAAGACTGACCACGAGCAACTCTAGGACTAAAACTCGATCAACAAACATGAAAACCGAGTCCTGGGCGCCCCCAAAACAAAGCGACTCTCTAACCTGTCTAGAAGCAGTGCGTGCCTTAGGAGCACTCAGAGTCTGGGGATGACCCTGAATACCCCTAATAGCATCAACACGCTCACGCCGAGTGATCTTGGCGCGCCTGAAGCTGAAATCTACTAGGTGACCATCCTTCTTACAGAAGGTGCATGTGTACTTTGCCTTGTTAGAGGCAGAAGCAACAAGAGAAGCATCCTTCTGGTCAGAAGTCCCGTGGACCACACCAGCAGACCTAAACACAGTAGTGCTCAACCTGGGAGCAACCACTAT